>CM052355.1:1200000-1800000 GCA_028551475.1 Casuarina equisetifolia
GTAGCCGGCGACAAGCAGAGCAAGCAAGAAATCCACGATCTGCTCATCGGAGAACCCGTCGTCTCCTGCAAGGAGAGCTCCCAACATGTCGTTCTTTCTCTCTCCTGCTTCACTCTCTTTCCTCCTTTGCCTCACGACCAAGCTCAGCGCCTCTGCCACCTTGGTCCGCGCCTTCAAAAGAAAAGAAAATGAAGTTTGATCATTCTGTAACATGCGAACTCGTCTTCTTTATGTGCATACGTATATTCTATGCCAAAAGAAGATGCAAAAAGCAGATGCTCTTCCTTTTTGGGAGAAATTCATCACAGAGTTCGAGAGAAATGTATACTTTGATGGCTCTGCGATAGGTTTTGGAGAAGATCGGCAAAGTGACGGTGAAGAAGCCTTCGATCACAAGCACGTACTCTTTCCTCAGACTCTCGGTCCATTCGCAGGGATCAAAGCTCATCAGCTGCTTCACTGTTAGCTCAAACGTTATCTGCGAACATTCAAAAAAGTATTAAAAAACTCGAACCCCAAGAATCGGAGTCCAATTCTGCTAAATGTTGAGTCTAATAAAGTAATCAAACAAGGATCACTGATTCCAACCTCTGGCTTGCCTGATCAAAAGGTGCTGCATTAATAAAGAAAGCACCAAAAAACTACTCTAAACAATATAACAAAAATATTATAGATGATAACAAGCAAAAGAGAGAGCTAAAATATTGGACATTCACAGTAATCTGTCTGCGTGAGATGATGACCCAAAGAACGGGTTTCGGCCTTAAACTTTCACTTGAAAACGTGTAGAGGCACGTTGCAACCCACTAGCCACTTCTTTACTGTGAAGTGTGACACACGCCATTAGTTTAATTTAGTGAGAGAAACCGTGTGTGTTGGGTAATTTCTGCAAGTTACAGTGGTGGGGAGGAGGACTGACTCGGAAGATACATGGCCGAGTTGACTCGGAGTCATCGTTTTATGATATGAAAATCATAGCTCTGGGTTTTACCTTCTTGGCTTCCTCCATGAGAAGGACGAGGCCGGTCCAGGAGTCCAAATTCTGGCGGATCAATCGGTCGATATCGACCAAGAGATGGTCGCGAATGATGGTAGAGTTGGCGAAGCTCATCGTGAGCGAATGCATTCTCTTGTGAAGAGTACCCTTCATGAGCAGCAAAGAGTGGCGTCCCAGGAGGTTCGATATCGAGGCCGGATAGCTACACTCGAACAGCTTCCCTTCGTTCTGCAGGATGTACCGGTTTGTTTCCGGATCGGCGGAGAACACCGTCGGCTCCCCGAAAACGTGGGTGGTGAAGATGGGTCCGAACCGTTTCACCCTCTCGTCGATAAACGGTTCTGGGTTCTCACTCTTGTAGGCGGAAATGAGTTGCAGAGTCTCTCCGATGAACGGCAGCCCCAGGTTCCCCGGTGGCAGCCTCAGCCTCCGGCACCGAGAGGTGCGGATCAGAAAGAAGAAAAGCACGGTTCCCGGAATAACACACAACCAGAGAAACCCGAAAACCTCCATGAAATTTGCAGCTAAGAGAAGACCAAAAAGGCGTACTTAGAGAAGATGGCTATTTCTTTGTACAGGCAATATATATGTGCATATATAGGCAGGGTTTTAGAGAAAGATAAGAAGGTTTGAGTTTCGAGGAGGCATCAGAGGCAGCACACGGGTGGGTATCTCCTATGAATCTAAAAGCAGGAGGAGGAGGATGGAGGGAAAGAAGTTAATGTCTCTGGATATTTTCGTATCAGACAACTTTCTTTTCAGCAGGAAACTTTCTTTTCTCTTTTCTGTCTCTTGAGGATAAGACTCTTGGGAAAAGAAAGAAAAGGGGTCGAGTTTTATTTGGCAGCACAGCACTCTTTTTAAGTATTAATAGGGTAAAACATGTGTGGTAAAGCTCCTTCCAATGCGATATTTTCGTTCCAAAGGACAGGAAGGCGAGATAAGATCAGACTGATGTTGTTCACAATCAGCTAAAATAGCAGTCCATTTAAGGCTGTTTCTGGCTAGTTAGATGACCATTTCTGATAGGCTGAGAGTCTGCATTCAAGATAAGATTACACTAACGGTGTTTTACCACTTTGGGTTGGAAGGACTCCGGGAAAGTAGTTCATAGAAGGAGGTCACTGGCGAATTCCACGTGACAAGTACCATAGAATGATTTTTTAGGTTCAAAAATCTGCAGAAATTGAAGATGGTATTTAATTTGTCAGGAGGCAAGTAGCTGGTGTAATAAGTTGGGCAGGAGCCATTCTAAAGCCCTCGTTGATGGTAGTTCTACTTGGCCTAGAAAATGTGCAGCAGCCTACAAAAAGAGAGGGAAAAAAAATTGGGGAAAGTGTGTAGAACATACGTACCTTCACTTTTTGCTTTCTGCTTTTATGTTTTGCCACTTTTAAGTTCTTTACAACGACACCTTTGTAATGTCGGCCCATACAAACAGGATAAACAAGAAGGTTTTCATGCCATTCCAAATGACAAACTTCTATTGAAAATATTCCTAATGTTGAAATTCATCTACACTAAAGAATGATTGGTTTACCAAAAGAGAAGATAATTTACCTAACATTTTTTTAGGTTTAAGTTGGTTGAAAATTAACTACTAAGCTACTAGTCTATGGACAGAAATCATCTTTTTCTTTGACGTGTCAAATGACTTTAAGGAGAACCCAAAGAAAAAAAAAATGGTGATAGTTGATGGACTCAGTGCAAAACCAACTGGCAAACTGATGTTGCTGCTTGATGAAGGTACCTTTTCGAGCCGGCTTTAGACTTTTGGGATGTATGGATCTAAAGTTTGGTAGGCGGAAGAAGCATGAAGACAAAGAACAGCTACTATAACCATTCGGTGGTATTCACATGGTATGTACAATTTTTCATTTAGGCATGCGTACAAGAATGTGATGTTTTTGTACGACTTGTAAACGAGATTATATTTTTATACATAAAAAATAGTAAATAAATATTTAAATAATACGAGACATATATTATGTTTAACACATATTTCGTCTCGATTACGGACATACCCTGTGATTATTTTTGTGTACAAATTAAAGAGCTGCCACACTTGATGTTTAAAACCTGCAAAAATAGCACTCCGTTCAAGGCTGTTTCTAGCTAACAAGATGCATCTAGCTGACTATTTCTCTTAGCCAAAGGGTTCGCATTCAAAACAACATTACACTAACGGTGATTTACTAATTTGGGGTTGAATGATTTCGGAAAGTAGTCCATATAAGGAAGTTTCTAGTAACTGGCATATGAAAGTGATATAGAGTGATCATTTGTGTCCAAAAATCTGCAGAAATTGAAGATGGCATTTAATGTGCCAGAATGCAAGTAGTTGGTATAATAAGTTGGGCAGGAGCCATTCTACGGCCTTCGTTGATGTTAGTTTTACCTGAACATACGCTAACTTGAAGTTTACTATTTAAGAAAATAGTATTATTAACAAGTCAGTAACTGAGTAACTGCATATTAGTCGTTTAAGATCTATGTTTTGGGTTTGACACTTTGTAACCTAAAATTCCTTTTATCTTTTTTTTTTTTTTAAAAAAAAAAGCAGGACTGATTTCTGACATATACACTTTGTTTAAGAGCATCATGTATAACCATTCATGTAATCACATAATGTCTTGTAACCGTCCCACCTTTCTCCTAATCACCTTCTGATTGTCCACCTAAACATGAATGTTCGCTTCATCTATCACAGGAAAGAAGAAAGGCTAGTTTTCCCTTCCTTATTGTCTTCTAGCGATGAAAAGCCTTGCAAATGACAGTTACAGACCTAAGCTTTCATTCAGATAGAAAACTAAGTCCATCATCTTCTCCCTGCCAAGCTCGGTTAGATGCAACAGATGAAGCTTCCACAAAGATGACAAAAAGCAAGCTTAACAACTGGCCACGTGTTGATGAATAATGAAGAGTATATTGCAATTATAGGGCTGCATTCCAATCTGATCTTATGATCGCATGTTCATCCACATGGCCCCCCATGAAGATCATTGAGCTTTCTACCCACTTGACAGCCCCACTAAATTATGATCCCTCGAAGCCACCCATGCCACCTTTTATATATTGCTACATAACAAGCTCTATAAGGGAAAGAATCCCATTATGCCTTTCAGCCTTCTCCAACTTTTTCAGCTCACTCTCGCTGTTCATGACCATTAAAAATATTCTTAAATCCTCCCTTCTGATGTTACATCAATCCTCTCTTTACATCATGTTTTTCGGCTTTTAATTCAAGAACCTTGTCTTTATCGAGTTAAGAAAGGGATTTCTAATGGAGGGATGTGTCTAATTAATAGGAATCTAAGTAGGTTAGTTGTCAAATTAGAAGCGTGATTTCCTGGATTGTGACAAAATTTGAGTCTTTAGGAGCTTAAGCATTTGGATTATTATGTGTTCTAGCTTTACATGCATGCTGGATTATGGGAATCCGACCCCATTGTTAAGGTTAGTGCGTAAACATTCCATCCTATTGCTCTTTGCCACTGATAGTAGTGTGTGTAATCTAGCTTTTCATGAGTGAAACTATAATCGACATTGGATAAGAAAGGGATTCTTGCTATTTGTTTAGGTCTAAGACGCATAATTGCACTTGGAATCTTGGGTATTGTTCTTGATATATGTGCAGAATATTTTCCTAACTCCAAGATATGCTTCTCAATCTCACTATATTCTGTATAAGAGAATATTTCCTAACCATATGCTCCCACCGCTTTCATCATAAGTTTAGAAAGACCAAAATTCATTAGCAATGTCTAAAAAGCTATTTGTTTTTAGGCAAATGAGTGATGTAAGAGAATTAGGTATTGAACTTAAGGCCTTTTAGTTTCAAGTAGCATGAGCTACTAAGTAAACCACATAATTGTCAACAATGTTTAAGAAGTTATTGTCATTGTGTCTCTATTCTTTTTCTTCATTTGAGAGAGGTTCTTTTTCCAACATATGAAATAAAGACACTTTGTATTCTGCTACTTTTAAGATGAAATCTGTCATATAATTAACAGTTTTCAAAACCTATAGAACTTTGAGTGATTCACATATCATAATATACAATCCCATAACATCTTTTCTCACGTGTGAGGTGATGTTGTTTGTCTAATGTGGAGTCGGTGTTCCTTCACCATGTCCTTTTATCAGGGCCCATATCAATTATATGCACTTTGGTAGGAGTGATCAGTGTGCAGTATCCAAATGCGCACTCATCGGTGAGGCTGAACCATATCAACAATCGGGTTTGTGCCTGTCCATCACTGCAATTGTCCCACCAATCTCGGCAGAATCCAAATTGGTACGGGTCCGTGCTCTCAGACCATGACTGACTAACTAATTTGCGGGGTACAAAAGATAAAAAGAGGTTCATCAAAAGAATCCCTTTTAATTTTACTCATTCAATCAATCGAAAAGAGAGTCATTTGTTGAAGATTATGAATCCTATATTGAAAAGGAATAGTTTTAGGTGAAATTTAAATTAAACAAAGACTGTTTAACTCGTAAACTAATTTTGATGTATCTCTCTCTTTATCATGTTTGCCGACACTATTTTTCTTTAGGGAATTCAAACTGAGACATATTGGAGGTTTCATTTTCTACCTTGTCCTTTGTGCTCCGGAGGGGCCAATATTTCGAAGGAACGTTCTGATTTATACAGAATGGTCCACGCAATCTCTTCAAATCTTAGAGCCATTACTTTCCCCTGCAAGAGGGACCAAAAAGAATTCATGCCAATTAATTTCAAGATCAGCATTTTAAGCAGCAGGTGTTTGTTTAAGGTCTATGACATTTGCGTCTGCCATGAGAGGACGCCAGTTTCTCTGTAATAGATGAGTAGGACAGTGACCACAACTGGAGGCCTTTGTACGCTTCTCTTCTCTTCTTTTAGATTCCAGTGGGACCTAGTTAGATATTGCTCCATGCCTCAACATCTCGATATTAATTTATTTTTTGTTTAGTTATTATTAGGATATCCAAAGTGCAAATCTAAAAAAAAGTTTATGAATAAAAAGGATATTCTGACTTTCATCCTCGATATTTTTTCACATATCAAAATATATCTTAAGTTTAGGATTGAATAAGATGAAATGGATGCTCTATGCATATTTAATATATTTGATAAATTCAAAGTTAAATGAGAGTTAAAAGAAATTAACTTAAGTTTTGATATAATACTAAAAAATTTAAAAATTTTAACTCAAAAGTAGTTTCTGAGTTGGAGAAATATTTTTTATAGTTAAATAGTATCCAATAATCATATCCTTCTTATGTAAAACTTTTATTTTAAATAATTATATTCATTTTCAAGAGTAAGTTAATACATGTTTAGAACCACTAGGTGACTGCAATAGTCATAAAAGTTTGACAAAAAATTAAACAAAAGATGTAAAATTCAAGTAATGAATCCAATCACGATAAATAAATCAATTCTAAGTTAATAGATGAATAATCAATATCTTATTTCTTAAGGAGTTGTTACGTATAAATCATATGTATAAGTATCAAAGAGTTTAAGATATGTTATTTGATGAAATGTTTGTTCCCTTATATTGTATTGCTTCTAATGCAACCTAAAGAGTTGATTTTCCTGAATATACTTGAACAACAATATTCATTATTGAGAAAACACCAAAAAACAAGAAAAGAAAAGACTCTATTCATTGCACACAGGTGGATACATTCATAGAAGAATTTTACTGATTTTCACTGATTTACTATAGTCAATAATAAAAAAAATTGTATATTTCATATTTGATAAATCTTATTATAATATTTATGTATACTAAAATTTATTGTACAATAATAAAAGATTGTTAAAATTAGTACAAATCAATTCTACATTACTATTAAAGATTATATGATAAAATTTTATGATATCATAGTCCAATTCTCTTTAACATTCTTGTAACAATGAATAAGTATAAAGTTTAAGCAATAAAAATAACATTTCCAGATGATTCGAATCAATCTTCTGGTGACAAGCATTTTGGAGGGCATGCTTTGGGGGTAACCTTTGCTCCATCACTGATCACTCTCAGGACAGTGACGTAAGAAGTCAAACAGTCGGCCACGAAACCGGAGCCGTATCCCACGTGTCTGCTCTGGACCTTTCTCTGACGAATATAAGACGCTGGTGAGTACGCTTTTGGATGTCTGCCCAAAGTTCTGGTCCTTTCACACGGACGGGTCTGTCAGAGCTGCACGTGTGGCTGCTTCATCATACAAAAAGTAGAGAGAGAGAGAGAGAGAGAGAGAGAGAGAGAGATATCTGATAATGGGCTGTCGGAGCCAGTTCACATGCCATTCTTATGGCGCTTGTCTGGTTGTTCATGGTTGCTTCTGGGCTTTGGCGTTTAGCTCTGGAGGTGAAAGTGATTGACAAGAAGGAAAAACCACCACCTTCTGCTCCAGCGTCCATCATGGTGAGTCTGGTCGATTTACTCCCATGAGAGGTTTGGTTTCTTGCAGCATGTTTTCAACATTTCATACTTCTTTCTCTTTGAATTATTGGTGCCCAGACAAAATATAGGACTGCAGGTGTCGTAGTCGCTGGTTTCAATGATATGACATGATATTGAGGAGATAATTATTGATCTTTGCATAACAAATTAAATCATTATACCATGTTAAAAATAACTCAACATTTTTCTTTTAAACTTATTAATAACAAATAAGAATGTTTGAATATTTCATGATGATATTAGGTTAAGATTTGATAGTATAAGATAATTGTGCAAAAAAGTCAATTAACAATCTTCTTCACCCTTACAATAGAGTATGTTGTTATCAAAAGGTGAGTTCTTAGTGAGGATGACTTTGAGATTGCTTAATACCATTAAGAAATGACATAATTTATTTAAATAATCAGCTCAATTTGAAAGAAACACCACATTCTTATAAGTTCAAAAAGAATATGATTTAGATATAGAACTTTGTTTTGCATGGAAAATGATTTACCAAATTGAATTGATGTGTTAAACTTCCTATTGACCCTCTGCATACGCAATTTGATTGCAGAAGTTAATCCACAAAATCAGCTTGGGAGAGAAAATTATGCCTTATGAAGTATATCAGAGCCCTATATATATCAGAGCCATCAGCTTCTTCCAGGGGATTGATATAGTAGGTGTTTTTATATGAATTTTTCCACTTACTTTTGTCTTTCAACAACAAGTCTCAACATCCCCTATCATACCAAATTCTTTGATTGTAGTGGGTCAAAAGGCCGAATTTCACACATATCGTACAATACTCGAAATACACAACTTCATACAAAATTATGCAAATGGATGATAACAAATCATATGAAAAAGTAGGTGAAATTATAAAACAAGTGTCATGGGTTTTCTACAGAATAATTATTGGTAGTGGAATTAAAAAAGGGCCTCAACTGGCTTTTGTAGGATATTCTTCCCCCCATGGTACCGAAAGTGTTGGAAGAGTTCTTATTAGAGAGCGACCGTAAGCTAAGTCTTTCCCAAACATCATTTTAATAGTGATTATGTTAGAAAAACTCCCTCTAAAGTGGTGGTTACTGCTAAGTTTGACGACTAATTTGCTTTTGAGTCTTCACTGGTTTTGTTGCTTTGTCGCTAATCAAGTGGGATTAGACAAATAACACACCCACTTGAAATTCTTCCACCTTGTCTTCTTCATGGCCTACCTTTCTTGACCTCCGCCAATCATTCACTAATCGACTTAGCTTTAAGCATAATTTCCTAAAAATTAATCAACCCCATAATCTTTTTGCCTTGACAAAGAGGTTGGAAACAGCAAAAGGATAACGCGGTTTGGAACCACTGTTTTTTCTTTTGATTCTTAGTTTATGTTGCTTGAAAAATGGGGGGCAAAGCTACCTAATTATAGGTAAGCAATAGCCTAGGATGTGTACGAGTCATCAATGTCGGCATGTCCTTTTCCATTTGGCCTAGTATTTCGAGAAATGCTATGATTTTCACATCTCTTCCCACTTCCAGGACTAAATCCCTCCTGCACTTCCACCACCCAGCATGGTGACCTGAGGTAAAATGATGAACCATGAGTCGGACCACCATGAATCACTGCGCCCACAATGGTTGATGTGGTTTTTCTTTTCAGACCCACATACGAGCCTTGTCTTTTTATGTTTTACTTCTCAAAAAGGGTAAGATGGTATTTGCACCTAAGGGTAATGTGGTAATTTTAACATAAAGTAAGATAATACTTACTTATTGCTTAGTTATTTTATAAACCAATAGCATGAAAAAAAAATTTAATTGAAGAGATTTTTTAATGACTCATTAACCGTGAAGAGATTATTATTTTTATGAAAGTAATAATTAATTTGTCTTAAACTATAAAGTGTATATGTCTGGTCTCTTATTGTTATAGAGTGCGAGAGTGCATGTCTTATTAAATGTAAAAATATCATTTTAAAAATGAAAATAAACTTTTTAACATAATATTAAACTTAGATTCTTTCTTAGTACTTTTATATTTATGAGTTGGTTTAAAGTCATCACAAAAGTGTTATTGTTAAGGTGTAAGCAACTTAATTTTCTTAATAATTATTGTGATATATTCAGTCTCATATTGTCAAGTTATGATTGTGCATACTTGGTCAAATGTAGGTATGTCCTTTTACTTTTTAAGCTTATTTTTTTTATTTAGAAATGTACTTCTTAACATGATATTAGAACCTACATTCTCTTTTAACACTTTTATATCTATGAGTTGGCTTAGAGTTCACATAGAAAGCAACATTGCAGGATGGTCCATATCAAGACCATTGTAGCGCAAAGGAATGTTGCAATATGAATTTATTGTCCCAGCATGAGTACATGTACTCAATTAAATGTGTGTAATCTTCCCGTAACTTATATGAGAGCTTGGTTGGGCCTCTCTCACCTTTCTCTTCGACCCTTTTAGAACTACAAAATGTCTAAGTAGCTAAATTCTTAGTGCCTTCAAGTCCTGTTTATGCAGTAACATCTTCTGACAAAGTGAAACAAGACAAGAAAAGGAATTTCACCCCCTCGCACGTGAATACTTGATTCGCCGACATAATTCCGACATCAACGAGTGCATCAAAAGATTCACACTGAGAACAGCGGCCATCGATTTGTTGGAACTGACATTGGGAATGATTAGTGTTGGAGATTATGCTATACAATGATAAAAATTGAATAACATGTTGAACCATGATTAGCGTAGGAACACAAAGTAAAGTAATAAGTTTGCTGTTGGGATTGTGGGAGGCTTTTCCTTTTGCTTTAGCTTTTTACTCGATGATGATGGCTCGTGTAGTGCACTTTGGTTGGCGGAAGCGACCGTGTGGCCATCACAATCTCGCTTTCCGGCAACATGTTCCGACATTGACATCTGAATCATGGTTTCTCTGCTTCTACATGAACATCTGCTAAATCTTTTAGTCTAATCTCTCATCTAATTATTCTTTTCTTTACAGCCTATTTGTTGATCATGACTTCCTCAGAGCTGGCTTTGTGCCCAATGACTGTATATAATAATGGTTTAAAAAGTCGGTTGCCCTTTTATCAACTCTATAAAGATCAACTTTACAGTAGCCCATGATCCAACATGTACCTTGATGAGACTGCACTATGAATCCTTTTCCCATCGATGTACCACTGGAAATCATAACCAGACTGAATCTTAGCTTCCATATCCCATAAATATGGAGAAGAAAGTAGAGCCCTGTCTTGTTAGTTGGAATTGTCCTTGGTTGCTTGCTTCTTTTCTGGGTAGGGATCGTAAGGGACCGAAGTTCTTATTCTTTGATAGAAAGCCCATTTTGATCTCGGATGGGTCATGTCATGAGCTTAATGGACCTATCTAGTCACATGTTTATACTGTTTGCAGTATACTATAAATTTTTTATATCTGAAAAAAAATAAATTAGCATAGGGTGTTGAAGTGAGGACTTAAGTCTTGAGCGACCAATAGACAACTATTGGCATGCTAATACAAAACCCATTATTCATAAAGATAAGATATTGCTACCATCTATAATTTAGATGGGAAACCCTTTATATGAATGTCATGAAATTTATAATTGCACATGGCTATTATGAATAAAATGTTAGAATGTTTCCTATTATTTGCAACTTGTTATAAAATCCTCAATTTCAAAAAAGAAAATAAGTTTTCTAACGAAATATGCAGGTCCACCCATGGCTGTTTCCAGTCATAAACGTGCTACGGAGGCAAGACTGCCATAGAATTCTGTTGCATATTGCTGTAACAGCAGACTTCGTCCCTGCTTTCCCTTGAAAGGACTTTCCAAATATTTGGTCCTACGTGTCCAGCTTGCTATGAACTGGAAAAGCAATGGTGCTGAAAACAGGCATCAACAAGGAACATGAAAGAGTTTGAGGTACTACAGTTGAAGAATCTAACCATTTGACTACTGTTTTCTTTGAGTAAAGGCAAGAAAGGGGTGCTGTTTTACCTAAGAAAAAGACTTCTAATAAAACGACAATGCTTTGTTCTTTTTTGCATGAAAGGTTGAATAAAGTTCCAGTCCTATCCAACTTAAACCAAATTTAGCAAAAGTTTCATATACTTAATCATAAGCCATAATTATCAAATGGAAGGGTGAATGAAACAAACAGATACTTTGGGATTGTACTAAGCATTATTGTGATATCAACCAATTACTTACAAACGTTTGAGTTCCTATCTCCATTCAGTAGCGGCATTAGATAAGTTTATGCTAAGACAATCTGTCAACTGCCTGATAGAAGGAACCTCTGAATATAGATACAATAACCCCAGATTCTCAGTTCTGGGTTCAAACTTCTAAGTCAGCTATTCAACTGACAAGGGTGTATTCATTGTGGATACAGGAACAACCTTTACTACCAAACTGTTTGCAAGAGTTGCAGTTTCCATCTCAAGAAACTAATCACATATAACATAGCCCAAATGTACAGTCATAAAAGTTCTAGAGTTAACACACTGATACTTCATCATCAAGGTGAGATTGCCAGATTCAGTCATCGTCCTCATCATCATCCTCATCATCCTCTTCTTCTTCTTCATTCTATACATTATTAAAAGCCAACTTGTGTTAGGAGTGATCTAGTTGGCAGGTAAAATTAACTCTTTGATCAATAGATAGAACAAATGGTACAAAGAACTGTAAAATATGATATCCATAAAACTTGAGATTTTGTAGTGTGATACATGGAATGGATGGAGGAATAGGTCAGAAATTTTGAACAATTGAGTTTTGAACAGGGCGAACTCTGTTGGAAAACCTACTTTCCTCCTTAAAACCAGTTTTGAAGAAATACGTCTTCTAACATGGTATCAAAATTGGGTTCAAGTGTTGACTTCAAGTGTGCACTCATTTATTTATTTATGGATAAACACATTTGTGGGAAGTGCTTTCTACAGTCAGGATAAAGTAATATGCTGAAAATAATGTGTTTCACATTGCTTAAATTTTGTCATAATATCTTTTTTCAATGAAACACATGCTCACCTCCTTATAAGTATTAGACTGCTTACATTATGTGGATCTCAAAAGTAAAGTCTACAGCAGTTGTGAATCAAGGTTCAAAAATCACTTAAAGCATTGGACAGCTTATATTACTAGATTGATGACTCTGAATAACAGCTAATATTTCTAGTCTAATAACCAGGTCAATTTATAGCTTATGGAGAACACCTCCGCACTTACCTCATCTTCATCATTACCCGCAGATTTTAAATCAGATGCTTCAGCATCTTCATCATCCGTACTTTCCTGAGTTAAGAGTTTGAGTCAATTGAGTAAAGAAAGCAGCAAAGGATATAGCGATAGCTTCCTCCAAAAAAGATATCCAGAAACCTCACCTGTTTTTTGTTGTATGCAATCATAAGCTTCTCATAATCCGCCTTCAATTGTGCTGCTTTAGCTTCATAAGGAGCTTTCTCCTGCCAAAACCAAGACCACTTCAAAATCAGTTTAGAAATGCAAAGAGTATCAACATGTTATGTAGCCACCAATCAAGCCATGGATGGAGAAAATAGAACTTACTCCACTAAAAACTTAATATATCCTTTGCATAACTAGTTATATCGAACTAATTCAAACATGTGCTAAATTCCAACTTGCCACATCAATCAAGGGATGCATAATTCCACCATCCAGTCCCTTCTTCAGGCCCAAGCAATACAAAATATTGAAGGCACCTGCAGCCTACACCAGACTGGTACTGGCTTGGCCACATCATTGAAGTTCCAAAGTCACCGAACATGTGCTTGGTGCATAACCGGGTCCAGAGGAAGCGACAGTGAAAGGTTTATGCAGCACCTTACAAACAGAATCCATAGGTTTCCAAAGTTAAAGTCACCAGCTAAGGAGGTGCACTCATGACTTATGTCCTCAACTCATTTCAACAAATTCAAAGTACGTTAAAAGGGATATACTCTAGAGCTTACCGCAGCAGACATGGATTTCCACTTCCCGCCCCCAGCTTTCCCCACCTTCAGTTACAGCCACCCAATAGCTAGATTAGTTCCATAAAGAGGCTTAAGAAAATCAGTACAACCAATTTGTAGTGAAATGACCACATATTACAGGGTATTGCTTACAGCTGATACAGCCTTTACATTAGGATGCTGTTCCTTGTAAGTCTTTCTGAACTCTTCTCTGCAGTAATTCCATTGCAAATCGTCATCAAGTATTTAAGCTAGAAACTTCCCCTAAAGAAAAACAAAAAGAAAACAAAAAAAAATACAAACACGCTAAACCAGTGGGGAATTGAAGAAACGTACAGAAAAACAAAGAAGGGACTGGGAGGCCTCTTTGGTTTGTTAGGATCCTTTTCAAGCAACTTTGCTTTCTTGGTCAATTTCACGCGATTCTTATCAGCCTTAACAGCTGCCTTTCGTTTTCCAACCTTTCTGAAAAAGACAGGCACATGAAACTCGCATTAATCAGAAAAACCAGATCCATGTCATGAATGAACGAGGAATTCCTCAAAGATTCTAAACAACAATTAGACTTGAAGCTAATATTCCATAATCAGATTACAATACTCAAGTCATTCAAAAACCACAGATTGGAAAAAATGTGTGACAGAAACAGAATCACCTCTCCTCAATAGGCTTTGGTACTTCCTTTTTGTCCTTCCTTGATGGCGCTTTGGCCTTTGAAACCTTCATTGCCTATATAAAGATCCCTGAAATAACACGATTCAACTAAAGCCAATATCAGTATGCAGTACAGCATCACCTAACTGGTAAGATTAAATAACTAAAATGACTTGAATTAGGCTAAAATAAGATTGCCTGAACTACAACCCAGCTAAAATAATTTTCACTGTTCCATCATATCCATTCCTCAGTAAGATAGAAGGTTGTTAAGCCCCAAAGAAAATTATCCAGGATTGGGGTTATATTAACACCATACCATCTCAGGCAATCTAACCATGTGTTTCAAGGAACATAGGTTTTCAGTATGATTATATCACATAAGCTCTGTTCTAAGAATCTCTAATGTGCAATCCATTCAAAGCCACAAAACCACACTATTTTTGCCTTGTCAAAAACTGAACTGTTGATCTAAGGCATGTCAGCAGGCCAATTCTTTTCCTTTCCTTTCCTTTCCTTTCCTTTCCTTTTGTTTTCCTTTTCCTTTTTTCTGTACCCACAAATAAGCTATATTCACTTCCATAAACGCCTAATAATTCACAAGCAACAAAACCGAGATGGGAGTAACCACAAAGAGAAAACAGAGTTAGAGACATATTTCATGGACCATATACCTTAAAGTCGCAAAATTTAGGATCATACGCATACTCTACCACTAAAACTCCTTAACCATTAAACAGAAACCGATCGCACCTTGCAGATGGAAGAGAAGGGAAAGCCAAAGAGAGCAGATTAGCAGAGTCCAAGACAAAGTAAAGCAGGGAGACGCTGAAGATGCCGAGAAGATATTTGTGGGAGGTCGTACAAGCGACACGTGTAACTGTTCTAGGGGAACCAGAGGTTGACGACTGTTCTTTGTTTTGTTTTGCTGTCTTTTTGGGTGATGCTGCTGTAACCTGCCGAGGATTTGACTGTGACCTGATTGCTTTTGGCGTTATTCCAATACGACGTGCCGTTTTCCTTCAAGGACTGCCGTTTGTTATGCCACAAAAAGAGAGGATCGCTAAATTTTCTATATTTAACGTTAGAAAGGTTGTATTTCCACGCAAACATATGTTCGTTTCTGAGAAAGTGTATGAAAAAATATGAAAAATTATTATTTTAAGCCTGGAAGAATGAGAATGACTTATTTCACTAGTAATGACTACAAATAATAATATTAAACTTGAACTTTAATGTTATATTATAAATATTAATTAATTAATAAAAAAGAGGAAACAACCTTACATATAGGGGAGATCATTATATTCAATAATAAAAAAATAATATCATTGTAAATATATGGATGAAAATAAATAAAATTATGGTGTGATGGTAATATATTCTAAAGAAACGTAAAGGAGAGGATAATTTTCCATAGACATTTATTGGGGGAAAAAAACTTATGATGAGCATTGTAAGTTGAGACAATCTTTTATTTGTCAAAGCATTTTGGGGTAAAATGGATTTAAAAATGATCTAGCCTGATAAAAAAAATATGGGTCATCTTTCACTAATAAAAGACCAAATTGAGAAAACATAAGAAAATAAAGTTTCACGTGAAAGAAAGAGCACCTTAATACAACTTATAAGGAGAATCTTAAACTTTGATGTATCGTATAAATTTGAATAATATGCTTAAACTGGATAAAGTTTTATACTAAAAAAAAAAGAAACTTTAATGTGTATTATAAATTTGAACGAGTTTTTATTTTTGGTTAAAGTTTTTCAGAGTGAAGTAGATTTAAGCCTTTTACAGCAGTGCCTATTATTTTAAAACATAACTATTATACATACGTAAAGAGAATTAATATTGAAGGTATGGTCACGTTTGATTGGTAAAAAATATATTGGTATCGACCACAAGCAGGCATCGACCACTCAGCTTCGCCCACAGGACAACAGATAAGGCGAAAAGATGGATAAGGCCCATACATCCACACCCATCACCCTCTTCCTCTACTATAGATTCCTTAAATTTGTACGTACACCAGCACAGTCACACCTCGGTCCTCTACTCCTCTACCGATATGGCCGCTACCGCCACATCTGCCGCCACCTCGCACTTCTTCGGGACCCGTCTCCCCAATTACAACCCAACCGCCGGAAGAATCCAAGCGCGGTTCGGATTCGGCAAGAAAAAGGCACCACCGCCTCCCAAAAAAGCTCAGCCCAAACCTGACAAGGGCCGCCTCGTGTGGTTCCCCGGCGCTCAACCACCGGAATGGCTCGACGGGTCCATGGTGGGGGACCGCGGGTTCGACCCCTTTGGACTCGGGAAGCCCGCGGAGTACCTGCAGTTCGACTTCGACTCGCTGGACCAGAACCTGGCGAAGAACCTCGCCGGCGACGTGATCGGGACCAGGTTCGAGAACACGGAGGTGAAGCCGACGCCGTTTCAGCCGTACACGGAGGTGTTTGGGTTGCAGAGGTTTAGGGAGTGCGAGCTCATCCACGGGCGGTGGGCTATGCTGGGAGCTCTCGGAGCGCTTGCAGTCGAGGCTCTCACTGGCGTTGCATGGCAGGACGCTGGAAAGGTAACGGCACTGCTCATCAAAGCACCTAAGTTTATTGGTTGATGATCAATTATGGTACCCGAAGACGATCTGACATGAAGAACTTCATTGCATTATTTTTCTCGCCGACCAAACAAAAAGACTTGCTCTATATTTTCTTCTTAAAAGATCAAGGACCATGCAATGTGCTTAAACAATACAACCTAGAAAATGTTGATTTACATTCTGGGAAAATAGGTTGAATTCCGTAGTAAGCACTGTCTCTAGATTGCATCTTTGACTGGTAACTAAAAATCCCAAAATGGAAACAGGATCTAGTATAGGATTTGTTTTTTATTTCAATTATACATTTGTCAATAAGTATTTAGTTGGGCATAGGTGTGTACAACAAAAAAAATATAGGTTCTGTTTTTTTTTTCTTCATTTTTGCATTAATTTTCTCTGGTAGAAGTTGATTTTATTATGTGCCTCGGTTGAAAAGCAGTGTCTGTCCGGGAAAAAGACATGGTCCCTGAAACATGGGACCTGACATACATGTTGTAGCTTTTTGATCTTCGCGTCCATTGCACATCCACCCAAAACTTATGGTCCTCGTCTATGATGACGACAATGAAGACATTGACAATAACGTTAGTGATGTTGAGAAAACGTTAAGATCTTTTGATTTTATGTGGCTTATTGCATCGACTTAGTCGTGGTTAGTCTAGGATTCACGAAATTAGAAAACGAAGTTATAAATTTACGTTGATAGTATAGCAATCACACATTACAAAAATGATAAAGAATATAAGTTAATTAATCAAATCTTCTGGTTTGCTAGTAATTAGTATCTTAAGTTCGACACTCTAGTTCTCCATAGCTAAGAGAGGTTATTTGATCAGGTAGAGCTGGTGGAAGGATCATCCTACCTAGGCCAACCGCTGCCGTTCTCCTTGACCACACTCATATGGATTGAAGTGCTAGTAATCGGCTACATTGAATTCCAAAGGAATGCAGAGCTCGACCCAGAGAAAAGGCTATACCCTGGTGGCAAGTTCTTCGACCCCCTCGGCCTGGCTAATGACCCAGAAGAGAAGGCCAGGCTTCAGCTGGCGGAGATCAAGCACGCCCGCCTGGCCATGGTGGTTTTCCTCATCTTTGCAATCCAAGCCGCCGTCACCGGAAAAGGGCCGATCAGTTTTGTGGCCACCTTCAACAAGTGACCTCCTCTCCACCGCCCGTCTTTCCGAGTCCCCCTCATGGGTCTTTAATGTTTTGGGTTCCCGTTTTGGAGCTGTGGCTTTGTGCTTTTCATGTGTCTTGTAAGTTGTAGGATATTGCGACCAGGAAGTGTTCATTCTGTAATGCCTCTGCTGCTTCATTGCATGTTATAATCAGATAAACAATGACTACTTAAATAGCAAACCAGAAGCCCAAGCTTAGCAAAGTTCACAACAGCTGCAGGCAAACAGATGAGATATTGCTGGAAAATACCAAGTTTAGGGTTAGAAAAAAACATTATTAAGGAAAAATAATACATCAGAAGATATCATATTAAGTTGTTAATTATGTGAGATAATTATTATTTTTGTCGAAAACTCTTACTTTAAATGTAAGGAATGAACAATAAGATAAAATTAAGAGAATTAAATCTTAATAGTTATTATTTTAACTATATTAAAAATAATCCATTTTTTTGGTTTAAAATTGATTGTTAAACTTCGCTAACATGTCAGACACCATCTTAATAAAAAGTTCGATCAATAAATCTAAACTACATGCATACTTTCATAGCTTTGTAGTGGAAAAGCATGTAAGACCAAGAGAGAAAATGGCCAAAAGGAGCCCATTAACTATTTTCTATGCTGGAAACTACGAGTGGACAGCCCATTCCCTAAAACACTTCTAGTGAGAAAGAATATGATGGGCTTATACATCCATGGCTTGAAAGGAACAATGGAAAGCTGATGCCATTGACAGCTCCTCTCACCTTACTTATTTCCATTGTTAAAATTGTGTTTATTATTTTTGGGTTTGAGGAAAAGATTTGATTAATTAAAAAAAAAAAAAATTTTGACAATGGTGAATGAGAGAAAAAAAGAAAATGAACTAACAAAAACTATTTTATAATTTGTGCTTTTTAAAAAAAATAAAAATTTATACACAATATTGAACCTTCGATTAAATGGTCAATGTCTCATGTTAGCTTATTATTTACAATTTGTGAATCTCAATAATAAACAAAGCTCTAAATTATAGCATTAGAGACAAATCCTGATTATCCTACTTTCTTGGTAGGTGTAGTGGGGTGGGTGACGTCCAAAGTTCCAACCACTTTTCTTTTGGGGTCTATATAATTTTTTTTTCTACTTCTTGGTAGAAAGGGTCATATTTCTTGCCTATTTATGACTCCCAAAAATGATAATGTAGTTGGATGAAGCTATCGCTTTTGCTTTTCAGAACAGAAAAGGAGAGCCACGGGATATCACTACACAATAGGGTAACGAGCTTTCATTGCAAATACTTGCTTGGTATTATAATATTGCATATTACAAAAAATAAAAAATAAAAACATGAAGGGGTAATTTAATCAATAAAATTTGATGCTGGTATGATGCCGTCCCCTCCTTATTAAAAGATTATAGCTTCTCATCTTTAAATATAATTGTTAAGAAGGGAAATATAATTGAAATATAAAAAGGAATAGATGCTTTTCAAGGTTAAAAACTTAAGATCATTTAATTTGGGGACTCATTTAACATGCTTTCTTGTCCCAATACTAACCAATTAATAAATGATGGGATAGAATAATACAAACAAAGTTGTAATAATAAAGTTTCTGATTAGGTTTTACACTTAAACTTTAACTTTAATACTATACTATTATATATTTAACTTTTTTTTAAGAGAAAAAAAATTCTTGAATACGTAAAAAGAACATAAGGGTTATAAATCAAGCAGAGTCATTAAGTTTGCCTAATTCATGAAAAATGATTCAATATAAAAGTTAATTTAGAAATTAGAAAATTTTTGTTTCATTCACACTTTATCTTAACCATTCTTTTTTCGAGTCTGACAAACAATATGTTTATGGTAAAAATAACTGTACTTTTATTGTTTGATTTTCTAATATATTGCATTTTGATTATAAGGTATAAAATATCATTGTTTGAGGTTGTTTCGTGATTTCTTAAAAAAAGAGTTGATAAACACGTAGATGATACATCATATACACAAACAGGTATTAACGTAGATGGATTTCATATAAAAATATAAAAAAAAAACAGGAAACCGTAAAATACACGTCTTGTCGTGATCCACTTTTCAGAAAAAAAGTCTTATAACTCAGGAAGTGCGATGGCCTCTTCGTCCACATTTCTTGCAACTGCAGACTAACGCCAGAGCGGGAGGTAATATTCAGGGAATCCCTTCTCAGCATCTCGTTTCTTCTTTGCTTTGTTTTACGTTTCTTCACGCACAAAAGCTTCTGTCTTCTTTAATTTTTGGCACAACTTCTGTTCAAACCGGTGTCTTTTGTCGACCCTGCGAACGACTCTCTCTCTGAATTGTCGTTTGGTCTGCGAATCTCGTAGATTTCGGTGAAAATCTTGGAGGGAAGGCATGGGGAGGTTGTTTGTGGTGAATCTCGAGGGGAAGATCTATAGCTGCAAGCACTGCCGAACCCATCTTGCCCTTTGTGAAGACATCGTCTCCAAGGTTGTTTTGATCTCTTGCCTCCTTTGGATCGCTTAGACTTCTCTGTGTTTGCCATATACATGGATGATTTCCGTCTGGGTGCTGTTTGAGTTTGCGGTTCTTGCAAATTTTTGCTATGCTTCTTGATGGATTATATTTTTTAAATGGTGTGTTTATGCGATAATAAAATGTAATCAGTAATCTTGATGTTATCGGCGGACTATCTTCTTGTCCGATGGAGAAGTTTGGTGAGATCCATACAATGACAAGAAAAGGGACATTTAGGTGTTCGGTGATCATGATACAGCATATATAATTTACCATGGGTAGGTAGCAAATTCTACCCATGTTCATTTGGGATGATCGTGATCAGAGTCTATTAGACATTAGGTGTTCTTTTTTCCTGAACTCGGAATCGGGAGTTTATCTCGAGATTATGTCTTTTAGTGCTACTGTGTGGTTGGTTTCTAAGGAGGTATAAAAGTGAGCTTGGTAATGCATCTTGAGTATTTTATGGTGTAATAGTATTCGATCTGAAAGCTTGGAAGGTCTCTTTTTTTTTCAAAGAACAAATAAATATTTCATGGCAGATTATATATTTAGAATGCATTTTATGCCTAATAAGTGAACGCCTCGTCTTCATCTTTAGCATCTTTAATGAGATCAATTGATGGGAGTAATGTTCTTGTCCTCAAGTAGTACGAAAACTTGGGGAATGTATTGTTTGTTAATGGGAAGCATTTGCATTCTTATGTCTTGTGTGTTGTCAAGTTGTGCTTCTCAAGTTACCACTCACAATTTGAATCAGTTTCCAGTTCTATGAGCTGCTGGCAAGCATATAAAAGATGGTTATATCAAAACCTCAGGAACAGTTAGCATACATACTCTTACTTATGCATGGATGCACAGGCCGTGTTTATAATACAGATGAGGCTTTGGGTAATAATGATGCCATCCCGGATGATTTTTAGTGATAATTTTGCATATAAAAGGCTGTGTCTCCTCCCTTTCGCTTTCTTTTTTCTTTCCCCCCCCCCTCCCTTTTGGCATTTTAATTTCCAGTGTCCAGCAAATGTTGATTGGGAGTCTATGACAAGGAAATGTTCTGACTACATGTTTTGCCTGTGTTGTTTTATTCAGTCTTTCCACTGCAGGCATGGGAAAGCTTATCTCTTCAGTAAGGTGTAAGTTCCCTTGATTTTGGGCACCTTGTCCTCATTAAATAACACCCAACAATGTGCATATAAGTGACTTTGGGATTGGA
Source organism: Casuarina equisetifolia (assembly GCA_028551475.1). Lineage (NCBI taxonomy): Eukaryota > Viridiplantae > Streptophyta > Magnoliopsida > Fagales > Casuarinaceae > Casuarina > Casuarina equisetifolia. The sequence continues at coordinate 1,221,572 of CM052355.1, forward strand.
CTACTACCATCCTGTCACTTCCCAATTACATGGGGTGTTGGTTACAAATATTTTATCCTAGGACCAACCAGGAAAAATGCCGTGTTGGTGAAACTATTTACTGTTCTATGCTTTTATATATGCATAAGATGAACTTGATCGTTGGTTACCCCATCCCAAGCTTCTTTGAAAAAATTAGTCACAAGATTTGCTTCGACAGGGTGAATGTTTCTCTTGGTGAAAAAGAGGAGAGAATGATGATGACTGGGATGCACACTGTTGCTGACATCTTTTGTGTTGGATGTGGATCAATAGTAGGGTGGAAATATGTAAGATTTGGAGGCAGAATTTTAAATTTTCCATGTTTATACAATTCTTGATACCTGTCTGTTACGTTGTTCTTTGTTTTCCTTTCCAGGAGACTGCCCATGAAAAGGGCCAGAAGTACAAGGAAGGAAAATCTGTACTCGAACGGTCAGTAGATCTTTGGAGGAAGAAATTTCCCACTCCAATTTGAAGTCTTGCTTCTTTCTTTTTCTTTTTGTTAAAGTAATGGTTGTAGAGTTTGTTTTTGAGCAGGTATAAGGTGTCAGGTCCTGATGGAAGCAATTACTGGGTCAGCCATGGAGCACATATTGGTGGAAGCGATGCAGATGATGCTTGATTACCCTTTACCCTTCATTTATAACTGTACATTCTTTACCCCTCAATGTTCTTATTCAACTGATGTGGATCTCCAAACTTTTAATTCCTCATTGTAGCAGCTTTCCCACCTTGCTGCCAGTAACATCAATGAAAACATCTGATTGTTTCTTCCTATTTAGTTCCTGTTCAAATTCCCATTAGAATATGGAAATGCAGTTCTTTTTTTCTTTTTCTTTTTTTTCCTGTTAGATAAAAAGATTTTGCTCCTATGAAATGTCAAATTGAAGATTTAGCTGTTAAACAATTAATAGCCAATTACTGTGCTACTGACCTATTAACAACTGCAGTCTCTTAGTTTCATCTTAGACTAAACTAAGGGGTGGGTGACAATCACTGATATTAGTTATAGATTTTCTCTCTTTTCAGGGTGGTGTTTGGTTTTTTATATTTCACCCGCCGACACCACCACAATCGTAGCTAAAGCCATTATTGTTCACTATCCAAAATAGGGACACGAGATCAACAAAGGGGCCCTTCTTTATTCATTTGGTTATAACATGTTGACCTTTCGGATCACCTAACACTCGGTACTTTCTGACCCCATTGTGACTGACAAAAATAAGAAAAAGATAGATTACTACTTATCAAAACGGGTGTTTCTTTTTCGTTTTAGATGAAATGGTTGAAAGAAAACAGCTTTAGTCTACTCTAAAAAACTATATTTACAACATAAGACGGATGATTACTAAAAGTAAAGTCTAACGTGAATGTATTTTTAGACCCTACGAATGGTACATATTTACACATAATAGTAATTTTGTCAAATAGAGTTTCTTCTAAATAACCTGCAGATGTGGTAAGTCTAACAAAGAATAAGTTATTATTTTGTAATTTTCTTAATTATTTTGCCTGAATTACATAAATTAACCTAAATTTTTTATGTTCTTTAACGTAAAGGCCCCAAGACTTATTCAAAGATTGTGAACAAATAAACAACGTTACTCAAATTTGACAAGACACCCATCACCTGATATTGACGTGTGGCCACCCATCATTATCTTTGATAAATTAGCATCCTCTAGAGGTTGGCTGGGTCGTCTTTTAGGCTGTTCATGGCCCAGGACAACAAGGAAATCATAGACTTGGAACATCAACAATTCTTCCTTGATTCACGCGTCCCTTTTCCTAAATGGCCGGGTAGAATCATCCCGTGACATCGATACTATTCTCAAACAGCGATGCCAGTTCTCAAATTTCCGGGACTCCATTCTTGACACATTTGTATATTAATCAACAAGTATGAACAAAAATTATTCTCTCCGACGTGAAAAACCCAGTTCATTTTATTCACAGACATAAGGCGAAGATACAAACGGCATTACACATCTAGATTAGGAATCTGTACTTCATTATTCGACATGGTTGATGGATAAAACAAAAGCGACCTCCAATTCATTTCAGAGCTCCAGATTTGATCAGAAAGCAAAACCCAGGCTGCACACTAAGCATCCATACAGAACATAAATCCCTTAGCTTGAGATGGGATGAAAATTGAAGAAGTGGCCTTCGAAAGGAACGGCGTCACGTAACTGAATAAACCATTCGCTTGGAGAGCTCTGTGCCAACGACACTTATGTACCTAAGCAATCGGGAGTCCAAGTAACTTTTCTCATTGGGACCAAGAGCTCGTTGAAGTTCCTTCAGGAAAGAAAAAATGTCAGAGAATAAGAGAATGCGCAACGAAGAAGAAACATGGTCAACAGTTTGAAGTAAGAATGGCTGTTATGTGGGAAAATAAATTGACAAATGATTATTCTGACTACCTAAGGAAACTTGATGTGAAAAAAATAAGAGGCTGCAGAGTCATCAATACACCTGGGGTTTGAGTAGACATACCTTGTATCTCAAGCGAGATCTATTCAAACCAATTAACACATTGTCGAGGTCATCATCTTTTATTCCCATTGAAACCAGATCTCTGCTTTCGAGGCCTGATTCATCATCAGAGCTTTCATCATTCTCAGTATCAATCATTTCTTCACCCTCTTCCATACAGACATCGTTTGAGTCTTGGCAAGTGCCATCGTGCTGCACTTCCAAGACTTCCTCGGAAACCTGTAATGGTGAGGACTCCCCATTTTGTAAAATGGGAAAATCTGATAAGACTACATATCGCTTTCTATCAAGCAGAGGCCTTGCGATATCAAACGGAATCCACCTGCAATAGATTTCAGCTTGTCAGCTCAATCTAAGACCTTGAACTACATAGGCAAGTCAAAAGTGATCAGCGCCCACCAAATGCATTGAAATAAGGTCAAACTCTGACATTTGGAGTTGGAAAAAGTTAAAAATTGTCTTCTTTCTTTCTTTTGGTTAGCTGTAAGTTTATTTGATTTATAGCGTAACCATGTCATCTAGATACACAATCTCACAGGGATAAAACCAATATTTCCAGATCATTAAGTTTGTAGTTCTAACCATAATAGCTTTGTAAAACCAAGCCCAGGAGACAAGTAATGGGGATGGATGGTGATCCGATTATGACTTTATAAGGAAAGGAAGGACAGGGTAGTGAGACAGTTAATAGATATACATAAAAACTCACCGATAACGAAGAGGACAGAGAAGCTCAGATGGACGATATGCTGCTTTATATCTCATCTTACTACACGAATGAATATAATAGCCAAGATAGTAATACTGAAGACTAGGACAATGAACTTCATTCTCCCTCACCCAACCTATTTCTTGCACGGCTGAGTATTTCCCTAGTGACAGGAAAGCAAAGTCTGGGTCCCAGAACAAGTATTTACTTGACAGACATCTAGGAAGGATATCTACTACACCAACTGCAACGAGCCTGCCATCGACCACATATTGCTGATGGAAAGAGCCAAAGCCACAGGGAGGAACAGTGCCATCGCCAGTTGGTGGAACAAATACTAAAGGAGTGTCGACCAAAAACCTTCTGTATGAGCTTTCCGTGACATGATCCGGGGTATCATTATGCACCTTCATTTGATATTTTCTGTACAAAGAAAATTCTTCCGGATCAAAGTCAGACCTTTTCAGATGGATCTCAAGTCTCTGCCTTTTTCCCTGAGGTTGTTCAGTGCTCTTCTTCAAACAGCACTTTTCACTTACAGAACCTGGTGCAGACTCCGGTGAAACCATATGAACTTGAACACTTTGATCAGGTAATGATTGCTTGCTAGAAGAATAAAAATTTATGTGTCCCTTGCAAGCCCTGACTAGCAGACCCGAAGTTTCTATCAGCTGACTTAAAGAGGTGGCTAACTTTTCAGCAAAAACGCCTGGAGGCAACTCATTTTCTTCTGAAAAATGTCCTGGTCTTAACTCATGCTTACCATGTGATTGTGCCCGCCTTATTGCAGCAGCTATTTGAAATGCAATATTGCTGGAGTACAGTAGATCTTCTGATCCTTCAACTAGTAGCTTCTTTTTGGCTTGTGAAACTACTTTCACAGAAGCTTTTGGTAATTGAATATCACAAACCAATTCTCCACTTTCTTTCCACACACGTAGCACATTATCAATTTCTTCTGACAAATACTTTAAAGTTTGCTCTGCTTCATTTTTCTTAGCATTGTTATTAGACAATGATTCCTTTGAGGATGAGCTTGAAACTTCATTGCCAGCGCAGCTGTATGTACCCCCGGAAGCATTCATATCCTCTATGAGCCCGACTGGTTTCTTAACATCCAATGTCCCATCTAAAAATCTGGGCATATGAACTACCCAGTTATGCAAATGAAATTCAGAACAAAGACAAGCCATGTTTCAAAACTAATACTAACAACCACAAAGCAAATGTAGTCTGCCAATATTGAAGGTGGATTCATCAGCCGGTCAAAAATCCAGTACAATTCCAAGTAAAACCCAGTTAGAAAAGATTGCAGATTCAGATTCTCTGAAAAGGACAGATTTAACCACTTTCGCCTCTTTTGGTCATTCACAATACTCAAACATGTTTTCTAATAAAATCACTGGAATTCATGTCAAAACCTTCAGTTAAAACAGACTGTAAAAAAAGGCCCTAAATTGTAAAACACAGACAACAAAAAAGAATTAAGTTGTGAATGACTTAACATCCCAAACTTAGGAGTACCTTTGCATTCTTCTTGACACCCTAAGTTGCTCCTTAGAAGGAACAAAATCAGCTGCCCTCAGTCGAATAGTATAAGAAGGGCAGCATGTAATTTCCATCTCAGGTTTGTAAAGGTAAGACCCGGATCTTCTCCAACCCCGGTCAAGAAGATCTGCCAAAGGACCATTAAATTTATGATATTCAATCAACACAGCCATAACCAACATAACCGATTATAGACTGAACATAACTGTGAGGAATATTTGATATGTTGCCAACCTACGAAAGCGATCAAACCAGATAACATAAGAGAAAGGAAAGAAAAAGAATTTTCTGTAAGATGTAATGACATTGACAAAAGCAAAAAAAGCAGTATATATCCAGCTTGTAACTCTGGAAAGGTTAGCTTATTGCAGTATCATTACTCATGCTCAAAGTTTCACTTCATAATGGCATGAAGTACGCAAAATCATGGAAAAAAGCAAGTCTTAAAGGTAAGAAAATCAATCATACTTTTGATCTCAGCTCTAATTATTAGTACTCAAAGATACTTAAAAAGCCCAAATTAGTAACATCACAGCCCCTAGGAATTAAGGGAAGACTTCCAAGATTGATATAAGACGGTAAGTACAATGGGCCGTAATGTATTCCTAGTAGCAGAAACACAATGCACCACCCTAATTTTTGCTGTTAGGCAACAAGGACACCACACGAACATTTCTGAAGAAGCATCACCCGACTGAGGCAGTATAAAGTGCAATCTGAGGTCCTATTCTATATATCTGTGTGCAAATAACAAGGGTTGATTTTGCAAAATTGAGCAAGAAGCTAATTCCACCAACCTTGGTAGTCATCAACTGTAATGCTATGAGCCCATAAACCTGCAAAAGAGAAATTATAAGAAAAAATATCAGAAAGATGAAACTAGAAAGTTATGTTTCTTTAAAACACAAAAGAAAGATGACAAAAGCATGTATGCATCCGAGGCGCTTGATATAATATGCATGCTTGAGTAGGCATCTCTGGGCTTCGTGATTTCTGTACAACACTCTGGTTTCGCAGGCGTAACAAACGAACACTGATCGTGGGCTAAGAGCCCTGGAAAAACCTAAACTTCAGCTAAATTGAAACAGCGTTCGACCCAACCTCACGAGCATGCAGTTGCGCATCAAAACGACCAAATAATTATTCCAAAATCCAACAGATACGCGTTCTTTCCCAAATTCAACAACAATCAAAATCCACGTAAAAGGAAACCACTCATCAGCCAAACAATCAACCGGCCAAAAACATAAACGAAAGAATGGAAAGAACAACGGACCGTGAGAGACGCTGGTGCGACCGGAGGAATGGCAATAGCCGCAAGTGCTTTTACGCCTTCCGCAATCCCCCACGATACTTTGGCCTCTGCTGTTGCCGCGACTGCTGCTACTGCCGTCGCTCCTCGCCGGCCCCGCCATCGGACGACGTCGCTGCACCCTCCTGCCGCCCCCTGAGAAAATCTTGGACTCGGACTAGATCACTGAACCTGGTATCAAAACTCCTACTTATTTTCCGACTAATTCGTTCTTCTTTTCTTTTTCCGCTCTGAAGGGTTTGGAATCGGAATTGTTTATCTCAGCAGATACGTCACGTATTCGAAGAAAGATCCAAAGATCGATTCATTCCCGATGACAAGAACGCGCGATCCAACGTTCCAGACACTCGTAGGGAGATCGAATGACCGAGCGGACGAAAGCAATTTCCTTCCCTTGAAAGGCACGCAAATCTTCAGAGCACCTAATGAATCACGAGCTTAAATTATAAGAAAACTGTTTGTGAGTGGTTGACCATTTCTAACCTTTTTGTTCTCTTCTCATACGTGAATGTGAAGAAACTAAGCAAAAATGAAAAACAGAATTTAAAAATCTCATTTCTCACATATGAAACGTGAACTTTAGAATCTCATTCCTTACAGAAAAATTATATCGCTAAAGCCTAAAGAGACTGGATAAGATGAGACATAAACTTTAAAGCCTTTTTTTTATTAAGAAAGTTGATCATATTAAAAATTGATGCAAGAGGTGAGAAGTCCTTCCCTTTATTTAATGATGATTTGTAAATATAAATCTAAACCATATTTCTGAGAAAAACCTTGGGCTACTAAACCCCCCTCGTATCTTTCAACGGAGCCATCATTTATTCTTTTTAGTTGAAGACCCAACAACATGAAATTAGTTTAACATCTTTGGGTTTTAGAAGTAACTCATGCTTTTGACTATTTTTCAACACCATAAACTTTACTTTCATTGCTTTTTGTCACTTCTCTCGATGTTATGTTCCCTTGCTACTCTTACTACAATTGGTATTTTCTGCTTAACTTCCTTAAACAAGCTAGATCTATACAACTCTTTCATTCTCACTAAAGATATCTTGGTATGCCATGAAGTTATGAATTTATTGGCCGAGACATTGAAGTCATTTTTTAAAGTATCCACGTGATCATTTTTTCTCACTACAATATCCTCACTTGATTCTTTATTTGCATTGTTCTTATGATCAATTCCCACTAAGATTTTTTTATTCCATGGACCTATAAGGATGCTTCATCAAAAACTAAATAATGAAAAATGTAACATTGATTGGGTATTGGATTACAACATCTCCACCCCCTTTTTTTACGCACATTATCCAACAAAGATAAATTAAGTTGCCTTTTTTATTCAACATGCTATGTATTACGTAGAATAAACACATCAAATACACACTTAAAGCAACTTATAACGGGCTTACAACTTAGTAATCTCTCAAAAGGAAAAATATTTCCAAGTCTTTAAGTTGTTCACATCTTTTATGCTAAAAAAACACAAAAGTATATTATTACTATGTATTATGCTTTTGTATGCTTTAATCCAGTACTTGTTCTTTTTTTTAATAACTCTATTTTGTAATGAAGTTTTCAAATATATGAGTTGTTTTCCAATTTCATGTAACTTAAGATATAACAAGAATTTATTTAAAGTATATTATCTATCATTATTCACGTGTAGACATTAAATCTTATGACTGGGTTTAATTTTTACCTTCCCTTTAAATTCAACAAATGCACGAAACACTTTTGACTATTCTTTCTAAAAATACTCTCAATTGAATATGCAAAAACAATAATTTAAAAAAAAAAAATTACCATGTATTGCTTTACACCAATTAATTTTTGCTTTACTTGTCTTAATACATTAAAATGATCTAGCATGAAATTTTAATTATTAAGTGATAGTTCATGGACCTTCCCAAACTGACAACTGACACAAATAGAGTATGTTCTTAGTTCTATAATTGCCCTCGTCTCATTATATGCAACATGACCCAAATACATGTACGGACTCTAATTTTCATCCCTCTATTGTGGGCATCCGTTTTATTATTAAATGCACATAGAATTTCGCGCCATCTAGACCAAATAAAATATATTTTTCTAATTCACCAAATTGAGTCACAAATATGTTGCACATAGTTTACATCGTCGAGTTTCACTTCCTGCGAGTTAATCTTTGACTTGCAGAAGTCCATAATAGCAATGCCACATCCAGGAAATAATTCTTCGAATAAAACTTACAACTAATAATGTCTTGATACAAATCTAGATTTCAAGGTAGACACCCACAACACACCCTCTTGCATAAGTTACTGATGCACTTCTTAGAAACCAACTTACACAAACACCCAAAACATAAAACATTAGGTTTTCTATATGGACCTGGTTCAAGACACTCAATAGGCCAGGCCTTGATGTTGGGACTTTCATGTAATGGGGAGGACTCCCCATTTTGTGAATCGGCAAAATCTGATAAGACTACATATGGCTTTCTGTCTAGCAAAGGCCTTGCAATATCAAAAGGAATCCACCTGCAATAGATCTCAGCTTGTCAGCACAATCTAAAACCTTGAACCACATAGACAAATAAAAGGTGATCAAGACCCACCAAATGCGGTGAAAGAAAGATACTACTTTGACATCTGTAGATGTGCAAACTTAAAAATTGGTCTTTTTTATTTTCCCGGTTCGGTAAAAGTTTATTTGATTTATAATGTAACCTATTATCTAGATACACAATCTCATAGGTGTAAAAATAATATTTATTCTTATAAATACCTCTGGATCATGAAGTCTGTAGTTCCTCTGGTCATAAGGAGATGAGGAACAGGGATGGATGGTAATCCGAATATGATTTTATAAGACAAAGTAGGACATGATACTTAAATAGTTGATAGATACAGAAGAACTAACCGGTAACGAAGAGGACAGAGAAGCTCAGATGGACGATATGCTGCTTTATATCTCATCTTGCTGCATGAATGAATATAATAGCCAAGATAGTAATACTGAAGACTAGGACAATGAACTTCATTCTCTCTCACCCAACCTATCTCTCGCAGGGCTGAGTATTTCCCCAGTGACAGGAAGGCAAAGTCCGGGTCCCTGAACAAGTACTTACTGGACAAACATCTAGGAAGGATATCTACCACACCAACAGCAACTAGCCTGCCATCAATCACATATTGCTGATGGAAAGAGCCAAAGCCACGATGAGGAACAGTACCACCACCAGTTGGTGGAACAAATACTAACGGAGTGTCGACCAAAAAACTTCTGTATGAGATTTCGGTGACATCATCCGGGTTATCATTATGCACTTTAATCTGATATTTTCTGTATAAAGAAAACTCTTCTGGATCAAAGCTGGACCTTTTCAAATGGATCTCCAGTCTCCGCTTTTTTCCCTGAGGTTGTTCAGAGCTCTTCTTCAAACAGCATCTTTTACATGCAGAACCTGATGCAGACTCCGTTGAAAGCATTTGAACTTGAGCACTTTCATCCGATAATAATTGCTTGCTAGAAGAATAAAAATTTATGTGTCCCTTGCAAGCCCTGACTAGCAGACCCGAAGTTTCTGTCAGCTGACTAAAAGAAGCTGCTAACTTTTCAGCAAGAACTCCTGGAGACAACTCATTTTCTGCTGCAGAATGTCCTGCTGGTCTTAACTCATGCTTACCATGTGATTCTACCTGCCTTATTGCAGCAGCTATTTGAAAAGCAATATTGCTCGAGTACAGTAGATCTTCTGATCCTTCAACCAGTAGCTTCTTTTTGGCTTGTGAAACTTCTTTCACAGAAGCTTTTGGTAATTGGATATTACGAAGAAATTTCCCACTTTCTTTCCACATGCGTAGCACATTATCAATTTGGATTGACAAATAATTTAAAGTTTTTTCTGATTCATTCTTCCTAGCGTTGTTGTTAGACAATGATTCCTTTGTGGATGAGCTTGAAACTTCATTGGCAGCACAGCTGCATGTACCCTCAGAAGTGTTCAGATCCTCCATGAGCTCGACTGGTTTTTTAATATCCAACAACCCATCTAAAAATCTGGGTATATTAAGCACCCAAATATGCAAATGAAATTCAGAACAAAGACAAGCCATGTTTTAAAACTAATGCTAACCTAGAAACATCCAACAAAAGTCTGCCAATATTGACGGGGGATGTCATCAGCCAGTCAGCAATCCACAACAATTTCAAGTAAAAACCAGACAGAAAAGAAACTCTGTGATCTAGCATGTCAAATAAGTGGTGTTAAGTTGCAAAGTCAGATTCTCTGAAAAAGGACAGATTTGACCACTTTCACCTCTTTAGGCTATTCATGATACTCAAACGAGTTTTCTAATAAAATCACATGGAATTCGTGACAATATCCTCAGTTAAAACACACTATAAGAAGGGGCCCTAAATTGTAAAACACAGACTATAAGAGTACCTTTGCATTCTTCTAGAGACTCCAAGTTGCTCCTTAGAAGGCTTAAAATCAGCCACCCTCAGCCGAATGGTATAAGAAGGGCAACACGTAGTTTCCATCTCTGGTTTGTACAGGTAGCATCCAGATCTTCTCCAACCCTGGTCAAGATGATCTGCCAAAGGACCATTAGATTCATGACATTCAATCAACGTATCACTATAAACAACACAACTGATGAAAACCTGAAACATAACTGTAAGGGATATTTGATATGGTTGCCAAGATATGAAGGCTTCAAACTAAATAAGATAAGAGAAAGGAAAGAAAATGACTTCCTGCAAGAGATAAAAGGAAAATAGAAGCTCTACATATGCAGCTCGTAACTCTGGAGAGGTTAGCTTATTGCGATATCATTATTCATGCTCAATTCCCATTTCATTATGGCATGAACGACATAGAATTATTGAAAAAGGAAGTCCTAATTATTCTTATTCAACGATACTTAAAAGACACAATTGCTAATCACCAGGGCCCCTAGGAATTAAGGGAAGACTTCCCAGATTGATATAAGACTGTGATTGCAATGGGCCATAAGGTACTGCTTCTATGCTAGATATGAGGAGCACTTATAAGATTCCTAGCAGCAGAAAGACAATGCAGCACCCCAATTTTTGTTATCGGGCAACAAAAACACCAGACGACCATTTCTGACAGAAGCATCACCCGACCGAGGCACTATGAGGCAATCTAAGGTCCCATTCTTCATGTGTGTGTGCAAATGATAAGGGTTGATTTTGCAAAATTGAGCAAGAAGCCAATTCCACCAACCTTGGTAGTCATCAACCGTAATCCTAGCAGCCCATGAACCTGCAAAAAGAGGCAAATAAGAATGGTGGGGAAAAAAAAAAGAAAGGTTGAATTTAAAGTGATGTTTGTTAAAAATAGAAAGAAAGATGAACAAAACGTGTATCCGTCCACAAGGCATGCATAAGAGTAACCAACTTTTTGCTTTCAATTAGTTTTTTAACATAATATGCATGCTTGAGTACGAATCTATGCGTTTCTTGATTTCCCTAAGACACTCATCAAATATTCTAGTTTCCTCGGCGGAACAAACGAACAATGATCATGCATTAAAAGCCCTGACAAAAGCTAAATATCAGCTACATTGACACGGCGTTCATGCAGTTAAGCGTCAAAATGAACGAATAATTAGTCCAAAATCCGACAGATACACATTCTTTACCAAAATTCAACAACGATCAAAGGCCGCATAAAAGGAAACCACTCATAAACCTAACAATTAAGCAGCCAAAAACACGTAGGACTGCATAGAAAGAACAACGGACCATGAAAGATGCTGGTGCGACCGGGGGCATGGCAATAGCCGCAAGAGCTCTTGCTGCCACAACCGTCGCTCCTTGTCGCCTCCGCCATCGACCGACGTCGCTCTATCCTCCCGACGTCCCCCGAAAAATTCTCTGACCCGGACTCGATTACTGAACCGAGTACCCGACACTCGTAGGAAAATCGACCGACTGAACGGAAGAGAGCAATTTCCTTCGCCGGACAAGCACACATATGTTGACTGAAAGTAACGAATTCCACGCTTAAGTCATTAAGCAAATCGTTTGTGAATGGTTGAACATTTCTTTCTTTTTGTTCTCTTTTCACACATGAAATGTGAAGAACCTGGGATGTGGACTCCTCTAGATTTTGGTATCCCATTTGCCACAGAGTCCAAAGAGAGCGTGAATTTTATTGCCTCGTTCTTTGCAGAAAAATTGTATGACTAAAGTTTAAGGAGAATTTTACTAAAAAATTTAGTTATACCTAAGAGTTTTAATATAATAAAAGTTCGCTTATCACCGGTATAAAAAATATTTCAACGAAAGTATTTGTATCGGTATTATATTTCATTTTAAGCTCTGATATTATGTTAGAAAATAATTTTTATTTAAAATTATTTACAAAAAAAATCTAAAGTGATTATAAAGATCTTAGTTATCTTACTTTACTATGAAGCTTCGACAATCTTGCTCATTTGTGATGAATGAGGTAGTAAAATTCTTTATATATAAACAAATTATATGTTTTTACAAATTGATTTTACATGAATAAATATTATGTAACAAATAAATTTATCTTTATCAAAAGTTTTAATATATAGATTGCTTTGTCTTCTATCTCTTTACTACTTTGTGCATTTGTCTACTCCAATGGGGTAGAAAAAAAAGTATGAATCCTAAAAAATGATTTTGGCTACAAATTATATAAGTCTTCAAATAATCTTGCGGCTTTGATACCAAATGTAAACTATTTTTACTTGATTGCTTAGTTAGTTACTTAAATGATAAATTAATAAGGACTCTAACCATGATATTTTGACATCTTATTTGTGTATGTTGTAATATTAAAAATAATTTCTTTAAAAAAAAAATTATTTCTACTTGAATCTTCTCTCATAATACAAATATAATTGCAACACCACATTCCTGAGATAATTTTTGAAATAAAACTTACAAATAATAATGTTTGGATACAAGGTAGACACCCACACCACACCCTCTTGCATAAGTTACTGAGACACTCAGAAAACGACTCGCACAAACACCATAGACTCAACAGGCCCGGCCTTGATGTTATTGCCATTTTGTGAAATGGCAAAATCTGACAACACTACATAAGGCTTTTTGTCAGGTAAAGGCCTTGCAATATCAAAAGGAATCCACCTGCAATAGATTTCAGCTTGTCAGCTCAATCTAAAACCTTGAACCACGTAGACAAATACAAGGTGAATAGAACCCACCAGACGCAGTAGCACAGGGTATTGAAATAGTTTGGTAGATATAGAAGAAAGACAATGCAGCTCCCCAATTTTTGTTATCGAATAACAAGGACATCAGACGACCATTTCTGACAGAAGAATCACCCGACTCAGGCAGTAAAGTTATTTTAAGTTTTGGAGAGAAGACCTCAACCTTTGTCGTTAAGTGCGTCACTTAGAATAGGTGTTGTTATCTGGGACAAGTTCAACACCTAAAGGTGTGACTTTGGACGAGTGTGTATATTCAAAAAATAAATAAAAAAAATTATGAGGTCCCATTCTTTTAGCTGTGTACAAATAATAAGGGTTGATTTTGCAAAATTGAGCAACAAACCAATTCCACCGACCTTGGTAGTCATCAACTGTAATCCTGTCAGCCCGTGAACCTGCAAAAAGAGACAAATAAGAAGGGGGAAAAAAGGGAAGAGAGAGGTTGAATTTAAGGTTATGTTAGCTAAAAATACAATGAAAGATGACAAACGTGTGTCCATCCAAGGACATGCATAAAAGCGACCAACTTTTTGCTTTCAATTAGTTTTTTTTTTTTTTTAATATAATATGCATGCTTGAGTACGAATCTATGCGTTTCTTGATTTCCCTCCAACGCTCGTATCAAATATTCTAATATCCTTGGTGGAACAAACTAACAGTAATTGCAGACTAAGAGCCCCGACAAAACCTAAATATCAGCTAAATCGACATGGCATTCGTGTGGTTAGGCATCAACATGAATGAATATATATATATATATATATATATATATATTAATATTACAATGCATATATATTAAGCTTACATAGTGATTGCTATATAGGAAACAACCAACTCAAATGCAATAAGAAGATCTAATACAATTAGGAGACCCTTATTCCGGTGACCGGTGCCACCTCCATCGCTCATCCTCGTCCCTGCCGCCATGCGACTTGGTTATATAGGAAGATCGAGACCCTTATATGATTCTGTTCCTTGATCAAACGAAAAAGAACCAAATTGTGAATAAGTTTTTTCTCGTGAAATGGTCGGAGGGTCCAGCTCGAGGAGGAATAATTTACGTGATCATGCATTACAGTCGCTTGTGACGGAAGTCAATGGTTTGCATGATCTATAAGTCAATTGTTAGGTACGTGTTCATAGATTTAAAATTTCACATTATAATGATTACGAGAGAAAGTGTGTTAAAATTCTTTTCATTGCTTGTAATTTGTTCTAAGATTATTTATATATGAAACAAACTCTCATTTTTGAACAAATTGATTGAAAAATAAAAAACCGATTTCCTATCATCTTAATCTTATATGACTACATCACGGTAATTCCTTACAATGCAAATGATGAAAATTCCCGACAAGCAAACTATTCATTACTTTTTCCTTAACTCCCTTGGTAGTTTCTTTTATATATTCACCAGAATGGCTATTATTACTCCAAAAAGAACCAAAAGATAGTGACTAGCTAACCAAACTCGATAATCAGAGTGACAGGATGCAGCAGAATCATCATTCCTCCTGGGGTCTCACTACCTATTCCTTGCATCTCAAACGAGATCCATCCTGCATAATTAATATATTCTTGGTGTCACCATCTTCATTCATACAAAGATCATTCTAGCCTTGGCCAATGTCATCATGCTGCACTTCCAAGACTTCCTCGGGAACGTGAGGTGGTGAGGACTCCCCATTTTGTGAATAGGGAATATCTGATAAGATAACATACGGGCTTTTATCAAGATGGCGCCGCACGCTATCATAAGGAATCAACCTGCAATAGATTTCAGCTTGTCAGCCCAATCCAAAACCTTGAATACCACAGAGACAAGTAAAAATCAATCAGGACCCGTTGGATGCAGTGAAAATGCAGAGCAGGGTACTGCAGTGATTGATAGTATTGTGACGTTAATGTCCAATCTTAGTTATTAAAGTATGAATGTATATGTCTAACTAAATATAAATGTATCCTTCCATTTCATAAGTTAGCCTTTAAAGGAAAAATGAACTTTTAAACATGGTATCAAGGTCTTAAGTTCTATATTCACATTCTTGTAAATATGAGTATGCTTAGAGTTTGTGCAGAAAGTGGTAGTATGAGATGGCTACATTGAACAATTGTGGTGAATGGGCGTATTGTATTACATATGTCCAGAATTACATTACTGAAATATAAGTGTATGCATCGAGGTGTATTTCTTTACTTTACAAACCAATTTTTGAGAGGGAAATAAAATTCTTAACGTATAAATACAAAAGACCTTACCGGTAACGGAGAGGACAGAGAAGCTCAGATGGGCGATATGCTGCTTTATATCTCATCTTGCTGCATGAATGAATATAATAGCCAAGATAGTAATACTGAAGACTAGGACAATGAACTTCATTCTCTCTCACCCAACCTATCTCTTGCAGGGCTGAGTATTTCCCCAGTGACAGGAAGGCAAAGTCTGGGTCCCAGAACAAGTATTTACTGGACAAACATCTAGGAAGGATATCCACCACACCAACTGCAACTAGCCTGCCATCAATCACATATTGCTGATGGAAAGAGCCAAAGCCACAAGGAGGAACATTGCCATCGCCAGTTGGTGGAACAAATACTAAAGGAGTGTCGACCAAAAACCTTTTGTATGAGCTTTTGGTGACCTTATCTGGAGTGTCATTATGCACTTTAATCTGATATTTTCTGTATAAAGAAAACTCTTCTGGATCAAAGCTGGACCTTTTCATGCGGATCTCAAGCCTCCGCTTTTCTCCCTGACTTTTTTTTGAGCTCTTCTCCAAACAGCCCTTTTTACATGCAGACACTACTGCAGAATCATTAGAAGCTGTATGAACTTGAAAATTGCTGTGTTGCTTGCTAGCAGAATGAAAATTTATGTGTCCATTACCAGCCCTGATTAACAGATCAGGAACTTCCGCCAGCTGATTCAAAGAACTAGCCAATTTTTCTGCAATAACCTCTGCAGACAACTCGTTTTCTTCACATGATTGTACAAGCCTTGTCAAAGCAGATATTTGAAAAGCAATATTGCTGGAGTACAGGAGATCTTCTGATCCTTTGATCAGTGACCTTTTGGCTTGTGAAACCTTTTTGACAGAAGCTTTTGGAAATTGAAGATTGCAAGCAAGTTCTCCTCTTCCCATGCTCATGCGTATCACTCTGTCAATTTGGTCAGACAAGTAATTTAAGGATGGCTCTGCTTGACCTTTCTTTTCATTCTCACTAGACAAGGATTCCTTTGGGCCCGAGCTTGGAACTCCAGCACCAGCACGGCTGTATCCATCGTTGGAAGTACTTGAATCTTCTAGCAGCTGGTCTGGTTTCTTAGTATTCAGTGTGCCATCTAAAAACCTGGGCATTTTCAGAATCCAAATGTGGAATGAAATTAAGAAGTAAGATAAGCTGTGGTTAGAAACTATTGCTAACCTAGCAACATCAAGCAAACTAGTCTGTTGGTTTAAAGCCAAGTATCATCAGTAGTCAACAATTTACAATATTCCTAGAAAATTCAGATAATATTTAAGATGAAAGTTTTACACTAAAATATAAGATATTTGAGATGAAGTTTAAATGAAAGAAAAACTTTCCAACCTTTCAATGAACTTTTAAATTGTCACAAACCCCTTTTTAAGATGCTCTAAATCTCCTCAATCCTCGGCTAAAGCAGTGTATAAATGATGAGGTCCTCAATAAAATATAAGGCGTACTAAGGAGATTGATTTGCAATGACTTAACACCCAAAACCAGAGACTACCTTTTCATACGTCTAGACGCTCCAAGTTGCTCCTTGGAAGGCTTAAAAGCAGCTACCCTCAGCCGGATAGTATAAGAAGGACAACATGTAATGTCCATCTCTGGTTTGTACAGGCAACGCCCATTTCTTCTCCAACCCCGGTCAAGAAGATCTGCCGAAGGACCATTAGATTCACATGATGCAGAAAGGAAAATGGAAGCATTGGATTTGCATGTAAATGCACTTTACTTATCACAATTTCGCAAGATAGGGTCCTTCTAAGTAT
Organism: Casuarina equisetifolia; assembly: GCA_028551475.1. NCBI lineage: Eukaryota > Viridiplantae > Streptophyta > Magnoliopsida > Fagales > Casuarinaceae > Casuarina > Casuarina equisetifolia. Next base: position 1,238,915 of record CM052355.1, read on the forward strand.
CAGCGTGCGAGATAAGAGAATTCAATGCCACTAACCTTGGTAATCATCAACTGTAAGGCTATGCGCCAATAAATCTGCAAAACAAGACAAGAAGGCCAAAGAACAAATCAAACTGGCAGAGCCGAAGCAGATAAGGTCATAACCATAAGTGGGTACATGGCTTATAATATTTGAAAAAAAAAAAAAACAACAAATCAAAAGCAACTGGGCGTTTGAATAGAAAGAAACACAGACAGTGGGAGATATAAGTAGAACCGGTGGATCGGCAATAGACGCAAGGGCCTTCTCTACTTCCCCAGTCTTCCACGGTGCTTTCCCCGCTGCTATTCCGGCGACTGGTGCCACCTCCGTCGCTCACCCTCGTCCCCGCCGCCATGGGACTTGGTTATGCAGAAAGATCGAGACCCTGATTTGATTCTGTTCCTTGATCAAACGAAAAAGAAACAGATTACGAATAAATTTTTCCCGTGAAGTGGTCGGAGGGTCCTACTCGAGGAAGAATAGATTATGTGATCATGCACTACAGTCGCTTGTGACGGAAGTCAATGGTTTGCATGATCAATAAGTCAATTGTTAGGTACGTGTTCATAGTATTAGTCCCTCTTCTTGAATATATTAGAAAGATTCTGTCTTTAATGATTGGTGAAAATTAATGCCATATTCTAACGTATATTAACATTTAATATATTATCTAAATTTGAGAAAATGTACATAAAAAGTTAAAATAACTATTTTTTTTTGACAAATCAACCTCTTTAAATGTTCATTTCTTGCAAACTTAGTTCATCATATTCAACTTAATTTATAATGAGAAGCTAATTAACTTTTTGAAAGAAGGGGTGTTGCTTTCATTTGGGGCATCAATTGAGAAGTTTTTCTAATTGAGATATTAATATAAAAAGTTTATAAGAAACGAAAACACTTTAACATATTAATAATGTGAAACATGTAATAATTTATGAAACTATTCTATACATAAATCTGCCTCATTTGAACTTTGAACTATAATATTGGGTTAGATGACATACTTTCACATTTAAAATCCTCTTATGAAAAGAAAAATACATTTTACAAGTAGTAAATACAAGAAAATACACTAATCAAGCCAAATTTTGACAATTAAAACATCAAAATAATATGTTTGAATATCATATGTCTCCTTGTAAAAAATTGAAAATAAGTGATAGTCTCATGTCCTGCTATCTCCCTCTTTTATATTAAATGGAAATTGGCTAAAAGCTTCCGACAACATAATTTTTTGTTCAAAAGGAGAGGACGATCCTATTATTTAAGAATGTCGAGCATACTAGTGGTTGTTTAATCCAACTAACCACTTTTATCGGAAACCAACATAGAAAAAGGGAAAATTTTCCATGTGGGTCCACTATGGAGTAAATACGTTAATAAGACAGAATTTGTTGAATAAAAAAAAATAAAACATCAATTTATCCTTAAGAGTAGATGAACACGAGATTAAAATAATGGGAAATCCTGGGTAAGTCAATCTAAATATCCTTAAATTTCCCTGCACCGATAGGATTGCGGATAAAATTGAGGGCAGGACTGCAAAACCACCATTTCAAATTTCAAAACGGAAACAAGAACAGGAATGGATCAGGGCGTTATCGTAATTAGGCACCCCCCTAAATACGCTACCCGAAAACGTACGCTTAAAGTGACGAAGACCACGAGAGCTGTAAGGTCCACCTCGCTTCCTTTTCCCCATTTCGGACTCCAATCCTTCGCCTATTTACCATCGTGTGCCACTCCAGTCCTGTCTCTGTATATTCTTCTGCTGTGAGTCTTCGATCCTTTTCTCTGGTTTCCGAGCTTCGTTCAGCTCCGTCAAGCTTAAGGTTTTTCGCTTCTGTTGGTTTCAACTTTGCTCTGCAACAATGGCTGTTTTCTTGAGCTAAGTTATGTTCTCTGTGTGTGTGTGGTGTGAGATGAGGTTGAGGGTCTGATGGAAAGAAGGGGTAAGAAAATGCAGTGAACTACGCTTTGGTTTCAGATCTAATTATTGCTGGTTCCGGTCAAGTTTGGTTTGGAGGAAGTTCATGATGACCAAAACGGTGCGTTTGGTGTATTAGGAATTGTTGCGAGAGGTTAGTTGGAGACGTTGATGCGAAGCTAAGCGAGGTTTTGAGGGGCTTTCTTTAGTCTGATCTGTGTTTACTGTTGCAATTGTGGAGCAAGGGTTTTGGGCGATGAATCGGAGTTTTAGGGCTCAGGAACCACAAATGCAAGCGGCGTTGAGACAGAGGCAGCAGCAGCTGGGGGGTCTGAGGGTTTCGGTCATGAAGGAGAAGGAAGAGGAGCTCGCGCTGTTCCTTGAGATGAAGAAGCGCGAGAAGGAACGGAATGATCTTCTTCTGAACAACTCGGAGGAGTTGGATTCGCCTTTAGGTACTGATTTCTTTAGGTTTCTGTTTGGCCCTTTTTTTGTTTTTGTTATAATGCTTCTTAGGGCTTTGATAGAGAGCGACATAGTATAAGCATATTCACTCCGTTGCTATTTGATAAATATAATTCTGAACTTCGCCGAAATTTTGATATTATCCGTAAAGGAAATAGTCCTGATGATTGATACGGTGTTTGTTATTTTCTGCTAATGCAGGATCAAAACCTGGAACTTCTCCAATATTTAACATTACATCATCGACGCCTGCGCCGGCACGCAAAACTGGGGCCGATGATTTCCTTAATTCGGACAATGATAAAAATGATTATGACTGGTATTGTACTTTTGTTCCTTGATATGTCTATTACAAGCTTTGCTAAGTACACTGGAATTTGATGTTTTCTCTTGTGGGTTGGTGTCATCATTGGCTAAAATAGAATTCTGGAGTGTGAGGGATATATTTTAGTTTCTGTTTGTGCAAATTAAACCTTGCTTCTGTTGACTAAATAGAGTCATTATTTCAGTAGGTGCTCTTAGTTTTACTTCTAGTGTTTAGGATTTGTGGGAAGATGAACTTGACTGACAGGTTGTCCTTCCAAATAACAAAAAACAAAAATGGAAAGAGTTGTCTGATCTTGTTAATATCATCTGCGATTGATGGAGACTTTCAGATGTTTTAATTCTATTATCACAAGGAAGAAGTTCTTGTCATCCGTTAAAGAAATGTCTGTTTTCTCTTTCCCCGCTCATAGAACTTAATGATGTCATATTAAGATGTTCGTGAAAAATTAAAAAGAGACTTTTCTTCCCTATCTTTAACTCAGCACCCTTCAGTATATTCTCACTGGTATCCAATTGAGGCCAAAAATTTCTCTTAATGTAGTACAATCTCACTTTCAGTTTAGATTCATATTATATTGAAAAAATTGCCTTTATTGTTGAAGATGATGAAGTTGTTTCTGTTTGTCTGCACTCTTTCAACATGTGTGATTTTATTGGATTCAGGTTATTTTTTTGCAGGTATATAAAAGGTAAGAGATGTTGTTATTTAAATCAGTATTAACAGAGTTTTCTTCTGTTTTCAGGCTTTTAACCCCTCCTGGTACACCTTTATTTCCTTCTTTGGAGATGGAATCCCAAAGGACCGTCATGAGTCAGCTTGGTACCCCAAAGGCCCGTCCCACTGCACTGAGATCGAGGGTAAATAGTTTCAAAATCTTAATAGTGTTTGATACACTTTTACTCTAAGTAAATGAAAGTTTCTTGTGGATCAGAATTTCATATATGCATTCATCACAACATTGTTGGAATGTGTCAATCAATTACAACATTTTTGGAATGGTCTTGAGACTGCTCAAATTGAAGTTTCTCATTTTAGCTAGATGGACTAACGCATCTTAGTTTGAGTATTAAGTGATTTTAAGACCCTATAATATCCCCTAGAGATAATGTTGCTCTATTCGTATTTCTTAGTTTTGAATTCCATTTCCCCGAGGCAATTTTTATGTCACTTTGCGGTTAAAATTATGCTTGAAATCATGAAGTCAATTTGCTTCTTATTCTTTACTGTTTGGTACAGTTGGCAAATCCACAGCAAGAGCCTCCTGCAAGGACCAACTTGGTATCTAAGCAAGCAGCTTCCTCTCCTGGGTTGAACACTTCAAGTGCTGGCCCTCGCAGGCCGTCATCATCAGGGGGACCAGGATCAAGACCAGCAACACCAACTGGGCGCTCCACATTAACGTCAGCATCCAGACCTTCAAGGTCCTCAACACCTACGTCAAGGGGAACCTTGCCTTCAAACAGGCCCTCAGTTTCTGCAACTAAGGCCACGGTTCCTGCAACTAAGCCCACTGTTCCTGCAGCTAAGCCCACAGCACCGGCAAGATCCTCTACACCTTCAAGGTCTACCGCAAGATCTTCAACTCCAACGACTACAGCAAGATCTTCAACTCCAACGACTACAGCAAGATCTTCAACTCCAACTACTACAGCAAGATCTTCAACTCCAACAAGAACTTCAACTTCAGCAACTACAACAAGATCTTCAACTTCAGCAACTACAGCCAGATCTTCAACCCCAACTGCCAGAGCCACTTTACCTTCATCAAAGTCCACATCAAGGGCAGCAACACCAACTCGACGACCATCCACACCATCAAGTGTGCCCAGTGTATCTATCCCTCCAACTAGGTCGACTTCTTCTGTGTCAAGGCCCGCTCCAATGACATCAAGAAATCCTGCACCATCACGTGGTGCTTCCCCAACAGTGAAATCCAGACCATGGAAGCCCTCAGAAATGCCTGGTTTCTCACTTGATGCTCCTCCAAATCTAAGGACATCAGTTCCTGAAAGACCGCTATCAGCCACCAGGGGTAGGCCTGGACCACCTAGTTCTCGGTCTTCCTCTGTGGAGCCTGGTTCTGGTGGAAGGCCAAGACGGCAATCATGCTCTCCCTCAAGAGGGCGCAGTTCCAATGGCATGCTTCATGCCAGTGGAAGCTCTGTTCCTGCTGTGAACCGCGGGCATTCTAAAGTTAATGACAATGTGAACCCAGTCTTAATGGGAACAAAAATGGTCGAAAGGGTGATAAACATGCGGAAGCTCGCACCACCAAAGCAAGACGATAAACATTCTCCTCATGGTAATCTCTCAGGGAAGTCCTCCTCACCAGATAGCTCGGGCTTTGGAAGAACGCTTTCAAAGAAATCACTAGATATGGCTATAAGGCATATGGTAAGCATACCTTCCATGCTATGGGAATTGGACTAGTATCAGTTCAAACTAGATTCTCTGATGTCATATTCAGAAAATGTCTTAGCTGTTATTCTTGTGGCATATTTGCCCTCCTTCGAGGACATGGGAGTTTGTTTCTTTGTGTTTTCAAAATCATTTTTCTGATTAAACTTTCCCCTTGAGCAGGATATAAGGCGAAGCATCCCAGGTAATCTGCGGCCTTTGATGACAAATATTCCAGCATCCTCTATGTATAGTGTGAGATCAGGGCCTGCACGAAGCAGAGCTATTAGTGTTTCAGACTCTCCTCTCGCCACGAGCAGCAATGCTAGTTCCGAAGTCAGTGTGAACAACAATGGTCTGTGTTTAGATGGAAGTGAAGTAGAAGATGATATTGGCAGCGAGAGAGGTGGTCGATCACCTGCTAGTGTGCGTGGCAGGTGATGGTTCTGAGGCTTCTTATTTTGAGATAAAAACTGCACTCCAGTCTCTCCATATTTTTATGTTCAATCTGAATCATTCTGACAGCCAAAGAGAGCCGGCTTCCCGAAAGGATTGACCATGTCACGCTTCTATGATCAATGTAAAGTAAGTGGAATTGTTGGAATTGGGGGATTATGTAGTTGATGGTCATTGTTCAATTGGGGAAGCTAGTTATTTCCTGAACAGTCTCACTTGCCCATTTTTCTACACAGTTATGTGTTATGTAATGCTTTGAAAAGTTGGACCTGTCTCACTGAAAACTAGAAATCAAATTACCTTCCCTTTCCCTTCTTTCCTGGTTCAGGAACGGTTGGTATTAGCTGGTAATCAGAATTTTCATGCTTTTGCCGAGACAATATCTAAGGTACACAAAGCAGTATATGCTTAAATTGCAATTTGATCTTTAACTGCATGAATGGTGCAATCCGTGTAATCAAAGTAGTTGAGATACATGTTACGATCTCTGCTTTGAGACATGCAGTAAACACAAGTAACAATTACATCAAAGATAAATTTTTGATTTGGAATAAATATATTTTTACATCAGCTCTTTGTTCTTAATTGATAAAACCGATCATCAAATGATAATAACTGTTTTTCAAAGTTTTAAACTAATAATTTGAGAAAGAACTTAATGGATAAAATTATCATTCTATTACTATGTAAAAGTACTTCTTTATTTTTATCCTTAATTTTAAAATAGTCATTTTCTTAGCCCATTGGTAAAGTAATCAATCTACATCAATCAACTAACACAGTAGTAGGATAATTCCAACAAGTGCAAAGCCTAGGATCTCAAGTGTATATGTTAACAATTGCTTAGTTTAGTAATGGATAAGTGTTGTTTGAGATTTCTTAATTCTAAGTTTGATGCCTCTAAGGTGTGTGAGTTATTAAAAAAATTAATAAAAGAGATGTGTTCTTCTAAAGTTTCAGGGTTTAGATATAAGTAGACTCATAATTTACACTATGATACTGTATTAACCGTTATTATAAGAGGGTGTGTGAATTAAATGGTGTGAAGTTGTTATATCATGTTGTTAAAGAATCTACTAGAAATGTAGGTTCTATTTTTTGTCTGTACTAGAGGTGAGGAACAAGGAGATGTATAAAATCTTACATAATTAATAATTTGGATGCGTTTCACCAGTGGTTCTCGTGTGCGCCAGCTCTATAATTCCTAGTCATTATTCTCGCCCAACAACAACGATAATGATCGAAGTAATGACAACCGGACCGGAGAAAACAAGAACTCCTGGTCGGCATGGCATTGAATTCCAAGGCCTCGGGCTGTCCTTTCAGAATAAATTAACTATTGAACAGAGCATTGCAGAAGAAACGAAAGGAATGTGGTAGAGGAATTAGCTGCCAAAGAGATAGATGTAAGGTTCAAGCCTAGTGGGCAACGGCCTACCATTGAAGGTCTATAGAGACACAAGATAACCCACCCAATGCTGACAAAAGCTGGACTTGAGTATCTTCGGGTAATATACAATATATATTGGTGGGCCACTTGACGGCGTGTGGAGACAAAGAAAACCATCAACCAGCTACAACAGCCTCAGAAGGAGTCACAACATCAGCAGGCTTAGGTGTAGCTGCAAAAGTCGCGCCACTGGATTTAGCTTCCTTCGCAGGGGCTGGTGCTGGTGGTGACAGCTTCAGGTGGGGAGGAGCGTTGTGCTTTAGTTTTAAGATTATCTGCCGCATCCTGGCGAGGTCAGTTGGTTTTCCAGGCTTGGGACCTTGGACAATGGCAACAGAAGGCTTATTCTCCCGATCTTTCTTCCCCCTTTTCTTCTCTATAGCTGGAACTTCGTTTGGAATAAAGTCTGCAATGGCCTTCCAGTAGTTCTTGTCAGCCTCAGCATGGAACTTCTCTAGATTGGCAAGAAATGACTGACAGAAAAGAAAATGAACCCAAATAGATGGAATTCAGTAAGTAGCTGGATAATGGCATAATATCTTCTATCCCAGAAAAAATAAGATCAATATTTAAATTCATATGTAATTTGCACCTCAGTGTTCACCCAAAGAGTATAGTTCAATTTCAGTATTTAAAAAAAATGAAAAATGAAAAAGAACAAAAAATCATGGCCATAAAGATTACACAGTCGAAGCACCGAAGAAAATAAGTAATGTTTACCATCTGCAGACATCCAACCAACCAATGGTCATAAAATAGATGCTTCAGCGGGTATTCCAAAAGTTGTTAACTTTATTTCTCATCAAACTCATAATCAAGTTGGTCCTAGGTTCACGGGTAAGCCTTTGATCTACAAAATCTAGCAAAGGTGACAGTAATTATATGGACAACCTGACCAATCTGGCCAAGCTACATACTGTTAGTTCAGATGAAACATAACAGAAAGTGATGGATAAGGTAAGATGTCAAATTCCGTAATTCTAGCACATCAACCATCCAGAAGCTTTGCAAGGAGAAAATTCTTTTGGAGTATTGATGTGAATCCTGTGTTAGCAGTATAATTTCCCCACAGACCAGATGCAACTCTCTCTCTCCCCCCTCCCTATTTCTCAATCTCTCGGCGTCCTTCCTAAAACATCATAAAGTTGAAGTGCGACTAACAAAAAGATCCCACACACCCTCACCAAAAGCAGGATCAGCCATATTGGATGGCAGTGGATTAAATTTCAAACTCAACGGGACATAAAAATCCTAGATTTCAAAGCAAACACGATGGCCACAGCATATTTTGCAGCCATGAAGATCCCAGAGTTGAGTGATATCAAACCAGTGAGTGCATTTTGTCTGGTATTCTACATCTAACAAGAAACCTACATTTTTCAAATCAAAGCAAACAACATTCACCTCACATCTTGTTCCCACTCGTGGTAGAAGTAACCACTAAATTGATCCTTGTAGCAATACTTGTACATTTCTACATTCTCTCAGTAGCTAATCTCAAAAACTATTCAACCAAGAAATCATATTTGCTGCATGTAATCAAATACGTTGTTATTAGCCTTGTCAATAATGAACAAAGCAAACAAAGAACAGCTAAAGATTAAATTTTAATCAAGAATGTAACTTAGTACGATCCTGCAAACTGCTACGTACCTTCTCCTTCTCCCTGTTTGAGGCTTTGTTGTTTTCACAGCTAATCTCCCTCCTCCTGTAGAAGTCGACTTTGTATTCATCCGCTTCATCGATTATCTGGATCAACAGCTCCTTTTCAATCTTCTCCTTCGCCGCTAGCCGGATTGCGTTCTGTCTGCGCATCACAAAACCAACACGAAAGCAGAATTCTACTTAGTTATTCCACAGGATTCTATCGAGTTCACTGAACAAACGAGCAGTTATCAGCGAGACAAGAATTAAGGCTCTAAATCCATGGATAAGAGTAATGTCCGCAAATTATCAGTAAAATATGTGACTGCACGAAAATTTAGGAAAGATAATCAGCAATTATTCCAAAAATTTCAATCATAACTACAAAAGCATTTGTTTAAGTCCAACGACTCAATCATTATATAGGGAAACGCAAACCAGTAAGAGTTTCTCCCATTTTCTCAGAAACCGGACAGATGGCGAGTCTAACATAAACAGTGCAGATAAATAATTCACATTCAGAACGCTACCTCCTCCATTCCCTAAGAGCAACGCCCTCCTCAGGTTCCATCTCCGCTGGAGAAGGCAAAACCGGGCCGTCCGATTCACCAAAACCCCCATTGAACCCCTCCCCATTAGCTTCGGCATAGATCTCCGACCCCGGCTGCAACACGAACACGTCATCGCCGGCAGAGAAAGAGTTGTTGTTATTACTTTTACCGTGAAAAATCGGCGAGTCGGTGGCCGAGTCCTTGACAGAGTCAGAGTCGGCAAAGTGAGTCCCAGTGAACGAGTCGAACCGCTGGGAAGGGAGGCGTGGCTGGTGGCCCTCATAACCGTCGTCATCGAACGGATGAGCCAACCCGGCCACAGGGGCCGAGTCATCACTGGCTTCACTGAACGAATCGGCGAACGACGACATGGCTTGTACCTTGGTTGTGTATAGATACGTTGAAAGGCCTGTCTTTTATCAAACCGAGCTGCTGTCGCCTTCTGAGTGGAAGCTAGGGCCTCATGCGTTCGTGGCTTTCTGAGGAGGCCCATAAAAATGAATTCCTTGGTTGGCCTTCTCCTGCGATTGATCTAGGGCCAATTTTATATGATCCCTCTACATAGATGGGTTTAAGAGAAAGTGAGCATTAGAAACAAGGGTAGCGTAAATTTCAGTAAGTTCGAGAGTGAATTCAGTGGCTCATTGGCCCAAACTTTAAATAAATGAGATTTGAATAGATCTCATGGAATTGATAAAGTCATAATGAGATTGTGATACATTTTATGTCAACAAGAGATTTGAATAGATGAAACAAAAATTAAGAAATTATTTTCGATTAGATGATAAGTTCTCTTTATCCAATAAATCTACATTCTTTGGCCAATTACCAAAAAGGCTTATTGACAAGTTTGGTTGTAGTTTTACATATCATAATTTAGTAGTTTTAGCCACATTGATGTAAATTTCTTCTTTCAAGCTACTAGGAAAGCTAGCACATATTGGGAATATGGACAAAACTTACTCTTACTCTTGTTTTGAGGGATCTTCTAAATTTTGTGATTATTAACACATTATGGAAAGGCATGGACATCCTTTGAAATTCATGTTAGGTGTACAGTTATGCTTTTTGGTGTGATAGGAACATCCTTTAGAATTCATAACAACCAACTTCCAATTAGGTGGACTTGTTGACCTTTTAATGCATTAAAAATGCATCAAAATGGTTGAAAAAAATGTAAGATGCATCAACAAATTTTATTGTATCTTCTTTGGCTTATTTATTTCTTTTTTAGCTAACACTTGAAGTGTTGATTTAGGGACTAATAGCCCTATCATTTGTGTTAAGAATTTTTTTTCCATATTAAATTTATGTTCCTAAACGCCCATGTCCATATGACTTTTGTAACCTACACTAGCTTTGTCAACCTTACTTCACTCTCACATTTTATTTGTTATGCAATTTCTATTTAGCATTACTTTTTTCTTGTAGTTGTGATAGTTTGTACCTAGGGAAGGAGGAGGATTGCATCACCCACTTTGAACTGTCTACTTAAGTGCAACAACTTAAGTCAGTTATAGATGGCAAGATCATTGATTAGGTCAAGCATGTAATGTCTATTCTGTCCTTTTTGGTGAAGAGTGAAATTATGTAAATTGACTTCATGCTTTTTGTTAGAGAGTGAAATTGAGTAAAATTTTCAATTATGGATGGCAAGAACATTGATTAGGACAAGAATGTAATGTATATTCCATGCTTTTTGGTGAAAAGTGAAATTGAATAAATTGTCAATTATGGACAACAAGATCATCGATTAGGACAAGGATATAATATATATTCCACGATCTTTACCAAAGAGTGTAATTGAGTAAAATTGACTTCATGCTTTTTGGTGGAGAATCAAATTGATTAAAATTCTCACATACAGATAATGAGATAATTAATTAGGATAAAGATGTAATATATATTCTATACTCTCTCAAAGAGAGTGAAATTGGGTAAAATTGAATTCATGCTTATTGGAGGGTGAAATTCATTAAAATTCTCAAGTATGTATGGTGAGATCATCAATTAAGATAAGGATTTAATTCATATTCTATGCTTTTTGGTGGAGAGTGAAATTGAGTACAATAGACTATGTGTATTTTGGTGGAGAGTGAAATTAATTAAAATTATCAATTATGGATGTTGAGATTATTGGTTAGGATTAAGATTGAATTCATATTCTATGCTTTTTGGTGGAGAGTGAAATTGAGTACAATAGACTATGTGTATTTTGGTGGAGAGTGAAATCATGTAAAATTGACTTCATGCATATTGGAGGAGAGTAAAGTTGAGGAGAATTGCATGGTCTCAAGGTTCCTTAGCTCCTGAAGCTAGTCAAAGTAGCCTACAAATCTCTTCCTTTTACACCACCACACCAACCCTGAAAACACAAGCAATATGAACTGAATTTATTTTTAATTTTTCATAATTTGATATTTTTTAAAGGTCTTTCATAATTAATGCACTTTAGAGGGACACAAACATTCTTCAAAATTTACGCTAAGGATGGAATCGAGACATCCATTAGAATTCTTTTCGAACAACTTCCACTCAAATACGCTTGTTGACCTCTATTGCATTAAAGACTCGTCAAACACCCGTGGATGGAAGAAATGTAAGACTTTGGCTCATACCAAGCATTTTCTTTTCTTTGTCATTTTGCACTTGCTTTCGCAATCCCTTAAAGTCAAAGTAGCGACTTGGAACTTCTTAATGCTACTTATTGTTGCGCTTCATGGGACTTGAAAATTTTGTGGGAATTTCTACGCCACTTAAGGGCCATGGGTGATCTTCTACTGGCTGTCCCTCTTTGTATGAAAATCTCTAAATAATGACAAATTATTATTTCTTGTGGATGTAGGGATTGATCTATTTTGAACCACATAAAAACTTCAGTGGCTTTGTGTTTGCTGCTTAATTTGCATCCATTTATATAATTTCTCTTTAGTAGAGAGTAAAATTGAGGATGACCACATCAATTACATTGGATTGTCTAAAGTGCAGGAACTTAAATTCAACTAGGGACGGCTATGGACGGCTAGGTCATCCACATCAATTACATTGGATTGTCTAAAGTGCAGGAACTTAAATTCAACTATGGACGGCTAGGTCATCATAAGGATGCAATATATACTTCATGCTTTTTGGTGGAGAGTGGCATTGAGCGACACTAATCCTTTTTTTTTTTTTTTTGTGGAAACCACTTTTTGTGTGAAACTATGTCAAGTCAACAAAAGGAAGGAATTCTGTACAGGTTCTTCTTTTTCGTAGATTCTCACAATACATCCAATTTTAAAAAATGAATCCTGAACTTCTGGCTAGCACGGAGGTATCTCTTTGTTCCCTTCTTATTCAGCTCCACTAATGATTAGTCAACAATCATTAGTGAAACCCAAACCGGAAATCCTAACAATGTTAGTGCGGTCATTGATTAGGAAGAGGAGGATTGCGTCAATTCCGTTTGAACATATAGAGTGCACCACCCCAGGTCAATTACGGATGGTTAGGTTATTGACAAGGAGAAGGATGTAATGTATACCTCATGATTTTTGGTGGAGTGAAATTAACTTCCTGCTTGTTACGCATAAAATTAAAATCAGGATTAGTATTAAAATTGTAATATTCTAAATAGTGACATATTTCTTGTGAATGTAGAGACTGATTTATTTCAAATTACATAAATCATCATTACTTGTTGAATTTGTAACCATTCATATCATTGCTTTTTAGTTGAGAGTGAAACCTAGGACAATCGCATCAATTCCATTGGATTGTCTAAAATGCACTACCCCAATTCAGCTATGGACAGCAAGATCATCAATTACACAAGGATGCAATATGAACTTTACAGTGCTTGTTGCTCAATTTGCATCCGTTCATCTCATTGCTCTTTAGTGGAGAGTGAAACTGAAGATGATGGCATCAATTCCGTTGGATTGTCTAAAGTGCAGAACCACAATCAATTATGGACAGCGAGGTGATGGCTTATGATAAGGATGCAATTTATACTTCACGCCTTTTAGTGGAGAGTGGAATTGAGTGAGACTACTTCATACTCTTAGGTGGGAACCACGCTCTTACTGAAACTATGTCAAGCCGAGCAAACGGCGCCCCCACCCCCACCAAAACAAAAAAGAAAAAGAAAAAGAAAAAGCCAAATCTTCTACAAGTTTTTCATTTTCGTAAGTTCTCAAAAATAGCAATTAATTTTAAGACCCATATCATGTTCCAAATCTGTCATGTATGCTACCTGTCTATCACGATCCAACAATGGTGTAACTGCCCTCCAACAATTAAAGTATGCGGCCAAGTGAGGTGGAGTCTATTAGAAATTGAAGGGTCCAACTAAAACACAAAATTGTGCAATAGTAGGTTGCTAGCGGAAGCTTATAAGGCCAGGCTCTCCTGTTGCCTTACCCAATGTGGGACTGAATATTTTAATCCTCCAACACTCTTCCGCAGTCTCACGTTGGGCGCGGTGAGAGGTGGGATCAGTCTAGAGGGACCACATCAAGGTAGGCAGGACACAGGGCCGGCTCTGATACCATATTAGAAATTGAAGGGTCCAACTAAAACACAGAACTGTGCAATAGTAGGTTGCTAGCGGAAGCTTATAAGGCCAGGCTCTCTTATCGCCTTACCCAATGTGGGACTGGATATTTTAATCCTCCAACAGAGTCCAACCCTTTTTGTCTGGTTGAGCGGCTAGAGTATCAAAATTTTCCAGCATTTTTTTCAATTATTTCTAGAAGAATGTAAAATATGTTAAACACATAAATTTTCTATATAAAAAAAGGCATGACGTGTCAATTATTCAACAACGAGAACTACTTTATCATGACGTGTCAATTAGTCAATTGTGAGAACTACTCTATGACCTTAATTTAGTCTTATGGAAACCAATTACTATAGGGTCTCTACCTTCTTTGTATAACTTTAAATTAATGTTAATTTTATTACAACTTACTAATTCATAGATGGGAAAATTAGTTCATAAAACTAATTGAACTTTCATATGATTCAAAACTATAATGTGCAATATCTTTACCTTTTTTGTATATCTAAGATTATTAATAGCAGTGTTATTACTTTGGTAATAAGCGCTTATAGAATTAAATGATATATTGTTTATATTTAAATACATATTTTTTATTTGAAGATTGAATGTACATTTTATTTCAACAAGATATTTGAGCAAATCAAATAAAATTTAAGAATTGCCCCCTCAATCATTTCCAATTTAATAATAAGTTTTATTTTTTCAATAAATCTACATTCTTGGACAATTACCAAGATGATTGTTGATAAATTTGGTTGTAGTTTTACAAGTTATATTTTAGCAGTTTTAGCCATTTTGCTAACCAAAATTTGATTGTAAGGGTTACAGCTAGTTAATGAAAGAGTATGAGTGAGCTCACATGAGCAACCTTGCAAATTTCTTCCTTTCACGCCACGAGGAAAGCTAGCACACAGTAGCAATATGAGCACAACTTACTCTTGCTACAAGCAAACCTTGAAATTTCCTAACCCTTATTTTACAACTTTATTAATCTTCTTCATGTTAAAAATTCTTCTCAAATCTTGTCAAATCTTGTATACAATTAATGTGAGACACGGTTTACAAATTATAAGTGTAAAACTAAATTCAAATTCAGATTTTCCCGATCTTCTGTTTTTCCAGCTACTATTTGAACCTTCTATCCTTTATATTAACTCTTTAAAGGGCATCTAGCAGCTTCCATCACTACATTTGCACATGACTTGGAAAAAGGAACATACGAACAGAGAATCTGTAACATATTTTTTAATAATTGTCTCATGTTTAGAGCATCCTAAACAATAAATAAAATAGAAGTAAAGCCAAAAGGGTAACATGCGTTCAAAGTTATCTTTTTTCCGGTACTATTCAACTTCAGCAACCTTCATTCAACCCCATCGAAGGGTCTATGTTGTTGACTCCAGGTTAGTCAGGTAGTCGAATCATAGTGAAAAAATCACATCAAGAATCAAGACAACTAGCTCATCACAAGTCTAAATCAAAGAATAAAGAAGGCTTATGCAGTACAATTCATTTAGCCAACCAATCAGCAAAACTCAAGGACAGTCCACGTTACAAAGACCAAGCCAATCTACAAAAGAGAAATTAAGCATTTCTCCCATTTCCCTTGTGTTCCAACACCTTTTCAGCTTTCTAGACAGTAACGTGCATATCCTTAATTGATTTCTTCAAGCATTAAATGGCCACGCTCCTCTCATTGAATGGCAACACTCCTCTCTTAATTGTTGTTGTTAATTGCTCTTCACGTTTCCATGTAAACACATGTAATATATATTGTAAATCTCTCATGTACAAAATCAATTCAGAAATAGTAAAAGTTGTTCACGGCATTACTGCACTTTTCCTGGGATTTCGTCTTATAGAACCTATAAAGTTAGAGAGGGCTTGCTCAACTAGATATTTGAATGGGTCAAATAAAATGAAGTCTTCTCCCGTAATAAGACACGGACAAAGCATAGACTAGCGGCCTTTTTGTTTTTACGTCATATATGGCTTTCATCAATGAACCCACTGAACGGTTTATAGTGCGGACTTCCGGTCAGTCACGGACTTTAAAGTCCTCCATTAAGACCCATGTATTGCCATTTGCCCATGTTCCTTTATTACTTTTTGACTTATTTCTGCCATTTCCTTGCATCATCCCATCTTCCTTCATTACTCTTGACTCGTACAAGGAGACTCAGGACTCACGATGTCCATTAACTTGTGCTTGTTTGTCAAGTTGGAGATGCCACGCGGTGTGCTACGTGAGAGAGAGAGAGGGAGAGAGATGTTAGGCCATCGGAGACCTTTACTAAACATTGAGTTTGGCTCTTTCAAGAAGCCTGAGATGATTCAGATTGGTGGAAAGAACTTGACAAGAGGCATACTAACCACCGTGAGAATATTTCTTCCCTCCTAGTACTATCCTTAGAGCACAACAATATTACTACCCATTGTAAAATTTTATGTTACACCACTTGCCTCTAACGTTTGCACAACAATAATCACGGACTGCCAAGTCGTCCATTAGGACAGACAACATATACTGCCATTTACGGTTGCATCATCCCATCTTCATTTAGAATCTTTGACTTGTACAAGACAGAGATGTTTGGCTTGTTTGAGTCAATGTAATGTAGACTTATATCAATGTTGCATTAATTAATATTTATTATTGTGGCAAGTGTGATGTCCTTCTACTGGTCCATGCTAATTCTACACATTTCTTTTATATTACTTTTATTGCATATATAGTATTGGCTAATATGGACCTTTGTTCATCTATAGATTTTGATGAATGATGCTAAATGTATGAACACAATTATAGGCTAAGTCTCCTTTAGCTCTCCAACTATGTATACTAAGCTTTATTGTACAAAGAATTGTAGAGACAATGGTAACTACCACTTGTGTATTTGGATGTGCAAAATGCCCCACACGGCATTTTGGCATGTCATCTTCTAAAGTCTCTCTCTCTTTACTAGAGCACGACTACCCATTTCACATGTGAACAACTGAAACACAGCAACTTAATACACTCTACTGAGAGAGAGAAGGCTCACTGCACAGTACCGTTCTTCCCTTCTTCCACCGTTTTCTGGCTGCCTCATCAAGCCAGTTTTAGGAGAGAATAAAGGGGAAAACTTATTCTAAAGTTCCTAGCTTGGAACTTCAAGATCATGGACAAATACGATATGTATTTCAAGCTCATTTTAAGTTCTTACATGAAACCCACAATTTCTCTATGATTGATGTTCGGATCCTCTAAAAGCCTCGTTTTAAGGCTAGATTTTCTAACAAGAGACTCGCGGACTTGCTACTTCCATTAACTCGCGTTTGGGAGAGATAAGAGTTCACACCATAATCGCTCTCCACAATCTGTATCTTGATTCCGCTTTGCTTCTCCAAGCCAATGGAGCTTTCTTTGATTCTTCTTCTTTCCATAAGCCTACTTTGCTTGCAACCTTCTGCTGTTGCTGCTCCAACAAACGAGACTGATCGGTTGGCTTTGCTCAATTTCAAAGAATCCATTGTTAGTGACCCTTCCAACATCTTCAGCTCTTGGAACGATTCTGCTCACTTCTGCGACTGGCGGGGATTGTATGCGCACGCAAGCATCAAAGAGTAGTGGCTTTGGCCCTACATGACTATACCTGAAGTGGATCCATGTCTCCTTATATTGCCAATCTCAGCTTTCTTGGAACTTATTCCACGGCGAAATTCCACAGCAAATTACTCATTTGTTTCGGCTGCAGCATCTGGTACTTAACAATAATTTGTTGACGGGGCAAATTCCAAAGAACTTCACCAACTGTCCTAAACTCAAGCTTATTGATCTTGGAGTGAATAAAATCACCGGGGCCATTCCTATTGAACTGGGTTCTATGAAGAAGCTTGAAGGTCTTTTCGTGGGCACAAATAATTTGGCAGGAGGCATCCCACCTGCTATCGGAAATGCTTCTTCCTTAAAGGGACTCGAATTTCGGTATAATAGTTTGGTGGGAACAATTCCAGATGAAATTGGTAACTAGCAAAGGTTACGTTAGTTCGCAGCTGCGGCTACTCATCTCGTTGGTATGTTCCCATATTCCCTTCTCAACATATCAACCTTGTCGACAATTCGAATTGGAGGAAACCAACTTCATGGCACTCTTCCTACCAACACGGGCCTCGTTCTCCCTAATCTGGATGTTTTTACTACTGCGTCTAACAATTTCTCCGGTGCAATCCCAATTTCAATATGCAATGGTTCACCGCTTACAGTACTTGAACTCGCCTCGAACTATTTTGTGGGAAAAGTTCCAACCGGTTAGAATTAAGGTGACTTCGGACCAAAAAGTCCTAACTTCAAGACACTAAAGCTTCCACCCGTTTTACCTAATGTTTGGTACAAGTCAATAACAAAATATGTCACTTGATTAAAAGCTTTGAAATGGTGTGCAAATTGGACCGTCAATTTTAAAAATCATGATAATTAAAACCAAATCATCATGTTTTGAAAATTCCATGTCCTAATTTTACTCCACAATAATCTAACCCGCCAATTTAGGCAAAAATAGAGGAAATATTTTCAAATCTTGTATTGCTTTTACTGTCCATCGTATGCAAATATCCATAGTTAAAAAAAAAAGGAAAAAAAGAAAAAAAGAAAAAAAGAAAAGAGGAACTTTTAACCAGGCTTCTGTCCGGTAATCATATATACCCAACCATGCTTGATCGACAGACAGGTGCAGCGTTGCCCGTACTGCCAGGTCCGTCTCGACTGCGACAGGGTTCCCCGGACGCGTTCTGTAGAATGTGCTTAGGAAACGCAGCGCCTGCGCGCAACGTGTACTGCAAATTTTTTTATTTGATTGGGAAAGAGCAGGACCCTTTGAGAAATCAACCGTCCCCCTCACTCAGTCGTAAGAAAAGTGGTATTTGTAAACGGTGGGGTGGACGATCTGTACTGAAGACTTCGGGTCAGTCACGGACCGCAGAGTCATCCACTAGGAGGGGCAAAATATACTGCCATTTGCTGTTGCATCATCCCATCTTCCTTTAGAATCTTTGACTTCTACAAGACAGAACGATTTCCATTAACTTGTGTTTGTGAGAGATAAGTGTTCACAACTTAACTGAACTCCACAATCTGTATCTTTCGATTCTACTTTGCTTCTCCAAGCCAATGGAGCTTTCTCTGATTCTTCTCCTTTCCATAAGCCTACTTTGCTTGCGGCCTACTGGTGCTGCTGCTCCAAAAAACGAGACTGATCGGTTGGCTTTGCTCAAGTTCAAACAATCCATTGTTAGTGACCCTTTCAACATCTTCAGTTCTTGGAACGATTCTGCCCACTTCTGCAAATGGCATGGGATTGCATGCGCACGCAAGCATCAAAGAGTTGTGGCTTTGGTCCTGCATGGCTATACCTTAAGTGGATCCATGTCACCTTATATTGGCAATCTCAGCTTTCTTAGAAGGCTCGCTCTTCCAGGAAACTTATTCCACGGCGAAATTCCACAGCAAATTACTCATTTGTTTCGGCTGCAGCTTCTCCTACTTAACAATAACTTGTTGACGGGGCAAATTCCAAAGAACTTCACCAGCTGTCCTGAGCTCAAGCATATTGATCTTGGACGTAATAAAATCACCGGGCCTATTCATGTTGAACTGGGTTCTTTGAAGAAGCTTGAAGGTCTTTTGCTGGGCACAAATAATTTGACGGGAAGCATCCCACCTTCTATCGGAAATGCTTCTTCCTTAAAACGACTCGTATTTTGGGAAAATAGATTGGTGGGAACTATTCCAGATGAAATTGGTAATTTGCAGAGGTTACGTGACTTCGGAGCTGATGGTAATCATCTCGTTGGTATGTTCCCATATTCCCTTCACAATATATCAACCTTGTCGAGAATTGCAATGGGAGGAAACCAACTTTATGGCACTCTTCCAACTAACATAGGCCTCGCTTTCCCTAATCTAGAATTTTTTTCCGTTGCTAATGACACCTTCTCCGGTGCAATTCCAATTTCAATATGCAATGCTTCTCTGCTTACAATACTTGAACTCAGCTCCAACTTTTTCGTGGGAAAAGTTCCAGCTTGTATAGGGAACCTGCTAAATCTCGAATTGCTAGGTGTTGCTGAAAACAATTTTGGAGGTAATTCAACTAAGGACTTTGATTTCTTAATATCTTTGGGAAACTGTACCAAACTGGAAATACTAAGTTTTGGTGATAATAATTTTCAAGGTAGTTTACCAGATACCATAGGAAACTTATCGAAGCAACTCAAAATTCTGGGACTTGCCGGCAATGGAATATCCGGAAATATTCCTAAATCACTGGAGAACCTCAACCACTTAAATTCTCTCCTTTTGGACAGAAACCTGTTCATAGGCAACATTCCTACTTATTTTGGTAATTTTCAAAATTTGGAAGGTTTGACATTGTCTACAAACAAATTGTCAGGGAAAATTCCATCATCTATAGGCAACCTCACTAGATTAGTTGTACTTGACTTATCACAGAATAAGTTAGAAGGAAGCATTCCATCAAGTTTTGGAAACTTAAGGCGTTTGCAGCTATTACATATTGCTGAAAATAATCTTCAAAGAGCCATACCTGAAGTCTTTCTTTTACGGCAATTACTAGAACTCGACTTGTCACAAAACTCAATAATTGGGATCCTACCTATAGAATTAGGTAGCCTAAAAGATATTTATTTTTTGGATGTCTCTGAAAATAATTTGTCTGGCGAAGTTCCTAAAATCATTGGAGATTGCTTGTTCCTCCAATACCTTTATTTGCAAGGAAATTCATTTCAAGGAATCTTACCTGCATCTCTAGCTTCCTTGAAAAATCTCTATTATTTAGATCTTTCACGGAATAATTTATCGGGGTTAATTCCTAAAGACCTAGAAAAGCTCCCTTTACTATATTTGAATATTTCTTTCAATAATTTGGAGGGAGAGGTGCCAACAAAAGGAGTCTTCAACAATGGTAGTGGAATATCAATGTTTGGAAATAAAAAGCTATGTGGGGGTATTCCAACATTGCAATTGCCTGCTTGCAACAACATATTTCCTAAACGAGACAAATCAAAAGTTGTCAAATTAGTAGCCATAATTTCTTGTGGAGTTCTATGTCTTGTTACCTCTTCATTTTCTCTTGCTCTTTATAGGAGGAAAAAATTAGGAAAGAAATCATCTCCCACACTCTTAGAAATCGATGTCATGCCAATGGTTTCTTATAAGGAACTTTACCAAGTAACTGGGGGATTTTCTCAAAACAATTTAATTGGATCTGGCAGTTTTGGCTCTGTCTATAAAGGAATTCTTCATCCAAAAGAAAGGAGGATTGCCGTGAAGGTCTTAAACCTTCAACAGAGAGGAGCTTCCAAGAGTTTTGTCACAGAGTGCAATGTGTTAAGAAATATACGACACCGAAACCTTGTTAGAGTTTGTACATGTTGCTCTAGCACAGATTACAATGGTAATGAATTCAAAGCTCTAGTATTTGATTTTATGGAAAATGGAAGCTTGGAGAAATGGCTACATCCAAATGGAGAAAATGAAGATCAATCTAGAAAGTTAGACCTTCTTCAAAGACTAAATATTGCAATTGATGTTGCTTCTGCACTCCATTATCTTCATGGCCATTGTAAGCCACCAATTATCCATTGTGACCTAAAGCCAAGTAATGTTCTTCTTAACAATGAAATGATTGCTCATATAAGTGATTTTGGTCTAGCAAAGCTACTCTCTCCAACCAATGATGTTTCTCAAAATGAATCTAGCACAATGGGATTAAGGGGTTCTATTGGCTACACTGCTCCAGGTAAATAATTCTATTGAATTTAAATTTTCCAAGATAGTGTATCCTTTGATATTTTAATACATGTTTAAACATCTATGAAAAATGATTTCATATTAATAGAGCTCTTGAAAAACATGAAATGCAGAATATGGGATGGGTGGTGAGGCATCGACTGAGGGAGATGTTTATAGTTATGGGATATTTATTTTGGAGATATTTACAGGAAAGATGCCAGTTGATGAAAGATTCCAAGATGATTTTGACCTACATAACTTTGTTAAGATAGCTCTTCCGGAAAGACTTGTGCAAATTGTTGATGTAAAGCTTCTCAATGGGGAATCAAATGTAATAATAGAGGATGACAACAACCGTGTTGAACAAGATGAGATTGTGGTAGAAGAAGAAAGAAGTTATATTGGAAACCAAAACCAGATGAATGCAAGAATGCAAGAATGCTTACTTTCAGTTTTCAATATTGGCCTTGCTTGTTCATTGGAATCACCGAAAGAGAGGCTGACTATAGGGTATATTGTCAAGGAACTACATCATATTAGGAATGCATTTCTTGGTGTTGGGATCCATGGATAACGACCAATTAAGGTAAGGTAGAACAAGAAAATTTGATTAACTAATTTACTTAACAACATACAAACCCATATTTGGGTTAGTTTTTGTTCCTATTTCAATTCAATTAGTTTATAGTTTATAGTTTATTTTGATTGGTTTTTGTTTAACTATAGTTTTTGGAGGATAAGTTTTTGTTTATTTTATTACAATCAAATTCTAAATTTTATCAACATCAAAATATTGATTAACACCTATTTGTGCAGGAAAATAGAAGATTTATGAAGAAATCAAGTTGCCAAAGAAGTTTCTTTGCAATGGCTTTTTGAGAATAAGATTTTTGGTTTGTATGTATTTGTAGTTTGTTCCACGTTTTTTATTTATGGACATATTTAAGACAAGATATTTTCTTAATAACCTTGAAGTACTACAAAAAATATATGGCAAGTGACAAGATGATGAATGTTGAGTGACAAAGTAGATAAAGAAACCAAAAAAAAAAAAAAAAACTCACTTTTAGTGTTGAGTGATGAAATCAACATCCTTGAGCTGAACATGTTACAGGTAAAGCAATAAGCGAGAGAAAATTTAAGAATCAAATGATCTCTCTTATTGGCTTATAACTGTTACGTATGAACCAATGATGAGGTATATGAAGTGCCATTTGTATGTAAGCCCTAATCTCCTATTGCCTCCCTTTCCATACTTTGTTAATTCACTTTTTTTGTTGTTTTTGTAAAGGTCTTTTAAGCATTGTTTGTCAAGTTGGAGATGCCATGTGATGTGTGACATGAGACAGAGATAAAGAGTGATGCTAAACCTTACATGAACATTAATTTTGGCTCTTTCAAGAAGCTTGAGATGCTCCAAATTGGCGGAAAGAATTTGACAGGAAGCAAACTACCTACTGAGATAATAGTTCTCCACTCCTCGAACTATCCCTAGAGCTCCACGATTTGAAGTAGTAATCAAAAGGAAAGGGAATGTTTCTTCACTCCTAGAACTGTCCTTAGAGCTCAACAATTTGCGTGAGTAGCATTCAAAAAGAAATAGATCATTCGTAAAGGTTAGCCTTCCTCGAAGTTGTGGAAGATAATCTGTATGGTAAGTCCCTTAGACATTTACAACATGTCAAATATGAGTATCATATCAATCGCAGTTAACCCAATCAGTGGCAGCTTTCTAGCTAACATAGTCCATACTCTCCATAATCGTATAATTATTGACTTCAGAGTCGAATTTCTTCTTGTACTGCGAGGTGATTGACGAAGGCCTTTGCAGCGGGATCTTCGTCATAATTGTGACACCAACACTGTCCTTCAAAGCATAGAACTGGTCTCCGTCACGGCATCAAAGATAGGAATTCAGCGAGCTATTACAACTTCCTTGGCATCTACTTTCAGCTGTTAACTTGCGGCCGCCATATTCAGGGAGTAAGAATAGACACCTTCGACTCTACTTCAATCACTTAAGGTGTGAAATACTTACAACACTAATGGTTGGTTCACTATTGACAAAAAGAGAGTTTCTTACGGAAGGTGAATAACCAGGAGGACAACCAAGAAAGTAGCTTGAATAACGACTTCTCCATATCTCTCGATTTTCCATTCACAACTTGAATGGCTCAGCTTCTGCAATCCAATGGAGCTTTACGTGATTCTTCTCTTTCTATGAGTCTACTTTGCTCGGAACTTATTGCTGCTGCTGCGACAAGCGAGGCTGATCGTGGGCTTTTCTCAAGTTCAAAGAATCATTGCTTTTAACATCTTCAGCTCTCAGAAAGATCCTTCTCCATGTCTGGGCTTTTGTTGCTTTCACAGCTGATCTCCCTCCTGTGGAAGTCGACTTTGTATTCATCCGCTTCATCGATTATCTGGCTCAACTGCTCCTTTGCCAGCCCGATTGCGTTCAGTCTGCGCGTCACGAATCCAACCCAAAAAATGAATCCTACTTTGTTATTCCACAAGATTCTATCAAATTCATTAAGCAAACAAGAAATTATAAGGGAGAAAAGAATTGAGGCTCTTAATCCATAGATAATAATCAATGTCCATAAATTCTCAGTTAAATATTTGACTGCATGAAAGTTTCAAAAAGATAATCAGGGACAACATTTAAATCTCTGGTTGGTAGAGAGAGAGAGAGAGAGAGAGAGAGAGAGAGAGAGAGAGAGAGAGAGAGAACTTTACGAGGCATTGAGTTTGGCTCTTTCAATTAGCTTAAGTAGTGTTTCGGTTTCTTTTATGGATTATTAGTCAAGGAAGTCCTAGATTTGGAAATTGAAAAGATTTGAACTCGACTAGATTAATATCAGTTTAGGTATCAGTCTTTACAATACCTAAACTGTGGAAATATGCGTTATAAAATTTTAATTACTCTTGTTTCCACTAGATTTCTTAGTTGCCAGTTGAAGTGTTATTGTCTGAGGTTTTTTGTGTTACTCTACTGATTTTTTGTTGTGGAGTACACGACAAATTTTTGAAGTAATGATTATATTACCAAAAAAAAAAAGGATGGTCCTTTAGCCTTCGATAGTATCTCTTTTTGTTGATTGTTTGGTCGAGTTAAATTTCATGGCGATTGGAAGCTTTGTAATTTGTTGGAAGTGAGTTAAAATCCAATCCAGGATTTGGATTGTTTTAAATGATACGTTTTGAGATACTTTTATATTGTAGTGAAGCCACTTATGATTACTTGTAAGTTTGTAAAGAGGTTATTAAGCATTGGATCCCCATCTTGAAAGCATGCATTCATTCTTGATCACCTACCTTGGGAATTATTCACCCAAAAAACCATCCCTCCGTTGGTCATTTAAGTGGTTATCTTTTTTCAAAGTTGTGTTTAATAATGTTAAAGGCCATGTCAATGCCACATGTCACAGCCATGTCAGCAACTAACGCCATGTTAGATAATAGGACACGTCAGCCCTAACCTTAGAGAGAATTGGGCGACTCGACACGATTGTGTAACCCGGTTTGCGCTCGCTCTCGACCCATGACTGCGTTCGTCACGTTCGTCCGAAATCTCCTCTAGTGTTGCTCGGAGATTTCCTTCCTAAATGTATTTGATTTGTATAGATTTTATCATGTAAATCTTGTAAAGATATATATTTGTAACTATTTTCTGTAATGAAATTCAACGGAGATATTCATCAATTGAAACTACATAGAATTAGGGTTTTACCTTTCTCTTCCTCCGCTGGAATTAGAATTCCGGTGACCTAAATTGCTAGTTTTTCATTCTTTCATGGTATCAACTGCCTTAGGGTCATGCCCCGATCTTCTCCTCTCCTCCACCATGTCATCCCCTTCCATTTCCACCACTTCCACCACTTTCGAACCCTAAAATCCCCTTTCACAACCCACCATGCCGACATCACCGCCTTCCTCCACCGCACCCACCGCTCCTTCTCCGTCCTTCCAAGAGCACTTTGACGGCTCAAACTTCATCATTTGGCACATTTGTCTTCTCCCATTCATGCTTTCCAACCGCTTCCTTTCCGTTCTCGACGGATCTGAACCTACTCCTCCCTCCATCGTCCTCGATTCCATCGGCTCCTCCATCCCCAACCCCAAATACTCCTCTTGGCTCACCTAGGACCAGAGTGCTTTAAGCTGGATCTTGGCCACCTCCACCAATTCGGTGGTTACTCAGCTGTTCGACCACCGTTCCTTCACCGTGGCGTGGGATTTCCTCAAGAAATCATACGCTGCGCAATCCTCCACCGTACTTCTTCCTTCTATCTCCAGCTGCACACCATCACCAAAGGCTTTCTGTTGGTGACCAAGTTCCTTTATGAGGTGAAGGGGCTGCTCGACCAACTAGCCGCCATCAGAGTCAAGATCGATGACAACGAGTACGCTGGCTAGCTCTTTTGCGGCCCCGAGGAGGACTATAATACGCTAGCCACATCGGTTTCAGTCCATAACCAAACCGCCCTGCTCAGCCGTGAGGCTTTGCACGGGTAAATCTTGGCTCAAGAGGGCCGCCTGAATAATCGGGCGGTCTCTGCTGTCACCCTAGTCGCGTTTGCGTCCTACCTTGGTGCTTTCTAGGGCCACCCGACCCCTAACTCGCTTCTCCCCAAGCCTCACTCCACCTCACAGTCCACTCACACGGCCTATCACCCTTCTCCCTAGCCTGCTCGTGATGGGCTCCTCCCTACCCCTATAGCCTAGCCCTGGCCCAACTGCTCCAACCCATGTCGTAAACGTTGACCTGGGCCCTTTTGTGGGCTTTGTCGTTGGGTCGAGCACCACATGTCAAACTGTTGTGAGCAGTTCAACCTGAGTTTCAATCCGCCCACTCACGGCCTGACCCACGGTTCAACCCACGGCCCAACCTACTCCTTTTCTCACCCGCAAGCACACCTCTCCTATCTTGCGCCGTACCCTATGGGATCCCCTTCTCCTCTGTCGGCCCACTATAACTACCCTGCACCTTATCACACCGAATTAACTCCTCCCCCACATGCCCACTATAACTACCATGCACCTTCATACACAGAATCATTCCCTCCCCCGCATGCCCACTATGGCTACCATTCACCTTCCCACATCGAATCATTTCCACCCTTGCATGCTCACTATAGCTACCATGCACCTTCCCCTACCCAATCTTTTCCCTTAGCTCATTATAATTTGCTCCCCCTCTTTCTCACTATGGCCTTCCTCACACCCCCTTCTACCCTTGACACTACCTCCTGGTTGCCTGATTCTGGAGCTTCTCATCATGTGATTAACTCCACCTCGGGTCTTTCCCATGTGACTCCCTACACTGGCTCCCAATAACTCACCGTGGGTGACAGTGTGTCTCTCCCCATCACCCACACAAGTACGCTCCACACATTTTCTTTCACATTGTCCAACGCCCTTGTTATTCCCTCCATCACCAAAAATCTTCTTTCTGTCTCTAAATTTTCATATGATAATCATTGCTATTTCCTATTTTCCTCGACTCATTTTTAGGCTAGCTCTTCCCATTCTGGACAGGTCCTCTTCCACGGAGTACTTAATCGTGGTCTCTATCGTGTGGCCCTTGTTGGCGCCTCCTCATCACCCCATGCTTTTGCTGTCTTCTGTCGCCAGCTCCCTTAGTTTATGGCACAGTTGTCTTGGTCATCCTTTTTCAGCATTTCTTCTCTCGTTTTTGAAATCGTCATTAATAAAATACACTTCACCCTCATTTCCTCCTTATACTGCATGTGCTCTTAGTAAGAGCCATTGCCTCCCCCACCCCCTCCCTATTTAGGTCGTCTTTTCCCTTACAGTTAGTTCATTTTGATATGTGGGGCCCTGCTCCAACTGACTCCTTTAATGGCAATAAATATTATGTGTGTTTCATTGATGATTTCTTTCATTTTACTTGGTTATACACTTTTCCCTCTCGCTCTTATTTTTTCTCTACTTTCATTACCTTTCACAAATTTGTTGAGAATAAACTTCACTGTCGCCTTTAAGCAATTCAATGCGATGGTGCTCCTAAGTTCGTGTCCACAACGATTTGGACCTATTTACAACAACATGGCATACATCAGCGACTTTCCTGCCCCTACTCCCCATTTCAAAATGGCATTGTTGAGCGCAAGCACCACTATATTGTTGAGACTGGCCTCACACTGCTTACTCAAGCATATGTTCCACCCCACTTTTGGGATTTTGCCTTTGAGACCGTGGTCTACCTCATCAACCGTCTCCCTACTCCCCTGTTAGGTAATATTTCCCCCTGGCATGTCCTTTTTAACCACTCCCCTGACCTTTCCCACCTCAGAATTTTTGGTTGTGCTGTTTTTCCCTAC
Organism: Casuarina equisetifolia; assembly: GCA_028551475.1. NCBI lineage: Eukaryota > Viridiplantae > Streptophyta > Magnoliopsida > Fagales > Casuarinaceae > Casuarina > Casuarina equisetifolia. Next base: position 1,266,839 of record CM052355.1, read on the forward strand.
CTTTCCCTTACAGTCCTCACAAACTTGCCTTACGCTTTCAGGCATGTATCTTTCTCGGCTATCCTCTAGGTTACCATGGCTACTGTTGCTACAATTCCCAAACTTGCCACATTTTCATTGTTGTTGATGCCCTATTTCATGAGGAAGTTTTTCCTTACCATCGCCCCACCCCCTTCACCCCTACTCCCGACCCCCCCCCCCCCACCCCCCGTTCTTGTCCCTGTCCCGGTACTTATTCCCTCCACTACCTCTTCTCCTTCCCCTCCCTCCTTTAATACCCTTGAGCCTTCTAGCTCCCCTTCTCCCTCACCCTTTCCCTCTCCCTTACTACCAGCACCCCCGACTCCACCCTCTCGCCCTGTCACCTACCTTCAGGATGGCACCATTGCTTGTCGCACCCTCACTTGCCAGCAGACTTATGCCTCACTGCCACTGCCCACCCCTACCCTGAACCTACATGCTTCACTTAGGTTGTTTGAGCACCGTGTTGGTGTGAGGCCATGGCTGCGGAGTATACTGCTCTTATCCGTAATGACACCTGGGTTCTTATTCCTCCTCCCCTTGGAGTTTGGCCAATTGGTTACAAATGGATTTACAAGATCAAGCTTTGCTCTGATAGCTCCCTTGAGTGCTATAAGGCTCGTCTAGTTGCCAAAGGTTTTCATTAGCAAGAAGGCATTGACTTTATGGAAACTTTTAGTCCAGTTGCCAAGCTTGTCACCATCTGCATTATCATTTCTCTTGCCTATTCCCGTGGCTGGCCCATTCGCCAGTTAGATGTCTCCAATGCCTTCCTCCATGGTCATCTTGGTGAAGAGGTTATGGAACAACCTTAGGGCTTTGTTGATCCAACTCGCCCTCATCATGTTTGTTGCCTCTATCGCTCTCTCTATGGCCTCAAGCAGGCCCCTCGCGCCTGTTACCAGCAGTTAAGCTCCTTCCTCATCTCCATTGGATTTCTTATTTCGGCTGCCGATACCTCCCTGTTCATTCATCATACCCCTTAGTACAACATCATTCTTCTTGTCTATGTTGATGATATTATTCTCACCAGGTCTTCCCAGGCCCTCCTTGCTGCTCTGTTACAGATTCTCCAGTATGAATTTGCTCTCAAGGATCTTGGTCCCATTCACTACTTTCTTAGCATTGAGGTGCAACCCATTCTTGATGGCCTTCTTCTTCATTAGGCGAAGTTTACTCTTAACATTCTTGCTCGTGCCAAGATGACTGATGCCAAAGTGGTGTCTACATTGTGCACCACTAATGAGCCTCTCTCTATTTGGCATGGTGAACCCTTGGCGAACCTTGCTCTCTATTGCAGCATTGTGGGCACCTTTCAGTACCTTACCCTTACTTGACCAGACATTGCCTATGCTGTCAACACTGCCTATTAGTTTCTTCACCATCCTATCACAGATCACTGGCAAGCGGTTAAGCGCATTCTCCGCTATCTGGTAGACACTCCTCACCTTGGCCTTCGCCTCACTCGCAGTCCATCCACTTCTCTTATACATTTTTTGATGCCGGATAGGCGGTTGACCACGATGATCGTCGTTCTGTTGGTGGCTTCTGTATCTTCTTAGGCCGTAACCTTATCTTTTGGAGTTCCCATAAACAATGCATTGTTGCTTGCTCTAGCATTGAGGCCAAGTACAAGTCTCTTGCCGACACCATGGATGAACTTATGTGGCTTGAGTATCTGCTTCGGGATCTTCGTGCCTTGCCCCCTTATCCGCTGACTCTGTGGTGTGATAATCTCTCGGCTCTCTACCTGATTGCCAATCCAGTATTTCATGCTCGTACCAAACATATTAAGAGTGACTTTCATTTAGTTTGAGAACATCTAGCTCGTGGCCAACTTCATCTGTAGTTCATCTCCTCTGTGGACCAATTTGCTGACATTTTCACCAAAGGACTCTCCTCTGCTCGGTTTCGTCTTCTAAGTTCCAAGCTAACGGTGCAATTTGCCCCTTCAGCTTACAGGGGGATGTTAAACGCCACGTCAGCGCCATGTGTCACAACCATGTTAGAAACTAACGCCACGTCAGATAGCATGACACGTCAACCCTAACCTTAGGGAGAACCAAGCGACCTGACATGACTGTGTGACTCGGTTCACGCCCACTCTCGACCCATGACTGCATTCATCGTGTTCGTTCGAAATCTCCTCCGACGCTGCCTGGAGATTTTCTTCCTAAATGGTTTCGATTTGATTTGTATAGATTTTATTATATAAATCTTGTAAAGATATATATTTGTAGCTGTTTTCTGTAATGAAATTCAATGGAGAAATTCATCAATTGAAACTACATAGAATTAGGGTTTTACCTTTCTCTTCTTTTGCCAAAATTAGAATTTTGCTGACCTAAATTGCCAGTTTTTCATTCTTTCAAATAATTTGTCCTAAACAATAATCAAGTATAAGCATTAACTCAACAATGGCGAAGCAACTTAGTGACACTTTTCTAGTTAACATAGGCTATACTCTCCCTCCTATAACAATCAGTTTCTAGGCAAAGCCTAGTTTTAGTATCTAACCCTTAGGGCTTAAGTACGTGCTCTCTCCTAGGACAATTCCATAGGATACTTCCAATTGATTTGAGAAACCTGTAAAATCTCTGGTGAGTAGATGTATGTAGAAAAAGTCTTTAGGAAATTTGTCCACGCTACTTAATGAATTGCATCTGGATGAATGTTCGGTGAATTTTAAATGTAAGTAAACATGTCGAACAAGTAATATAATGATAACAAAAATATTGTCTCACGAAGATTGGTGAATATTAAACTAATTAAGTACTAATGTTGAATTAATCCTAAAATTTATCTAGCAAATCAAAATATTGTTGATGATGAATTAAAATTTAAAATTTCTAAAATGAAAACTCAATACTAATTAAAATTGGATCCAAGTAAGAACAATCAAGATGAGAAACATGTTAGAGCTTCCAATTTCACCATAACTATTAGATATGAATTTTCATAGTTTATGCCTGCAAGAATGATATTACCTATGTGATGGCAGAATTTTTTAATTTATTTGCTATCCTATGTCTAGGTATAAGAAACCTATTTAGTTAATTAATTCATTATATTTCTATAAATGAATTGAAACAAACCAAATGCATTAGGATCTGTGAACATTCTTAGTTTACAATAAATCTTTCGATTATCTTATCACCAAAAACCACACAAACAACATGGTATATGTCTATCCACATTTAATTCATGATTATATATTGTAAGAAGCAATTGCATATTATTACCTCTCAGTCTCAAACATACACATCAAATCATTCAAATGGTGGCCAATCACTTAAAAGCATTAAGCATAATAATATATAACTCACATAAATAAAATATCTTGCAAAACATAAAAATTTATAAAATTTACATTATCATAGTTAGGCTACATCTTCGCTCTAACAAAAGAAGTTTATAACATACTGAAATAACAAACCAAAGTAATAGTAAGAATTAAGCAAAATATCTTAAATAAAAAGAACAAGAAAGTTGTCACTACACTATCTTCTCTTTAAGAATTCTTTACAGAATTCCTGCAATTCAAGAATGATAAGAAGTAGAGGAAAGCTTTCGCGCCCTTATTTCTCTTTTTCTTCCTTGGTTTTCTCCTTCTTTTCTAGCTTTTTCTCTCTTGCTTGGTTTCGGCGGCAACACACGGCTTTTCTTCTTTTCTCTATTTTCTCTCTTCTCTCTCTCTCTCTTCTTCTCTTGTGCGGTGCTCTCTTCCCACAATTCTTTTTACGTTCCTTTGCCTTTTATGCTATCTTGGGACACGTGCCCTAAGATTTTCCATTAGTAATTCACCTTTTTGCCCATTTTTCTTTATTTCCTTTCTTGTCCTTTTTGTCCTTTTCCTCCATTTTGTTACTTTACACGTTGCCTCCTCTTTTCTTCTTTAGACTTTTTTTTTTCTTCTTTTCGCTCTTTTGGAATTTGCTACATAAATAACATAAATTTACATAAATATATAAAAACTTAAATATTATCTTGTAAAACTTGTATTATTTATATCCTAAAATAATTAAAATAACTCTATAAAAATAGAGTTATCAATGAAGTGGATGAAATGGATCACTATTCTCTGTAGCAATGTATGCAGGCCTGGCTTGTTGGAAGGCCTTTACCGAATTGTTAATTGATCCAACAGATAAGCACAAATGAAGGAAATACCCGGATTTTTGGAACGTAGGCTCTTTAAGTATTAAATCCTACATCTTTTAAAGTTTGTATTAAATTGAATCCTACATTTTTAAAAGTTTGTATTATGCAGCTTAAGAACTTATCATCACTTTATCTTTGCATGTGAAATTGTGGGCTTCAGATTGTGGAAATGGATGCTGGTGAATCAAAACAAGTAAGGTCTACGGCTATGGAATATTGTCGCTGGAGATGTTTACTAGAAGAAGACCCGTGACAAAATGTTTAAAGGTTACAATCTTCATAACTTCGTTCAGATGGCATGCAAGAATGACTTGCGAATAATTTTAGAACCAAACCTTCCCTCAAGAGACAATTGGAATAGCAGTGGTTACAAAAGAAGATAACCATGACTAGGATGATCAGAACGATGTTATGGTAGAAGGAGAAAGAAGCCTTAAATTTGTTTCACAAAATTCAAGCAAAGTGGTAACAAAAACTGAGTAAAACAAAAATGAATCCAGAAAATCTGGAACAGCGCGGAGATATCTTTTCGTTCCCTTCTCATTCAGCTTCATCTGTGATTAGTCAACAATCACTAGTGAAACCCAAACCCAAACCCAAATCCCATTGCTGCTTTGTGGCGGGACCACCAGGGGCTAAGCCGATTAGCCCAACAACGACGGTAGTGCGGCCATTGACTAGGATAAAAGGAGGAGGATTGCATCCACTCCATTGGACCATCTAGAGTGCATCACCCCTGGTCAATTACGGATGGTGAGGTCATTGATGAGGATAAGGCTGCAATGCATACTTCATGCTTTTGGGTGGAATTCAATGTGTAATTCATGTTCATGTTTTTAGGTGGAATGCAACGGACACTTGATGCTTTTTGGTGGAATTTAATGTATACTTCATGCTTTTTGATAGAGTGAAATTGACTTTGGCTTGTTAAGTATGGAATTGAAATCAAGATTGATGATAAAATATAAATAAATGCGAGACTAATCAAGCTTTAAGTGTTTTCTTTTATTTTGCGAGAAGTTATAGGGGCCAAAGAGAGAGAGTTCTAGAAGAAATATCTCCCCTTTGATGGCTCCTATTTGTATAAACATTCCTAATTGGTGATATATTCCTAGTAAATGTAGGAGTTGATTTATTTCAAATCACATAAAATTCTCAACCCTTGTTTTTTTCTTTTCTTTTGATGAACATGTGAGTTTATTTATTGAATAATAAAATAGTACAAAAGCTTAAAGGTATATCTAAACATTATAATTCATTTAAGAGAAAATCGAGTTTGAAATCCTCTAACTATAATAAAATAAAATATTTACCCAAAAAAGTTTAATATTCATAAATAAAAATACTTTTCTGTGTACTATTGTCTTTATTTTAATCAATAAATTGGGTATTTTAACAATCTTATTTTGAAAAAGTCTATTTTTTTAAACTATATACAATACATACAACTCATAAAAAAAATTTAAGAAGTTTTGCAATCAAATACTTTCCTTAGTTGTTTTAATAATTCATTGCAATTCGAAGTGTCAATTGTTGATGTTTCTACAAATGCCTTGTTATGAAAGAATATTTTACCAAATTTGCCTAGTCCAAGTATGCTAAAAAAAAAAATGTGACATGTTTTCAAATTGAGAATTAAAAAAATTATAATATAGGTTAATTAAGAAAAGCCATCAAGATATCACTACTATTGTAGGAAATTTGTCTATGTATATGAAACATACAATGAAGTTATGTTTGTTAATTTTACCTAATCATATTAAGTCATGCCATTCAACCTTAATATTAATTTAGCTCAATTTTTTTTATATCTCTTTACAATAATAAGAAGGTTTGAAAAATATAGATGTGAAAATTTGTCGTAGTTTGAGAATTCTCAATCCTTGTTGTTTGATCTGTATCCATTCATGTTGTTGTTCTCAATGGGGAATTAAATATATGACTATCACATCAATTCCATTGAATTGTCTAAAGTGCAGCACCCTAATTCAATTATGGATAGCAAGATCATCGATTATGATGGGGATGTTAGAGAAAATTTTCAATGCTTGTTGCTCAATCTGCATCCACGTATCTCCTTGCTCTTTAATGGAAAGTGAAAATGAAGGCAATCACACCAATTCTAATGGATTGTCTAAAGTACAACACCTTAATTCAATTATGGATGGTGAGGTCAACGATTTCGATAAGACGCAATTATCACCTGTCTTTTATCAAATCGAGCTACTGTCACCTTCCAAGTGGAAGCTGGGGCCTCATGCCTTCGTGGCTTTCTGAGGAGGCCCATAAAAATGAACTCCTTGGTGGGCCTTCTCTTGCGACTGATCTAGGCCCAATTATATATGATCCCTTTACAAAGATGGGTTTAAGGGAAAATGAGCATTAGAAACAAGGGTAGTGTAAATTTCAATAAGTTCGAGAGTGAATTCACTGGCTCACTAGCCCAAACTTTAAATAAATGAGATTTGAATAGATCTAATGGGATTGGTAAAGTCATAATGAGATTGTGATACATTTTATGTCAACAAGAGATTTGAATAGATCAAACAAAAATTAAGAAATTATTTCCAATTAGATGATAAGTTCTCTTTATCCAATAAATCTACATTCTTTGGCCAATTACCAAAAAGGCTTATTGATAGGTTTGGTTATAGTTTTACATATCATAATTTAGTAGTTTTAGCCACATTGATGTAAATTTCTTCTTTCAAGCTACTAAGAAAGCTAGCACATATTGGGAATATGGACTCAACTTACTCTTACTCTTGTTTTGAGAAATCTTCTAAATTTTGTGATTATTAACACATTATGGAAAGGCATGGACATCCTTTGAAATTCATGTTAGGTATACAGTTATGCTTTTTGGTGTGTAGGAACATCTTTTAGAATTCATAACAACCAACTTCCAATTAGGTGGACTTGTTGACCTTTTAATGCATTAAAAATGCATCAAAATGGTTGAAAAAAATGTAAGATGCATCAACAAATTTTATTGTATCTTTTTTGGCTTATTTATTTCTTTTTTAGCTAACACTTGAAGTGTTGATTAAGGGACTAATGACCCTATCATTTGTGTTAAGAATTTTTTTGCCATAATAAATTTATGTCCCCAAACGCCCATGTCCATCAGACTTTTGTAACCCACACTAGCTTTGTCAACCTACTTCACTCTCACATTTTCTAACCTTTTATTTGTTATGCAATTTCAATTCAATATTACCCTTTTCTTGTAGTTGTGATAGTGTGCACCTAGGGAAGGAAAAGGATTGCATTGCCCACTTTGAACTATATTTTTAAATGCAATAACTTTAAGTCAATTATAGATGGCAAGATCATTGATTAGGTCAAGCATGTAATGTCTATTTTAAGCTTTTGGTGAAGAATGAAATTAAGTAAATTGACTTCATGCTTTTTGGTGGAAAGTGAAATTGAGTAAAATTTTCAATGATGGATGGCAAGAACATTGATTAGAACAAGAATGTAATGTACATTCCATGCTTTTTGGTGAAGAGTGAAATTGAATAAATTGTCAACTATGGACAACAAGATAATCGTTAGGACAAAGATGTAACATATATTCTAAGATCTTTGGTGGAGAGTGTAATCAAGTAAAATTGACTTCATGTTTTTTGGTGGAGAATCAAATTGATTAAAATTTTCAAGTATGTATAATGAGATTTTTTTTTGGTGAAAATGTAAGGATACATGAATAAAAAGTAGTGTACCAAAGTATACGGGCATACCCCAGAATTACAATAATTATGAAAATATAGAGGTTGGAAGCCTCCAAATCTCACTCAAAATAACGTTTTCTCATAAGGATTTTATATTTTGAAACAAAAAAGCTCTTCCTTGTACAATTTTCTTACTTTAGCTAACATGATTAAAATATTGTGTTTTGCCTATGTACAATAAATGTAAGCTAAAAAAGATAACTTAAGAAGTTTTACAACCAAATTCTTTCCTTTAGTTACTCTGATCATCCATCGAAATTCTTCATTCCATTGCAGTTCTTAATTAATGAGATAATTAATTAGGATAAAGATGTAATGTATATTATATACTCTTTCAAAGAGAGTGAAATTGATTAAAATTGAATTCATGCTTAGTGGAGGGTGAAATTGATTAAAATTCTCAGGTATGTATGGTGAGATCATCAATTAGGATAAGGATTTAATTCATATTCTATGCTTTTTGGTGGAGAGTGAAATTGATTAAAATTATCAATTATGGATGTTGAGGTTATTGATTAGGATTAAGATGTAATACATATTCCATACTCTTTGGTGGAGAGTAAAATCATGTAAAATTGACTTCATGCGAATTGGAGGAGAGTAGAGTTGAGGAGAATTGCATGGTCTCAAGGTTCCATTAGCTCCTCAAGCTAGTTAAAGTAGCCTACAAATCTCTTCCTTTTACACCACCACACCCACCCTAAAAAACACAAGCAATATGAACTGAACTTATTTTTAATTTTTAATAAATTTGATATTTTTTAAAGCTTTCATAATTAATGCACTTTAGAGGGATACAAACATTAGGCTAAGGATGAAGTGGAGACATCCATTAGAATTCTTTTCGAACAACTTCCACTCAAATACGCTTGTTGACCTCTATTGCATTAAAGACTCGTCAAACACCCGCGGATGGAAGAAATGTAAGACTTTGGCTCATACCAAGCATTTTCTTTTCTTTGTCATTTTGCACTTGCTTTCGCAATCCCCTAAAGTCAAAGTAGCGACTTGGAACTTCTTAATGCTACTTATTGTTGCGCTTCATGGGACTTGAAAATTTTGTGGAAATTCCTACGCCACTTAAGGGCCATGGGTGATCTTCTACTGGCTGTCCCTATTTGTATGAAAATCTCTAAATAATGACAAATTATTATTTCTTGTGGATGTAGGGATTGATCTATTTTGAACCACATAAAAACTTCAGTGGCTTTGTGTTTGTTGCTTAATTTGCATCCATTTATATAATTTCTCTTTAGTAGAGAGTAAAATTAAGGATGACCACATCAATTACATTGGATTGTCTAAAGTGCAGGAACTTAAATTCAACTATGGACGGCTAGGTCATCCACATCAATTACATTGGATTGTCTAAAGTGCAGGAACTTAAATTCAACTATGGACGGCTAGGTCATCGTAAGGATGCAATATATACTTCATGCTTTTTGGTGGAGAGTGGCATTGAGCGACACTAATCCATTTTTTTTTTTTGTGGAAACCACTTTTTGTGTGAAACTATGTCAAGTCAACAAAAAGAAGGAATTCTGTACAGGTTCTTCTTTTTCGTAGATTCTCACAATACATCCAATTTTAAAAAATGAATCCTGAACTTCTGGCTAGCACGGAGGTATCTCTTTGTTCCCTTCTTATTCAGCTCCACCAATGATTAGTCAACAATCATTAGTGAAACCCAAACCGGAAATCCTAACAATGTTAGTGCGGTCATTGATTAGGAAGAGGAGGATTGCGTCAATTCCGTTTGAACATATAGAGTGCACCACCCCAGGTCAATTACGGATGGTTAGGTTATTGACAAGGAGAAGGATGTAATGTATACCTCATGCTTTTTGGTGGAGTGAAATTAACTTCCTGCTTGTTAAGCATAAAATTAAAATCAGGATTAGTATTAAAATTGTAATATTCTAAATAGTGACATATTTCTTGTGAACGTAGAGACTGATTTATTTCAAATTACATAAATCATCATTACTTGTTGAATTTGTAACCATTCATATCATTGCTTTTTAGTTGAGAGTGAAACCTAGGACAATCGCATCAATTCCATTGGATTGTCTAAAATGCACTACCCCAATTCAGCTATGGACAGCAAGATCATCAATTACACAAGGATGCAATATGAACTTTACAGTGCTTGTTGCTCAATTTGCATCCATTCATCTAATTGCTCTTTAGTGAAGACTGAAACTGAAGATGATGGCATCAATTCCGTTGGATTGTCTAAAGTGCAGAACAAGAGTCAATTATGGACAGCGAGCTCATGGATTATGATTAAGGATGCAATTTATACGTCACACCTTTTAATGGATAGTGGATTTGAGTGAGATTACGTCGTCATACTCTTAGGTGGAAACCACGCTCTCACTGAAACTGTGTCAAGCCGAACAAATCCCCCCAACACCCCCCAACAACCCCCACCCCAAACCTAAAAAAATAAAGAAAAAAGAAAAGAAAAGAAAAATAAAAAGACAAATTTTGTACACATTTTTCATTTTCGTAAATTCTCAAAAATAGCATTTAATTTTAAGATTGTTTGCAAAAGCTCACCAGCTAGTTATGAAAGGACATAATTGGGCTCATGCAAGCAACCTACAAATTTCTCCTTTCACGCCACCCCACCAATCCGCAGCACACAAGGGATACGAACATTCTAAAGTCAAGCTCATTGCTCTTACAAACAATAAATTCATTGAGAACAATCTTGTTGAACTGGGTTATTAGAAGAAGCTTGAATGGCTTAGTATCAATTAAGAAAAAATTGATAGGAAGCATCCCACTTTTTCACAAAGTTGACTGTTTTGAGAGATCTTTTGAACGTTGTTATCATTATTAACTCACTATCCAAAGGTATGGACATTGTTCGAAATTCATTCTGAATGTAGAGTTGTGCCTTCTAGTGTGGTGGAAGCATCCTTACAATTCTTAATAACCAACTTTCAATTAAATGGGCTTGTTACCTTGTAATGCAATAACAATGCATCAAACATGGTTGCAAAAATGTAAGTTTCATCAGCAAATTTTATGGTACCTCATTTTGCCTATATAGTTCTTTTTCAGCCAACACTTGAAATATTGATTTAAGGACTAGTGATTTTATCATTTATGAGAAAAGATTCTTCACCACAATAAATTGATGTCCGCAAACACCAAGGTGCGTTCATCTTCCGGAGTGGCCATGTGACCTTTGTTATCCACATTGCGCTCTCACCTTGCGACGGTCGCATTTCCTAATACTTTATTTGTTCCCCCATTTCAAAACAATATTATTTCTTTTTATGCCTTCTCCCTCTATTTGTGACAGTGTGGCATCTAGGGAAGTAGGAGGATTGCAGCACCTATTTTGAAATGTCTAGAGTGTTGCAATTCAGGTCAATTATGGACATTAAGGTCATTGATTAGGTCAATTATGGACATTAAGGTCATTGATTAGGTCAATGATGTAATATATATTTTATTCTCTTTGGTGGGGAGTGAAATTGAGTAACATTGACTTCATGCTTTTTCGTGGAGAGTGAAATTGAGTAAAAATTGTCAATTATGGGAGACCACGATTAGGACAAGGGTGTGATGTATATTCTATGTTCTTTGGTGGAAAGTGAAGTCAAGTTTAGATTTGCTTCATCCTTTTAGGTGGATAGTGAAATTGATTAAAATTGTCAATTATGGATGGCAAAGTTATTGATTAGGATAACAATGTAATGTATACTTTATGCCATTGCTTACGTGGTTTCTCTGGCTGATGGCTTTGCTTTCTGCTCTTTTATCTGCTTATGAGACCTATGCTTCCTCACTTTGTTTCTGTATTATCCTGAAATCTGCCCACTTTTCTCGGCGAAAGAAGATCCAGAAGTGATTGATGGAGAATTAGGGTGCATAAATTCAGCAACCAGGAGCACGATTTTGTTTTCTTTGAGCTTATAAAGTCCAGTAAATGATTTCTGCCCATCACCTCTCTGCTTGTTTAATATAAAACAGCTGGCACAAAAAAGGTCTTTCTTTTTCCTTGAGCTAGGAATTGTAGGCCTTCACCTTTTTATGTATGTCTTTATTGTTTAGTGGATATTATAATAGGTGAGATTGATAAAACTTTGGCGGTTTGTTTAATGTTGATGGAGTTTCAGCTGTGATCCAAAGCATATCTTCTTTATCTGTTTTTTGTTTCAAGAAGCCACCCATATGGTGAATGATTATGCTTTGCTATACTATCTGTCACCGAGTTGTAAATGAGAATTACACGTGTTTTCGTTGTTGCTATTATGAATGTTATCACTTTTACTAGAATAGTTGCTGGTGTTATGACTGGTATTATTGGATTAAAACTACAAATAATAAGTTTTGAAATAAAGAACTATCACAATCTCACATGGACAGATTCCAAGCTGGTTTGGAAGACACGAGAGCTGGATATGGTCTACCAACTCGTAATTCATGAAAAGAAAAACAGTACAAAAACTCGTAACACATCAAACAATGGATCTTCACAAATGGTTCTGTTTCCGCACATAATACATTAAACATTCCATTGATCAAAACCAAAACAATTTGAAAAACGGAACTCCTTAAAGCTGTCTTTGTATTCTAATTACAACCACCAAATTCTATTCTACAACAGTACTAGATATTAACTATAATACACTAAGTTACTTTCCCTCACCTATTTTGGCTAGACCCCAGGATTCTGCTCCCATTTTCTTCAAATTTCCTCCACCAAATTCGCCCATGTTTCAGCCCTTCTGATGTCGGGATGAGGAAAGACAAAAGCTTGATTTACTAGTTGAGGTAGCGCCCATACAGCACATGTCCAAAACATAGTGTCACATGATAATAGAAGCAGCGTGGCTCCACTCTGCAATAGAGACCAATAAGTGCACAGTGGATAGCATTACAAAAATCATCACTCCCCCTTATTGCCATTCATTGTGACGCCAAACTTCTAAGTTGTCATGCAGCACCTTAGGAAGTGTCTTAGTAAATATGTCAAGGTTTCACAACAATTTTGTTAATACTTATTACCTCTCTTAGAAAACGTAAATTGATGACTATTTTATTTAGCTTTATAATGAAAAGCTGGTTATTGGTTATTAAATTGACAGATGTTATCACAAAAAACTTTGGTTAGAACTAATTACTTCACTTCTTTATTTTTTTTATTTTTTACGTACACACACAGGGACGGGCAGGAGGTTTTGAATCAATGACATTGTGGATTCGCAGGTCAAAGGCTCCTTAATTACTTCACTCTTTTCATGTTAGAAGAACAATAATGGGTTAAGATTGAACCCGCGCTGACAAATCGTGGCCCGTCACGTCGCAAAAATCTCTGGACTCGGCTCTGCTTAATATAGATAAGTTTAAATGGAGCGACTTGCTAAGGAATGTATGAGAGTAGGAAGCAACCGTGGTCCGATTACTCAATCTCAACCTTCGAGCGAAATTCAGAGACAACGGCATGGCTCGTTGCTGGTTCTATACAAATTCGTTAAAAGGCCTCTCATTTATCAAACCAAAATGCAGGTGGATTTTCTAGTGGGAGACAGAGCCTCGTTCCTTCGTGCCTCTCTCAGGAGGCCCATAAAAGTGGACTCCATGGTGGGCCTTATTCTGCTATTGGACTAGGATTAACTGTATATAATCTCTTTGTGAAGATGTGAGATTTGAGAGAAAGAAAATCAAATACTTGGGTAGGGCAATCCTCAATACGTTCTAGAATGAATCTAATGTCTCGCTAGCCTAAAAATAATGGGCCCAACTCTAAATAAATGGGATCATAGAATTGATAAAAAATGAATGGACATTTTATTTCAACAAAAGATTTGAATAGGACCAAACAGAAATTAAGAATTGTTCCATCAATCATTTCCAATTTGATAATAAGTTTCTTTTATCCGATAAATCTACATTGTTAAGACTTCCAAGAAGATTTATTGATAAATTTGATTATACTTTTACAAGTCATATTTTAGCCGTTTTAGCCGTTTTAGCAGTTTTAGCCATTCTGCTAACCAAAAGTTAATTTCAAAGGTCACAGCTAGTCATGGAAGAGTATGAGTGGGCTCACTTAAGCAATTTGCAAATTTTTTACGTTCATGTCACTAGGCAAGTTAGCACATATTGGCAATATGAACACAACTTGTTCTTGCTACAAGTAACCTTAAAATTTCTTAACCCTTTTCTTATAGATTTTATACCACTTTATTAATCTTTTTCATGTTAAACATTGTTCTCGAATCAATTTTTATGATTGCACTATTTCATTATTACTTTTGTTCTCTCTTTATCTTGTGTAATAGTCATCACGACACGGGCTCCCGCTATTGCCATCCTAATGGGTTGTGTCTGTAAGGATGGTTCCAAGGATCATTCACAACGCACACACACTTGCAAGAGTATGTAGAGTGGTTCAGGCCTAAAAAAGGTACCCTACTTCCACTCTGGGGGTAGCTTTTTCTTCTCCGGTGGGGTTACAATGAAGCCAAGCTTCTCTTGTTACAAACTCCACTCACGGTAGCAGCTTACTATCTTTCACCTGTTTCACTCTCACCCATACACAATGTACCAAGCACACACGACACGGTGTCATGGTCATTCACTTAACAAATGGTGAAATGACCAACAAGTCCCAACACTATATATATTACAATATATAACAATTCTCCCCCTTGGAATATATATAGTGTAACATCCCTGCACCATAAGTACAAATAGCTGCTCATAATGTAAAGAGGCTGCCCTTGCCTGAGCTCTAGCTCCTGGGCCCAGCACAAGTTGAGCTTATGCTCAACTTGTCTCTGTCGACCACCTTGGTCAACATGTCCGTCAAATTCTCTGAGGTGTGGATCTTCTTCATCTTCACACGTCCATCCTCCACCACTTGCCTGATGAAGTGATATCTTCTCTCAATATGCTTTGACTTGGAGTGGAACGTTACATTCTTGGCAAGGTGAATGGCATTCTAACTGTCTGTTCATAATGCATTATCCTCTGGCTTCAGGCTAAGCTCCTTCAAGAAACCCTGCAACCAAATGAACTCTTTTGCCCCTTCAGTTGTTGCTATGTACTTTGCTTCCGTAGAAGACAATGCTACCACTGACTGTAACTTGGACATCCAACTGACAGCTGTTCCTCTAACTGTAAAGATGTAACCTGTGGTACTCCTAGCACAATCAAGATCTCCTGATAAGTCAGCATCCACATAACCCTGAAGATTGAGTTCTGAACCTCCAAAGTGAAGACAATAAGAAGAAGTTCCTTTCAAATATCTAAAAATCCATTTAACCGCATCTCAATGCAACTTTATAGGTTTGTTCATAAATTTGCTCACCACACCAACTGCCTGCACAATATCTGGCCTCGTACTAACCATGGCATACATCAAACTACCCATCGTTGAAGCATAAGGGACATTCTTCATGAATTTCTGTTCCTCATCCGTCTGTGGACAATCTTTCAGCGATAGTTTGAAGTGTCTTGCAAGAAGTTGTGCCACTGGCTTCGCATCTTTCAAATTGAACCTCTCAACCAATCTCTCAACATAGTCCTATTGAGAAAGCTTCAACACCCGGTTCTTTCTATCACGAGTGATCTTCATACCAAGGATTTGCTTTGCCACTCCAAGATCTTTCATTGAGAAGCGACTCTTAAGTTGATTCTTCAAACCAACTATATCCTGCATATTTGCTCCACAAACAAGCATGTCATCAACATACAAGATTAGGATAAGAAAATTACCTGATGGTGTCTTCTTGAAATACACACAATGATCACTTGAGCATCTGTCAAACTTCTACTCTCTCATGAAATTATCAAATTTCAAATACCATTGTCTAGGGGCCTGTTTCAGACAATATAAACTCTTCTTGAGTTTACACACCAACTTTTCTTTTCCTCTAACCTCAAGTACCTCGGGCTGATACATGTAAAGCTTTTCCTCCAAATCTACATGAAGAAAGGTTGTCTTCACATCTAATTGCTCTATATGAAGATCCAAAATAGCTACCATACTCAACATCACCCGTACTTACGTCATCTTAACCACTGGAGCAAATATCTCCTCAAAATCTATTCCCTTTTTCTACGCATATCCCTTAACAACAAGTCTAGCCTTATAGCGCTTACTTCCATCTACCTCATTCTTGATCCTGTATATTCATCTTGAATGCAACACCCGTTTACCCTTAGGCAACTGAACCAGATCCCAAGTTTGGTTAGACAATAAAAAGTTATACTCTTCATTCATGGCTTGTTCCCACTTAGCTTTTGCAACGCAATCCAAAGCCTCCTGCCTATTTTGGGGCTTACCTGCACTGGTATACAAAATGTAATTCAAAGATGGAGAATACCTAGAAGGAGCACGCCTCTCTCTAGTGGATCTCCTCACTGATGGAGTAGGAGGTGGAGTGTAAGACTGATCCTCTGGTGTACTCTCTGAAGCATCTAGTGTACTTTCCAAAGAAGAAGCTGGGGAAGAAGGCTCCTGAGGACTATCACTGATTGATTCCTCTGGAGCATCCAAGTCTGTATCAATCACATCAGACTTCTTCTGCACTTCCTGCTCTTTCTTGTCCTTATACAACTTATCCTCATTAAACATGATATCTCAGAACCTGTACATCCTCTTTCCACCATCCCATAGTCTATAACCATACTCATCTCCACCATATCCTAGGAAATAGTACTTTTGAGTTTTGGGGTCCAACTTACCCCTATTCTGATCCTTGACAAGCGCATAAGCCTTACACCCAAATACCTTGAGATATGAGTAATCTATTTACTTTCCCGTCCATCTCTTTTCGGGAACATTAAAATTCAACACTGTAGAAAGGCTTCTATTCAATAAAAATACCATTGTATTAAAAGCATCGCCCCAACAGTACTGTGGAAGTCCTGCATGATAAATCATGGCTCTCCCTCTCTCTAGAATAGTGCGATTCAACCGCTCTGCAACTCCATTTTCTTGAGGAGTTCCTTAGGTAACCTTAATCCTCTTGATTCCCTCTCTCGAGCAGAAATCATCAAATTCTTTGCTATAATATTCACCCCCATTATCAGATTTAAGAGCCTTGATCCTCATATTTGTTTGATTCTCAATCAAACTCTTTCACTTCTTAAACACCTCAAACACATTAGATTTGTTCTTCATCATATAGACCCATGACTTTCTTATACAATCATCAATGAAAGTCACAAAGTACCTCGAACCTCTGAGCGAAGCAACCTGGGCTGGCCCCCATACATCTATATGAACCAGCTCTAATTTCCTTTTTCTCCTCTCAGGCCCATCTCAAAGAAATCTAACTCTTTTCATCTTTCCCAATGTGTAACCCTCACAGAATTCCAAATCAAGATCTTTCAAGCCTTTAAACTTTTCCTTTGATTGCAATACCTTGAGACCCTTCTCACTTATGTGTCCAAGCCTCAAATGCCAAAGTCTTGAATCATTACGAGCTACAACATTAACAGAGTTATACCGCACATTCTTCAGTAAACACAATGTGCCATCTCTCTTACCCTTTATCACCAACAATGCTCCTTTAGTGATCTTGTAGCCACCTTCACCCAAATGGGTACAATACCCTTCATTGTCAAGGGTAGTAATCGAGATCAAGTTCCTCTTAAGCTCTGGAATATGCCTCACATTGTTCAAAGTAAGTAAACAACCATTTGACAAAGTCAAAGCAATTTTGCTAATACTTGCAATCTTGCATAAATGGTCATCTCCTAGTAACACTCCTCCATAATCACCTGAAACGTAGCTCGTGAAGAGCTCTCTGCATGGAGTAGCATGATAGGAGGCACCTGAATCTATCACCCATGAATCATCTGCTGTAGCTGTAGCAAATAGTACCATCAGCTCTACAAAGTTTGCTGAATTATCATTCGATGTATCCTTTAAAGCCTGGTTAATCTGTCGCTGATTAGTCTGTCTCCTGGGAGCATGACAATCCTTCTTGAAATGTTCAGTCTTACCACAATTCCAACATTCTGCCTTGGTTGACTCTCTACTCTGTGATCTCCCCCTAGGCCTTGACCTACCACGATTTCTACCTCTTTGCCCCCCATTTCTATCTTGTCTCCTCCCATCTCTACCCCTATTGCTACTACTAGCTGAGTAAGTAGCGGAAGTCTTAGAACTGGAAGCTTCTCTTGAAGATCTCCGTCTCAAATCTTCTGACATGACTGTTCCAATAACATCATTAAAATTCAATTTCCCCTTAGCTGATCTAGTAATGGACATAACCAATGGATCCCAACTACTCGGTAGAGTGGTCAAGAAATTCGTCGCATTAACATCATTATCATAGTCAACACTAATTGCCTTCAATTGATGAACCAACGAATTAAATTCATTCACATGCTCTTGCATAGGATGACTGTCATCATGTTCCATCTTATGGAGCCTCTTGGTGAGGAACACCTTGTTCGTGGAGGAAGATGTTTGATACATTCTTTCCAAAGCCTCCATACAACCTTTTGCTGTGGTTTCTTCACTAACATTCACTATAATTGAGGGATCCAAAGCCAACCTAATTAAACCAAGAGTTTTTTTGTCTAACAAATCCTAATGTTTATTAGACATACTTGTTGGCTTACTCTCTTTACCTTTAATGGCCAATATCATATTATCCTTTTGATATAAGTAATCTATGAATTGAGTCTTTCACAATCCAAAATTAGTGCCATTAAACTTCTCAATTCGAAATGCCTCCATTTCAATAAGCTTCCCTTGAAAAAACCCTTTTTTAATATGTAAAATGACCAAAATACCCTTTTATACTTGCCTAAAAATTCTGAAATAACCTCCAAAAAATCCACAAAAAACACCAGAACAAATACCTCAAAAATTGGACTGAAAAACACTTAAACTAGTTAGAGAGAAGAAGGTACACACCTTAAAAAGCCCCGTTTAGCTCCAAAACGCTTTGGTTCAAAAATCTTTCCTTGGAAGCAGAAACTTGAACCTGGCTTTGATACTAGTTATAAGGATGGTTCCAAGGATCATTCACAATGCACACACACTTGCAAGAGTATGTAGAGTGGTTCGGGCCTAAAAAAGGTACCCTACTTCCACTTTGGGGGCAACTCTTTCTTCTCTAGTGGGGTTACAATGAAGCCGAGCTTCTCTTGTTACAAACTCCACTCACGGCAATAACTCATTGTCTCTCACCTGTTTCACTCTCACTCACACGCAGTGTACCAAACACACACGACACGGTGTCATGGTCATGCACTTAACAAATGATGAAATGCCAACAAGTCCCAACATTATATATATTACAATATATAACAGTGTCAATGTAAAAGATAATATGACATTAATATAATCCTAGTTGGCTGTAGTCACTAAAGCCCTCTATAAAAGATAACATAATATAACTATAATCCTAAGACATGGTTAATAAAGATGAGAGAGAGTCAAATTTTGTATACAACTTATATGAGACATTGTTTACAATTTATAGGTATAAAACTAAATTTCAAATTCACATATTCCCATATGTTCTCTTTCTCCAGCTAGTATTTGAACCTTCTATTCTTTATATTAACTCTTTAAAAGGCATCTAGCAGCTTCCATCATTACATTTGCATATGACTTGGAAAAAAACGAACATAGGAACAGATAATCTCTATCATATTTTTGAATAGTTGTCTCTTGTTTCTATCACCTAGTAATTGGAAAATAAAAAATAGAGCATCCTAAAAATAAGACAGAAGTAAAGCCAAAAGGATAACATGCCTTCAAAGTTGTCTCTGTTCCGGTTCTATTCAACTCCAGCAACCATCACTCAACCTCATTGAAGGGTCTACATTGCAGACTCCAGGCCAGTCGGGTAGTGAAGTCATAGAACCTGTAAAGTTAGTGCGGGCTTGCTCAATTAGATATCTGAATGGGTGAAATAAAAATGAAGACTTGTCCCATAATAAAACATGGACAAAACACGGACTCGCGGACTTTTTTTTGTCCCCCGCCTCATACGGCTTCAGCAATGAACCCATTGGACGGTTTATAGGGCAGACTTCCGGTCAGTCACGGACTCAAAGTTGTCCATTAGGACCCATGTACTGCCTTTTGCGCAACTTCCTTTATTACTTTTGACTAATTTCTGCCGTTTAGTGTTGCATGGTTCGATCTTCCTTGATTACTCTAGACTCGTACAAGGAGACTCAGGGACTCACGACGTCTGTTAACTTGTGCTTTGGGAGAGATAAGAAGCAACTTGGAAATTTAATGGAAAACTCCCACATGACTCGACTCCGCGTTTCATGCTACTTGGGTACTTTGTGGAAATTTCCTTGCTTTTCGTAACGTTAATTGCTTGACACACTTTTGGAAAGGCACAAGCATTCTCTAAAATTCACGCCAAATGTAGATTATGCTTCTAGCGTGGTGGGAACATCTTTTAGAATTTTACTCACCAACTTTCAATTAAATGAATTTGTTAACTTTGTAATGCATTAAAAACGCATAAGAAAACCACAGTTGAAAAAAATATTAGATTTTGGAGCAAAGGCAACTACTTTTCTTTCTTCCTTTTGACAAAGGTGTCTTCCCAAAGTCTTTCTTTTTGGAATCTGGGGGAGGACTAGGACTAGGTGGAGCTCCAATCCAGTAGAATTACTTTTTTTTTTCTTTTACTTTTTTACCTCCAAAAAAGAAAAGAAGTGACTACAAAATTTGGTGGAAATTTTCCCTGCTTGACTTTGCTTTTCTCACGGGTTAGAAATTCTGTGGAAATTCTTTTGCCTCTTGAGGACCAATGGGGGATCTTGTAAGTGTTGGCCTTTTATGCCGATAGATAAAGATTGGTCTCAACGTAGTCAAGCCATCTGGGAAGATATCTCTTTTGTGTTAAATGTTATTAAAGCTTTTAGATAGTTGTCTCATGTTTTTTTCATCTGGTAATTGGTCAAAAAGAATATAGAGCATCCCAAACTGTAAATAAAATAGAAGTAAAGCTAAAAGGATAACATGCCGTCACAGCTGTGTCTTTGCTTCCGTGCCATTCAGGATCATCAACGATCATTCAACCCCGAATCCATGTTAGTCATGCAGAGGAGTCATAGAACCTATAAAGTCTGAGTGAGGTTGCTCAACTAGAGATTTGAATGGGTCAAAGAAAAATTAAGGCTTGTTCCCTTCATTTTTTCCTAGATGATAAGTTCCGTTTATCTAGCAGTTTTACATTATTTGTCCGGTTAACAAAAAGACTATTTATTTGCCTAAGTTAAAATCGACTTCATCTTAGTAGAGATCGAGAACTTGTTTGGTAATGTAATTAAGTCCTACAGCCAACAACTATGAGAACTTCCATATGTCAGATTTCTATAATTTTCAATACAGGAAGTATTTAAAAAAATTGTTGTCAATATTATCACCTATAAAACCCATTGGAGATCATTAAAAAAAACATTTTATACAAATATTATAGATTGATTGTAAATTTTTAATATAAATTATTTAAAAAAAATACATATTACTCTACAAAATTTTGTCTAGAAAAATAAAATGAAATTGTAATAAAAAGCAAGTAATCAATAAGTGTCTAATTTTGTTGGGAATAAACACTTTCTAACTCATGCATCCTTAATTCTAATAGACACTAGAGGGTGCATGAGTTTAAAATAAAAAAAAAAGTAAGTAAAAAATATAAAAGATTAAACAAATTATCTATGTAGAGACTCACTATAGTTCATTTTGTTGCCAATAGTGAAGCCCAACAATAATAGTCTAAAGTGTAGTAGAACTATGTATCCTTTCTAACTCATGCATCCTTAATCCTAGTAGATACTCAAGGGTGCATGAGTTTAAAAAAAGAAAAGAAAAGAAAAAGAAAGCAAGTTAAAAATGTAAAAGATTAAATGAACTATCTATATAGGGATTCACTATAGTTCATTTGTTGCCAACAGTGAAGCCTAACAATGACAATCAAGGGTGTAGTAGAACTATGTATCCTTTTTAACTCATGCATCCTTAAACCTAATAGACACTTAAAGGTGCATGAGTTTAAAAAAAAAAAGAAAGAAAGCAAGTAAAAAATGTAAAAGATTAAATGAATTATTTACGTAAAAACTCATTATAGTTCCTTTGTTGTGACATGGAAGCTCAACAATGTAGGAATTTTATATATGTTTTCAGTTTTTATAAATTCTCAAAAATATTATAGAACTTTTAAGAAGTAAAAAGTATTTCAAATTA
This sequence comes from Casuarina equisetifolia, assembly GCA_028551475.1. Lineage (NCBI taxonomy): Eukaryota > Viridiplantae > Streptophyta > Magnoliopsida > Fagales > Casuarinaceae > Casuarina > Casuarina equisetifolia. Next base: position 1,288,964 of record CM052355.1, read on the forward strand.
TGTGAATATATAAATAATAAGAAATATTGATTGTTAAAGAGAATTTATTTTTTTAAAAAAAATTAGTCACTTAGAAAAGGGGACATATACGCATAAAATTAAAATTTTAATAATACAATTACTATTTATAACATATTCTTTTACTTTAAGCATGAGAAAATTATAAATTTATGAATAATAACAACAACGTTTGATTTTCTTTTTTAGAGTTCGTCATCAGGAAAAAAAATATTTTTAAATATATAATAAGGATATTAGCTAAAAAATTAATAAATGGTTACTCATTTTTACATTATTTAATATAAATATTCATTTCTTTCAAGCCTTGGAATCAAAATATAACCAAGGACAACCATAACACCACCGAGCACCAAAAAAGAATCTTACGGATAAAGGCCCATGTGTCAAACTTAGCCCCTTCTTACACGGCTTCAGCAATGAACTCGGTAGGCGGTTTATAGGGCAGACTTCAAAGTCGTCTGTTAGGACAGGCCCCATGTACTGCCATTTACTGTTGCAGCAACCTATCTTCCATTATCACTTTTGACCTGTGCCCTGGAGACTCACAAACTCACGGCGTCGATTAGCCTGTGCGCAGCAACTAAGTTCAATTAGGGACAGCAAGATCTTGGATTAGGATAAGGATGTAATGTATATTCTATACTCTTGGTGGAGGGTGAAATTGACTGAAATTGTCAATTATGGATAAAGGAATTCTGTACACGTTTTTCATTTTCACAAGTACTTAAAAAAATCATCAAATTTTAACAAGTAAAAAGAATTGTAAGTTACGTGAATATACTCCAAATATTATTGCTTGTTAAAAGGAATGTAATGTTTTCTTTAAAACTAGCTCTTTAGAGAAAAAGGCATTGAACATGTAAAGACAATTACTACTTTTAACATATCATTTTAACTTTAGTGTGAAAGAATCATAATCCATGAGTAACAACTATAATACTTAATTTTATTTCTTTATAATTAATTGTTAGAAAACAATTCTTGAACATATAAGGAGAGTATTACATTAAAATTTTGATAAACAATCACCCCAGGTCAAATACGGATCGTGAGGTCCTTGATGACAATATGGATGCAATGTATACTTCATGCTTTTTGATGGAAAGTAGAATTGAGTGAAATTGACTTTTGGCCTGTTAAGTATGGAATTAAATAAGTGTAGCTTGTTTGCTTGTATTTATTATATATGGTTTGTATGAAATCATAAACATTTCTAAAATATGAGTGTTAAAATACTAATTTTATTAGTTAAAATTGCATCTTGAATGCAAAGATGCAGAGTGCGTACTTTTAGTTTTCAATATTGGCCTTGCTTGTTTGTTTGTGGAATCACTTAAAGAAAGATTGACTATGGGGTATATTGCCAAAGAACTACTTCAGATTAGAAATTCTCTCTTGGTACTAGGATCCATGGATGAAGACCAACTAAGTTAATGTAGAACAAGAAAATTTGATTTAGAAACTTACTCAATGATAGACAACCCATATTTTGATTAGTTTCATTAAAATTTCAATTCAATCGAATATAATTTATTTGGATTATATGTCTTTAGCTATGATTTTTGGAGAAGAAGTTGCTTTTAATTTTATTATCCTTAAATTCTAAAATTTCTCACCATAAATGACTTGATTAACTCCTAATTTTGCGGGAACATGACGATTTATGAAGAAATCAAGTTGCCAAAGATATCTTCTTTACAATGCTTTATTTAGAATAAAATCTTTTATTTTATGTATTTCTAGTTTGTTTTACTTTTGCAACTTGTAGAGAGTCTCATCAACTTAATTTCCTTAAACATGGGGCAAAACCTTTTCACAAGCACCATTCCAACTTATTTTGGGAAGTTTAAAAAATTGTAGGGATTGAATTTGGATGGAAACAAACTGTTAGGACAAATACCAACTTCCATGGGCAACCTAACTAATTTGGTTAAACCTTTGTAGGGCAAAATAAATTGGAAGGAAGCATTCCATTGAGTTTAGAGAACTATAGAAATTTGTAAATATTGAATTTAGTACGAAATAACTTTAGTGGAGTAATACCTAAAATCAGTCTCTTTCCTAACACTAAAACTCAATTTATCTCGTGACTCATTGAGCAACATCCTCCTTATAGAAGTGGGCAATCCGAAGAGTATCTATCTTTTGGATGCCTCTAATAATGACTTGTTTGGTGAAATTCCTAGAACCATTGGAGATTGCTCAATCCTACAATATCTTTACCTAAAGGGCAATTTATTTCAAGGGTCAATACCTCCATCTTTGGCTTCCCTAAAAAGCTTTCCGTTTTTAGACCTTTAACAAAACAACTTGTCAAGCCTAATTCCCAAGGATTTACAAAAGCTTCCTCTTTTACAATATTCGCATCTTTCTTTTAATAATTTGGAAGGTAAAGTACCAATAGGAGTCTTCAATAATGCAAGCAAAATCTCACTAAATGGAAATTAAAAGCTTTGTGGAGGTATCTTAGAACTCCAATTTCAAGCATGCAACATCAAACATAGGGAACAAGGAAAATCCAATTCTTTCAAATTCATAATAATAATTGTTTGTGGGGTTGTGTGTTTAATTCTTTTTTATTTTTTGGCACTCATCTTATTCTTTACAAGAGGGAAAAAAAAAAAAAAAAAAGGGGAACTTCCTTCACACTACCAAAAACAAACATTATTCCAAAGGTTTCATACACAGAGATGCATCACATAACAAACGGAGTTTAATCTAGTAGTTTAATAGTAGTTTCAGCTATGTATATAAAGGGACTATTAATCAATAAGAAGGGATAGTCACTGTAAAGGTCTTGAATCTCCAGCAAAGAGGAGCTTCCAAGAGCTTTGTGGCTAAATGCAAAGCACTAAGAAATATGCATCGACTTCAACGATAATGAGTTCAAAGCTATGGTTTTGAATTCATGGAAAATGGAAGCTTAGAGGACTGGTTGCATCCAAATTTACATAATGAAAATCGATCAAGAAATTTGAACTTTCTTCAAAAACTAAACTTTGTAACTGATATTGCTTCTACACTACATTATATTCATGACCATTGCGAAAGCCCAATTATTCATTATGATTTGAAGCCAAACAATGATCTTCCTGACAACGAGATGATTGCTCATTTAGGTGACTTCGGTTTGGCAAGGCTTCTAACGAATGGTGTTTCTCAAAATAAAACCAGCGTGGTTGGATTAAAGGGTTCGATTGGCTATGCTGCTCTAGCTACATAACTGGTTAAATTTTCTAAATTTTGATTTTGGTCTATTTAACTATTCTTTATAATAATATTTAGATATACATCCTTTCAATTTATGTTCCATTTTCTTGAGGCTCACCACGCTTTCTTTGTTGTTTACCAATACAATTGACACAAACAGGTTTTGGTTCTAGCCTCTACTATACCTTAGGAATATTGCCCCAGATATGATCTTAAGGCTTTGATAGAGATTAGTAGGTTATGCGTTGGACATGATCACTATTAAACAAACCATGCTTCAGTCATAAAGATGAAAAAATAATTTCATGTCTGCTTTCTCAAAGAAGAACACATTGATATTAGGATCTAAAGTTGAAAATCCAAGCTAAAAGAAATGTTCGAGATCGAAGAAGATTTAATAGGTACAACTAAAAATAGTAAAGCATAGGACCATGAGAACATGCAGGATGGACTAAAACTTGAAATCCAGCTCATTCAATGAGGAAATTTTGTTTGAAGCTGCTTACACATTTGAGCCTTCTTTTCTTTATATTAGTACTGAATTTTAGACTTTTCCATTTAGCTCTTTCAAGGCAGTATGCAGATTTCATCATACATTTGCATGTGAATTGGAAACAAAAGAACCATTAAATAGATTTCTATGCATGTGAAACACCCCATTGAGTAAAAGGTAGGTTTGGAAGTACTGAATCCTTGCTATTTTAAAGTATGTATTAAATAGCCAAAGAACTCGTCGTCACTTTGTCAATGCATGTGAACGTATGGGCTTCAGAGTGTGGAATGGATGCTGAGGCTTCAAAAATGGATGTCTATAGCTACTGAATATTGCTGCTGGACATGTTCTCGGGAAGAAGACCCACTGATGAACTGTTTAAAGAAGGATTCGATCTCCATAACTTCGTTCACATGACGTTACCAGCAAGACTTGCGCAGATTGAAATAGCAGTGATTACAGAAGATGGTAATCATGACTACAATGATAACGACACTATTGTGGCAGAAGGAGAAGGAATCCATAATGAGAACCAGAGACAAATGAATGCTAATGAGCAGAAGTGTCTGCTTTCAATTTTCAACATTGGCCTTGCCTGTTCATTGCATGAGCCAAAAGAAAGAATGAACATGGGAGACGTCATCGGGGAGATGCATCATATCAAAAGCACTTTACAGGGTGTCGGGGTCCATGGATAAAGATAAAGCAGGGTAACGTACTATAACACATTCTGATTTAGAGGCTTAAACAGCGACAAACGATCAACAGAATCACTGAAAGTCTACAAGTACTGTGCAATGGTCTTCCATTTCAACTCTTTCACTCCGAAAGAATTCTTTCAAACCACAAGTATATGACTTTGGTGGATGATCCTTGCAGCACAAGTAATATTTTCCAGTGTACAAGTAATATTTTCCAAGTATATGACTTTAGTTGTTCTTGTTTAGAGTAGACACATGGAGCAGGGTGTTAATAACCAAATATACATACTCAAGGGGCCATTCACGTACTGCAAAGTCGTCCATTAGGACAGGCCACCTGCACTGCCATTTACGGTTGCATCATCCCATGTTCCTTCATTAATTTCAACTTGTACAAGACGGAGACTCGCGGACTCCAACGCCCATAAACTTGTGTTTGGGAGAGATAAGAGTTCATAACTGTTCTCAACAATCTTCGTCTCGATTCTGCTTTGCCTCTTCAAACCAATGGAGCTTTATGTGATTCTTCTCCTTTCCATAAGCTTACTTTTCTCGCAACCTATTGCTGCTGCTCCAAAAAACGAGACTGATAGGTTGGCTTTGCTCAAGTTTAAAGAATCCATTGATAGTGACCCTGCCAACGTCTTGAGCTCTTGGAATGATTCTACCCACTTCTGCAATTGTCAGGGGATTACATGCAGCCGCAAGCATCAAAGAGTTGTGGCTTTAGTCCTGCGCGGCTATACCTTAAGGGGATCCATATCACCTTATATTGGCAACCTCAGCTTTCTTAGAAGGATCGACCTCCAAGAAAACTCATTCCACGGTGAAATTCCACAGCAGATTACTCATTTGTTCCGGTTGCAGGAGCTCACTCTTTACTTTAACTTGTTGACAGGGAAAATTCCAAGAAACTTAACCAATTGTCTTGAACTCAAGCATATTGATCTTGCGAGCAACAACTTCTACGGGGATGTTCCAGTTGAATTGGCATCTTTGAAGAAGCTCGAAGGGTTTCTAATAGACACAAATAATTCGACGGGAGGCATTCCACCGTCTTTTGGAAATGTTTCTTCCCTGCGAGCACTTGACTTTTCGTTTAATAGTTTGGTGGGAACTATTCCAGATGAAATCGGCCATTTGCAGACGTTACACTTCTTCGGAGCTGCGCGGAATCTTCTAGTTGGTACGTTCCCATATTCCCTTCTCAATATATCAACCTTGGGTATAATTCAAATCGGAGGGAACCAACTTCATGGAACTCTTCCAGCCAACATAGGTCTTTCTTTCCCTAATCTCAATGTTTTCTCAATCGGTTTGAACGATTTCTCCGGTGCATTTCCCATTTCAATGTGCAATGCTTCTTTGCTTACACATCTCGATCTTTTTAACACCCATTTTGTGGGACAAGTTCCAGCTTGTGTATGGAACTGGAGAAATCTTCAGCAGCTAAATGTTGGTGGAAATAATCTTGGAAGTAACTCAGCCAAGGACTTGGATTTCTTCACATCTTTGGGAAATTGTACCCAACTGGAAAGGCTAGAATTAAATGGTAATAATTTTGGAGGTCGTTTACCATATTCCATAGGAAATTTATCCAAGCAACTCAATTTTCTAAACCTTGGCGGCAATCAAATATGGGGAAATATTCCTGAATCAATGGAGAATCTCAACCACTTAAATCGTCTCGGTATGGGGAGAAACCTATTAATAGGCAACATTCCCACTTATTTTGGGAAGTTTGAAAAGTTGCAAGGATTGTCGTTGGCTGCAAACAGATTATCAGGAATAATTCCGTCCTCTCTAGGCAACGTCACTGGATTAGTCATACTTTACTTATCACAAAATAAGTTGGAAGGAAGCATTCCATCAAGTTTTGCAAACTGTAGTAGTTTGGAAGAGTTATATATTGGAGAAAATAATCTTTACAAAGCCATAACCGAGGTCTTTCTTCTACAATCGTTACGAAAACTTGACTTGTCACAAAGCTCGATCACCGGCATCCTACCTACGGAAGTAGGAAACTTGAAAAAAAATATATTTTTTGGATGTCTCTGAAAATAATGTCTAGTGAAATTCCTAAAACCATTGGAGATTGTTTGTTTCTACAGTACCTTTGTTTGCAAGGAAATTCATTTCAAGGAATTTTACCTACAGCTCTAGCTTCCTTGAAAGTTCTCTATGATCTAGATCTTTCACAAAATAATTTATCAGGATTGATTCCTAAAGATCTAGAAAAACTCCCTTTACTATATTTGAATATTTCTTCAAATAATTTGGAGGGAGAGGTACCAATAAAAGGAGTCTTCAATGATGCTAGTGGAATATCAGTGTTTGGAAATAAAATGCTATGTGGGGGTATTCAAACATTGCGGCTGCCAGCTTGCAACAATAAGTTCCTAAACGAGAAAAAACAAAAACTGTCAAATTAGTTGCCATAATTGTTTGTGGAGTTCTATGTCTTGTTATTTCTTCATTCTTTCTTGCCTTTTACAGAAAGAAGAAATTAGGAAAGAAATCATCTCCCACACTCTTAGAAATTGATGCCATGCCAAAGGTTTCTCATAAAGAGCTCTATCAAGTAACTGGGGGATTTTCTCAAAACAATTTAGTTGGCTCTGGTAGTTTTGGCTTTGTTTATAAAGGAATTCTTGATCCAAAAGAAAGGAGGATTGCTGTGAAGGTCTTGAACCTTCAACAAAGAGGAGCTTCCAAAAGCTTTGTGGCAGAGTGCAATGTGTTAAGAAATATACGACATCGGAATCTCGTTAAAGTCTACACATGTTGCTCTAGTGTGGACTACAATGGCAATGAATTCAAAGCTATAGTGTTTGATTTCATGGAAAATGGAAGCTTAAAGACATGGCTACATCTGAATGGACGAAATGGAGAGCAATCTAGAAAGTTGGACCTTCCTCAAAGACTAAATATTGCAATTGATGTTGCTTCAGCACTTCATTATCTTCATGACCATTGTAACCCACCAATTATCCATTGTGACTTAAAGCCAAGCAATGTTCTTCTTGACAATGAAATGATTGCTCATGTAAGTGATTTCGGTTTGGCAAAGCTACTCTCTCCAGCCAATGATGTTTCTCAAGATGCATCTAGTACATTGGGAATAAGGGGTTCTATTGGCTACACTGCTCCAGGTAAATAAGTGCATAGATTTTAAAATTTTCAAGATAATATGTCTTTTGATATCTTAATATATGTTTAAACATCTATGAAAAACATTTTCATATTAATAATGCCTTTGAAAAACATGAATTGCAGAATACGGGATGGGTGGTGAGGCATCAACTAAAGGAGATGTTTATAGTTATGGGATATTTATTTTGGAGATATTTACAGGAAAAAGGCCAATTGACAAAAGGTTCCACGACAACTTCAACCTGCATACCTTTGTTAAGATAGCCTTGCCAAACAGACTTGGGCAAATTGTTGACCTAAAGCTTCTTAACATGGATGTAGATGGAATAGCAATAGGTATAGAAGAAGATAACTACAATTGGGTGGAACAGGATGAGATTGAAGTAGAAGAAGAAAGATGCCGTATTGGAAATCTAAACCAAATGGATGCAAAAAGGCAAGATTGCTTGCTTTCAATTTTTAATGTTGGCCTTGCTTGTTCATTGGAATTGCCGAAAGAGAGACCAACTATGGGGTATATCACCAAGGAACTACTCCAGATTAGAAACGCCTTTCTCGGTATTAGAATCTAATGGATCAAGGCCAATTAAGGTAAGGTAGAACAAAAAAAATTGATTTAACAATTTACTTACTGATATACAACCCCATATTTGGATTAGTTTTTTTTTTTTTTTTGTATTTCAATTCAACTAGTTTATAATTCATTCATAATGGTTTTTCTTTAGCTATGATTTTTAGGAGTGAGAAGTTTCTTTTAATTTTCTTACAATTGAATTCTTAAATTTGTTGATTAACACCAACTTGTGCAGGAAAATGGAAGATTTATGAAGAAATCAAGTTGCCAAAGAAGTCTCCTAAAAAATGCCTTTTTTTTTAGAAAAAAAAAAAAGAATGGCTTGTTAAGAATAGGATTTTCGATTCGTTTGTATTTGTAATTTGTTGCACTTTCGCTACTTGTGGACATGTTTAAGACTAAAGATTTTCTCAATAACATGTATTAAGCATGAAGTACTTCAAAAGAATATATGGTAATGAAAATTATGATGAATACTGAATGGCGCACTAGATAAACAAACCAAAAGAAACTCACTTTTAATGTTGAATGCCGACATCAGCAGCCGAGCACTACAACATGTTACAGGTAAGCCTTAAGCGAGCGAAAGTTAACGATCAAATGAACTCTCCTATTAACTTAACAATTGTCGCATAACAATGACGGATGAGGTACGTGAAGTGCCATTTTTATGTCAGTCTTAATCTCTAGAACCTAGCTTTCCATACTTTTGCTGATTCCAACTCTTTTCCTTGTTTTTAGTAAAGGTCGTTTAAGCTTATTTGTCAAGTTGGAGATGCCATGCAGTGTGCGACGTGAGAAAAAGAAAGAGAGGAAGAGAGAGAGAGAGGGAGAGAGAGATGCTAGGCCATTGGAGACCTTTACTAAGCATTGAGTTTGGCTCTTTCAAGAAGCTTAAGATGCTTCAGATTAGTGGAAAGAACTTCACACGAAGCATACTACCTACCGTGGGAATATTTCTTCCTTCCTAGCACTATCGTTAGAGCTCAACAATTCAGGTGAGTAGTGTTCAAAAAAAAAAAGGGTAGGAATACCATTAACAAAAAAATGTTAAAATTTGAAAAAGGAGCCATTGTAAAATTTTATGTTACACCACTTGCCTCTAACGTTGTGGACAAGGGATTTCTTTCTTTCATAGAACATTTTACTTGAGGGATCATGTTCTACACTGCACAACACCGTATGACTCGTGCATTTGGTGACTGGTTCACGATCCAATCTGGGAAATAAGATGTGGAAGCCAATGGAGCTATTGTCATAAGAAATTTTCCATAATTTTTGCAACTTTCCCACGTGATGAGGACAAAAGAAAAGTGAATCAAAGACATTGACCGCAAAGTTGCACAAAGAGGACTTGTCTTTCCCAGCACGAGACAAGAAAATATACCAAAAGGAGTGATGTCTAGCGATAAGGTAGGAACCTTACTAATTAACTAGAGAAAATGTAGTAAAATTCCACCTCAAAATCATAATGGAAAGAAGATGGAAAAAAGCTGTCCTCAAAATATATTTGTGTGTAGGGCGAGAAAATAGGAACCTTATTATAAACAATATACAATGTCACCTCAAGATTGTGCTTAACAAACAAATTTGAAGATGGAAAAAGTCAATCTTAAATCAACCTTCCTGATTATCCTCTTGATCACTCGTTATGGTATATATTTTTGTCTCTCTTTGCACCCTCAACCCCTCCTTCCCTCCCTTGAACCTCTTTATTTAAGTAAAGAGGAGATAGTACAATCCCATCCCAAATTCATATTGGACATTAAAATCTCAGGAAAGAAGATGGCAAAAATTGTTCTCAAATCACTCTTCTTGATTGTGCTCTTGATTACTGTTTCCGGTATATATATCTCTCTCTCCTTCCCTAAATCTTTGAAACAACTGTATTAGTCTTTTCTGTCAATACGTGACTTTATGTGAAAAATATTCGTTGGCTTATGGTAATGATGGTTACTAGGTTTGGCATTAAAGGCACAAGCAGAGCGCGGAACAGGTCCTGGAACAGAATGCGAAGTGGATGGAGACTGTTGGACAATTTGTAATCGTGGTCGCAACGCAACGGGCTCTGGCAGTTGCTTTGGTGGGGACTGCGATTGCGGTACTTGAAACCCTCTCACCATGGATAATGATACGGTGATTATGTTTGATGTTTTCTCTGCAAAATAATCTAGGATTTATACAATCCTACGACATGGTTAATAAATATAAAGAAATAAAGAGGAGAGAGAGGAAAATTTTGTATATTGAAATGTTACAAGCTATTCAACTTCAGCAACGATCACGCAACCCCATTGAAGCGTCTATAGTGCAGACTCCAGGTTGGTCAGGTGGTGGGGTCATAGAACCTATAACGTTAGAGTGGGCTTGTTCAACTATAGATCTGAATGGCTCAAATAAAAATGAAGAATTGTACCCACCATATTTTTTCCTAGATAATAAGTTCCCTTATCTAGCAGTTTTTCATTCTTTGTCCAGCTAGTAGAAAAACTGTTGTCTATTTTTAACACGTCCTTTTGCCTTGCATATGAGAAAATTTTAATTTATGAATAACTTTTTTTTTATAATTAGTCATTAGAAAAAAAAATTATTTCTAAACATATCATAAGAATATGAAACTAAAATGTTAATAAATAATTACTTCTTTTTATGTTATATTCATTTCCCTCAAGTCTTGAATCAAAATATCACTAAGGATAACCGAACCAATACTAACCACTAAAAAAGAATCTAGTGGATAAAGGCATTATCTGTGAAAGTCAGCTCCACGGAACAAGACTTTTAAGATGTGGCTTCAGGGAAATTTCGAGATAATTAAGCTTTACCAAAGTCTTGCAAATTTCACAAGCATTCTGCTGTGCTTCTCCAAACCAATGGAGCTTCGTAACCAGGAGGGAAGCCTTGAGTCATAGCCTACAAAACCGTCATCGACAATGATCCCATTAGACGGTCTATACCGCAGACATCGGGTCAGTCACGGACTTCAAAGTTAGGACAGGCAACGCATACTGCCATTCATGGTTACGTCGTCCCATCTTCCCTTTTTATCTTTGGCTTCTGCCCGACAGAGACTCACGGGCTTAAGACTTCCACTAACTGTGTTTGGGAGAGATATGTATTCATACCACAATCGTTCTCCACAATCTGTATCTCTCGATTCTGCTTTGCTGCTCCAAGCCAATGGAGCTTTATCTGACTCTTCTCCTTTCCATGAGCCTACTTTGCTTGCAACCTACTGCTGCTGCTGCCCCAACAAACGAGACTGATCGGTTGGCTTTGCTCAAGTTCAAAGAATCCATTGTTAGTGACCCTTTCAACATCTTCAGCTCTTGGAACGATTCTGCCCACTTCTGCAACTGGGAGGGGATTGCATGCGCACGCAAGCATCAAAGAGTTGTGGCTTTGGTCCAACGTGGCTACACATTAAGTGGATCCATTTCACCTTATATTGGCAATCTCAGCTTTCTTAGAAGGCTTGACCTTCCAGACAACTTGTTCCACGATGAAATTCCACAACAAATTACTCAATTGTTTCGACTGCGGCGTCTCGTACTTAGCAATAACTTTTTGACAGGGCAAATTCCAAAGAACTTCACCAATTGCCCTGAACTCAAGCTTATTGATCTTGGAGGGAATAAAATCACCGGGCCTATTCGTGTTGAACTGGGTTCTTTGAAGAAGCTTGAACTTTTGCTGGGCACAAATAATTTGACGGGAGGCATCCCACCTTCTATCGGAAATGCTTCTTCCTTACAACAACTCGAGTTTTGGTATAATGGTTTGGTGGGAACTATTCCAGATGAAATTGGAAATTTGCAAAGGTTACGTTACTTCGGAGCTGCGAGTAATCATCTCGTTGGTATGTTACCGTATTCCCTTCTCAATATATCAACTTTGTCGAGAATTGGAATTGGAGGAAACCAACTTCATGGCACTCTTCCAGCCAACATAGGCCTCATTCTCCCTAATCTCGATTTTATTTCCATTGTTTATAACAATTTCTCGGGTGCAATTCCAGTTTCAATATGCAATGCTTCTCTGCTTACTGTACTTGAACTCAACTACAACTATTTTGTGGGAAAAGTTCCAACTTGTGTAGGGAACTTGCTAAATCTCCAACATCTAGATCTTGCTGAAAATAATCTTGGAAGTAAATCAACCAAGGACTTGGATTTCTTAACATCTGTGGGAAACTGTACCAAACTGTCAAGACTAGATTTTGGTGATAATAATTTTGGAGGTAGTTTACCTCCATAGGAAATTTATCGAAGCCAAGTTCTATATGTTGGTGGCAATCAAATATCAGGAAATATTCCTAAATCATTGGAGAATCTTAACCACTTGAACATTCTTGTTCTAGAGAGAAACATGTTCATAGGCAACATTCCAACTTATTTTGGAAAGTTTCAAAAGTTAGAAGGATTGAGTCTGTCTGGTAACAGATTGTCAGGAAAAATTCCATCCTCCATAGGCAACCTCACGGGACTAGTCAGACTTGGGTTATCACAAAATAAATTGGAAGGAAGCATTCCATCAAGTATTGGAAACTGTAGAAGTTTGCAGATATTAGAAATTGCAAACAATAATCTTTGCGGAGCCATACCCAAAGTCTTTTTTGTACCTAAATTACTAATACTCGACTTGTCACAAAACTTGCTTACTAGCATCCTACCTACAGAAGTAGACAACTTGAAAAATATATTTCTTTTGGATGTCTCTATGAATAATTTTTCTGGAGAGATACCAGGAACCATTGGAGATTGCTTGTTCTTACAAAAACTTTATTTGCAAGGAAATTCATTTCAAGGAACCATACCTGCATCTCTAGCTCTATTGAAATTGCTCCAATATTTAGATCTTTCACAGAATAATTTAAGCGGATATATTCCTAAAAATTTGGAAAAAAATCCCCTTGTTATATTTGAATATTTCTTTCAATAATTTGGAGGGAGAGGTACCAACAAAAGGGATCTTCACTAATATTACCGGAATCTCGGTGTTTGGAAATAAACTGCTTTGCGGGGGTATTCCATCATTGCAACTGCCGACTTGCAACAATAGAGTTATAAGACAAGGAAAATCAAAAGCTCTGAAAGTAGGAGCCATTATTGTTTGTGGTGTTCTATCTCTTGTCCTTTGTTCATTCCTTCTTATTCTTTATAGGAGGAAGAAATTGAAAAATAAATCATCTCCCACACACTTAGAAATTGATGCCATGCCAAAGGTTTCTTATAGGGAGCTTTATCAAGCAACTGGGGGATTCTCTGAGAATAATTTAATTGGATCTGGTAGTTTTGGATCTGTCTACAAAGGAATTCTTGATCAAGAAGAAAAGAGGATTGCTGTGAAAGTTTTGAACCTTCAACAAAGAGGAGCTTCCAAAAGTTTCATAGCAGAGTGTAATGTGTTAAGCAATATTCGGCACCAAAATCTCGTTAAAGTATACACATGTTCCTCTAGTGTGGACTATAATGGCAATGAATTCAAAGTTCTAGTTTTTGATTTCATGGAAAATGGAAGCTTAGAGAAATGGTTACATCCAAATGGAGAAAATGAAGATCAATCAAGAAAGTTGGACCTTCTTCAACGACTAAATATTGCAATTGTTGTTGCTTCTGCACAACATTATCTTCATGACTATTGTAACCCACCAATTATCCATTGTGACCTAAAGCCTAGCAATGTTCTTCTTGACAATGAAATGATTGCTCATGTAAGCGATTTCAGTTTGGCAAAGCTACTCTCTTCAACCAATGATGTTTCTCAAAATGAATCTAGCACAGTGGGAATAAGGGGTTTTATTGGCTACACTGCTCCAGGTAAATAACTACATTGATTTAAAGTTTTCAATAATAATATATCATTGATATCTTACTGTATGTTTAGTTATATATGAAAAATAATTTTTGTACCAATAGTGCTTATAAAAAATGTGAACTGCAGAATACAGGATGGGTGGTGAGGCATCAAAAGAAGGAGATGTCTATAGTTATGGGACATTTATATTAGAAATGTTCACAGGAAAAAGGCCAATTGATAAAAGGTTTCAAGATGGTTTCAACCTACATAACTTTGTTAAAATGGCTTTACCAGAAGGACTTCTTCAAATTGTTGACCTAAAACTTCTCAATGTGAAAGTAAATGAGATTGAAGGAGAGGAAATAAGCTATATTGGAAGCTTGAGTCAGATGAATGCAAAGATGCAAGAGTGCTTACTTTTAGTTTTTAATATTGGTCTTGCTTGTTCATTGGAATCGCCTAAAGAAAGATTGACTATGGGTTACATCACCAAGGAACTACTCCACATTAGGAACACTTTTCTCGGTATTGGGATCCATGGATGAAGACTAATTAAGGTAATGTGGAATAAGAAAATTTGATTTGGAAATTTACTCAATGATAGACAACCTATATTTGGATTAGTTTCCATCTAAATTTCAATCCAATCAGTATATAATTCATTTGTACTATATGGCTTTAGGTATGATTTTTGGAGTAGGAGTTGCTTTTAATTTTATTTTCATTAAATTCTAAAATTTCTTAACATAAAAAACTTGATTAACACCTACTTCTGCAGGAACATGAAGACTTAAGAAGAAATCAAGTTGGCAAAGAAGTCTTCTTTTCAATGCTCTATTCAAAATAAAATATTCAATTTATATGTATTTGTAGTTTGTTTTACTTTTGCAACTTATGGACATGTTTAAGACAAAACCTTTTTAATAGTAACATGTATTAAGCACATTTACTATACAAAACATATAGTAACGGAGATAATGCTTAATGTTGAGTGTGAGCACTTGATAAATATACCATAAGAAAGTCACTTTAAATGTCGACTGCTACAAGCAGCATCCTTGCACTGCAACATGCTAAACGTAAGCACTAGGCAAGAGAAAAAAGTTCATAGTGTAAATAATCTCTCTTACCGTGCTAAACAACCATCACACGGCAACAAGTGATGAGGCATAGAAAGTGCCATTTTTAAATAAGCCTTAATCTCCAACACCTACCTTTCCTTAGTTTTGCTAATCTGACTTTCCTTACTGTTTTTGGTAAAGGTCTTCTAAGCATTGCTAGTCACACCATGTGGTGTGTGGTGTGAGAGTGTGAGAGAAAGAGAGATACTAGGTCACTGGAGAGTACTAAACATTGAGTTTAGCTCTTTCAAGAAGCTTCATATGCTTTGATTGGAAGAGAGTAATTCTAGAGGAAGCATACTTCCTGCTATCTTAAAACTCAACAATTTAGGTGGTACCATTTCAAAAGAAATAGGTAGTTTCCAAAGTTTATCTTTCTTGGAAGTTGTGGGCAACAATTATATGGTATTGTCCCTTTTACCATTCACGACATATCGACTCACTGGAAAATTTTCAGCTAACACAGTCTGTGCTGTCCATATTCTTCATTTTATACATCTTTTCCAATAAATTTTCAGGTCCAATTCTAGTTTAACTATCTAATGCTTTCGGGCTTGAGATGCTTGCTTTTTCCAAAAATGATTTTGTGGGATTAAAAAGGTTTTCTCAGTAGTGTAATCTCTTGATCTGATTTGGTGATACAAATGTCTAATCAAATGACCTAGTCGATTGTTTGAATGCGAACCCATGTGATCCTCAGGAGCTGGTGGACTACCACATGGGTTCTGCACTCAACGCCACCGAATCAAGGACGAGCAATGGATTAAAAAGCGAACGGGTTGATTCGAAAATATATAGTTTTGTCGGGTCTAAAATTATCTAAAGAAGAAAATCCAAAAGCAAATAAAAGAAATGAACAACTTTACCGACGATCATTCAACGCTCTTCAACCCAACCCCCAGCGCGGAATCTCCGAAGTCCGATGGCAAGTCTGTGGCGGGCGGCGACGGGCCAGTCTGAGAAGCCGAACAACTACGACGGCGTGGAGTTCTGGTCGAATCCAGAGCGCACAGGATGGCTCACGAAGCAAGGCGAGTACATCAAGACGTGGCGCCGCCGTTGGTTCGTGCTCAAGCAAGGGAAGCTGTTCTGGTTCAAGGATTCCGTTGTCACCCGCGCATCCACTCCACGAGGAGTCATACCCGTGGCCAGCTGCCTCACCGTCAAGGGCGCCGAAGACGTGCTCAATAAGCAGTATGCTTTCGAGCTGTCCACCCGTACTGACACCATGTACTTCATCGCGGACTCGGAGAAGGAGAAAGAGGATTGGATCAATTCCATTGGTCGGTCCATAGTTCAGCACTCCAGGTCTGTTACCGACTCCGAGATCGTCGATTACGATAGCAAGCGATGAGTTTCAACTACTGGCTGGGTTAACTCAGTCGTCGTATTTCCTCACGTGGATAATTTGGTGGAATTTCCTGATGCCTTTGTGTATGCTTCTGTATATTGATGCGGATTGTGTTGTGTTTGGGTGATCTTTTATAAGAAACACTCTCTATGTTTGGTAATGATCAATTATTAGATCTTCAATTGCAGTAAATTTTGCTTTTGTTGTTCAATTTTGCTGAAGTCAAGGTTTTATCTTTCGTCTCTGTTGCTTATTGTTAGGGTTTTCGTGTCAATTCGGTATAATTCTTTGGCCCATATCAGGCTTGAATTTTCTGTTTGTTGGTGGAGTTATGATCTATTTGATCGGCAGCTATATTTCACACTTCCATATGCTTATCCAACTCAACTGTGCTTTGTCTATGCACATACATACTTCACATATATAGGTCCATATACTTCTATATGAAACAGTAAAGAGATTAGCTGAATTTTTAAGTTAAATTGGAAACGGGTTCCCAACGTGGGAGAAGATTTGGAATGGTACTAAATGGTGTCAAGGAAATGGAGGCCGTTGGTGTTTGGAAGGATGGATTAGTTCGTCTTGGGCAGAGCCAGTTATCATAGCAGTCAGGGACTAGCAAAATTGCAAACTCTGCGAATGCATAGAGCAAGGAAATATGTGTTCTGTTATTACTTCTATGCTACATCTAATTGGGTATCTTGAAGGCAAGGAAATGAACTTTCTCATTTGGAGGATTAAGACTTTCTGCCTGGAACAATGTGGTGTCTCAGTATGTCAGCCTTTTCCAGTCATTGCTGTTGCCCTTTTTTTCCTTCTTCTCTTATTCTCTTTTCTAGTATTATTCCTTAATTGATTATGCGTCAATTTGTTTTACACAAAGCTCCTGCCTTGTTTGTTGCTAGCCGTCTTGGTTTATATTGTCACTTGTCAATCTAGTTAAGCTTGAGATGCTTCCGGGTGATATACTCGTCAATCACATCTAACATGAATTTGGAGTACTGGTATTTTTGCTACAATTCTTTTCCTCAATGTTATCTTTACCATTCAAAGAAAGTGATCCTATAAACTAGCATAATTCTGTCCGTGGTTGGTGCTATAATATATGTGGGTTCACTGCTTGGACCTGAGTGGGAGATGAAACTGGCATATGAGCACCTGCACTCAAGGGGAGAAATTTCAGCTTCTGCATCTCTTCCGGTGGTTTTGTGCTCCTGTGGTTCGAGTAAAAGTTAGTCATGTTTGGCTTTTGGAATATAAGGGAATATCATGATATATAGGAGAAGCAGGAACATCTTTTGCATGGAAAACATTGACGAAGCACTCTCAAGTTCATTGCGACATACATCTTTTACATTCTCCTTAATTCATCTCTCAGCAAATTTCAACTCCAAGAAAAGCATTGTTTTAGCTTGTGTGGTTCCCTGATTCTCTCGTGTTGATTCCACCGAACAAGCAAGTCCAATCCCCAAGGACTGAAAGTAAGCACTTCTGCACATCATAATGTATAGCTCTGGTTTCAGTGTAAATGGTTTCTACTTCTGCCCCTATTCCTCATCATCTGTTAGATTTACTGATGCTTATTCCAGTTCTCCTGTTAGAAAGTTAGATCCACGATCTGCACAAATCCATGTAGCAATTCCATCTTAGCAACGTTGTGGACATTGAAACCTTCTTTCCTCAACCATCCCATCAATGGGTCTCCTTCGCGTGAGCATCTCTGGCAAAGGGAATGGATAATTTTAGTAGTCCCCTTGTTAGATGCTTCCCGTATCGGAACAAAGGAAGACAGAGTGAAGAAGAAAAAGGAAAAGTCTTGGATTAGGAGACTGAAAGCTATATTTTTCTTGCAATCAAGTAACTTGCTCCTGGAAGTTCCACTGTCAACAGTCAAAAAAGAGTTTTCTAGTCGTCAATCCCTCGGTCTCATATTCGAGTTTAACCAAAAAAAAAAAAAAGAGTTCTATAAAAAGGCACAAAATCAATTAACAAGTAAATTAGTCTCAAAAAAAATGCCTAAAACATTTCAAGTCTGCTTAAATCAATTACTTCCCAGAAAACGTTATGCGAGAAAAAAAAAAAAAAAAAAGCGAAATTTAAAGTGAGTCATTATTCTCCGGAGACGACATCATCATTACTAAAATCGGAGTTGTTTATGTAAATTAGTAAACCGTGTGACACGACGACGTCTTGGGAGGGTTTAGCCGCTTATATCGGATTCTTCCCCAGTCCACCTTACTGCAAATGATCATGGCGTCGAAGCTTCTGGGGTCACTTCCAGTTCCGTCTCTGAACCCCAATTTATCGTTCTTTCAGTCGGAAACGCTTGCTCTTCCAAACCCCAAATCCCCCAATTCTGTTTCACTCACTGCAACGAGTCCAACACTACCATCGAGTACGCGTATCGCTTGCAAATACCAACATATATTTGCATGTAATCTGTTTCTTCAATTTCAATTTTGTTTTCTAATTCTTGATTTTTTTTTCTTTTCTGCTTCAGTTTGCTGTGGTAGAGGTGACAGAAAGACTGCCAAAGGCAAGCGCGTTGCACACTCGTTTGGAAATGTGAGTTGCTTCGATTAGATTTTTGTCCTCTGTTTGGTTGCCGAGAAGCCGAGGAAAAGCAGTGGAAATAGAACTTTGAAACTCATTTTCTATTGCAAGTGTTTTTGGAGTACACGAAACAATGTCTGATTCGAGGATTTTGTCTATGATTGTGAATTAACAGGCGAGGCCTCGGGACAAGAAGAAGGGGAGGGGTCCACCGAAGCCCCCGATTCCTCCGTCGCAGCCTAAGAAAGATCGGTTTGATGATGATTAGGTCGTGAAGATTGAGGCTGATGCGTCCTTCTCTTCTAAGTAATGATGTTGAGCTCGGTTGTTCGTTTTCATGTAATTTGTGACCCTAGGATTACTTCTAATCATCACACCATTCTTCCAAAGATTTTTAATTTTCAAATCAAGCCAATTTTTGCATTGCCTCTTTTTCTGTTGCGAGTGTTCTATATGTTTTATTTCACTAATTTGGACTTTATATGTCCGGTTTCATCCTTTGGTCTATTGAGTTGTTTTTAGGAGCATTTACAATATTTTGCATTGTGGCTCTAGAGTGTGTTAAGTTGATCTATGTTCGCTTTCTTCACTCATTATTCGTCTAGGGCAAGTTAAGAACAACTTATCCATAATTCTATGTTTTGCTATATGGTACTTGTGAGCTTATGCGTGGATAAAATCACATGACTGGTATCACGAGTCTTTACATATGTTTTGCATGTGTTTTCATAATAATTCTTAAGCTAATCTTTTGCATGTGTCATATGATGTATGTTAAGTTGATTCATGTAGAACATGTTTTCATCTTGGCACATGTATAAGACTGTTATGAGAATAGCGAAGATAGTGGAAATGGAAACAGTTCAATAATCCATGAAAAATCTGATTCTGAACCTTCATGAGATGGGTGATTGCGGTTTCTGTTTACCAAAATATCGAAACTTGCTGATATTGAAAGTTATCTAAGGCTTATTCGACGGTCAGACGAATACTTGTGCGGTTTACCTACCAAAATCTGTGGCAAACATTCACCAGTATTTATACTTCTTCCCACCATCCCTAGTTCCAAGGGTGATGTTCTCTTATGTACTGTATCAACAGTTTAATCCAACATCTTTCTTCTTACCATTCCTAGTGTTCATTATCGAACTGTTTCTCGAGTTGTCCAGCAAATATATTTCCACCTTTCTGTACGAGACCGGTCTCTCACTACATTGGCTCTCTTGAGCATCAAAAGTTCTACTAGGGCTACATTTCTGTCAAAACTAGCTAGTGAATATCATTAAATAAGGTCTAGATTAGGTGTCTTTGGTTTAACATTAGGCGTAGCATGAGGAAGATGGATGGCGTTGTCGTAGCGGAGCTTTCTTTTATGTGTCATATCCTTCTTAAGTTTAAGTTTGGAACATCCTATTACGTGGTATGATTATTATCTCCTAATAGTTCCTTATAATTGCCCTTCAACTATGGTGCTTCATAACTAGAAGCAATTTATGGCTTTCCGTGAAGTAAAGATGTAGATGGTCACTTTTAGAAGCTGGAGAGATCAACCATCAAATGAATTTCAGACTTTTTCCCTGAGATGAATTGTCTGATTGGGTAGACTTCGGAGTGGAGTCTCCCTAATAAATCTGTGCTTTTCATCTATTGATGGTGGATCATACTTTCTCATGGTGGCTGAAAACTACTCCTAGTTTTGGGGGACAGTGACTGAAGGGTTATAATGAACATGGGTGTTCAACATGATATTATGGACTCATTGAGGAAAGTTGAGGAGGATATAAGACATGAAGGGAATCAATAACAACAATATCATCCCTTCTCATTTCAAGCCTAATGTTAAAACAACTCAAGGTTCCAATCTGGACTGAAAGTGGTGGTTTTTGACTGGTTTTGGCAACAATGTAGCCATTGTAGAGACCTTCAATGCTCAAGAAAGCCAATATTGTTACCTCTACAGCTTGTATGAATGAATTTTCACTAGCCAAATCTAAGGGGATGCAAGAATATGTGGGAAATGGGTAACTAATGTCGAACAACACCAACTAACTAAGTTATTAACAAATTAACAACCCAATTTAGTCCTTAGAAGTTTTCTTTAATTTTCTTTTTTCTTTTATCTTTTTCAACTAACAAGCCAATCTTGATGACTATGTCAAGTACTAATGATTGAATTTTATAAATTAATGATACTTTTCTAGTGGATATGAGACGAAGGAACTAAAGCATGAGATAAACAAGGCAATACATCAAACACCCTCAACATTAATAGATGATAGCCATAACAAAAAACAAGATTGATTTTATTGATAGTTCTCTACCTTGCACAACTTACCGAAAAAAGGCAAGACAATAGATTAATGCCATAATACGATGATTGAATGGTTGGAATATTTTATGGACTTAAGTCTGAAACCATATGTTTTCCAAATTGGTAATGCTAAGAAAATTTAGGACACTTTCTATCTCCAATATGACAAGTTCATGAGGACAAAAAGATTTAACTTCAAGGAGAGATTATCTAACTTGAAGCAAATAAATTGCTTAGTCAAATTATTATTCTATCATCCCAAATGCTTAGAGAGAAATCAACATTGTTGAACCCCCAACGCTTTGTACATGTGATAAATGCACTTGTAGAGTGAATAAGGAGTTGGAAGAATAAAATTATGAGATCTAGTTGACAGAATTTCTCCCAAGATTGGCTGAAAAATTCAGAATGACCATTACTAACATTATGGCCAAAGACCTTATAGGCGATGCATTTAGCCTCATTATGGAGAAAAAAACATTAGTACATCAAGAACAAAGTAGCTCTTTCAACCACAAAAAGCATAGCTCTTTCAACAAACAAAATCATATATCCTCATCTCTTTCCTAGTGGCAATGCATCTAAGTGGTAATAGCAAAACAGGATGCAAAGGAACTAACTTATGTATGGCCACTATTGCAAATTCAGCTATACATGATAATAGTGCTACCAACTAGTCAAAACCTATTAGGATGGAACACTTAAGGTGGCCAAGGGTAAAGATTTGATGGTGGAGGTGCACAAGGGAACCAAGCTAGTGCTAAGTCTTGTGTCGGCATGATGGTACCAAATAATTGGCACTTTATTATGTAAGAATAGAGTGACTCGTACTTTGGCTTGCTTCTTACTCCATCTTTGATTTTAAAAGTCTTTTTAAGTTCCAAGATTCCTGATAACTCAACATCTTTGCTTTTAAATGGAGATTGCGAAAAACTATGACATCAAGACTCTAACCTAAAAAGCTAAGATGAACCCATTCCACTTGACTCAAGATTTCCATGCCTTGCCTCTCACACCAAAAGGGTTCTAAAGCAGTTAAGTTCCCCATCTACACCTCTAACTCCTTAAAAGAAGTACAACTATTTAATGGAAATTGCAAAGAACACTAGCATCAAGACTTTAACCTAAAAAGCTAGGAGGAAATTGCTTTTGCTTAGTTAAAATTTTTTCGCTTTATCTCCCACACTAAAAAAGATTTTGAAGCAACCCAGTTCCTTCTCTCTAACACCAAAAAAGGTTTAAGAGCAACCAACCCTATCTATGCCTTTGACTCCTCAGAAGAAGCATGATTGCCCCATAAAAAGTGGTGTCATTAATAATAGGGTTGTTTCAGGACTCTTTTTACTTGAGTTCAATTGTTGCTGAAAATGACATCTTTTTCCTTGCCTTACGAAAATTCTTTTTAGTTTAGATTCCAAAGTTGTCTAAACATTCTTTTAGCCTTTAGTCAAAATTGACTAGATTTGCTTTTGTATTGTATATGGCAGTTATGGTTATTAGGATTTTTTTATAATACTTAATTGTTAAATATTATAGTCATCAATCATTTAAAAAAATGATGTTGCTAGTTCATAGTAACAAAATCTTCTCATTTACATTGGGTCACAACAACAATTATTAGGCTAGCTCTAAATGCTATTTCAACTGCAAAATCTCCTAGGGCTAACCTAGTCCACTAATCTTCATGAATTGGCTACATAGCCAAAACTTGAGCCCTCTTAACATGTGTTATTTGATAACTTAGTGCATATATGTCACAAGCCTATTGGCATAGGCTTTTGCCTTTTTTTTGTTTAAATTGGGTAGTGCAAGCCTATAGATTTAGTTAAGAGGAGTATAAGGCCACTCTAGGCTCATATTACACAAACAACAAATCCTTATCCCATAATTGTGAGGATTAATCCTCATTACTTATTTTTTTAAATAAGGCTAGGTTTTGGAAAAATTATAGTTGTGCCTTGCAATTTAGGCTTTTAAGTTTTCCTAATTGGTTCCATTTGGTCATTAACTCTTTCAAAAACAAGATTTTAAGGCTAAGGGCTTTAATAAAGTTTAATGAGTTCTTTCTGTTAAGCCCATGGTGTTTATATGAGCAAATTTTTGTCAACCTAATTTAGGGGGATGTGAGAATAGGTGGGAAACGAGTAACTAGTGTCGAACAACACCAACTAAACAAGTCAAAAGTGAGCTTACTAAGTTGCTAACAATTTAACAACCTAATTTGGTCATTTAAAGGTTTCTTAATTTATTTTTTTTCAACTAAGTAAATCTTGATGATTATCTCAACTACTAGTGACTAAGTTTTAAAAATTCATGATAATTTTCTGGTGGATATGAAATAAAATTCTAAAGTGTGGGATTAAACAAGGCAATATATCAAACACCCTTGACATTAATAAATGTATCCCTATTCTTAGAATCATACATTTCCTTATGATGCTAAAACAACACAATTTCAATGTTAGAAGAAGTGAAGAATGCTTAGTGAGGTAATCTTGGGAAATTTTAAAGCCACAAAAGTAATTAAATTTATTAAGTACAAGGAAAAAAAAAATGGCAAGTTTGGTCAAAATAATTTAGTTGTGACAGGGGGGGAAGATAGCACGACAACATGATATTGTAATACATTGTTCGTATGAGTAATTTTTATGGAATATTAAGACAAATAATATAAGCATAAATTCAACTAAATACTATAACTTAAAGGCAAGAGATCATTTAAGCACTACCTCCCTAGGTTCTAAAACCCAATAAGGAAAGTAAGTAAAACAATTAAAATGCCTTATGTATGGGAAAAAGCTTTAGGTGACATATGCTGACTTCCAAAGTCATCAACCTTAGTGTAGATGATCATTATTTCTACTGGTTGCCAACTAAAAACTCTAATGATTTGGTTGCACATTCTTTCTTGCGTAGGACTCTTGAATTTGTTCATTTTATTGTCTATGTTCATTTTTTATCATATTTCCAAACAATAAACTATAGATTACAAATGGTGGCAAGAAGGTTGTCATGGTTGTTTTAGACAATCCGAATCCGGTTCCGCATCGATATCCATATTTGTATCTAAAGGTTGTTTGTTTTTGTTCTGAAATTAAAGGACTTACCTTTTTATTTTTCTTTTTTTAGGCTTTTTGTATTTAGTAGTTATGAAACTATAAAGCCCATAAATTTTTATATCTTTAGCTTCTATTTCTCAAATCCTATTAGTACAAAGGGTCAATTTAGTTTTTCAACATGTTTACTGTAGACTAAGTATGAGAGCCAAAAAAACAAATTCATTTTGATTGTCCATTTTCTTTAACACTAGTAAAAGTGTTTGATTTATGTTTGATAAATAAGTATTACTCAAAATAATTGGTACAACTAAGACAAAAATATAAGATAATAATCATTATTATCATAAGTACCCTTTTACTCACTTGTTCGCACTATGTTTGAAAGAAATGGTACACCACACGAGCAATGAGCTTACTTGGTAGTTATTGCAGTTGGGGCTAACCAAGAAAAATGATAAAAATTAGACATTGTATTAAAAAGTTTGTTCACACTTTAAAAGTTAGCTCCTAAAGTAAAAGAACACTTTCATATTTAGTTAACCATACATACTTACATCTCAGCAATATGGACTAGACATTCATATGGCAACATGTTCTCTCACTAAGTCCCACATGGACTATGTTGTAGTGCCATTTTCTACATGGACTTTAGGTCTAGTCATATTCATAGGATTGCTAAGAGAGAACTCAAATTCTAATACCATATTAAGCTCATTAATAAGGTATCATAGGCTTGCTATTTCTAGAGCATTGTTCATAAAGGTGTTGATGCTTGGTAGTTTTCTAAGGCACCACACTATTCTTATCATTAATGTAAACTAGTTTCATACTTTGGATTGAAGTTAGCTTGCTCAAAAATAGAAGAAAGTGTTTGTGCTGAACTTGTTTTTGCTGAACTTTGTGACAAAAAAGGTAATTATGGAGAAAAAACTTTGTTGTACCATAGAATTACCTTTTGCCTATTTTTGATTTTTTAAATTGATGCCATTTATACTTGGTTTGCCAAAAGCCATCATAAATTATCTAACTTCTAAAAGATTTTAAGACAAACTAATTTAGACCTTGATTCCCATGCCAACCCTAACCAAACCCCTTCATATCTAATCCTTTCATCTAATAGCAACTTTGACCAAATATGGCTTTCAGCAACTAGAATAAAGACCAAAATCCAAATCCATACTACGATCCTTTCTACTTGTCACTAAATCCTATCACATTTAATTTTTGTTTTGGCATTCCGCTCTCGCTCCACTCACCCTTTCTCTCATTCTACCTCTCTAGTTTCTCGTCAGCCAAGCATAGGGCTAAAAAGGTATGGATTTTCTTTAAATTTTTTGTAAGGTAAATGCAATTTCCATTTCGGATTTCTTCCTTTATTAATTTAAAACATATGTTGGGATTAAATTTTGATTGGTTTTGTGTTGTTAAAAAAATACTTATCACCAAATTATGTTTTTAAAACCTCTTTATCACCTAAAAACTCTTGAATGACTCAAACTACAACCTAAACTTTTAAATGATTCAAAGTACAACCTTTAGAGCTAATAATTTAGAACTTCCTTTAACACTAAAAAAAGGCTTGATTTCATTTAAAATTCTTTACATCATACAACTTATCCAAAAAAAAACAAGACAATAAGATTAATGCCATGATGCAATGATTGGCAAGATGGGGCATTCTATGGACTTAACTCTAGTTTCATGTGTTTTCTAAACTAGTGATGTTAAAAAAATTTGGGAAAATTTTTTTCTCCAAATGGTAAGCTCACAGGAACATAATTATTGAACTTAAGAGAGAAATTATCTAGCTAGAGGAAAATAAACTACTTAGTCAAATTATTATTTCTTCATCTCAGTTGCTTGAAGAGACATCAACATTGTTAAATCATTAATGCTTTGTACATGCGGTAAATGTACTTGTAGAATGAACGAAAGCCTAGAAGAATAGAAACAAGAGATTTTACTAATGAATTTTATCTAAGGTTTGGCTAAAAACTTTAAGGTGGCCACCACTAACATTCTAGCCAACCACTATCACAAATTTGGCTACAAATGGGAACAATGCTACCAATTATTTGGATCCCATTAGGATGTGCTAAGATGTGTAGGTAAGGTTGGGTTGGCCCTTTGGGCCAACATTTGTAACTTAGTTAAGTCAACCCTTTGGGCTGATGTTTATTCTTTATTGTATTATGGGCTCAGGTCGGTTAACCCAAACCCATTTTATGCCCTAACTTGTATATGTTCTTTTTGGTGTATTCTTCTTTGTTTAAGCAAATAGAAAGAGAAACGTGGTTCACCAGATTTGTGTGTTTTCCGATTCTTAAATGTGTTATGTTTCTTAGATGGTATCACAAGCATGCCAAAGATTCTGATCAATCTGGTATGTTTACTATACCATTTTTTTCTCTATTCATATTACTTTCTATAATACTTGTTTTGCTTTGTGTTGGTTAAGAAAAGGATTTATGTCCTGATCCTATTTCTCTTGTGTGTTCTCTGTGTTCTTCGGCTCTCTAATTTCTACTCAGTTTTTTTATTGTTCTTTTCATTCTTATGTTCTCTGATTTTTCAATCCTGTATTTTGTTCTTCATCTTCCATTGCTAGATATATTCGAGAATCATTTTTGGGTAAAAACTTATTTAAAACGATGCATTTCTGTTTGCCCTTAATATGCACCATTTCAATTAGTCAAGGTCAAAATTACTTTTCTATCCTTAGAATGTGCGTTTTCCTTCCCTATACATATCATGTCACTTAAGTTGGGCAGAATTACTTTTTTATCCTTATATGGTGCATTTTGCTCCTCAACATGCACCATTTCACTTAATTATGGTCAAATTTACCTTTTGGTCCTCCGATGGTGCACTTTGTTTCCTTACATGCACCGTCTCACTTAAGTTAAGGGCGGAATTACTTTTTGTCCTTAGACGATGTCTTTTGACTACACATACTATTTCACTTAAGTTAAGGGCAGAATTACTTTTTTACCCCCAATTATTCAAGCTGGTAGAGTCAAGTCCCACAATTTGGATCCCTACCTGGGTGTTTCTCTTCGAGTCGAGGCACAGTGGCAAAGACCCATTTCTTCACTTTGTTGCCGCCATCATTACCGTATATGCCTCCACCACCCTCCGACATCTATTCTTTATTGTATTGTGGGCTTAGGTCAGTTAACCCAAACCCATTTTATGCCCTAACCTGTATATGTTCTTTTGGGTGTATTCTTCTTCGTTTAAGTAAATAGAGAGAGAAACATGGTTCACCAGATATGTGTGTTTTCCAATTCTCAGAAATGTTGTTGTGTTTCTTAAAGGATGAAACAACCAAGGTGGCCAAAGGTAGAGACATGATGGTGTGGCTACACAAGGGAAAGGGAAACAAGCCAATGCTAACTCTACCACACGATGGTGCCGAGTCATAGCAACAAAATCCTCATGTTTGGGTTTTCTCCAAATGCTACTTCAACTACAAAATCTCCTAAGGCTAGCCTAGCCCACTAGTTTTCATGAATTTCCTGCATAGCCCAAGCATCAATGAAAAACCTATGGCAATCCAAATATTCTCTTAAAATTAAGATTGTTCATTAATTAGATGACATATATATATATATTAATCAATGAAAATATATGCTTAGTTGACTTCAATGTTATTTAATGAACATATTAAAGGAAAACTACATAATTCACACTTGAATGACCTTTCTTCATATCAATGATTGATCAATGAGTTGAATAATATTATTAGGACTTATTATCATATTAATTTTGTCATTTAACAATCTATTCAATTCTCCTATGCACCAAAATGGTCTCATATGGAAGCTACTTACCATTTTTTAAAGTATATTAAAAAAGCCCAAGGGATGAGGACTTTCTTTTCTTCTACATCTTGCTTGACTTTGACAACCTATTCTGATACTACTTATGATATTTTTTCCATAATTCAAAGATCAATTATAAGTTATTGTATCAAGCTTGGGGATTATTTGATTTCTTGGATGACAAAAAAACAACCCATGGTATTGATGTTATCTTCATTGTGAGTTACATGGATGGGAATCAATAATGACATAAGTGAAGGAAAATATGTGTGTACATAATGGTAGTGGAAAAATGTCATTGTTTTATGCAATTTTTCATTTGTTGGACTAGCAATTGATGTAGTGGTGGAACATATTTATATGCTAAATGCAATAACTAAATTAACACCTTTAATTATGGATATTTAGGACTCTAACTCTACTATTACCAAGTTTCTAACATGGCAAGCCGGCTATTTTTTAGTTATAACTTGGTAACATTTCATTTTTTATCTATTAGTATTTCTTGTTTTAATCTTCTAAAGGGCACTTTTTTGGCTTTTAGGAACAAAACATGTACTTTCATATTGTAAAGCTAAGTTCTTTTAAATGCTTATCCAATTTTTTTTTTCTTTCATCATTAAAGATTAGTTGTAAAACATTCAAGATCACTAACAAACTTTGTATAGGTTCTAATATAATTTTTTTTTTCATTAGAGAGATTTTACCATTGATTAGAACAAGCATAGAGTCCAACCATCTTAAGAGCTAGAATTGGCCAAGACCAAGTTGCCTCATTATCCAAGAAAGTTTGTTCCCCATTGCTAGAATGTTTTCACTAGCTACCAAGTGAGGTCCCTTACAATTTAGTTAAGAAAATTATTTGTCTATTGATCCAAGAAATTTTATAATCTTTCATCTCTTTATCTCTTTAGTTAAGGAAGATATCAAGCTCCATGTTATCTTTCTTCTTAAAGTTGTAGGGGTTATAACCCTTTCAGACTTGAAAGAATGACAGTCACATATGCCAACCTTGGACTAGGTTCTCAAAGCATCAAGTTAGGTAGCAAAACCAAGCCTTCCTCATGCTCTTGATCATTTTATATGGCCCACTTTGCTTCATTCTTTGTCTCCTTATAGGGGCCACACATTTTAAGGTCAAGCATTGAATAGATATTCCAACCAATTATGAGATGAACAACCATTAGTAATATAACACTTATCTTGGATTTTATAGTGAGTTACATGGACGGGAATCAATAATGACACAAGTGAAGGTAAATGTGTATGTACATAATGGTAATGAAAAAATGTCATTGTTTTATGCACTTTTGCATTTGTTAGACTAGTAATTGATGTAGTGGTGGAATGTACATATATGGTGAATGTAGTAACTAAATTACCACTTTCGATTCTAGATAATTAGGACTCTAACTCCACTATTACCAAGTCTCTAATATGGCAAGTCATCTATTTTTTTGTTATAACTTGGTAACATTTCATTTTTTATTTATTTGCCTTTCTATTTTTATTTTCTAGTGGGCACTTTTCTAGCTTTTAGGAACAAAACATATACTTTCATATTGTAAAACTAAGTTCTTTTAAATGTTTATCCAATATTTGTTTGTCTTCCTACACCATTAAAGATTAGTTGTAGAACATCAAAGATCACTAACAAACTTCATGTGGGTTTTGATAGAACATGTTTTTCCATTGAAGAGTTTTTCTATTGATTAGAACAAGCATAGAGTCCAACCATCTTAAAAACTAGAATTGGCCAAGATCAAGTTGCCTCATTATCCAAGAAGGTTTGTTCCCCATTGTTAGAATTTTTTCACTAGCTCCCCAGTGAGGTCCCTTACAGTTCATGAATTGAGTTAAATTGATTAATATTAATTTTTCTATTTAACAGCTTGGTCAATTCTCTCATGTGCCAAAATGTTCTCACATAGAAGCTACTCATTGTGTTTTAAAGTATATCAAGAGGGCTCTAAGGATAAGACTTTTCTTTCCTTCCTCATCTTGCTTAACTTTGATAGTTTATTGTGATGCTACTTATGATACTTGCTCTATGACTCGAAGATTAGTGATGAGCTATTCTATCAAGCTTAGAGATTGTTTAATTTGTTAAAGGACAAAAAAGCAATCTATGGTGTCACTTTCATCTATAGAGGTCAAATACCAAGCAATATCCTTCTTAGTTTGTGAACTAATTTAGATCACTAGGCTCCAAAGAGAGCTAGGTGTGAATGTTCATTTACCAATCTCTTTATTTTGTGACAATGATGCAACGAGATATATTGTGATCAATTTTGTATTTCATATTAGAACCAAAAATGTTGAGATTGATTGTCATTTTATACATGAAACGGCATGAATCAACTTTGTCCCTTGTATTTGCTCATCTAAATAGCTAGTCAACATTTTTACTTAGGCCATTTATAGCAAACAACATTATTACTTGTTATCCAAGTATGAAGCATTTAATTTGCACAAATCCCCAGCTTGAAGGAGAATATTAAAGTTATTGAGCTTGATCCATTAGTAGGCTCATTGTCTGTACAACTTGTTTTGCTTTTCGTGCTTTATTATATAAGTTGGAACAATTGTATTCCTTAGAAATTGAAAATACACCAAGGGCTTTCACAACACTAAGTTCTTTCCTTGATTTCTTTTCGGGTTTCTTATGTGTTAGCTTTCAAGTTCCTTTACATTGTTAATGCAGCTTCATATTTGATCAGCCGAATAATTCAAATACATGGCATTTACTGTTTTTGGTATGGCCTTAACTTTCTGTTACTTAAGATTTGATCATCATATTACCAACAAAGTTTTGTAGGTACAAGATCAAATCTCGTTCATATTTTCTTCTCTCCAACCTCTAAGGAACCCTAAACATTTGTCTTGAGTCACCATTAAGGCTCCAAAATCATGGGTTTACAAATGCCGATTCAGCCAAGTCAATAGCACGGGCAAGACCAGCAGCTTTGTTCTGACATTCTTGTTGTTCTTCATCGGGATTGCTGTCAGCCACAATGCCGGCACCGACTTGAAGGTTGGCAACCCATTCTTGGCGCCTGGTTCTGTCCTTGTATAGATACATGGTGTCATATCGGCTTCCGGTGGGAAACACAATCGTCCTAAGAGCAAGTGCAATGTCCATGTCACCGAAAAAAGATATACTTCCGAATCCACCACTGTATGGCCCTCGCCTTGTTACTTCCAAATCATCAATAATTTCCATGGCCCTAACCTGAATATGATGTATAACTTGATGAGAGACTAAAATTCTAAAGAACTTGGAAAAAGTATTTGTGGTTAGTTTATACCAATCAGAACATGGAAGTCCACCCCCACCACCGCCACAACCACCCCCCCCCCCCCCCCCACCCACCACCCCAAAGAAAAAAAAAAAAAAAAGTGATGAACGATACAAGAACAAAGGATTTAGAGCAAAAAGTGTAGGAAATAGGTAAATGAAAAGAAGGCAAACAAGCAATAATAACTCCAAACCTTTGGTGCTCCACTGACGGTTCCAACAGGCAATGCTGCACGCAGGGCATCCCAGCAAGTGAGATGATCTTGCAACTCTCCTGCAACCTACATAAGATAAAGGAGCTAGCTTTGTCAGTATAGAGTCAAACTGCTCTTTCTAGATTTTGAAGAAATTTTCTTGGACAATGGGACAATTAGAAACTGCATGGAACCGTGCAGTATCATCCCCAGCATGAACATGATAATTGGAGAAAAGAAATCTAGCAAAATCCTAAGTTTAGCTTAAGAAAGTCAGTAAAGAATAACTCATACTGCTAATGGAAACAAAACAAATTCATTTCAGTTCACAACAACTATCCATTCAAGGAAGGAAAACCCAGGATAGATGACACTGTAAAACAGAGATTCTCACCGTTGAACTTATGTGCATCACATGGGAATACCGTTCAATGTTCATCAGCTTTTCCACCTTCACCGAACCATATTTCGAGACCTATATCAAGAATCAAGTCACAAGACCAGCTTTATGGAGATAAATCCAAGTCGTGCCCTTTGTGGTGAATGACACAATTAGACACAATTAGACACCAACTTTGTGAAAATTAAACGATCTCCAAAGTCTCTGCAGTGCAAATCACCACTACAAAAATAAATGCCAAGGAAGCTTCAGTTTTATGTCTTCCTTTAAATTGGCGAAAGGAAACACTATAAACCTAGGAGGTCGCTCTTGGGACAAAATAAGGAGCTGAAACAGAGTTTCTGGATAGCAATTTTTTCAGAAAAAGAAGAGACATCAATTGATGAATGACACAAGCATTACTAGTAATGCATTCAAGTGATGAAGGTCAAAAACACGGCATGATGAGAAAGATACCTCCATAATTAGATAATTAATAAACAATACAGAACAAACAAGTTGTCCATGAGTCTAAGACCGTTTAAGTGTTGCATGAAATGTCTACATAATTAGGAAACAATATGATTTGAGACAAACCTTCCCAACATCATTTCGACCCAAATCAACCAGCATGACATGTTCTGCCACTTGCTTTCCATCACTTAGTAGCTGAGCTTCCAACATCTCATCTTCTTGCTTTGTCTTCCCTCTTCTCACAGTGCCAGCCAATGGTCGATTGGCAATCTTACCCTGTAAATAAACATTTTAAATAATGGTATTCTTGTTTCTAAATGTGAAGGGGTAAGTAAAATTCTACACAGACATCGCATGCATCTGCAGGCTAGCCTAATTTATTGGCAAGAAAATCATACTTAAGCAAAGCAAGGAGCATAGCTTTTCTGTTCAAGGATTTCAAGCCAAAGAATACAAAGCTAATTAGGGTCATACTTACCTTCCTTGTACGTGCAAGAATTTCAGGACTTGAAGCAACCAGAATACATCCTCTAGCCTGATTAAAAAGAATAAATCACAAGACATAAGTATAGACAACTTATAAAGCTAGGGTACTCCAATTACAAGACCAAGATATACGAACTTGCAAGTACGTCATGTATGGACTTGGGTTCACAACTCGCAATGCTCTATAAACTTCAAATGGGTCGGCAAATGTTCGGCGCTCAAAACGTTGGCTCAATACAACCTGGAAGATATCTCCAGCCATGATATGTTCTTTGGCCTGTAGTACAGCCTTCTTGTATTCTTCACTAGTCATGCTTGAGTTCTTTAAGGAAGGACCATAATGGCGAGTGTCTATATTCACAAAACCTGAAGCAAGCCTTGGGCTAACAATGGATAATCAATTAAATATTGTAAAAAAATCACAAGCTCCATTATGTTCATACAAAGAACAATTGCTACTTACGGATCAACATCTCGAACTCTAGACACTAATGCATCCAAGCGTTTCACTCCGTCTTCATAAGCCTTCTCAATAGAGGAGTAGCGATCTATTCTCACCCAGTGAATCACATATATTTTCTGAATTTTTTAAAAAAAGAAAAAGACACCAAGAAGCACTTTCTTAAGAAACTCAATGACAAGCAAGTGTAAAAAAAGGTAATTGTCAACAAACTATAGGGAAAATCCATCACACAAGGCAATTATTATTTTCATATAGACATCAAATATGTTAAAAAAATTTATGAGTAAAATTTTGGGAAGAAGATGTGTACCAATAATCACTAGGAGAATTAAAGAGTTCGTAAAAAAAAGTTAACCAAGAAACATCAAAAACATATAATGGTTACTACCTTCTCCACATGATCAAAAACAATTACTTCATCGTAGAGACCAAGATGTATGTCAGGAAGGTTTCTATCATCTTTTGGAGCCTTAGAGAACGGCAGCTTTTTCTTCTCCGCATAACGAACTGTATCGTATGAGAAATAACCTACCCACCCACCTATCAAGAAAGCACTACATAAGCAAGTTGACAAGTATAAAAGCACAACAATTACATTCTAGTTCCAGTCACAGACAATCAAGTAAATCTCATTACTAGAGTTCTATCATGAATGAGACCGACCATAGGCTAGCTGGTTTGGAGTATAATGAGCATGCTATTTTTAGAAATCTTAACAGAAATATGCACAAAGCTTGTACATGAATTTATCTTCTACAAACAGAAAGTGCATCCTCGAATGAATGCATGACATCACATCTGCCATTTTTGACCAATTGGTCCAATTAAGAAAATCCAACTGACCTTAATGTTTACCATGAAATCAAATGTACCCAATGAGTGTGTGGCTTCTTGATCATCGCTCCTTTTGGCATTTGACCACATAAATTCTCATGTCAAAAGCACACATAGGACCATTCAAAAAGCCTAATAAGCACTTTTCCATGGTTATTGAAGCAATTGTTTGTGTCATATGACACATCATAGTTGTCTTACCATAAAAGGAAATAAATATGTATTAGAAAAGAATCTATGAAATTATCATTTCCATTTTCTTTATCTAACAAATTCCAAATGATTATCAATATCAATAACTCCAAAATATAAGTTCGTTAAAGATTAGAACAGTCAAGGATATTCAAAACTACTATACTTATTTTTTGTACAATTAATCGTACATAATTATAAGACAGATAATACGAATTAAAATTATTTTTTTTATTTAATTTTAAAACAATCAATCATAGATTGAAAACTTGAATTTGTTATAATCTTTTCATTTCTACTTCATCATACTTCTATGTCTAATTCAAGCATTACGTTGACAATAACCATTAGAATAAGTTATTGGTCTCTTTTCTTTTAACTATGTTAATGTACCAAAAGCAAGAACGTGAGATTACAAAATCTTGGCAACTATGAAGTGATAACATCCAATCGGGCCAACTAACATTTTTTATGGAACACAAATAATCAAAAACGTTTTCTCACCAAAAAGGTATTTCATGTTCATCAAGAAGTTGGATACAATGAAGCAAATTATCAACCAAAATTCCCTTACCGCAAAATGCATTTGGGAGTTCATCGAGAAGCTGAGGCTTCCATTCCTCTGAGATTCTTCTAGGAATCTCCATTGGATTTTCAACAAACTCCTCAATTAAACGCCCTTCCTCGTGGTCTATTGTTGTGACTTTTTGTTCTTTTGCCACAATTTCCATTGTTGGCTGAGCTCCAATTACACTATATCGCCCCTAACATAATCAACGCGTCACATAATTGTAAATATAAATATGGAGACCCATAACTGAAAACCAAAAAAAGGCACACTTACAACACTTGAAACAAGAGGATGGGGCTCCACCGACTCAAAAAGAAAACTTGGAGCCTCTCGTTCGTCTTCCCTAACCAAGCACCGGTAAGCCAGAACCGGAGTAAGCTGATCGGAGAAGATGGTCCGGCAAAGCGGAATGAGATTTGATTTTTCAGACGCTTTGGCAAATTGTCCCCCGCTGTCAACTGAAATAACAAGCACGTTGATCTTAACTCAGCAGTGAAACAACTTAATAAATTACTAAAACAAAACAAGACACCGTCGCTTTCCCCATGTTCTATTTCTTTTCGACCTGCCCCTTGAACTCTGTTTGGTTACGGTGGAAGTGTGGACAGGAATAAAAAAAAAGAACTTTCTATATTCTTTTTGGTGAAAATTTATGACGCTTATAGACATGAAACGTTAGACTTGTTGCCGCAATTAAATCCGACAGAACTTGCCATTTAAATTTAGAACCAGTCAAATTTCTGTCTTTCCCCACTTTTCTCGGCAAACTGGAGCATTTTTGCCACGAAAATGGCATAAAAACATATCTAGAAAGATCAGTAGTTTCGGAACTGACTTGCTTTCTTTGAAAAAAAAAAATTCTGTGTCCAAAACAAAAGTTCTTTTGTTGCGTACAAAGACTTATAGGAGTTTCGGTGATCAGCCAGAGTTAAACGAACACTCCTAAAGCGTGTTACTCACCTAAAGACGACGACGAGCACCTTATAGAGCAGCATTTCCAGGTACGAGCCAGCGCAAGCGAGGAGCTTGAGCTTCCTCTGCCGGCAATGACGGAGACCGGAAGCGGATAGCGCCTGTGGCCAGCCGGAACCAAGAGGTGAGAAACGCCAAAGCTTTGCATCTTCCAAGAGTTCATTCAAGGAACCTGAACTGCCCACAGATAAGGCTCCTCCCTTTTATGGCGCTTTGGACCTTGCTTCGCTAATGTAACCGACGAACTAGAGAGCAGAAGCCACCAAACGCTAAAAAGGCAACTGCGTTATAGCAGAGCCTGGCTTCCAACAAATGTCACGATGTGCATGGAATCCGCTGGGACTTCCAGCGAAGCCTTCCCCCTTTTCGTCTTTCTTCTCTACAATGGTTTTTGATTTTGCGTTTCGCCTTCGAGTTCTTATGCTAAGAAATCCAGAGAATCCCAGAATTATAAGGCATTCAAGACATCATTTTCTATCAAAATCGTTTAAACTTCATGGTGATGGTTCATCGAATCCCGACAATTTATATAGAATATTTGATGTTTTCCACGTGCTGATATACGACAATCTAGTGTTGAAGTTATTGATTTGGCCACCAAATCAGCCATATACAAAACCATCAAAATTACTAGATTGCAGCTCCCAGCGACGCAATACGGCTCGTGGTTTCTAAACCTCTTGATATCACTAGTTTTATGTTTCATATCTATCTGTAATGGAGTAACTTCCACTAATTTTATCTCCCTCATTTTTTTTTAGTTTTGTCCAAACTACCGAATGATACAAACTCAAGTCCAGCACTGCCACGTTAAACAACCCAACAAACTATGATTTTCCTCTTTTAAGTATCAGTTTCAGGGAGACGAATCTGAAATCGATAATCGCAACTTGAATGAAATTGCAAGCAGACCCCGTTCATTCTACAGTCATGATCTTGAATCTACACGGAGTTTGAAGATAGATTTCGAGCCTTTAATTGAAGGAACTGGTAATTATAATAGATGAGTGTTTCCATTTAAAGATAAATATTATATGTAAAGGTCCAAAAGAATGGAGTCTGCATATTTTCTTCCTACTTGACAGCAAACCCATTATCATTTTTGTTCTTATTATTTCAGTAATTTGTACATTCAAATTGAGACATCACATACATTAGAAGTTCAGAAAAAGAAAGAAATGCCACCCACTTAAACCACTCAGTGGGGACCTTAACCTTGAGGTCTAAAGTTCGATACCACATATAAATGGGTGTTAGAATTGAAACCCATAAAAAGTAAGAAAATAAAAAAAGGAATCGAAAGGTACACAGATTGGGACGCTGTTCGTGGCTCTTTGCAAATCCCTCAACATCAGAGGACTTTTTTCTACTACTAGATCTTTTCACCTGTCTACTTCGAAGTATTATAAGAACAGTTATCAGTTGTCCCACAAAAATTAAACTGATTGATTTGTAATATACCAAGCAATTATTCATCCCCATATTTTCTCACGTTTTCCATGGAAGTGGCTCCTCTGAAAATAGTAACGGAACTGTCGAAAATGCAATAATCAAAGAACCTTGTCTGTTCGTCACCCGATTTGAAAGCATGAATAAATTATGCAAGGATGCAAAGCTCAACTCACCCCACCCTACTGTTTGCAATTCATGTGTTGTGATCTCTAGTTAGTTGGCTGTATTAGACCCTTAGACAAACAAATACATAGAGCCAAAGCACGAACACACCAAAGGCTGAGCATCATACTCTCCGGCCTTTGGGGCGTCCAGGGGACAGATATTGAACTCGATTTTGGGTGGTCCTTGTGTCTCACACTCCTATTTGGGATTGGGCATTGCCTTACAAGAAAGATGGCCCGACCAAGGATTGGCCTTAGAAGCTGAATGTGAAACCAGAACTGTATATAATAAAAGCAAAGATGCTGATAAAATGTGCGACGCCACTCATGAAAGTGAGTTAGAAAAAAACTCATCAGCGTGCTGCACATTGCTAACCAAAATGAATTTTACACGAAAATATCTGATTTACTTATTAAAAACAGATTAAAAATGAAAGATTGCAGCTAACAAGAAATTGGATCGGCCTAGAAGTTAGGAGTATATGGAAATGTAGTCATACCCTTCCACAGGAAACAATAAAGATATAGGTAGCTCTAGCCCTATCTCAGAACATAACACAACAAAAACTCCTCTTTTTCCCCTTTCTTGTAAGCTCCTACCTACTACCATTTCTCTTCGGATAATTGAACAAAAAAATGAAGCTTTTACGAAATGACATTTATCAGTTTCAGCTGGAAATGAATGCATCAAGATTAAGTGTAAATATCTATACATATTGTCCAGGGAAGAATAGATAGAAAAAGGGAACCTCAAACCATTTTTATGTCATAAAATGCTTAATGGCTTGAGGCAGTCAAAACTCATGCGAAAAATAGCTTTTGTGAAATATTATTCATGTGCAACCTGCACGTTTGAGTAATATTCTAAGACAGATCCTACCAAAATGGCTTTCAATTCTAGTAGATGGTTTAGAGTGTATGCAAAAGTGGTCTAGAAAATTGAAACCGCTTCATCTGTAAAGGGAAACGGGTATGGTAAGCATACTAGCAAACCTAAAGCCAAAACTAGTACTCCAAGAGCAACGTACTTATCATCAGGATCGGTTATTTCCTCAGAAAGTGGAGAGATTGGCCCCCTTTGTAAGAAAAATATCAAAACTACCCAATAAAATGCTACATCACTAAATAGTGACGATAATCCAAGCAGCACGATAGAGGCAGCTGTGAAGCGAGCTGAAGCCTGTCATATGAGAACATTTAATCAGAATAGCAAATTCTACCCCCTATATCTGAATTTCCGTAGCAGATCAATTGTTTCAAGGGCCTTAGATGAGCTTATTAGCCGAAAGTGGAATCGTGCAGTTGCATAACCAGGGTCAACATTCAAGATTCCACTTTAAAAGCATATTTAACTTCAGATGCTTTACCTTTCTTCCCCAGATTGCAAAGCAGATTCTGCCCCCGTCAAGCTCTCCTGCTGGAATGCTGTTGATGGCATTAATAAGAAGTCCAGCCCATGCCCATATTACTACAGGGTTCACAGATATTGGAGTGCCTTCCTTGAGGGAATTGCCAAGAAGCAGCTTCGCTGTAAAAGAACCAGGAGTTGCTGAGTGGTGTGTTTCTCAATTAAAGGAACGAAAGCAAAGAATACTGTCATCACTGAAAGATTCAGGAAGTATTGAAAGATGAATTTGATTGCAGGAAAATTTAGGAATAAACAAAACAACAATTGAGGTAGTACAACGCACAATTTAACATGGGCTTACATTCACAGACTCTCCAATAGCAACATGTATCTAGAATGAAATGCTTACCAATGCCCCCGGCAAGAAATGACTCATGAAATACAGAAGCATCAACAACAACACCAAGACCATCTGCGGGTGGTAGGATGAACCCTAAGAGAAAAAGAAGAAGACCAACTGAAAACCCAGCTAAAGGTCCTGCTATCGCAACCTTCAGAAGATCTTCACGTTTAGGCACAATGTTCCTAATCCTTGTAATGGCACCAAAAGAGCCTATCTGCCACCAAAAGAACTCATTAGATTTTCAATATGCACTTCAAAGAAGCAAAAGATGAAAATAGTGCATTAGACATGTATTTTGAGGAAAGCATGATATAACAGCTACTATAACTGCAATCTG
Organism: Casuarina equisetifolia; assembly: GCA_028551475.1. Classification (NCBI taxonomy): domain Eukaryota; kingdom Viridiplantae; phylum Streptophyta; class Magnoliopsida; order Fagales; family Casuarinaceae; genus Casuarina; species Casuarina equisetifolia. Next base: position 1,328,701 of record CM052355.1, read on the forward strand.
CTTGACACCTATGAGACGAAATTTGCCGTGCAAAAAAACTAATTATGTACCAAAGAAAGAAGCAAAAATTGAAATGACTAACATAGCTGTGCAGAATAAACATTAATTAAATCGCATCATTCAAGAGTGTAAACTTTCTTTGGGCATTGCTTGCAACTTGTGAGAAGATTTAAGCATCAGAGGCAATATTGGGTACCACAGTCAAATTCTGCTAGGAATAGAATAGCACTTCCAGAAGATCTAATTAGTTCATATATACATAGAGAGAGATGAGAGGGAGAGGGGCAAGCTATTAGCAGCTATAATAGAGTTGTTATAGATACAGCTTAGTAGGACTGGCTTCCATTAGTATGCATGTCCAGAGAGAGAGAATAAAGGCACAACATCATACGACTTTGAAGATTTCGCAAAAGAGATGGCAACAAAAATAAAAAAATAAAAAATAACAAGATCCTTCTCAAGAAGAAGATTAGTACAGGATAAGCACATGTATTACCTGCCAACTAGGAACAAAATAAGGGATACCAAGCTTAACTCCAGTACTTTTTGCAACTAAAATGTGGCTGAGCTCATGTAGCCCCAGGATAAGTGCAGTTACTAATGCTCCAGGTAGGCCATCCTTTAACAAGTCGAGATTGTCAAAAGTTGATCTGAGACATTAATATTGTAAGCTTTGCTGTCAAAAGACTATATACAACTAATATTGACCTAGGTTCAATAATACACAACAGGTCAGAATCAACAACTTGGAAATTCAAATGATAATTTTCCAATTAAAACGGAAAAAAAAAAGTTTATCAACAAGAACAACAATGACAGAGAGGAGGAAATGTCATTGCAATAGAGGACCAAATATTAGCAAACAAGAATTGAATTCATTGTCCTCTCACTTGAAAACTATGCTCAGCCTAATTGCACAGCAGTCAACTGAAAATGTCATTCCTGAACCAAGCTGATTTACTTGGAAGAAGAACTAATCTAATCCTGTAACTGATGATGGATGTTCCATAAATTACAGAATTTCACAACCTAGGGCGGAAAAAAGAAACAAGACGAAATATTGCTTTGAGTTAAAAAAACCACAGTTCATAGATTTACTTAAAATATGATATAAAACAGAGAAGAATAGATTGTGTACAGTAAGTTGGACTGCAGAGCAGGCACATTCCGAAGAAGTAAGGTAAACACAGTGACCAATCCAAAGGCCCCAGCAGCAAGCCACTCTGGAACAGCTGCAGAACATAATGCCAGAGCAATGTCATTGAAAGATCATTAGAATTGGTCCAGCTCAACAGTGTTCAACAGAAAAATATAATGACAAAATAGAACAACAACAGTGGTAGATCTAAAAAACTACCAGTATTCTCTGGTTGTAAGGTCTTTCGTGGAACTACAACTGCCACTGGTTTATCATCCTCAGGATTAACCAGAAGAAAAAGCTTATAAAGATCCCCGAATTGATCCTAGATACAAAGAGTGCAAAAATTTAGTTGAGCAGACAATCAATCGGATCCTTAAAAATGTATAATGAAATAAAAAAGATATAAATACCTGCATTCTCTTCGCTATCTTTTCATAACTTTTAGAGGCCCGTCCTCGCAGATTCCCTTTGAACAACACTCCACCCTAGCAAAAAGTAATACATTGATAAGGAGACATATCTCAAGCCAATAGCTTAAGGTAGGTATAGTAAAAAAACAAGATACAGAATTATAGGGCGTAGATGACTGCAGAAACTACCCTTATTATCTAGTTTGTTATTATCATCCATTGGTGTTTCCCCATTTCATTTGGAAGATCTAAATGCCTCCAAGAAAAAAAAATCACAAACACAAGTGAAACGTTGAAATAAAATTCGATAATGTAAATTCCTAATCCATCTAGTAACCAACTTCATTCTTTTCTCTTTTTTTTTTTTAATTTCTTTTCAAGCAGAAGTTCCCAACTTGCCATTACGGGGAGGAAGAAGGGTGTGAATACAAAGCTATGTAACCAACTCACCTCATATGGTTCCTGGCTTGTGACGAAAAAAGTATCGAAGCCAAACACTTGATTCTTAAGGATCTCAATTGTTTCCTTCGGAATCCTGATTGAATCATCCAGCTGCTGTGGCTGTTGGGAATTTTTAGTTTTTATTTTTTATTTTCACCAAAGAAATGTCAGAAAAGGAGAGACATATAACAGAATATTTTCTAGTGCAGGAAACTTTACAGCACTTATAGTAATCACCTTCACACCTGGCAGAGGTGATCCACTAGTAACTTCTACACTATCAACATCCTGTGTCACACAATCTTAATACAGTCAAGTTGGTAGTCCGAAGCTCGTCAAAGAACTTTCTGAAAGTTAAGAAACACTTATAATAAAAGACAATGATGAATGCATAACCTTTTCGTTTTAGGAACTGAAATTGAATTGACAATTAGCTGGTAGATTAAGTTGCACGGCAGGATTTAGTGGTAAACAACTTCAAATTAGAATCTCACGAGAACCCTAAAGGACATAATTCTATGCCAGACAAGCACTAAATGCAGGTTAAGTGACAAATTTGCACATAGCAGTCATCGTTTTTACGGATACACGGTTAAGAGGTGACATTATTGCCAAAAGTTCTCTGCCGTTTCTCCATTCCATAGAATCAATATCTGAAACGGAAATTAAACATGTTTTTCCCCACTCCCGTCAATGTTAAAAGCTATGAAATTGAGATCTAATTGCTCGGAAGAGGCAATAGACGACAATCCCTATACAATATAGTAAATTGACTATTCCATAGGTGAAGTAGTTATACAATATGCTAGCGAATACCTGGACAACACCTTGAGACCGAGTTTCCTCATCACTTTTGTTTATTATTTCGGCAGTAGAAGGCGGAGAATCAGGCTGGGGATCATCTTGCACAAAGGAAGAAGTGGAATGTGACATCTTCCCTTCATTATCCACTTCTTTTTCCTAAGCCAGACAAAGTCCAAAATCCGTTACTGATGTGAAAACAATACCTTTTTTATTGAACCGAGACCAAAAATCGCGTAAATTCGTACGATCAACAATTTATCCATAGAACATTGCAATTTAGAATATCACATGAACCAAGAACAAAAAAAGAAAGAGGTACCTTATCGTCATCGCTATCTGGTTCAGTTTGCGTGTCAGTCACTCTACAAGAAATCTCTCGCCTCCTAACAAGTGTCAATTTATCAATATAATAACCAAATTCACAAAAACAAAATGATGCGAGTTTGATAGTCTTTATATAATTCAAAACCGTGCACTGATAACTCCATATCATAACAAAACATCACCTTGAAACCTGGTACACCTTCAAGGAGCTCCAATGACACAGCTTCCTGCGAAAACCGCTCGAGGAAGCAAAGAACGGTTGAAACCGAAGATCGCAACAGGAGCTGCACTGCGATACGGGGACGATATTCCCGCGAAAAGTCGCCTGAACATTCATTTTCGGTGTGGACAAACGGCCTTAATCCAGTCGAAACACTAACTCCATAGAAAGCTCCAAATCTTTAGCGTTCTTCTCAAGATTGAAGAAGATTCAGCGCCCCCGAGGCTTATCCGGTGAGCGTGGGAGAGCGAGGGAAACAAACGAATTATCTGAACTTTTTGTTCGTTGTTTAAATGCGCGTGTTAAAGATATTATTTTTTCGAAAATCGAAAAGAGAAACTCGTGGATCAAATCATAAATGAACAAGTGTACCTCATAAAAAATATCTTTTTGCCCACGTGGATTTCCGATCGGTAGGGCGTATTATTGTGTATACAATTTTAATTTTAATTACTATATTAAATTAAATTATCTTAATTTTTGCAATCGATATATATTATTTTTTAATATAAAGAATAATTTACATAACGAAACAATAAATGTTAGTTTGATAAATAGTTCAACAAAGGCGAAAAGTATTTGCGTAATTAATCTTAAAACATGACTCAATCAATTATAATTACATCATGGATTGCCATAAGATTTCTCATTAATTTTCTTTGATTGCTTTATGTATCATGATGTTACTGGATGTCATCAATATAAATACATATAATAGAAATACTTATTTCATTCCTTAAAAATGATTGGTAGAAATAGATTTTATAAGAGTCCATACACTCCTTAAAGATGTAAGATTTATTATTTCCATTATAATAGTACAAATGAAAAAAGCATAACAAACTAGAATTTTCAGTTATAAAACTATTTCAAAATTAAGTAAAAAAAAAGACAATTTTAATCCTTAACGAACTTATATTTTGGAGTTACTGACGTTGACAATCATTTGAGATTCATCAAATAAAAAGATTATGGGGCTATCCCATTTTCTTTATTGACACATCATTTAATGTGATGTCTTATGGTAAGACAAACTATGACATGTCATATGACACAAATAGTTGCTTCAACAACAATGGAAAAGTGCTTCTTAGGCTCTATGAATGGTACTAAGTGTGCTTTTGACTTTAAAGTTCGTGTGATCAAATACCAGAAGGGAGCGATGATCAAGAAGCCACACACTCATTGGGTACATCTCGATTTCATGTTAAACCCTAAGGTCTGTCGGATTTCCTTAATTGGGCCAACTGGTCAAAAATGGCAGATGTGGTGTCATGCATGCATTCAAGGATGCACTATCTATTTGTAGAAGACAAATTGTGCATATTTCTGTTGAGATTTCTTAATAGCACGCTCATTATACTTCAAATCAGAAAACCTACGGACGGTCTTATCTCAAAATAACAGTCTAGTAATGAGATTTACTTGATTGTCTGTCGTTGGAACTAGAATGTAGTTGTTGTGCTTCTATACTACTGGTTAACCTTGCTTATGATGGAATGCCTTCTTAAATAGGTGGCCGAGTAGGTTATTTCTCCCAACGTAATACTCTGTCAACTGCCATTGTCTTCCCCGAGGTGCTGTTAAATGACAGAAGCTAAACGTCTGTGGGGATGCCTCGAGCCTTCAATCCGCAGTCAAGCGTCTGTACAGCACCCCAACCATTCAAGACTCGCAAGTTATGAAGGATCAAGTTCCAAGTCGCCTAGGAATACTGTAGATCTTCTTCTAGCAATTCAATGTACAATCAAATATACTCGCAGATCGCACAACCCGACCCTCTCTTTCTTTTGAAAATATTATTCATTTTTTATTTTCTTTGCAGTGCTTTCGTTGTTGATGGGAAATAATATTCCGGGAAAAACAAGGGCACTGCTTTTTACTTCGTTGAAAAGCTAACCCAAGGGAAGCATTCCTTAGCGCACAAGTGTGAAGCCTCAATGGAGACGTACGCATGCTTTATTATCTGGACGGCACTTCTTTGGTAAGAACATAGGCCAGTGGTGTGCCTAGTACTGGGAAACAGTTAGGCATGGCAGACCCAACTTTCCTCTTCGGAGCATTCACTGCTTCTTCTTCTTCTTCTTCCTCTTCTCGTTCTTTTTCAAGTGGTAAGGTCCAATCTCTCTCTCTTTCTCTCTCATTTGGTAGTGAAGTAATTGTTCGAACAATTACTGTTATCAGGAACCGTTGATGTCAAATCCAAACCCTGGACTTGGAAGCGCAAAGCTGTTAAAGCGAAACGCAATATCAGCCATTCTACTGGAGCCACGACGAAAGTTTCCTCTGCAGCAACCCAGGAATCGTCAAATTGTACTGTTGTGTGGACATTTTCGTACCCCCCGTCATCAATTTCTCCATCTACTGCAGGTGCTTTTCGAAACGGAGAGACGACGATTTCCTCTGCTGGTTTTCCTCCTGCCTCTCCGTTTGGTCCTGCCACGACAACATCTCTGCATGTATTTTCTAGTGGCACAACTGTGAGCTCGTCGGTCACCAACGGTAACATGCTTCTGTCAGTATTGGCTATTAAGTTAACCGACCATTTTCGATTGGTTTAAGTAATTAAGACACAAGATTTTCTTACATTTTACTGTTGTTTTCTCCAACGTTGCAATGCAGAGAAAATGGTCGAATCAGTAAGCACAGAGCACGCAGAGAATGCAAGTGAAGACACGGAACCTAATCTGCTATCAGTCCAGAAAGAGAACCAGGAGGCTTCGCCAGTGGAAGAAAGTACTGAACCAGCTTCATGTCCGCCTTTACAACTCGTAGTCATTTCGAGAATTCTGAAAGGCATCCCTCATAGTCCTCATTTCCTTCAGCTTCGGGGCTACTCTGAAATAGCGAGGAAGAATTTGATGGTAGGATGGGATCGAACATTTGAAGAAACAGTCGACGAAATCCATTCTCTCACAGCAAATCATTTCCGGCTTAGAGCCAGAAAGCTTTGTGAGACTGTGGAGGAGCTTCAGAATTTGGGGTACAATGTTCTTCTGCTGTGGAAAAGATTGGTGGAGTTAACAAACGTGACGGAGGAGCAGAAGATGTCTAAATCAGAGATTTGGCGATTGAGGAGCAAGGCCGAGGCACATAGACTGGAGAAGAGCAGGCTGGAAAGCATAATTTTGGGCCTGCAGCAACGGGCTCAGAGAGAGCAGGCTGCTATCGTGGAAACGTTGAAAGAAGAGGCGAAGAAGGAAAATGACTTGCCCAAATTTGACGATGTCTTTGCTGTTTTATCTAGGAGGCCTTTGTAGAGACTTGGGGTCTTGTACTTTTTATAGGGTTATAATATGTTGTAACTGCTGCTAGAATGTCTTGTTGAACCCTTCAGTACTATATGAAGTTAAAGCTGAAGTTGTTGTTTTCTGTCTAACTAGCCCTTTAATAAGTATCAAGGAACTTAAACCTTTTGCTTGGGGAAGCAACCGTTTTGGTTACCAAATAATTTGCGTATTCCTTACCCGACAAGCTTGAATAACCAACCCCTCGGGAATGGACTAAAGAGAGGCTGTAATCTCTGTTTCCATGCTTTTGTATGTGTAAAGAAACATACTTTAGTAAAGGGAGACGAAATAAAGAAAAAGAAGAGATGGGAAACGTGTGACTTAATGAGGTAATGCTATGTTTAATTTAGCAGACTTCGTTGCGTTTTTCCAGAGTTGTTGGTTTCTGTCAACATCTTCTCATAGGTGTAAAATGATAAAAAATAAGAAAGGAATGATATCTAAGGCGAGGACTTCTGCTCTCTTTTCTAAAGATAAGCGTGCATTTGTAGGGCATGTTCAATCTCACTTTCCTTCTTTCTTTTTCTTTCTTTTTTCTTGTTTGATGTAAATTTTTCCTTCTTTTTACGAGTCAATTTTAAGAAACAAATATCAAATATTGTATGCCATTTGCTGTAGCATCATGCCACTCTTCTGATTTGGATTTGGGTATCCCCACGCCAAAGCTTATCATGATCCCTAAATGTAAGAAAAGGAAGCTTGAGTAGAATGCAGACCATGTTGGCAGAGATGAAAGCTACAAACACCAAACACATGGCAACGACCTTTCAGCGTGGTCCCTTGTAATTTGACCGACCAACACTATAAGACAACATTATTACGCCGCAAAACGGCACATAAAGTTGTGGTTCATGTAAATCCGTAAAACAAACAAGAGGCAGTCAAAGGGGATCGATTTAGATTATTAATCATAGTCCTACACTTTTTGTACGCATGTGAACTCACATGCAATATAGCAGGGTGCTTGACAGAAGTATGCTAACCTGCAGCAATGTGAAGCCGATGCCCACACTACAATGCCCCATGGAGTTTCTTATGTAACCAAGTAGTATTAAAAAATGGCAGTCACAACCTTTGTCAGAATCAAACATTTATGGAAACCCATATCGGAGATCTTGTAAGATCGAGCTAAGATGCTATTAATGTACTTGGTCAGTGTTCCGTTGATTTTCTTTTGAATATGCTTATATATCTATAGATTTAATATATATGGTAAAGGCATCAGAATATGATATTGCTTTGATACTAAAGAAGGAAATACCACCTTTCACAATCCTGTAGACTGAAGAAAAACAAAGGAAACTACGGCAAACCACATAGGGATGAAATGCTGATGCTTTTTATGTATAATACAGGAGAGAATTTAGTGAGCTTTAGCTCCTTCTTTCGGTGGGCATTGGTAGCACTTAGCGAAGAGCCCGAAGGTGTCGACCTGTTTGATGAAGTTGTTCATGCTCGCCCACCCTCCGAACCCGAAGCCCACCACCAGCACCCATATCACTATGAACGCGTTCACTACATAAATGGCCGCCCAGCTCGGAAGGAAGAAAGGAAGCTTCTCAGCCGCATTCTACATACACAGAGTCAACAGAAAACAACTTGATCAGAAGTTTGGAAGTGTTTCATTGTGCTTGGAACCAAATTCTGCAGAAATGCTGCTCTGATGTGATCTTTGTTTTAGTCACGGGAAGCTGCAGTTAGTGTTCGGGATAATCTTGGTCTACATCTACAAAAAACTTGAACACTCATTTGTCTTATTTTAAAAAGCCTAATTTCCCATAAGATAATCGTAGCTTTATAGTCAAAAGAACACCGTGTTACCTTTATATTATTTTAGTAGTAAAGACTTGGAATAAGACTGGTGAACTTAATGACAAGAAGATGCCACCAACCGCATCTTTTGCTCATAAATTTCCTCAAGAATCAGTGGGGCTAAATGGTTATGGTACTGCAAGTTCCAAGTCATAAAGCTGGATCCCAATAACAGTAAGCTGGATCCCAATAACAGTAAGCTGTATCCCAACTCAAAACAGTCTCGGCAGTCTACAGCTCAACATACTGACCGTAAACAAGAACTTTCTGAGCATTCATCCCGAAGGAAAAGGTTGTTGTTTTGAAGGCTGGAGGTTCTAATTATCATAAAGCCTACCATTGTCAAAAAGACAGGCTATCAGGATACATTGGCCGATCACAATTAGGTAGAGTGACTAACAGGTCAAGGGGAAGATCAGACCCCCCTAAAGGAGGATATGAAAGGTGTTGAACAAGGACCTAAATTGGTTTGTTGACATAATTAATATTATGTAATTTAGTACAAACCATCTCTCCGTTCAAAGAAAGACAATTCTCTCATTATTTGGAAATTTTGTAAAGTAGTGAGCTGTCAAGGGTATTTTTCCTATCTGACCAGAAGAATCTCTAATCAAGTATCTTATTCCTAATTTTGACTGCACACCTATCACATAGGACAAAAGAAAAGGTAGGTGGTAAGGCACTATGAACTTCATGGTGGACTAGATAATGAATATGCCAGTTAGAAACAAGGATGCAGATAAGATGGAAACGAAGCAAAGAGGTGGAAAGATCAAAGCGTTTTACCTGTCTGGCGGAGGCGGATCTGAAAGTTAACATATGTGCTAAAGAGGGGATGATGTAGACAGTGAAGCTGACCAGAAGAGCTCCCACGGCCGAGTTGATGGGGCCAAAGAAAGGAAATATGATGGCCAGGAACCATATCGGTATCACCACAGGCAACCGCACCAGTGCCCTCAAGAATATGCTCTTTGTGTCATGCATACCTATAACTTTCTCCCACACAAAATACAGTGGGGTGCAAGCAAACCCAAATGTTATGAACTGCAATCACGTGAAAACATATCAACTAAAATGGGTTAGTTTCTGAATATCCATTAAGCTGCTTTTTCTATATCTTATAGCAACTTTGGAACTGTATGGACCTGGTGGATGAGCATCAAAATAACTGCAGTGTCACGCCATCCGTTCCGGGGGAGGAGGGCGAAGGCATTGGAATGGGTGAGGAGTTGGTCACCGAAAGCCCAGTACATAGCAATGGCAGATGGAAGAGTAAGTGTGAATACATAGAGGGTGGCCAGAAGATATATGTACTTGAATTTCTGAGGCTTCCACATTGCATGCATGATTTCCCTGTAAATATAAACAGGATCCTAGAAATTCAGCCTCACCCCATCACAACACCGGCGATGAACTACCAATTATCATTCATAAGTATCTTGTATATTTTTTTTTTTCCAAAAAGATACCATTTTTCATTTAAAAAAGGTCTATGTACCTTGGACTCTGACTAGAAGAAAAGGCAAAGGAACTCTGTTGAAAGATGCCAAATCCTGATGCAATGAACGAGTTTTGGTATTCTATTTTCTGAACGAAGACCACAAATTCGCTACTGAGAATTAATTAGCCCGCAAGTTTCGCTACACTTATTAAATGAACCCACTACTTCAGATCCCTGTTATATTCTGACATGGCATTTTTTTAAGGATGGCTACTGTAACCATGTTAGATCAGTAGAAGACAAAGTGCTTAAAGCCTGCAAATAGAAGGTGGGGGGCTCAGGATTGTCTAGAATAACCATGATTAAGACCATAGGTAACAAAAGGCTGCAAAAAAAACCAGAGCTTCTACAGCCACTTCTTTTCGAGATAGAGCCTCTCTTTAGATTACCTATTATTAAAGCAACAAAGCATATTTGTAAACCAATTACAGCTCAAATTCTCCTACTCTCAGCAGTTTTTCTGCGTAATTATACTGGTTTTGATGTGGGTCCAACAAATAGTTTGTTCCATGATTTTGTCCCTTCATTCAGAACCCATTAATGGCCAGCAAAGGCTTCAAGCAGAAGACCATCGTGCGATAAATTTACCATTTCTTTATCCTAATCTTCGAAGAGTATCAATAAAGAAAGAACAGTACAGGTCATTATGCAGAAAATTAAGCCAAACTTACACGGTGACGGCGTGGCCGCCGAAAGTGTACAGGATATTGGTGGCGCCTGTGAAATACAAAACCAGTTTTGTTGGGCCAGAGTGTTGTACATCCTTAACCTGTAAACCAGTTAAAAAAAATGTATGAAAAAGTATAGTTTATCATTAGATTGATGGTCTGTAAGAAGGGGAGAGATTCAGTTTACCTGGCCGTTGACAAGGGCTCCGATGGTCAGATACCAAGCAGTGTAGGTGGTCATTCCGAGCCCAAGGAAGGACCAAATCCTGTAGTTGTGGAACGATGGTATGAACACGGTGGTGGCACAGCAAGCTCCGAAGATATAAGTCCATGTCCTCTTGTCTAAATGGTCATCTATGTAGTATATGTTGCTGCAGGATCACCCATGGAAAAACCCAGTATTCAGAAACCAGTAAGAAAAATTTTCAAAAACAAATTTTGTAGAACTGGAGAAGACCTTGCGCAAGCTATAAGCTGGATGACAGATCCGAAGAGGAGAAAGGTGCAGTTGAAGGCCAACCCAACAGCTTTCCAGTACGGACCCAGTAAACCATCTAGAACCTCAAACCACTGTCCAAAAATAGGAAGAGAAGTCAGTCTCTGTACATATATTCTGGCTGCAAATTTAGTTGGTTAATATTGTGTGGCTCTTGCAAGACTTACCTGGATGACATGGTTCTTGAAGCTGACATTCTCTTTCTCCTTCCGGCTTCGGTACTCAACGTAGAGAATACTGATGAGATAAGCGGTCCAGCTTCCAAGAATACCATAGAAGACCTGCAGTATAACCCCTGAAAGCATACCCATTTGAGAGAAAGAGTATGGCAGCGTTAACAAAACCTGAGCAACCTGTAAAACCAGCAAAACCAAAGATGAGCCGTACTTTCTCAGATAAAACCAAGGAAAATGGTTGAATGAATCGAATTATGATTCGAACTTTTGTGTGTTCTTGTTTTTGTACCTGATTGGATGCACAGCTGAACCATGCATCATAAACAGACCCACCGTGCCAGAGAAAGCTCTTGAGGCCAAGGCCTTGCTCGTCCGCTTTCTCCTCCTCCCTGTCATCACGCTCAGTCAAGTTGAAGCTCGAGACCATGGCCTCCTCCGCTTGCTTCTGAGGTAGCATTGCTTACAGACCAAATAGATCTGCAAAATATGGAATAAGAAAAGGTCAGACACGACTCAGAAATCAAACCCAAGAATATTTTTCAAAAAGCATTTTCTCTACACAGAAGATGGTACCAAATCTCAGTCTCTTGACCTCGTACTCGAAAGGTGAGCGGGGGATTTATAGTGTGAAAAGCAGAGTGAATAAGACCCTGTGTTTGTTACAAATGTAAGACAGGCCGCAATCCGTTGGCTCCTTTAACTCCTTCGGAAAATAGTAATGGCGCTTGTCTTGTTTCTCTTCTGCAGAAAGAACAGAACAGCGCCACTCGTCTAGGCTCGGCCGTCTGTTACAACGTTGCTCAAGGGAGTTACACTCTATTAGCGTGTTGAACTCTCAAGAATCCACCCAATTCCGAGAAGGGCAGTGCCTTAAATGTGACACAAAGTCCCCTCTCTCTCTCTGTCTTTCTCTCCCTTTCTCTCGCATTCACTGACAGATATCCTATTAAATGTGGCTGTATCTAAACGAATAGGCAGGTTTGGCAGAGTGAAAAAGAAATGCAGAAAATCCCAATTGACAGAGCCACTTCACTGTCTTGAAAGGGAAACTTTGAGTTGAAGACAACGAAGAAGTGCAAGACACAGAAGTAGCTTGTTGTAGCTTGATTCCTGGGCTTTGAGAATCGAGATCTGACAAAAAGGAGCACCTGAAAGAGCGAATTAAGGAGCAACTTTTGCAGGACAAGGAGCACTCTCTTATAGTGTTTAAGTAACAGAGAAAACAAAATGAACACCACCACAGCACGAAAATATTTATGTTACTCCCTCTTTCCTCTGTCTCGGTGTCCTCTGCTAACGGTTGCAGAGATCTTAGCTTCTATTAATGTACTTCTTTTGGGTTCTCTACTCTCTCTGTGTGCTCTGGAGGCTTTTTAAATAGCCGGATCAGTCCATGCACAGTCACAGATCCAAATCTCTGTAAAGAAATTCGAGAAATCATTTTCTCAAGTTATTTCAAATTTGGGATATTCTAATCATGTATGGATATAATATAATGTGACCAACAAAATTCATCCCTATAATCTATTACAATTCATTCTTCAATATCTTTATTTTTAATGTAGTAATTAACAATATTATCGATCTTATAGTACTATACTTACAGACTTTGTACTTCCTATTTGACCAGTATTTGCCTTTACAGTACTATGCCTTCTTTTTGGCAGTGAAATTTTCCCCACAACCATGTTGTTTTCCCTTTGCTTGTGTGTTCGGACACCCACCCATATGGGTTACAGATTTGCTGCCACTAAACCTCAGACTAAGAATTTTAACTTTACAAAGCTGGAAAGAGAGTTTTGATGATATCATTCACTTAGATAAAACAGAATTTTCCTTGAGATTGGGATGTTTGGTGGGGAATTCAAGATAATTTCCTTTTGGTTTTTGGGTTCTTTCTCTTTTTACTAATCATGCTTTGGATCCTGATTGCCTTCACCAAACAAAGCAATTATTATCTAATATTTGATAAGTCTTGTTGATTACTTTTGTTCAGTTTAAAGTTAAAATTGAGAATAAAGGAAGAATAATAATTTTACATATAAAGATAAATTGATAATATTGTCAATAATATTTCTCTTAATATATCTTTAAGTATGAGACTGTGAGAAATCATACATATGCTATGCTAGTTGGTAAACTACAATTCTGATCAGGGAGATGAAATTATAAGAAATGAGTTATTTTTTAATGACTTTAAAAACTTGTTAACATACCAATAATTTTATAGTTAGTTTTTACTTTACTCAAAACCTAAGTCTTAATTTGATTCCCTATATTCCCAAATCCCTCTTTACTGAAAAAAAAACATCAAAAAATTTCAAACAATGAACTTTAATCATATAAAATCTACGATATTCTTATTATCACGAGGTGCATGGAGGGCCAGCCTACAGAAAGAATAAATTCATGTAGACAGAAAATGAGAGACTTGTTGGATTGAATTTTGACCAACACGTCTAGATCTAAGGAATTTGGTGAACCACTCTTTTTTAAGTACCAAGTCTTCAACAGTCAAAAGTTTTGCCGCGTGCATAATGCAGAACTTTAGGTGGTTTTCATCTTTATCATAATCTCCATTAACGTCTATTTCCCTTATAATGAGCTGAATAAACATGTTTGGTGGGTGGAGGGACCGACTTCTCACTGGGTTTATCATCTTTATTAGCTTTTCCCTAATATGCTCCTTGTCTCCCTTTTGCTCTGACTCTTTGACTCATAATACTCCATGGTAATTTGCATGGCTCCCCCACCTTAGTGATTTTACAGGACCATTATCCTAATCTAATCCCACCCATCAAATCCAAGTCATGGCCGAATGCGCTTCTCAATGCCTTAAAAAACGCCAAAAGTGAATCATAAGGGAGGTGATGCTGCACTTCCGTTCAATTCCAGGCCATTTTCTGGTCTGGAGTGGGACAAACATCATTAACTATAGCATGGATGCCAAACCCATGCTTCATAGAAGAGTTTCAATGACACTAAGCTTTTTCTTTCTACTTGGATAAGATATATGGGTTTAAATATCTTATATTATTCACAATATGTTATGAAATCCTTTACATTTAAAAAAGTTATTTCTTTTTCATAAGTTTGTTTAATAAAAAAATAAATTTCATAATATGATATTCAAGTTCATGTTTCAAGTAAATAAGATCTTACTATGATATATAACTTAGATGTATAGTTTCTCTCGTGATATACTTAGCCAATCTAATTCATAAAATAGGTCTATTTTTTACTGATAAAAAACCAAGCATGGAATGTAAGAAAATATTGGATGCAAAGTTTCATATTAAATAGAAGTATTTGTAATATATCTTATAAGTTTAAGTAATCATTCTTTCTAATAAACTATTTTAAATGATATGTATTTAGGTTTTTTACATAGTATTAGAGTAAATCCTTCTTCTATATGATTCAACCTAATCTAAAAAATGGATTAATCTTTTATTAATAAAAAGACCAAGCTTAAACTATAGAAAAAAATTGAATAAAGAGTTTCACATTAAAGAGAAAAACAACTCTAATATACTTTATAAATTTAAGTAACCCTTCTCTTCAATTAGGTCTTTTAGGAGAGATGGATTTGGACCTTTTATGTGTTATTTTTTTTCTAATAAAAGGTTGTTTTTAGACTACTAGAATATTAAACAAAGAGTTTCACATTATAGAAAAAAATACTTATAATATATCTTATATGTGTAGATAATCTTTTTCTTTAATAAAAATTTTAAATATAAGTAGACTTGACATTTCACACATTAGTTTTAAATGGAGTATTGAAATATTCTATGTCGCTTAGCAACATACTAAGAAATCCTCTATATATTATGAAATAGACTTATAACAATATGTAATCCATTTTTTTATTTTTTCTTTATACCTTAGATTTTTCATTGCTTAGTAAAACCAGCATAGATAGAGACCACTCAGATTTTATCATCTGGGTACCTTTGATTATTGGGTCCTGAATATGGAATTGGACCCGACCAGTTCTATAATCTCCACACTCTGCCATTACCCTCTGCAACTACCACCATAAATCTAATCATATCAGCATGACAATTTAGATGGTGGGGTGGTGCTGTTTCCATTTTCATACGTAAGAAAAAGGGGTCCAAACGTATAATCATGATTAGAACGAACCTGCTGGTGCCTAAAAGAAAGAGAATATTGCTCCAAATACCACTTGAAAACAAAAGATTGGGATTTATATCGCTTTCCATACTCATTCCAAAAGCTTGTATAGGAATTTGTTGTATTCAAATTCAAAACTGTGAGCCGCAAGATTCTCTCTTTTGAACTAACCCACCGTATTTTCCATCACTTTTTCTCACCGAACAAGCATCATGTACTGTCATTATCTCTTCAGACCACTTCAAATCCCCTAGATTTGGTTTGCAAGTAAAACTGCAGCTGGGTAATTATGAACACAAGACCAAAATTTAATACGGGAAGAAGTGGAGCTAAATCCAAAAGGGCTCAGCAAATCAACCATTAAACATTTTAATATACGATTAATCATTGGTATAATGGTGATGAGTCCCTGTCCACACCGACAAGTGACATCTCTGTCCATGGCTGCCAGTAAAAGGAAGCTCAACTTTAGGAAAAGAACCTTGTTATCTGCATATCTAACTATAAAACAGAGGTAGGATTTGGATTCGCATCACTAATTGTTTATAGTCATGTGGCATTGGGCTATCATTGATCGAATTTTTTTCTATTTTTTTCTGATATATTTTCTGTCATGGGCTATCATTAATTTCTACCAGCATGGCTATCCTGCAATCACTTATATGGGTCCTAGCATATCACTTATCCCAGTCTTGGGCTTGGGACCCTGGAGACTGCCATAACACTCAGAAGTGGGACTCTAAATTATGAAAAAATAAAATAAAATAAATTTAAAAAATTTAAAAATTAAAAGATAAAAGAATGGTCTTTTCATTAAGAACCTTGTGCCTAAGGGAAATCTAATTGAAAAAAAGGAAAGGAAATTCCAAAAAAGGTAAATTGGCTCCTTTAATTCAATTTCTTTATGATCAAATGTGTACTCTTAATCTATAACAATAGTATTCTTCGGTTTTTGTTTAAAACGATAGTCATTTTTAATATGTAGAGATATTATAATGGGATTTTGCTTCTTTTTTTTTTTTTAACAACGTACACATCCATCTTAAATGCAACCTCAGACCTCTCATTAAAGATCTCACTAATTCACCACTTAAGCTAACTGACTAATCACCCTTGGTTAGTGCTATCATGAACTGGGTCTTAGTTTTGTAATCATTAGAGAACTGAATTGATTCTCAGTGGCATCCTCTCATGCGTAAGTTCATGGGCAGACGAAGAACGTAACGTGGAAAGGGATGAATTTTCTGGGCATGGCATTCAAGTGCGGCATCATTGCGGCACCAAAAATCAGGAAGATGTTACATCACGAGGATATGCACAAACAGAAAACAAAGTCTTAACAGACCACTCATGCCACCCACAGACACCTCAAAAACAGCTCTTTTCTGTTCTGCAGAACCCTTTCTTCCCCACCATGAAAACGGAGCGGCTTGTCTCCGGGATGTCTGGACTGTAGTGGGGATCTAATGCATCTCTGTAGGCCATATGTGTATCAGTATCAGGAAGTCTTTTCAAAGAGCACCTTCGGCATCTACCGAATCTATCATGGATACCAAGACTTAGAATTTTGAGTTGTGTCTAGTCGTCTACCATTAGGTTGCGTCGAAGAGTGTCAGATCTTACTGACTTTCTCGAGGTCCGGTTGTATAGAAGCAGGTATTTTGTCTTCTTTTTCCACAGGTTTGGTTGAGTGATTGTCAAGGTTGGAGGGATTAAGGTTTGGTTTTCTACCTACTCCCACAATGCCAAAGTGTTATCACATGATCGTTCTCGTAATCTTCCTTGGAAAAAAGATATTTTCTTTGAAATTTGATGTATTTTTTATATTATTAATATATCATCATATTGTCATCTTAATAATACTTGATTCAATTGGGAATAACTTTTACTTAGAATCTTTTTATTCTAATTTTAATATTAAGTGTATGAGTTTGAATGCATGTGTTGGGAAAAAAAATTTATATTTTTTATACATGTCTATTGTCAGAAACTGAATCTTTGAAAACCTTCTCTAAGAATACCTTATAAGAAATAAAAATTTAAAAGTGTTATATTAAATCATTACATATTTTACCACGTCTTATGTAAGATAGGCACTACCAAACCCTTTTGGAGGCACAATTAGATTCATGAGTACTTCCATCTATTGTCTTTATTGTGGCAAACTATTTGCGCCAAGATGGTACTGTATCCTAATAAATCACCCTCCAATACTATCAGGCTTCAAGATGAATCAAAAGCTAAAATCAGGCTCCCAAGACGCATCAATCTAAATGTAGCAAAAGTCCAAAACCAAACCAAACCCCCAAGGACACTTTCCTTGGCTACTTACCAACGAAAGGGACTTCTTCACAGCTCCAGTCTCCAAGGAGCTGGATGCTCACTAGGTACATAGGGCTGAGAAAAGCCAGAGCAACTTCACATTGGATCGTCGGCAAGTATTGAAAATGCTCCACGGGGGCCATGAGCACCACCGAACTCTTTTAACTCACTGGGAAACTATAAAGATGCTGAGCAGCACGGAATGTGTTATCCTTGTATGTTCCAAAAGAGAGAAGAGCTGGCTTTTTTCTCTTCCTTGGCCTGTTCTTTACGAATAAATCGAAATTTCTCCTCTATATCTTCCTTTTCAGTTTGCATCCATAGCTCCCAGAAAGCAAAGATTATCGTCTTTTTGGTTTTTCATTTCCTGAACAAATAAATTATGCTTCCTGGCACAAGCATACATTACTGTTCTACCTAATGACCAACGATTGAAATCAGTTCACAAACACTTAATCCAGTGTTTAGGGGGCTTCACAGGATCAATGTCCAGCTTGGTTTTGTTAAAAAGTTCATTTTAAAAATAAGCTTGTCAAAAATAATATAATTTTCTCCTATGTAAAGAATATTAAGGAACTAATTCATACTCAAAAGTCAACTAAAGGGTATGATTTAGAGAATACAAAACTTATACTATTCCATTTTCAAAAGGCATTCTTATTCCAAGTATGGAGAAATACTTCACACAGAAGGCTTTGTCTATGAGTGAAGGGTGCTACATGTAAATTACTGTTTTAGAATTGTATTAAAAGGTCAATTTCTACTCAAAAGCCAATTTTAGAGTAAAGAGTCTTTCATCCTTATAAAGAGATTCTTAAACAATATTTAGGTAATACAAAGTTTGTAAAGTATATTTTTCAACAAAAAGTTCCTTTGCAAGTTGTAAAACAACAAAAACCATTTTAATATCCTACCAACACGACCACAACATGAAGTTCAAGATTTCGTAAGTCATATTATAGGAGAAGCTTTGCACTCAAACCGTGAGCCATACTATGATCTTATTTATTCGAATCAAGTTAAAATACAAACTTAATCACATAAATCATAAGGTTTGGTATTATATTAAAAGGGATAATGTATTTATATGTATAAGATTCCTTAGAAAGTTACAAGCCATCTGACGCATTTGAACATGTTTAATTATCCCAAATGGGAGTCCCTTTTGTAGCCGAAATTAAGGGGAAAAAAGAACAAGCAGAAACCACTTTTGACTTCATAATTTCATCTTTGTCTGTTTGCCCACCACATCATCCCCCATTTTCATGTAATCACACTTGTCTTTGCCTAAGCATCAAGAGCGCCAATCAAAGACTTGTATGCTGGCTGTCTACCACATTTTAGTTCTTTTCCCCGTTTGTTTCTCCACTAAAACTTGTGGGGAACAAGAGAAGATAAGCACTAGGCATTGCAACAAAAAGAATATTCCTTTGCAAAAAATCTGCAGCAAATATGTTAGTGGATTCCTCCATTATCACGTAGATACTTGGAATAGTATGCCTATGCAATACAAGTTGCCGGTGTGTCTGCTTCCTTCTTCATGTCCGTCAAGTTTTTCTCTACAAATATCACAACAAGACTGAAAAAACAATAATAATGTCATCTCACTAAAGCTATCGAGTAAGGCATAGACTACGACAATGCTATACATCAAGACCGAACTCTTGTGGGTCACATAACCTTAAGTATAGATATTTCTAGCCTTAAAATAGTTCATTTCCTTTTCATAAATGAAGATTTAAGTAATGTGAAATATTTATTTTCTATTTTTATCATTTTAATACAAGTTTAGTTTTAATACAACCTTTTAGAGTGTAATTGAGATTGTAGGAAAGACTTATGTAAGAAATTTTGCAAAACAAGTAATTTGGTTTCAAATCCCTTTAACTACATTTCTAACTTACCTGAGTCTGCTTTGAGATCGCTAATCTCTAGTCTAAATCATCAAGCAAAATTTAGTGTGGGTTCTCAATTATTAAAAAAAAAAAAAAAATTGATATAATATTATATATTTAAAAAGTATATTTATACTTAAAAATCAATTCAGAAGTATGATTTGAGTAACATGAAACTTTATTATATTTTTTTTTACCAATTGGTATTAATCTCGAAATACAGGAAACTGATAGGAGATCATTCAGCACCTAGCCATGCCGTTCCGAGACGTGCGGAAACGATGACCACGGGCATCAGATAACTTGCAATTAATTTGTAGTGGAGGTCACAACAAAGAAATGACCTGACTTGACATTAATGGGTGGGGGGAGAAGTACCGAAGGTCGTCCGAGAAAGTTCTTTCCCGGACGTCAAGGCACACATGCCTTGTGGGACAAGGAAACCTCACTTTTTGACAGTTAATCCACTCCTAAAGCACTTCAATACCAAGTGCAATCTGTGGGAATCTCTCACCGTCAAACCGGTTGATGGCCCAAAGCTGCTTCCTTACATGGCCCCCGGCCTTCCCTTCATGGCAAAAGCAATTTGTGAAGCAGTGGATTCTCAAGGCAGCCCATCATGGCAAAAGCCTTGGAGGGCCTTAACTTTGTAGCAAAAGACAAAAGGCCGTCATATTGATAATGACGAAATTTGTGCTGAGAATACTGGTGTTGCTGACCCATATTGTTTCCTTGTAATGAGTAGGTTTAGCTCATGGGCTAGGAGTGCTTCCTCCTATCTTGCTTTCTTTTCATAAAATTGAGATGCAAAAGTTGCCCTAAACGGGGCCAAGTCACTGACTACCTTGGAAATCTTAAGAGCTACTCTTCAATGCCCTCATTTAACAAGCTTATGGGTTTTGACGTCTACATGACCCAAGGCATACTATTATGAGGATCCTTCATAATTGCATGCATCTGCTTGCAAATTCACACAATTATAAGAATAGAAATTAGACAGTTAAAAAACTGGTGGACTTGTTTTTACGAAGAGGAAGTACAGAGAGTCTACCCTCAAGAAAGAAAGCAACAAAAAAGTGGTGCTCAATTTGATATTATAAAATTTGGTATCAATAAAATATATGTCCGCACATACAATTTCAAGCTCAGTCTTCTTATGAATACACACAACACAATAATGAATATCTCAGTATAAAAAGCTTATCTAGAGATCTTTACAAGCTTCTACAAGAGAGCTGAAAATTGGCATTTACACAAAGTGAATTCCTAATACAGGTAATTTACTTGCCCTGAAGTTAGCGAATGGATAGGCATGGAGAAGCCAGAATACAGCATGCAGCAAAACTTGATTGTCGGATTTCAGTAATGAAGATTTACGCCACAAAGAAAAGGAAGAAAACAAGGAACAATATCAAAATGGCAAATATCTTAATCATAAGCCACCTATTTGATGATATTTGGTGAAGATGCCTCACCAAAGCACTACGAGCACCTTCAACATTTGCCAATGATTCATCCATGTTATCATCAATCCTGCTCAAGTCAATCAAAGAGATCAATGTGTTATCCGTCTAAAACTGAATATAAACTTTACGGTAATAAGATGATAATTTCAATAAACAAATTGAAGCTAAAAGAGCGAAACCTAATTGCAAGTTCCCCATGCTCTGCAACCATTGTAGCCAAATGTGTAAAGATCCCACTGAGTTCTGAAATAGTGGATTCTACATTGTGAAGAGCAACTGCACGACTCTCAGTATAATTTTCTTGCCGTGGAGCCACTTGCTGTAACATGGACATTTCCATCTGCTGGGATGGAGTGCTATCAACAGCTAACCTCCGCCTGACTTGGCAAGGTTAAATAAAGATTATTATTTACCATAAAACAACCTCAAAAGACATGAGAGTGCAAATTGCCAAAGCAAACATAAGTAATTGCTAGGACAGAGAAATAGATGAATCTTAACACTAAATATGTGGAACTCTTGAATATGATTTTCATAATTGCTTTTCAAAAACTCGTGGAAGATACAGTGTGGAAGTTATGAGAAAGTGATGAAGCCATAGCCCACTAGGTAAGGCTCCAAGGGTCAGATATAGGATGACTGGAAGCAAGTGGTGCTCTCACAGAGACAGAGACTGAGGGCACCGGGTTGGGTTTTAGGCCGGGGGGTGTTTGGCGGCGGTGCGGTGTTTAGGTGGATGGGGAAGTCAAACTATTCAATGGTCATTAAACGACTGCCAGGTTGTTTCCTACATGTTTAAAAGACTATTGACAGAAGTGCAATAATGTGTCTGTTTATGCATATGTGAGTATATGAGTCGCTGCATGTTCTTTTCACCATGAGATTAATCAGATATGACCAAACACAAAAGGATATACTCTACAGAAGAAGTAACAAAGGCAAACTTGATGTTGGCTAGAAGAGTCACATGAAACTTACCTCAGCTGGTTGCCAACTTGAGCTCCATTTGCTGGCAATCTGTTCAGAGGAGGGAGATACTCAAGATTCATTAATCGGCAATCAAACCATGGAAGCTCCATTTATATACTATAATGAATAGACTGCCAAACGATCAGGAATGAAAAATATCTGTGAAGACTCTACCCAAGTAGATTTGTTTGTGAAAGCGAAGGCGTTTCTAAATAAGCCCATCCTAATAGTTTCAATTTAAACCAGAGTACTACGATCAAAAGGTACCCTAAAGATGGTTCCATTATGACTCCTTCCTGTCAATCTAGTGCTGTCTCAGACACATAACTGGGGATGAAATGTTTCTTACCAGTAATACACATATTTTAAGATTTGGAGACTATCGCGTATTCTATCTTAATGATTAGTCATTTGTGTGAGATTTTAAACCAGGCCCCTTAGCAAATCTACTTAAGCTGCATCCATAAACTAAGTAAGGACAGTTTCACATGGTACATAGAGATGAGGCTCAGCAAATTGGCCACTATGTTATCACAGATGCACCAAAAATGACCTTGAAGCTATTCTCCCTCAAAAATATAACGAAACCACTATATATCACCCTATGCATGCATTTTTTGCACAAGATCCAAATCTAGCTTATCAAAAAGAGTCTTCATATATGCTTATTGATGCATAACATAATTATTCGGGCAGTAAACTTTTTGTGTTCAGCACTGCTGTATCATGACATTTTTTGTTAAGGACTCATTTATATCAAGTACCTCACCAGATATCGGAAAATTCACCTTGCAAACAGGTCACCAATCCAGCCAAACATCTATGTTTATACTCACTAAGAATGTTAGGCCACTAAAGATCAACATCATCGTCTTGTCACGATCACCACTGATATTACCATACTATTAGAAAGAACATGAAATAGCAGATGGATTTTACAACTAGAACTTAACTGAATATACTCACGCTGAGGGTTGTGGATTCGCAGCTCCATTCGACGAACTGGACCAAGGGAGTGGCTCTGTCACAGTTTTTGCCTGATGCCGAAAAGGGTTCTCCCTTAATGCATTCTTTGAAAACATTTGTCTCCTACTATCATGAGCCTTGATGTGCTGCAAACAAAGAAACTAATTGATTAAGAGTTGCACAAGCATAATGTTTAAATAAAACAACAATTATATTGAACTGAACCTCGGTTCTTGTTGTTAAGACGTCTTGAAGATGTTTGGTAGCGCCCATGAGTTTGCTCTTCAGGTCATCACAGACAGCTGTGGAATGAACCACTCTATCCTCGGAGTACTTCCCGTCAGCGATTTCAATGTTTTGAATAGTCTGCAAATCCGAAAGAGCTACGTTCAGCGTCGTAATTTCGTTCTTTACCAAAGCCGTCAGTTCCTGTATTTCCATCATCGGATCATCGAACATCGATGACCTTTTCGCCACTGCATTTCGGGGTCATTTGGACAGTATATTGTAATTCCACAAAATCTGGCATTACAGCAATGAACACGGAGTGGTAGAAATAAGCCTTACGTAGGGCGAGTCTGGCGATCTTCTGGGAGGTCTCGTGAATCCCCAATCCGATTAGCGATGCCTTCTTGTTGAATTCGGATCTAGACGAGGCTGGAGCCAATGGTTTCGGTGGAGCCGGGTCGCCTCCAGCTTGATTGACGGCTGCGGTTCCTCCGATCTTCTTCAGAGTCTCCGTGAGTGATCGGAATTCCGACGTCCGATCTCTGTACGTTGATGCCATCCGTAATTCCTTCGGAATCCGGGCCGGATGTTAGGGACGCAACCTACCCGGACCAAAGTGAAAATCGTTTAAGTACCTGATCTGGACTCGACAACTAACTAACAAACCCACCTTTTGTCCACGAGCCTCGGCTGCCTCCCATAAAGTGACCCATCTCCCAACGATAAAATGCATACCATTATCTAATGAGATGAAATTAGTGAAAGAAGTTTCGATGGAACTACTCTGTTATTATGCAACTTATTGTCTAACATTCATGTTAAACAATTAAGGGAGAAGAGCTTATCACCCTTGTCTTATGCTAGAGTTTAGGATGAGATCTATTACAAGCATGCTATCTCAAACATTATTAGTATGCAAGGATGTTAAGAATTGTTTTATTATATTGAAAAGATATAATTATTGAATATTTTTCATATGTAAATTTGCCTTTTCTATTGATGAGCAAACTTTTGAGTTAGAAAAATAAACTTCGAGTTAAAACTCTTGCATTAATTAAGCTTTTTATAAAATAAAATAAAAAAATCATTCACACACAATTGAAATGTCAAATTTAAGATCAATAAATCATAAGTGATACTTACTCACTATTAGGTTAGGTATTTAATCACATTTAACTAAGTTTGTTTACAACACACGATATATGATATAAAGTATCATATTTCACTTAAAGATTAAAGAAAAATTATTCCAACTATATTAGATTTCGAAACTCAAAAGCACTCAAGAGAAAAAATTTGAACTTTCTTGTCTTAATAACCATGCACGAAAAAGTAGAAAATATTGAATATTGGATAAAAAGTTTATTTATTACGTGAAAAGTCATCAACGTGTTATTTCTCCCTCATTTCCTCTAGATTTTCTTTCTTCTCCACTCATTGATCCCCTACGCATCATTTTTCTCTCAAATTTTTTGAAGTTTTGCATGTAAAAATGTATCAGTTTCTCATTTGTTTTATCTTCTC
The DNA here is from genome assembly GCA_028551475.1 of Casuarina equisetifolia. Taxonomy (NCBI): domain Eukaryota; kingdom Viridiplantae; phylum Streptophyta; class Magnoliopsida; order Fagales; family Casuarinaceae; genus Casuarina; species Casuarina equisetifolia. Next base: position 1,353,494 of record CM052355.1, read on the forward strand.
CGATTAAACTAATTGGGCTCAGGCCCAACTGGTAATCCGCACTCTCCCCAATCACAAGCCCATTCTATAACATTTAAATAACTTCCATTTAAGTACCACTCTTTGCCGTCAGATCCTCAACGAGAGAAATAACTGGAGCCGTCGGATTTAGGTCTTCCCCGTTATAAAGCATGCTCAAAACATTTCTCCCTTCTGCGAGCCTCTCCTTCGACTCTCAAACCATCCTAAACCCTAGAACAGTACAGAGAGGTTAAAGAGACGGCGCTTTTCGCTGTCCGCCTTGACAGAGCACGTAGCTTCGTCTTGGCCCTCGATTTTGCTCAGGCAACTGCAACCTTTCTGTAAATCCATTTGTTTAGGCTTTTACCTTTAACATTTATCAGAGATGCCAGGGAAGCCGTCGAAGGCCGATAAGAAGTTGGCTTATGATGCCAAGCTATGCAAGCTGCTGGATGATTTCACACAGGTCCTGCTTGTGGCGGCCGACAATGTGGGCTCCAAACAGCTCCAGAACATCCGGAAGGGACTGCGGGGGGACTCCATGGTGCTCATGGGAAAGAACACCATGATGAAGCGTTCCATCCGGATCCATGCGGAGAAGACGGGCAACAATAACATTCTTAACCTAGTTCCTCTTCTTGTGGTATGTAACAGTCTTTGTTCTCCGTCTTTTCCACGTTTAAAAAGCTTCGTGTTTCTAATAAAAAGTTCGATTTTTTAGGGCAACGTTGGGCTTATTTTCACCAAGGGTGATTTGAAGGAGGTCAGTGAAGAGGTCGCCAAGTACAAGGTACGATGTTTGAAATCCTTGAATCTATCCCTGTAGGTTTTATGCCTTATGCTTTTCACTTTTGGTTGTTCGATCGAGAGTCATAGAAAGTCTGAAATTAAAATCAAGAAAAAAGCGAGTAGTTTCTATATACTACAGATAGATGTGGCTTTTTAATCTTCCCTGGGTTCGGCTAGTTGTTGCCCCGTGTTCCTTAAATTTTTTAATGCTCCGGAATAAAAATCTGCAATTTCTTACTTGTATAACTTATAATTCTGTAATTAGCGATGTTGTAATCCCGAATATGCTTTTTGTCCAATACCAGTTTCTTGTCCAATTGAGCCCATGCTACACGCCATTTGAATCTTTTATTTTGCGATTTGAAATCATTTGTTAATGTTCTCTAGAGGTGATCCTGTCCAATGTATGTCTGTTGAAGTGCTGCAGTTGTTTTTCTTGAATTTATGAAATATGTCAGGGGCGTTCATGGTGCTTGATTATGTTATTAGAGGATGTTTCTTATGATATTGTGCTCTTGTCAGTTGTCTTGTCTGGTTTAGTTGTAACTTGATGCAGAATTGTAACTTGATGCAGAATTGAGGATATTGAGATTTCATCTGATTTGGTTATTTTTTAAAGTTTAACTAATCATCATTGGTGAAAATTAGCTTTTGAAGATTTGACTCTTTCCACAATTTTGCTTTTATTTTTTTATTTTTTTGAGTTGTTGTCTTGGAATATTGAATTTGGGTGATAATTTTTGCCTTTGAAGGTGCTTTTCTGATATGTAGCTCTATTGGTGCTAACGTAGCTTTTTAAACTTTAAAACAGGTTGGAGCACCTGCTCGTGTTGGTTTGGTTGCTCCAATTGACGTTATTGTGCCACCTGGAAACACTGGGCTGGACCCTTCTCAGACCTCTTTCTTCCAGGTTTGTGATCTCAATTGAAATTCATTCCATTTTTCATTTTGTTGGAACTTCATATTCCTATACCATTGTCTTCCAGGTTCTGAACATCCCAACTAAGATTAACAAGGGTACTGTGGAAATCATCACCCCTGTGGAGCTTATTAAGAAGGGTGACAAGGTTGGGTCATCTGAGGCTGCTTTGCTTGCAAAGCTTGGCATAAGGCCATTTTCTTACGGTCTTGTCGTACAATCTGTTTATGACAATGGCTCGGTCTTCAGCCCTGAAGTACTTGATCTGACCGAGGATGACCTCATGGAGAAGTTCGCTATTGGTGTGTCTATGGTCACCTCGTTGTCACTTGCTATCTCTTACCCGACCCTGGCTGCTGCTCCACACATGTTCATCAATGGGTACAAGAATGTCCTTGCAATTGCTGTGGCCACCGAGTATTCCTTCGCCCAAGCAGAGCAAGTCAAGGAATACTTGAAGGTACTTCCCCAAGTCTTCATTATAGTCTTTGGCTCTCTTGACCGTTTCAATCCCCACTTTTACTCAATCGATTTACTCTGGTTCTGCAGGATCCTAGCAAGTTCGCCGTTGCCGCTGCCCCTGCTGCAGCCGCCGATTCGTCTGCTGCACCTGCTGCTGCTGCCGCCGAGGAGGAGAAGAAGCCTGAGCCAGAGGATGAGTCAGATGACGATTTGGGCTTTAGTTTGTTTGACTAGAGTTAATTATCAGTTATGCTTTTGTTTTAGGACGTTGATGATTTGCTTTACTTTCATTTGGATTCAAGTGCCAGACTTTTTGTTAGTGGCATAATTTTGCCTAAGATGTTGTGTTTGAGCAATCTCAGAGTTTGATACCGCAAATTACTTGATGTTTTTATTTCTTGCTGTTGAGCCTTTTAGACAACATTGTTCGTTGATTCATGCATGTTCTACTGTGGCGCCTACTTGGCCCGATCTCCATGCCATTGTGGAATTCTGTGTCTTTCTGAGTGTTCGATCAGGTTGTTTCCCCTTCTCCATAGTATGGACTACCAGATTTTTAATGCAGATGGTTGTAGCCTGGGCCCGTTTGCGTTACTTGGGCTTTCTGACAGTTGCCCCAGGCAAATCCTTCACTTATAAGGCAGCGCAATCTAGACACTGAGCGGTTGCCCGATGGTATTTGACAGGCTTCAATGTGTACAAAGTAATCAACTAGTGTTCGCAAGGAATTAGTGTGAATCAAGGATAAGTGATAGCCGATAGTCTTTGTCAGGATTTCTTCACTTTGTTTTCAAGTACAAGAGTCTGAAAAATACCGTGTATTTTATAATTGGATGAGTTATGATATTTATCAGACCAGAAAGACTACTTTGCAAGGCACCCTATAAGCTTGCTTAATATTGGCTGTTCATATGTGTCGCCATACAAAAAATGAGTTAATTTTTCATCAGTTTGAAGACCGAATTTAAATTATGGGAGATATTAGACAATAGAGTTTTATATTAGAGAAAGAAACAATTCTGCCTATAAACTTGAATCTTCGCTTTTTTCAACAAGACATTTTAAGTAGACTTGAGTTTTGAAAAGTTGTGGTTGATTGTTCAAATTATAGTGTTGAATTGCATGTTCAAATCACAAGAAGTCTTTATCTGGTTGATCGGTCGCCAAATTTCGACCAATCTATTAATTGCATTGACTGAAACAGTACTATTTTATCTCCATTCTTACAACCATTGACGATTCCAAAGGATGGACACACCCTGAGCTCTCAAGGGGACATAGTCCGAGGCAACTGTTCTGTTCATGCCCTTTGACCTTTGACCCAACATCCCTTTGGCATCCTTACCTTGGGGATTACAATCTAGACCCGTGTAGTAACACAATATTCTAGATTGCCTGACCGAACCGAGTCAATAATTGCTACAGATCCTTTCAATGAAAACGCGGTGCTCTCATATCTAAATCCACAGCCAAAAGATAAACACAATACCTCTTTGTCTCAGCAGCCGGCACATCTGAAACTAATAATGTTTGAGTATTATTAAATGTTTTGACTTCAAGAAAGCAGGCAACCTGTTCTTATCCACCGATGTAACATCGAAGAAAATTTGTTATGCAGGCCGGTCAATTGGGTTTATACAATTATATTTCCCGGACACTTGTTTATGATCATTATTGCTCTTAGAAACACCGACAATTGTGTAGCCTTTTTGCAACTTTTGACTTTGGTGACAGCGTAACGAAGATCTGAAGTTATCTTACGATTTGGTAACCTTTGCCCTCAAGGTTTCCCAATCATGACGCTGATCCCCCAACGCAATGCTGAGGCTCAATAGTCCATCGAATCAAAGCATATTAGTTGAACTTAATGTCGAGAGTAAGATTATGGAGAGACAATGGGAGCTTAGGTTTAAATTGAAATTTGGATTGGAGTTATGACTATTTAACAGAAAGTGTGGATAAGGGGAAAAGAAAAAGTAAATTATTTTATAATTAAAACATAAGTATCAGCCTCCTTTAAAAAGGAAATTTAAGTTTTTGTTTGCCACTCCATGCTTCCTGGCATATTAAGAGTGCAACCATAGTTCTTTGTTGGATGTGACATGTTGTGCTTGTCCATGTTCGACGAGGAATCCTAGAAGATGAATTCAAGTAGGACACGAAAGATATCAAATTTGTTCTTTCCGTGGAGAATCCTCGTTGAAGATCTAATCGCATTTTTAGTGGCAAGTGGAACAGCAGAATTGGTCGACGACATCTGCCGTCCGGAGAAAGATTATGGGACGTTGGCCAACCGTATGGAAGAAGATTTTGTGTTGTTCTTATTCGGAGAATGAATGAAATTAAATCATATGAAACACTATTATGTATTTATGTCTGGGAGACGTGCCCTTGGACGGTTGCCGGAAATGAATTTTTCTAATGTGCCAGGGTAAGCAAGTTATTCCGTGGAGGAAGTGTACAAGAAAAGGAAAAATATCAGAATATGGTTTGTTATCCGTTAATTTTGAGAACATTTGGGCTGTGGGTATTGACGAGATTGATGTATATATGTTTCATATCTCGGTAAAACACATTTGAAGTTGTCAAAATTTTATGTCCATTTTTCTAGATTGTGTCAATTTTAGCTAAGTCGATCTCTCAAAAAGTAATCAATAAAATATGATTATACTTTAAAAATTGATTGTTAGGAGAAACAAATATAAATATAAAAAGAAATATTAAGTCAACCATTATCTATAATATGCCCATCCTCTCTAAGCAAATGAAAATCATGAAGATTTAGTTTTAAATAATAGGTTGGTGAGTTAAAATCCTATTAACACAATTTGCAAATGATAAGATGTTACACTTAAATTCAAACTCTAATATTTTTTAAGAAAAAATCAAGTTAAGACATTAACAATATAAAATACAAATTATAAAATGTTAGAATGCCAAAGCTTGATAGAAAAGTTAAGTTATGAATTATATAAAATTTTTTATATTTAAATAATAATCAATGATTACACTTTTCTAATGTGATATTATTATTTATATTACTTTTGCACATTAAACATACCTTGGGTTCAATATGAAAAGGGGTAAATTGAATGTTTTTTATACACCAAGCATATTTTAAAAGTTCAAGATTAAATAAAGATCATCATTAATTAACTTATGCTTTAATATTTTATTAAAAAATCTAACGTATAAACTAATTTATAAGTTAAGATGACATTTTTATATTTAAATATTCATACTATATAGAACCTTTATCACTTACGTGAAGTATGATTAGGAATCGGCACATACAAATGCTAATGTTCACGAATTGGTGATAAGGTCAATGGCATCAATCATGCAATCAAATGAACTTGGCCAGTATGTGTCCAAAGATGGGACCAAGAATGGCTGCAAAGGCAGCCTCTAGAATCAACACAAAGATTTGCAGTCATCCGCGGTTTACTTTTCTTAGCAAACCGAACATCAACACAACACAACACAAACAACACAAAGTTAAAGTGATGTCCACCGCATGTAGAGCGGTCTGGCGTGTCCAAAAAGTAGAAAATTCTGCAACCTCGGCTCAAAGTATTTCTCTCCATCTTCAAACCCTGAGGATAGCGTCATGAAACAATCCATGAAAACGACGTCGCTAGTGCCGTGATCCCAAAATTCGGCCCCAAAAAACATGCTTCCCCGCCAGGAAACCTGTTCAAAACCCACGATTGACTCCCTTCAAAGTCAAAAAAAGGAACCAATTAAAATAACATGCTTTTTTTGTAATTATTCCGGGGTTTGGCGGCCCATGCCCATGGTACCTTGTCCCAAACTAGACGTGTAAGCTACATAAGCCGTCGAATGTCCTACCGTCCGCCACGCGTCGTGATCTCGATAACCAGTTTGGCACCGCCAATGGAGCTCGATCTGTCCATCTAGACCGGACAGGCAGAGTGGATAATGCACGAGACAGTGGGGGTGACGCACGCGACACCCACGCCACGTGTCGGAAGGGAGGCATGTCACATGGTGTCCCCGTGATTAGTTGGCTCAAAAGCTTGGCCGAGCTGGAGGCCACTGCGAACGCACCGGTTCTCGCTTTATAGGAGCGAAATCGGGTGCGACACGTGGACCAACAACGGCGGTGGGATTGGCGAGGTTGAAGCGGTAAACACGGAGATTGAGTCCAACTAGGCGAAGCTTCTTTGCCCGCCCGCCTTTGAATTCCGGGCAAGCCATGTGGGAACGGGACAGAAGGGGAACCAGTCGCCAGAATTTGAACGTTGGAAACGGGGGAAATTGCTTCCTTTTGGATTGATAAGGATAAGTCATGATCCATTTTGTCAATTTGTCAGTAGCTTACAGATTCCAGGAAGAAAATACGCAGCTGGTTGTTTAGTTTTATGTATTAGGAAAGTATAGGCCATTTAGGTACAACCCCAGATGATTGCTGCAGGATTGGAGGGCACAAGCCAATAGGACAAACCAATAAAGGTAAAAGAAAAGGGGAAGTTAGGTGACTATTGGGTACCTAACTTTGGTACCTTCAATAGGAAATCTGACGGACGGCCTGACCCATTTCTTTGGTGAAATCACTCATCTTTGGTGGGTGAAGCTCCGCTCCGATCCGATCCTTGATGTCGACAAACACTAGGGAATCAGAATGGTGGAGAAGCAATGGTGATTGTCTCATAAGCAACAACTAGAACAGGACTCTAAAGTGATAGGAAAAGGGGAAAAGGTAATGCCGAGGAGTTTCTTGCTTGATGGGTTTGTTTTAGTAAATTCGTCTGGAATATGTTCCGGAAGATTCCTTGATTTCATTGTCCTAATCCTTAAATCTTGATCGAGACAAAATAAATAAACTAATGATCCTAAATTTCAAGTGTAAGTTGTTTATCTCGTTAGTTAATGAGCTAGTAAAGATTTTATCCATAAGGTTTAGCAATTAATACCCACAAACATTTTTAAGATTTAAAAAAATTAAATGCAACATCTATTCACATATATATAGATAATTGAAAGTAAACTCTTATCTTATCGCTTTACTTACTTTTTGGATTGGTTCGGGATGTATTAAAGAGCGTAATCTTTTTTTAAAATTCACTTTAAACTCAAACTAATCAACCTAAACAACCTAATCTGAGTTACTTAATCTTATCAAATTGCACCACTTAATCCACTTGACGTCCTTTCATTACTTACAGCTTATCCGTGACCAGACACTAGCCGATGCTAATCCGAACGACTGACTTGTTTCGGGTCCCGTCCACTTTGTGGGCGCCCATCTCCCCAAACAGCAGCTGCACATTCCGTTTAACAAAAGGCCGAAATGCCAATTAGATCCACTCGGCCGTTTTATCGAACTCCGTGTGAAACGAGTAAACGGATAGAGGATCACCGAGGAATCTCGGGAACACACCCCAAACACGTGGCGTGAAATTAATGGGAGTCGGACGAGGAACAGGAAGCTCAACAGAACGACAACGTCCGGGACCCAGGTCCAACTTCAACCACGCTGGGTTCTTGGATTCCACAAGGGCAGCTTCCTTGTTGTACCTCAACGTCAGATTAAATGGATAAGCTTCACGACCCAATTTATTAGCCAGTAGAAAAATTAAAAATCAATTAGTCACCTTTTAAAATTTTCCAAACGCGGTGACTTAGAAGGTCCTCGTGGGTCTTGCTAATAGCTTCGTTCCACACGCTGTCGGGCTGTTCAACGTTTTATCTCCTTTGCTGTCTTATAAATACCCTTTCTCCAGGACCTCTTCTTTGGATTGAAGCAAACCCAGCGATAAGAATTCTGATTATTGTTTCATTTTCTTCTTCACATTTTAGAAAATGGTGGATTTAGATTGGAATGCAAAGATCGTCTCGTCTGACATGGCCAACAAGTCCCCGAAACTCTCCAACAAGCTCCAAGTTTCCTTGCCGTTTTGGCACCGGGCCCCAGAGATCACCGCGGCTTCGACTGCCGCTTGCTCGGCATACGAGAGTTATTTACGACTGCCGGAGCTACGGAAGCTCTGGACCTCCCAGGACTTCCCGACATGGAAAAACGAGTCCGTTTTGAAACCGGCGTTACAAGCTTTGGAGATTACGTTCCGGTTCGTGTCGACGGTGTTGTCCGACACGAGGCCGTATGCCAACCAGCGGGAGTGGAAGCGGAGGCTCGAGTTGCTTTCGCGGAGTCAGATAGAGCTCATAGCTAATATCTGCGAGGATGACGCGGAGGACGGAGTGACTCGTGGAACGGCTCCGATCGTTGATCTGAGGTCGTCCAACGGCGTCGTGGCTCGCGACGGGAGCTACGCCGAGGTCTGGAAGCTTCCGGGCGAGACCGCCGTGGTCAGCCGCTCCAGCGAGGCCAGCCTGCTTCCTCGCCTCGCCACTTGGCATAAATCCGAAGACGTCGCGCAGAAGATCCTCTACTCCATCGAGTGCGAGATGCTTAGGTGTCCGTACACTCTCGGTTTGGGAGAGCCAAACCTCGCCGGCAAGCCGACTCTCGAGTACGACCTGGTTTGTAAACCGAGCGAGCTCCAGGCCCTGAAGAGAAGTCCGAACGATCACATCGACAACCACGAGAATCAGACGGTGTACACCACTCAACAACTCCTCGAGTCGTGGATTCAGGTATCGCGACAACTCTTGAAGCGAGTCGCCGAGCGAATCGAGGGCAAAGATTTCGAAAAGGCCGCGAGCGATTGCTATCTGATCGAGCGGATCTGGAAGCTGCTCGCCGAGATCAACGACCTCCACCTCCTGGTGGACCCGGACGATTTTCTCCGGCTCAAGAACCAGCTTTGTATCAAGTCGTTGAATGAATCCGCACCATTTTGCTTCCGATCAAAAGCTCTCGTGGATATCACAAGGCAGAGCAAGGACCTGAGGCAGAAGGTGCCACACATCCTCGGCGTGGAGGTGGATCCCATGGGCGGGCCCAGGATTCAGGAGGCGGCGATGAAGCTCTACGCCGGGAAGCGAGAGTTCGAGAAGATTCACCTGCTTCAGGCTTTGCAGGCGATCGAGTCGGCGATGAAGAGATATTTCTTCGCCTACAAGCAAGTTCTGGTGGCGGTGATGGGCAGCTTGGAGGCCAACGCAAACCGGGTCGTCTTGAGCTCCGACTCGGTCGACTCGCTGAGTCAGTTTTTCATGGAGCCCACTTACTTCCCGAGTTTGGACGCCGCGAAGACATTTCTGGGGGACTATTGGAGCCACGAACATGGTGGGGTACGACTGGGATAGACAGCTCAGGAAGCATTCCGAGTCCAAGTTTGGCTCGGGTCAACTGTTTGACTCGGGTTTCATAATCCAGCTAGTTCTTTTAGGTTCACACACATGGAAAATGAAAAAGTTAAATTAATTCTTTTGTATTGTGATATATACTTTTTTTGCTAAATCTGTTTTATTAGTAGGCCTTCATGTTTAATTCTTCTACTCGTAGTTTTATGAACTTACGAATTACTCTCTCACATAGCTTTTGACCTTTTTTTAAATATTCAAACTCAAAACTTAAGTTTTACACATCTAAAAAGGCTAACCCTATAAAAAAAATTGAATTATATTATATGTTCATATTCATGAGAGTGTTAAGAGAATATTAAATTATGAGGAGGACATTCTTTAGTATACCAACAGTCCACAATTTTATACCCATTTTTAGCACCTAATACCACTGACCCGTGACTAATATGAATTACTCGGAGCCAACGATGACCGATGACTCCTATGAATTGCTCGGAAAAGTGGATTAATCTTGAATTGCAGCCAAATAAGCATTAAAAAAAGAAGGCATTAAAGGACGATAGGTGGGTTAGTAGGAAACATCCAACAAACTTCGTTGTTATCTCTAGCGTCGGTCGTTCGTTCGATGTTCAGAAAAAGAGTGATGCCGAAGTTCCAAGGCTTGAGGTTCACGGGCAGATACAGGGCACCAATCCGAAATTACGACCAAGACCCACCACCTGGTATTGCCGTCGTATCAAAGACAGTAGTACAATGGGAAGCTTCTTCGCAAGGCAGGAAAACGCGCGACAATATATGGGATCTGGAAGCAAAGGTAGGCTTATTGCTGTCACAGATCTACAGGCAAATGTCGTAGCAATGAAAATGAATGTCCAACTATCTTCTTATCCAAGTTTAGGTTTCTTTTAACGCGACCACAGGCATGGACAAGCTTATAACCTACGTAATAAAAGTGGTTCTGTAAGAGAGTTCAAATGGAATCACTGCAGTAAAGGGCATATTGAGAGTGCAGAGCAATTCCACATGGTTAACATTGTTGTTCTTTCCCAACTAATGTAGATGGTGAACTTCTTGCAAAGGACGTACAACTCACAAACTACATTAAGCTAGAAGAGGATGACGCTTGGCACGATAAGAACCTTTCCCTGTCCAAGTTTGTAGGAGGATCAACTCCATGCGTAAACTCAGTACCAACCCAACATTTTTGGTTATGGAGTGAACAAATAAAGGATCTCTTCACCGTTCGCCAAAGTTCCTTTATATATATGTATGTGTGTGCGTGTTATCCTATAATAAGAATTTCTAAAAACTAAGTTTACATTAATATCATTCCAAATTATTTTTGATGGAATCCAGCGGAGACGTCGGAGGAAAACCAGGCCTCGCTGGTTACAGATCGACCCTCCATTTGCCATAAAAAGCTACTTTGACTGAGAAGCATCCCGTGTCGAGACCGGCCATGATGTTTGCGCCCGTGAGAGGACAGTTCAAATGGCACGAAACTCAAGCAGAAAATGTCGAGTCGACGGCCACGTGTTTGCCGGAGTTTCTCTCACTCACATGCCTAATCATTGTGGAGTTCAAGAGAAAGCCTGAAAGTTTTCTGCCCCTTTCCTCCCCTAGCCCCTACGCGTGGGTAGTATATTACATCGTGTCTACCTCGTAGGGGCTGGGATTTTATTTGATTTTCCGCTGTGATACATTTTCATCTGATGAAGGAAAATTTCCCCAGAGCCAAAAGCTCTATTCCTTCCTTTTCAAGCTTGGAATCTTGCAGTTTTTAATGTTCCCATAGTAAGTTTCTGGACTTTTTATCTTCGGCATATGTACGAACATATGAATTTTTCCGTGGGTGGTTTTAAATTTGTGCCACTGATTGGAATCCATAATATATCCGTGAGTTTCTTGTGATGTATGACTCTGAATACGTATGCATGGATGCAATTTTTCTGTGGTCTGTTTTGAAGTTGCATTAAAAAGGTGAGGGAAGTGAATGTAAATTTCATGAGCTGGGATGTGACACTTTGACTGAATTGGTTGGCCCTCTATCTGTTTGATGCTGGATCAAACTGATAGCAAGAAGCGACGTCTTGAGGTCTTTCGATTCTTTTTCGGATATTATGTAAAGAAGAAAGGTTTGGTGTGAGAACCTTGGGCACGGGGTTTGCTTGGAGTCCAACCAATCAACCCCTCTGCCTGTTCTTGGTTATTCTCTAAATTTTTTTTCTTTTTTTATCTTGGATTCTCTTGAGCAGATTTAGGTGCTGGTTATGGGATTGAGGGTTCTTCCAAGTCCTAAGAGTTGGCAGACTTTTCAGCTTTCGGTGCCTTCTTTGCAAGGCTTCAGTAAGAAGGCCGCTGGGAGGATTTCTTCTTCCTTGTTGAAGATATGCACCGGAAGCAATAAATCCATTGCATATGGATTGGGTCGTCGCTCGGCTCATTTCCGGTCATGTTGTCCAAGAGGATACCGTCTGAAGCGGAGTGCTAGTGCACATTTGGATGGATTTTCCGATGAAGAATTGTCGAGGCAGAAGCTGAGTCTTCCTGATAATGGAGACGAAGTTGATAAGGAAACTGCTTCCGCGTTATCGAAGATCTCAGGAAAAACTAGAGACGTAAAAGGTAAACAAAACGTCAAGTTATGGCGCGTCGCCACCTTGGATCCTTCTTTTCTGGGTATTCAGCCGGAGCCGCCACAGTGGCCGGAGAGAGATGAAGCTGTTCGCGTTTGCATCGAGCAGAGAGCAAAAAGGGTGGAAATTCCCTTATCGCTTCGCATAATCAAGAGAAAGCAACAATGGGCAGAGAGTTTGAAGGAAGCAGGGAACTTCTCGGGCTGTCCTATGAAGCGGGCCTTCTCTTCCATGGTATTCATGGTTCGAGAGCTTCACAGCTCTGCGATGCATATAAGGGAAAGTCTCTACGATGAAGATTTACATGGGGTCATCGACAAGGTGCAGAGAGAATTGAATGCATCCTTCGTCTGGCTTTTCCAACAGGTTTTCCCGCCGACGCCAACTCTCATGGTTTACGTGATGATTCTTTTGGCTGATTTCACGGTATGTTCTGTGGCCGATAACATGGCTGCTGCAACTGCTGCAACCATCACAGAGACGGAGAACAGGAATCCACCAAAGCTCAACTTTGATCCTACAACTTCCGATACTGGAAATCCTGACGGTGATGGTGGAAAAGTTGCCCCTGCTGTTAGTGATGACAAGAACGCAAGATCATCATGGTCTATATACCATCCTTATCGGGTTCCTGGTAAGATATCCGAGGCTTCATTGTTTGGGAACGATGAGTTGACAGCAGAGGAGGTGAACTTGTGGAATTCAGTGGTGGAGGAAGCTTCAAGAATGCAGGCGGAGATGAGGGACGAGGCTCTTGATCGTGAAACAATGCAACTATTGGTGTCGCCGGTGACGGTAGAGGTCGAATCAGATGATTATGAGGATTACTCCAAGACTGATCTCTTATACCAGATGGGTTTATGCCGGGAGCCAAACAATCCCCTTCTGCTGTCTAACTATGCCCAGTTCCTCTACCTCGTTGCTCATGACAATGACAGGTCAGTGTCCATTTTACCTAGCTCAGTTTCTGAGTTCAATCTCCGTCGTAGTCATTTTGTTTAGAAATCTTTATATATAAAAAATTGAATGACATATTCTATATTATTTAAATTCTCAAGCCTTATAAGTCTTTTAAATAAAAAGATAATTTTTTTTATTATTAGGCAAGTCTTATATTGGATAGTAGAATTGTCTTATAAACTTAAATAACTCATCTTTCATTAAAGTTTTAAGAAAAAGTGAACCTCTAATACTCATATTTCTAAGTTGATTTTTCGAGAAAAATTTAAGTTTTTAACAAGTATCTAACTCTGTTAAGAGTAAGTGTTGTATAAAATTTTTATATGAACATTCTTACTTCAAATTTGACATTAAATCTAAATGTGGGTGTTTGTATTTATTTAAATAGAATAAAATAAAATAAGAATTTAAGCTTTGTAAGATAAGCCAATGTCTTGAAAGAGACTTGAACTATTCAACTTAATCCATACCTGTATAGGTAGGGCCCTTGTTGCTTGCAAATTTGGGCTTATGTATGGGACGTATCATACATGGTGTCAGATCTCGATATTCCTTGCTTACGCGGATCAAGTTGGCAAGGTTCTGCCGACCTTGAAGGGTGAAAATGATTTTCAATTAGGGGGTCCCCTCCTTGAGTTGAGGAGATAGGATCGTACTTAATGATATGTCTTATTCTTCCAATGTTGCTTTCAGAATGGGCAGTTATCATGGTTACCAATCAAGTATTTGCCCCAAAGGGGATAAGTTTAGTTAAATCACATCTGTATGATGCCCGAAAGGATTAGCAACATTTAAGACAGAAACGTTTTAATCCTAGAGTCATAATAAGCATCAGAAACAGACAATACTACTTCATGGCAGCCAAGTGGTATACTCTTTTGTTGTAATAATTTGATTGAGGACCGAATGGCTAAAACATATCTGATTTTTTGTATGCATTAGAAAGTGAAATCATTTGAATGTCCACTTCTTATAAATCAATTCTATAGTTCAGGTAAATAAGAAATTTATAACTTTATTTCATTATACTTGTCAAGAATTATAATGTAACGAATTCAATCATTGAATTAGAAAACTTAATAGATTCAATTACTTTTAGATTGTAATAATATATGAACAAATTGTTTACCAAAAGTTACTTTCTATTAAGAGTATTTTTAATATTTAAACCAAGATCATGAAGTTATCTCTTTTCATCTTTTATGGACTTTGCAGGGCAGAGGAGTGCTTTAAGCGTGTCGTGCTGGTGGAGCCACTGGATGCAGAAGGACTGAGCCGATATGCAGACTTCTTGTGGAAGGTACGGAAGGACTTGTGGGCAGCAGAGGAGAGGTACCAGCAAGCGGTGGCGGCGGAGCCGGAAAACCCATATCATGCATCCAAGTATGCCAATTTCCTCTGGAATACTGGCGGTGATGAGACTTGCTACCCTCTCAACGCCTGATATGATGACTGCATTTAAGCTTTCCTAATGGAGGAGGTCATGGTAGCCTACCAGTAGAATCTCATTATGTTATTCATAAATGTTTATGCCTAATTACCCCCTTCTCGTGCTACTACCAACTCTAAAATATGTGTATCGGTTTATATGAGGATACCCACCCAAAGAAATTAATCAACCACAGACGGATTACTATTGTCCTATGTTTGTATACTATGTTAATTAATAATCCATGATTTTGTTTCTTTCTCCTCTCAAGATCCTCTTGCAACCGGGCCTGAAAATTCAGCATAATAAGTATTGGCAAAAATAATAAATATGATAGAATGTCCTATCTTATTTGTAATCTATCTTTTATACATAAATAAATTATCATTCATTTTCCTTAAGAAAATTTATTATTGATCTTAACATGCTTTTCAATTTAAGTCATCAAGCAAAATTTAACAAGGTCTCATTCCTTTTAGAAGTCAATTTAAGAAAAAATTGACATTTTAAGATGATACCAAAATTCATGATTGAAGAGAATATGATTTTGTTGTGCTTCATGATTTTGATACACAACCTTCCCTATAATATATATAAATAACTTATCTTACTTAGCACTTTCTAAGACTTTCCTCAACATCTTACCATAAATACCATCTGACATTCTTAATTCTTTACATCATTACGGAGTATTGCATCTAGCTTTTAGAAAAGAAGAAAAGGCTGTGCCTGTATAGATTCCTTCTAAGTCACAACTTGGGCATTTAGGGAAAAGCAGTAACTTCATTGAACTCAGCAGACTAATACAAGTAATTATCTCAAGTGGCAACTGCCACGTGTTACAAGATCAGATCAGACTACAAGGAATCAATCAAGAGGATGTGATACTTTCTATGGCCAAAACACAAAGTGATGCAGGAGTTCAATAATTTACAAATCTATACTTGCCTCTCGTCTTAGAATAACCCCACGGGCTTTAACCAAAAAGAGTGAGAATCCAGCAATTACTGCCATCACCAAAGCCAAACGTTGCGGCTGTCAACGGCCTTTACAGAAGTAGATACCAACGGCATTCGCCCATACACTGCTACAAATCTATTGACGCACTGGGATCTTCTATCACTATGACCTCCCAAGCTACTGATTCCGGTTGAACCAATCTCAAATATATTACCTTCAACGATGGCACCAACAACATATTTAGAAAATTATAAATAAATTATACATACAAAATAAGTAATGAAATCCTTATGAGTAAGCAGAAATTAGTAATGGAATCCTTATGAGTAAGCAGAAATTAGTAATGAAATCCTTATGAGTAAGCAGAAATTAGTAATGAAATCCTTATGAATAAGCAGCTGAAATGAAGATTTTTCCAATTCGTCTGGAGTTCACTCTTAGGTACTGAAAGACTCATAATCTTCATCTGCCACTAACTTGACAATAGGAAGCAGCAGACGCATATGCTGCTAACCCAATACAATTAGCTTTCTCCGTGTTTCATATGCATGCACTATAAAAGGTTTAGGAGCTCTCAGAATCTCAGAATGCATATAAAAGTTATAGGAACTTTGCTATGGAAACACTAGGATGCAAAAAAGGTTGTTGTAGCAGCTAATCAAAGCACCAAAAAGGTTTTCAGTAAGATGAAGACAGTCTGTTAAGACCGCATGGTTATGACCATTTGAGATCCCCATGCTCGCTCAAGATCAACTTTACGTAATCCCTCAACAACTCTAGGGCTCAGCAAAACAAGCAACCTAAAGTTAGCAGGAGAATATACAAATCTTGTGCATACAGAAACGCTATCAACACAATGAGCGTGCAAGTAACTACCTCTCCACGAAGGCTTCCAGTACAAATCACTGTCAATAAGAATTCAACAGGAGAGCAGGTACTGGTGCTAACCTATGTGCCTCTTGAAACCAAAACCTAGTCCTTCATCCCATTCTATGGAAGTAGATGCAATGTTTGACGCAGAGGTCTAATAAAAGTTTCATCAAGAACTCTATGGAGCACATTCAGATTTGATATTCAACTCTGTGTAACCAATTCTAATGTGAACGTTTCAAAGGCTGGAAAAGTGAGGGATAAGAAAAACGTTTAGAATTTTCTACCCACAAGATCCTCATTAGGGCCTTTCAACAAGCAAACCACATGACCAGCACATTAGGGACTTTCAAGAATCACTGACTAATTGGAAAACATAATTCCATGGCTCCCCCATATGTTGCTGAGGGAAATTCTCTTTTTTTGTGAGTCCCAAGTGTAGACACTGCTTCTAAATTTCTGCTGGATATGTTTTCTATCAATCAAACTACTCAGGCTCCTCATAAATAGATTCCCAATTAATTGCAAGCATATTTTCTATAACTTCGATTACAGTGAATACTACAAATTCAACAAAGAAAAAAGGCAGGAGGTAAAATTCATGGATGGTAATGCAGTTTCGGTCGGGTGCATCATTTACCTTTCACCCATATAGGGGGAGCGCCAGTGGCATTTGCAACAAGAAATGACATTGCGATATCCTCACAGTTCCTGGAATATTGATTCTATGATTTAGTGAAAAACTTGATCACACATCTCAAAGGATGAAAACATCAACAAAAGCAAGGGAAAGAATTGTAAGCAGCACACAAATCACAAGGACACGAACCTGTTTTTGGTTACATATTCTCTAATTGATGCAGGCATTTCATTTGTGTACACACTGAAATACTTTTTATGGAAGAAGGCCGCCTTTGAGAGTATCATACTGTAAGTACCCGTCCACCAAACTGACCACCACCCACCATAGACATAATGATCATTGTGGCCTTCCTGCAAAGAGATGGACTTATAAAAATGGCAGGTTTGGACAGTTTTCAGCAATTCAAAGTGCAGGTGGTTCCCAATTACTCTTATGAAATGCCATTGGTGAATAAATGACAGAATGTATAAAATTCTTACAGAAGTCCAAATTACTGTTTCAACTCAGGATTTGATACTTGTGCCATATACCATCAACAAATCTATTTTATCTCGTTTTCAGTAGGACAGGACCCGAGCAGTGAATAATATGGCAAGTGCTTCGCCTATAGTGTTCAATACCATGAATAGAAATGGCTTTGCCTAACATAGGAAACACTACTCTCCAATATTCACCCTAGTCAGCAAGGGCAAATCCTCAGCAGGGAATCCAAACATTCAGAAGTCATATGTCTTTTTACAAATACAGTTTTGATGCACACGTTGAACCCCTAAAGCAGAGAACTATGTGTGCGTGCACAAAAAAAGCAAGAATTCAGATTAACAAACTGTGAAATGAATAGATTGTAAAAACATACCAATCGATCAATCCAATGGGCACGTGGCACAAATCCCACCATTGTATCAGGTGCACTTCGCCAAACATTAAATGCAAATTCAACAGCAGAGCAAGAAAATATAACATCATCGTCAATTGAGAAAACAGCATCTGTATTCAAGTCCTTTATCTCCTTGAATCTGTTGTTTAAACTGTCTTCCTTGTTGATGTCAAACTTCAGTTCAACTTGACGTCCATCTCTGGAGTTGGACTGGACCACATGGTTAAGAAATTTTTTGAGGGAATCAGGTGGAGGATTAGGCTCACTCCACACGATATGTATAGATTCAAGTCCAGGGCACGAGGAATAGTGAGAAATGGACTCCTTCAAAAGATCATATCTCTTCCATGTATTCATTACAATAGCATATCCTTTCCTGCCCACAAAACACATTTATCCAACATGAACACATATGAACTTGACCTTTCTGATATAAAGAAAGTAAAATGATCAACATTACAATGAAATGCGAATAGGGCTGCTGCAATCCACCTATTACAGTATTCCTCTAAAACTCAGATCTTAGAGACTACGCATTAAGCTCAAATCTCACCATTCTTTTACATAAATTTTTAATTCTGTGCAAAAATCTTGAAATAACAAGCAGAAAAAGAATAACAGCATATGGATTACATTTCTGGTACTGCACTTACATCCAGGGAATAGAGCTGTTTTCCTTGTATCTTAAATATATAATGGAATTACAACCTACATCCCCAGTCAAAAGTTATGACCCTGGTCCGGTATATAAAATCCCTCCCTTGCATCTCCACTTGGCTCCACGCATGGGCTTCCTTAGGACCCAAATTATTGCACAAATTGCTCATTGTTAATACAGTGTGCGTTTCAACCTCTACTCCCAATTAATAGTTATAACCCTAGCCCAGTAAGTGGAAAATCTCTTAACTTTTGTCTCCACTCCACTTCACCTCTGGACCCTCTCTCAGGTCCCTCTTCCATTGTACCCAAAGAATAGTATATCTCACTCGCCGTGAATATGATTCACTATTGAAAATTCATCAAATTAGCAAAGCTTTGATAGATCATTATTCACAATTTTTTTGTGATCTGCACATGACCATGTCGAAAATGTCTTTAGTAGCATCTGAAATGTGTGAACTGTGTAGTCTTAAACTCTCAACGCCATCCGCGTTTAGGGAGCAATATATATATAAAGATAGTTTCAAAAAAGCTCTTAATTAAACTGAAAAGAAAATTAAACATAAATAATTTGGTTATGCATATGTCACATTTTAGTTTTTTCCTCTTCAAACACTTTCCATAATCAAAATGTAAGAAAATATTCCACCAATCCAAAATAATATCTTAAAGTTTTCTAGATAGGTCATATTTGTCACCAGAACTTAAATGAACTTGTTTGCTATAACCGAATAAACTAGGATATTAAATTGAACGCAAATCTAAAAACAACGTCAAACTGAACTTTAACTGTTTTTAATATTCACAAAATATGGAAAGCAGAAACAAATTAATTGTTAATCCGTGTACATGTAATTGTGTAGGCAACAAATGGATATTCACATAAATAATCCAAGTAAGCGTGTAAAGTTGCTAATCGGAGAGCTTTCTTTTGGTGTATCTAACTGTACCTACCGTGGAACGAATGACCGGCCAATAGAAGTTGTGTTGGTCCATCCCGTAAAGCCCGACGCCCAACTCAGCAGCGCCATCACCGTGAAGGCCATGATACAGGAGAGGAGGAGCTTGATCTTGACAGATCCGAGAGTGAAGATCGCGAGTTGCCGGAGCCGCTGCAACGCGCGACGGCTAAACAAGCTCCCTCTCATCACCGCGATTTTTCTACACCAAGAACGACTCGTCCATACGGCTCCCACCGTTTCCGGTTCCTGGCGGTTTCGTCGCGTTCTCTAGAGACACGAAAGGGAATATGACAACGTGGCATAGGCCTGACGGCGCTAGAAGTGATTGCAGTAAAAAAACGCAATCCTTCGACGAACCTACTGGCGGCGGCGGCTCACTGATGTCACCGATTTCATTATCCGCGGTGTCGTTCTCGACAAATCCACCACCATTTTCGTCTCCGACGCGAGGATTGAGCAGTTGAGCAGTTGAGAATGCTGTGATCCGGGACAGGGATTTCCTGGAGAAAGGAACAGAGACAAAATGGTCATCATCCGGAGGTCCATCTTCTCTATATACTACTCCTTCCCTCTCAACGGTTAAGATTTTTTAATAGCAGTAAACACGTCAAAATAATCTTTAATTAGAATGAAAATATTATTAAAAAGGATAAAGAATGGCTGGATCGAATCCGTCGAAATTCACCGTCACTGTTTAATTCTCAGTAAGTGGCAAATCATACGGACAGAAAATGTCTCGTCACGGGACAGTCTCGGCCTGTCACGGCGTTGAATATTTGCCTGATTTTGGAATTGTCCATGTGGTCACGTTATCGAATCTTGACACTTCCAAAAATGAAAAAGTTACAAACTTTTAATAACAAAAATAGTTTAATGCTTGAAAATACAGGTTTCATATTAATCAGATTATTTTCTTGTAATAAAAATTTCAAAAACATATTTTTTTTAAATAAAGGATGTAGAACATACGTAATTTCAAAATATTATGGTTTAAATAAATAATTATTTATTGACCTTCAACTCTATGACTCTTGTATAATGATTAAGGATCATAATAAATGATATTTAAGTTAATTCTACATCTTATATTAAAATCTTAGCATAAATAGACATATAATGTGAGTCTTGTTGAATGAGAGTAATTTGTATGGAATTTTTTTTTTCACTAACACGCATGAGAATGGGAAGGGAGGAGAATTCAAACACATGATTGGATGGACTCACCAATCATGAGTCTAATCTAATCACCACTTAGTCATGTTCAAAATACCGAAAATGAGATGACAAATGAACAATCAAGATGTTGGTTGAAAAGCATGGTAAGTGGAATAATCTAAATAAAATAATTCTCGACTAGCCTTTAATTATATATTTTTTAAAATAATAGTTGAATGTCATAACAGAGTACTTAAATCATAATTAATCAATAATTAACCACTAAGATACTAGTAAATCCTTTTTATAATAAACAAAAAAAACACTTTACTTTTTAATTAATTTTTAAATAAGAATAAAGTCTTTTAATGTAGTATTAGAAGTCAAATCCAAATCCAATATCATTTTACTTATAAATTTAAGTTTTTCTTCTATTATACATAAAGGAGAATGTGTTGATATATATATATATATATAATTGCATTAAACTAATTTTAATGTGAGAATTTTCTTGCATCAAATTTATTATAGGTTCTAAGTACCTTATCCTTATGTGAAAAAGAAAAAAAAAAGAGAGATAAAAGTTTTCATAAAATAGTTTCTTTATACTTTGATGAAAAGTCTTATTTTACTTGTGAATTTTCTTTACAAAAAAATATTTTATTTTTAGATGAAAATTTTAAACTATAATAAATTTACACAACGATGCTCAAAGATAATTGTTCCAATGAGAGAAGCAATTTACAGGAAAATAATTTAATTTTCTTTACATCTCGCGTGCGGTGCAAATTACGCAATCGCCCTCATAAATTACTACCTATTTGTCTTATTCTTGGAAATTTTCTGATCGAGCTGGGCTTGCACCAGCTTATTATGTTATGAAAATGGGTTTTCCAGATGGAAGCCCAATAAGCCGAAACTCATCACTCTATGCTTCGCTCGGTCCGCTTCCCTGCCAATGCTTGGATGGCTGGGTTTTGTAAAACTACTCCAGCCGATCCTGTAAATCAGCCCCAATCTTGATTTCGTGTTGACCTTGATCGATAAGACCCAACACGCCCTTCGATGATTAGCCCCCCTTAATAGGTCTAACTAATTAAAAAACTAAAGAGCACGAGTCAAGAAAGTGTGTTACAAGACAAGCCTTTCATTTATGTTTGTTAAATGTTGGTTTATTTGTGTTATATAGGTCTTTTCTTTTCTTTAAAATGAAATGTTAAAAAAAGATTGATATAGTTAAGAACTATATTTTTATTTTAAAAACAACTCATACAAATAAATATTCTTACATTATTCAATCACACTTACTTATATTTTAGTAATTTAAAACTAGACATTTACATCATTAATGTGTCTTTTTACTGTGATATTTTTACCAAGATGATTTTGTAAAGCTGCTTTGTGTATAGATTTTAAGTTTACTTATATCTATATGGTACTAAACAAAAATTTAGACTCTTATATTAAGTTAAAAAATTAATTTTTATTGTAAAAACTAATTCATGAAATGAATAAATCTCATATTTAACAACATACATACTCATACCTTAGTAATATGAAATTGGATATCACACTATTATTAAGTGTTAACATATTTTAAAAAGACTTGAATGTATTAAGACATATAATTCTATGTGTTAGAAAGTTAATCATATTTCAAAATCAACTCAATAATAAAGAATATTTCTTCTTACAAAAATTTATACACTATGAAACTTGTTTTCACACAATTTCTAATTACACCACTTTTCAATCTTACCGTTATATCTTAGGTAAAACTTACCCACTAGTCCTCTTTTATATTACAATCAAACGTTAGCACGTGGTATTTGGGCCATTAAACCTTAAAGCATCCTCTTGAAAGAGCTTACGAAGCAAGCTGGTCGGCTTGACAGAAACAATCCAAGTAAGCTTACCTCTCGCAACAGTGAGGCTGCACCAAAATATCAAGAAATTCGCACTTCACAGGGTGTGCCCAATTTTGTCTTGCTATCTCTGTCCTGAGAGCATCATCTATAAGCAAGCCAACGCTATCGATTTTGCATAAAATAACACTGCTTTCTTGTTTTTTATTTAGGGGACGGTGAGGCTTTGTCATCGATCCCGCAAGGGATAGTGATGTCTTTAACCATATCAGCAAGAGCTATGGCCCAGATTCAACAGGCGGTAGCCATAAAAACTGCATCATTACATTATAATAGAACTGTCTCGTCACCAACATTATCATGATTGAAATTTTAAAAGGGTTTAGTTGGGAAGACTTTGTGGGTTGTGCTAATCTTATCCACATGTTTATTAATCGATACTCGATTAAATATTGGTACGCAATCGAGTTCTGACATTAACCAGCCAACAAAGAACATAATCAGATATTAAACTACGGCACAATTGAATATACTTATGGTAACTATTGGCACCGGCGAGCTACTCCACTTCATCCACTTCCTTTCCAGGTTCAAACTAAAGAACCTACTTTATATTACAAATGTCTATCCCTCTCTCAAATGCAGGGTTTGGAATGTTGAAAAGAACCGTGTTAATAGTATAATACTTCTTTGATCCCAAATGATACGAGCTTCAATTGAGCCACAAGTTTGCTTATAATTTATGTGTAAGGATTTTTTATTTATTTTTTCATTAGGTAAATAGGATTGTGAGGAAGTTGAGTTTCAATCCTTAATTCCAGACGATATGAATCACCAACTGAGCTACATATTTATATTTTTTACGGGACATCTCATTATTTGTGAACCTGACATTTATGATGTTTTTATCTCAGTGCTTCTTATAGAACACTTCTTTCTGATCGAAAAACAAGAAAAGCTGTCAATCAAAGGGGTGCTGTGGTCCGGATAAGAACCCGGCCCCGAAGTGCTTGTCTCAAGTGGGAGAAGTGCATCTGCATCTTTGAACCAGATCGGTGGGGCATGCCATCCAGCTTTTATTCGGATGCGAATCGTTTATAAGCTTCGCTTTTCCGGAACAAGACGATGAAGATAAATTGGTGTATACCACATTCGGATTATTTTTTGTCATCCATACATGTCATCCGTAGTTAAGAATTCAACAGAAGAATATTAATCCACGAGATGATAAGTATAGTTAATCAGAAGGCTAGAAATCATTTGCATAGGTGGTGAACTAGTTATCGTTGGCCATGTGAAGGACAGATAATGATAACCCATTTCGTCATCACTCTTCACGATCCTTGGGCCTCTAGTCTTCACGATGATTGAAAGCAGCCGATCATGCGATCTCCGTTAGCCACGCGTGAAGAAATGTAGCACGGTCACGGTCACGGCCACGACCCAACATTTTCCTCGTTCGTTTTAGGAACATGGACGGTGGACTTATTCATAGGAGCTTACACGTGTATGGACAAGGTTGTGCCAGATAGGATAAGGTGGTGATGTCTCTTTCAACGACCATAAGGGGTAGTGAGAGCTTAAGCCCAAAAATAATTAATCGGCTGCGAGAAAAGAAAATAAATTGAATTGGAAATGACAAGGTGGTCCCGCCACCACCCTCCTTGTTTCATCATCATGGCCCGTGTTGGTTTATATATTTCAACAAATCCCACCACTTCCACTCAAATCAGTCTCAGGGGAGGGATAAGTGCCCAGTGACTAGTTAACTAGAGAGAGAACCAAGAGACAGATAGCGTGATCGGAGCTATGGAGGGCAAGGAAGAGGATGTTAGATTGGGAGCCAACAAGTTCCCGGAGAGACAGCCGATTGGCACGGCAGCTCAGAGCCAAGACGATGAGAAGGACTACAAGGAGCCACCACCGGCGCCGCTTTTCGAACCGTCGGAGCTTACTTCTTGGTCCTTTTACAGGGCTGGAATCGCGGAGTTCATGGCCACCTTCCTCTTTCTTTACATCACGATTCTGACAGTGATGGGAGTTGGGAGGTCCTCCAGCATGTGCGCATCGGTTGGGATTCAGGGCATCGCTTGGGCCTTCGGCGGCATGATCTTCGCCCTCGTCTACTGCACCGCCGGCATCTCAGGTTCGGTCTCACTAAAACTGCTTGTAGAAAATTAAAAAAAAAAAACGTGGGGACAGTAAAAAGAGAAAACGCCCACCGTGGGGCTCGAACCCACGACCACAAGGTTAAGAGCCTTGCGCTCTACCGACTGAGCTAGACGGGCTTATATCTGGTTGCTAATGATTACCCTATTCATCTTTTACAGGAGGTCACATAAATCCCGCCGTGACGTTCGGGTTGTTTCTAGCGAGGAAACTGTCGTTGGTGAGGGCACTGTTCTACATGATCATGCAATGCCTGGGTGCTATTTGCGGCGCCGGTGTTGTGAAGGGGTTCCAGCCGACACAGTACCAAACTTTGAATGGTGGCGCCAACGTTGTGAACGCAGGTTACACCAAGGGCGATGGCCTTGGTGCCGAGATTGTTGGTACCTTCGTTCTTGTCTACACTGTGTTCTCGGCCACCGATGCCAAGCGTAGCGCCAGGGACTCCCACGTCCCCGTAAGCAATCTCGCTTTCCTTCTTCGTCTCTACCCGCGATCGCTTGGCGGTCGTGCTTTTCTTCTTCTTTTCTAGGTCTGGTTTTTGTTGATGATGGTGTATTTGATCAGATTTTGGCACCTCTACCCATCGGGTTCGCGGTGTTCTTGGTGCACTTGGCGACCATCCCCATAACCGGAACCGGTATCAACCCAGCTCGGAGTCTTGGCGCTGCAATCATCTACAACAGGCAACACGCTTGGGACGACCATGTAAACAATCAGACCAATCCCTTGATTGTTAAAACCCGTTTACCTAAATCTATATTCTTACACGTTTTTGCCTTCCTATACGCAGTGGATTTTCTGGGTCGGACCATTCATCGGAGCAGCGCTCGCGGCGTTGTACCACCAGGTTGTGATCAGGGCTATTCCCTTTAAATCAAAGTAATTGCCATGTTGAAGATCAAGCCGTGCCTATCCGATTTCCCTGTTTTTCTACTGTTTCTACGTCTGTATTGTAAGCTGTAAAATACCAGCATGCTTGTTTCAACGGCCTTCTTTTCCTACTGTCCTTTTTCAGACGGAGGTTGTTGAGTGGCCACATTTCGGGTGGGTGGGTCAGTGGGCTTTGTTTATTTCTGTCAAGTTGTGCATTGTCTTGTCCAATAATACCGACCAAACGTGCTCTAAAACTCCTGTTGTGAACGACATGAATCGAACCTATGCTTTTTATCACTAGGATCATTATCTTTTCTTTGTACTACGTTAACACACAAGAAAGCAGCTCCACAAATATTAGACAGAATACAAAGTATACCATTGCATTAAAAGTGTAATACTAAACTTCAAAAATATAATGTTTAAGCAATGTTTAAATATAAACAAAAAATATATATTCTTTCAATTTATCGTCCTTTAAGCGACGTTCTCCGGCATGACTAACTAGTCACGGACCTTCCTATCCTGATAAGAATAACAAAAGCTTAAAAAGTCGAACTGATACTACATAACCACTGCATCTTCTGAGTTACAAATGGTGCATTATCTTAAGCTTTTCTTAGTGTCGTTTTCCATTAAAACATTGTAGTTGGTGGTGGACTTACCTAATACCCCATAAAGAATCGAGATAAGGATATCCGCTTTTGACTTCCATTTTCTTTCTTTATATCATTGCCACCTTGGTTATCCACATCTTTACATCAAACGTTAGCTATAAAAAGTTTATGAATTAAATTAAGCCATAGCAATTTCAAGTGAAGGTTAGTGGTTATAAGCATGAAACTGCGGTTATAATCACTGACTCAAAGTTGAATAGAAATTGAGGGAGATTACATTAGATACTAAAACTCTACTAACAAAAAGTTCAAGAGTTGAATTTTTTTGCTATTACTTAAATTCAAAACGCGCATGTAAACCTTGATAAATTATTTTAGATGGCAATTAAAGCTTGGTAGCCTAAGTCTTAAGGACTATTTTACATAGGTTGTACTAGCCTCTTACATAGGACGGCCAAATTCGGGTACAATTCGAGCGGCCAACTACAGAAAATAGAACAAGGCAGGGTCGATAGTTTTCAACAATAATTAAATCGTAGGTTATATACACAAACAAGGGAAGTTAGGCATGGCCATAGCAAGCATGTTGCATGTGGGTACAGCCTCTAGTGACGTGTCACAAGTAACACCATTCATCGTGGGAGAAACTGACAGCAACGAAAGTAGGTCAATCGAACAAAGATATTCTGGAATATTAGGGTGCGTTTGAACTTTTGCTACTCGAAACATAAAACAATATTTTAATTAATTGATTACATGATAAAAGAATAGTTTAAATTCTCCAAAGAATGAAAACCTAATTAAAAGAATAGTTTAATTCATAAAAGAATATTATGTGACGGTAGATTGTCTCAATTATGTTGGATTTTGCAAAAACCACATGTGTATAAAAATAAAAGGATATTGAAGATTTTAAACTATTTGTCAATGTTAACGATCATAATTTATCATTATTTTAATGGTTTAGTGCAGTAATAACTCTTTAGAAAAATTTTCTTTTAAGATGGTTTTTGTTAGAGACAAAGTCATTCGTTAGATAGATATGATATTTAAACTTTATTTAAATATAAAAAGAGTCATCCCAATTTATGAGTTAATTTTTAAATTAGACTTTAAACTTATTTTGATTTTGATATTAAAGGACAAATTAATCAATTACAATTCTCGTTTAACTCTTAATTCCTAGAATATGCTCAATGCATGAAAAATATCTATTCTTTCATGCTCAATATTGAGTTCAGGATATGTATAGTATATGATAAATATTAGAGACAAAATTTTATATTAAAACTATGTAATTTTATAATAGTGTTTAAATATAAAAATATTTTTATAATTTATAAAATAATTTTTAGATTGAGCTTTAAAAATATTTCTAACATGCTTTTTTCACTCCAATCATCTTCACAACTAACTAAATTCATATTTAAGGTTTTCAAAATTATTATTTTGTCTCTTATTTTGACACTACTTGTTGGACACACGATGAGTCATGTAACCCTGTATTCCACTCCGTCCTTGGAACGGACTGAAGGCCCAGAGTAGGATGGCCGGCGGCCCAATAAGAAGTTAACAAGAATCTTTCCTCCCCCCCCCCCTCTTTCTCCTTTCTCCCAAAAACCCTAGCTCTCGTTGCTCCCACTCTGTGCCCAACTAGACTGCATCGAGCACGGAGAATGGCGGCTAGCGAGCACACAGTGTTGCAGTTCGGGCCGTCCTCGGCGGCACTGTCCGCGAAGGTTCACCCTTTGGTTATCTTCAACGTCTGCGACTGCTACGTGAGGCGGCCCGACCAAGCCGAGCGTGTCATCGGCACGCTTCTCGGCTCCATCTCTCATGAAGGCGTCGTCGAGATCAGCAACTCTTATGCCGTGCCTCACAATGAATCGTCCGGCCAGGTTCTTGTTGTTCCATCTCAAATTTGCATCGAATTTCGCGTCATTGTAGTATTTGTTCTGGATTTGAACAACTTTTACATGGAAAATTGTTGCTGTTCTCTTCTGTCTGACTGCCAAGAAAATAAAGAATTGATTGGGGAAATATGCTGAAAGATTTTAGATGTCTGGTTTTCATTCATTGGGATCTGAATTTGGTTTGTGAAAGCATATGTGATAAAGTTTTGTTGATGATTTAATCGTCATCTTTTTAGCCTAATCTTCACAGTTTTGTTTTTACACGCTTTAGTTCCTGATAACACTCCTACAGATCAATAAAAAATTGTGCTATCTGATGTTATTTAATCTTCTACTTAATGTTTTTTGGACTTGTAGGTTGCTCTGGATATTGAGTATCATCGCAATATGTTATTATCTCACCAAAAGGTGAATCCGAAGGAAGTCATTGTTGGATGGTAACTCCCATTCTACTTCTTTGTCGTTCTTAATATTCAGTGATTATGTATTCTTCTAGGTAGAGTGTTCAGTTGTTTTGATTATCCAATGAGTCATCTGTCCATGCTCTGAAACAGCACTTTGTGACTTATAGACTTCAGCACATTAGGAGCTTGTCTGAATCTATCAATCCCGTTTCCGGATCCTACCTCTATGCTAGTTGAATTTAGTTAAACAGATGCAATGGTAGATAGTAGAAAGGTTCTGTATGGGGATAGTTACTTGGTTTGGGTCCAATATACAACCAAACTAAAAAACGAAATATGAAACCTATGTCCTAGATATGTCGTAGAAAGAAGAAAGGGTTATCCACAGTCACTCTTGGGAAAGCCTGTCTGTATCAGCAGAGGCATAGTTCCTCGTTTTCATGACATTTGAACTTCAAAGTCATGTTATTCTAGTATTTCTCAAGAATTGCGAATTGGCCTGCTGGCATATGTGAATGACCTTTTGATTTTATACATCATTTAAACATTTTCTATGGTATCTGTGTTATTGTTTGCAGGTACTCAACTGGTCTTGGAGTCACTGGAGGTAGTGCATTAATCCATGAATTTTATTCCAGAGAAGTTGCCAACCCTGTCCATTTGACTGTTGATACGAGATTTGAGCAAGGCAAGGGCACAATAAAGGCATATGTTTCTGTCAATTTGTCACTTGGCGACCGACAACTTGCTGCACAATTTCAGGAGATCCCTCTCGATCTTCGTATGATTGAAGCTGAACGAGTTGGATGTAAGAAATTGCTTAAAGTCTCTCATTTTCTTTTAAACTTTGATGGCACACAGAGATAAGGTGCTCCTTTGCTGAAACAACGTTCCTGAGAGGATGAGTCTCTTATTTTGTTGAAGTTTTGAGTAAAGGTTATTAAATGGGAAAACAATCTAGACTTGGCTGATGAATTTGCTAGATAGTCCTAGGCAAGATGATACTTTTGAGTAGTCATGCTTGAAACCACAGAGCCAAGATTTTTGATTGATATTATTTCACTTTGTTTTCCAATGTGAATCGACAATGTTGAACGTCCATTTGCTAGGAGTAGTTACCGTCTCATTTCTTGATATTTACTTCTGTTAAAAGGCATATCTCTAATAGTAGTTAAGTGTAGAGATGTATGAAGATGAAATGGGAAAGGTTGTCTTTCTATGGCCTCCGATCGTCCAAGTCAAGTCTTCTGGTCTTCTTAGTCAAGTTGCAGAATAAAGTCATTGCATTTGGTTTGTCTTCCTCGGGAGATTGTTAATGTCTTCTCCATGGCATGCTTCTTTCTTTAATTCTTGGCTTATGGATTTTGATAATGGTTTCAAACCAGTAGGATTGCATACTCTACAGCATTAGTGTTTTGCATAAACCTATCACTTTGTCAAAGTTCTGTTCTTGATCTGACTCATCCTATCTACATGGGGCATAGACAATATATTGATCGTGTAAATATCATTTCATTGTATATGAAAATGGCACCATCATTCATTGACCATTGGTCCTGTCTATATAATGAATAGTATCCGAATACTGATGAAATTAGTTGACATCACCCTTTGTTTTTGAACTTCAAAAATTGCTGCTGCATTCATTGTTTAATGTGGTCAAAATCTTTGTCAAAGATCTTCATTGTTGGTCCTTGGGGGTTTTGTGTCCAAGCTTGAAGTCTGAGTCTGTTGGTTAAATGTAAAGCTTTCTAGTGAAGAATTATATGTTTTTTTTTCTGTTGGACTTGTAAATTTGGTGCCAATCTTGCTGATAATGAATTTGTTGATGGCAGTTGATATTCTAAAGACGACAATGGTTGACAAATTTCCAAATGATATAGAAGGGATGGAAGCTTCAATGGAAAGGCTATTAACTCTAATTGATGATGTCTACAAATATGTTGACAGTGTTGTGGTAAAGTAGCTATACCGTCTTACTTATTCATGCCACCCTGCTTTTTGTTTGATATAATATTTTCTCTTTCCCCAGGAAGGGCATGTAGCTCCAGATAACGACATCGGGAGATTTATATCAGAGACTGTATCATCCCTTCCCAAACTGTCTCCCCCAGCCTTCGATAAGCTTGTAAATAACAGCCTGCAGGTATTTAAATGATTTGGATTACTAAGTCCATCAAACATGGTTTAGTTACAACAAACTCAGTGGGTTCTTGCTAGTAACTCTGAAGTTTGTGGAACTAGTTAAAAGTGCATGTTCCCATGGGGAGATGTTGGTTTCTTATGGACCGTTTGCTCTTTCTTTTGCCTTACAGGACAATTTGCTATTGCTCTACTTGTCAAGCATCACCAGGACACAGCTCAGCTTAGCTGAAAAGTTGAACACAGCTGCTCAGATCCTGTAATCCAAACAGTTATGTTGCCATTGGTCAAAAAGCATCTTCTGTGGGTGAGGGAATTGATGTGCCAAGATAATTTATTTTAACAAGCGTTCTCCGTCAGTGCTTTATGACCAAACTTTGAGAAATTTTGTATCTGGAGAAAAGTTGTAATTTTTTTGCATGATTCTGAGTAGGTAGGATCTCTTCAATTTGACGAAGATTGCTTCATAGTGGTCCGATTGTTTTCTGTAGACAACTTAATCTTTTGTTTGACACAGCTTTTACTCTGGTGGTCGAAGAACCCTGCCACAATTGCCTTCTAATGATTAAACATCACTGAGAATTGAGAATCTTGGCCATTGTTTCGACATTTATTTCAAGAGTCTGAGTAATGCCCTATATAGCATGGGAGCAAAAGACTCATCTTTGTAAGCTAGTTTTAAAGAATATATTAACTTTTTATATGACATCAAGATTTAGGTAGGCGAAGTACTCTTTCATACATCGTTTTTTTTTTTTTTTTTCTCTTCCAAAATTTAATAAGAGAAGGACGTGCAAGCAAGAGGTGAAAGGGGGGATGATTCTCTGCTCTTTCTTAGGAAAACGACCAAAGAGAAAGTTGAAGAGTCCAAGGAAAACAATATACTCGGGAAAATTTGCCTGTTTTCCTGTGGATTTGGTGCAGGATCTGCTCGTGTTCTGGCTGGCTTTTTCCTCCAAAGGGGAGCACCTCCTTGGCCGCCGTGTGGTTTTGAGGGCTCACCGCGAAATAGCATTAGAATAGTAATCACTGTTTGATGAAGATCAGAGAGAGGCACGTGGTAACTGGTGATGGTTTGGACCATTTGGGAAGGGGAGACCGGGCATGATTGGGCCGGATCGTGTTGTCATGGAACGATCGGTGCTTTTGCAGTTTTGTCCGGAGGGAGCAAGTGGAGACAAGAAAGATTTAAAAAAGAGGAAGATATGGTGCAGCCTAGATTTCACGCGTGCCCTATTTCTAGGTTTAGACTTCTCGAATCTCACTGAATTTCAATTTCCTCGTTCCTCTCGAACACGTCCAACTCTGTCTCTCTCTCTCATCTCTCATCTCTCATCTCTCTGATAAGAGCAACGGTGGAACCTGATCCGTCGACAACCATTAAGGACAAGAAAACAAGACACATGGTGTTTTTCTATCCGTCTCGCCCTCCAATGGTAGGTATTTCTACTTTATTCTTCGATTTATTAGCAAACTATTGTCTTTTATCGATCCTTTTATAATTGATTGTATTATAATTTCTAAATAGTTATAATATTTCATCACACATTAATTCAGTTGTTTTAATTTTAGCTAATTGATTGTAATCATTATACATAAATAAAGTTTTAATGATTGCTTTGTGCTTAGAATGAAAGGTATGTCAAAAAACAAAAAAAAAGGCTATATATTGAGATCTTTTATTTCTTGTGCATGGAGCAAACCCTTTTGCTTTGCTATAAGTGTGAAAGGCAACTAG
The DNA here is from genome assembly GCA_028551475.1 of Casuarina equisetifolia. NCBI lineage: Eukaryota > Viridiplantae > Streptophyta > Magnoliopsida > Fagales > Casuarinaceae > Casuarina > Casuarina equisetifolia. Next base: position 1,385,776 of record CM052355.1, read on the forward strand.
TAAAGGTTGGGCACAAAAAGAGGCTTAGAACAGCATTTCTCTTTCAAATGATTATTGGTGGATGGTCTTTTCAAACTAAAAGCTTTCCAGTTCGTGGGATCCATATCAGGAACCCAAAGCAAAATTTGAAATACCTTAATGAGGTAGCTTTACAAACATAATGGACAAAGAAAGTGCAATACAATAAAAGCTCCACGGATAATAAGGAAGTTCACAAGCCGACAATCTGTTGTTCGATTCGGTGTGCAGCCACCTGCACGACATAATCTCGGCTTATTTTAGTCGAACAAGTCCTAGGAGTTAGATCACGGCAAAGCCGTTGTGCCAAGCATAAGCAGACAAATTCCACCCCGTGAGCAACACACCTCGGGAATTGTAGGACTCTGCGAAAAACAACTTGCCTCTACTCCTCTTTTCCAACGTACAAATCCTTTTAAGTGTTTGAAGAGCCACGCTTTCATGAAAAATGAACAAGCTGGTAATGCATAGAAGCCTTTATTTTCTTATTCTATATTATCTTGTAAAAGAAGCTAACGTTTTCATAAACAATGAAAAAGTGTTACAAGGTCCAGGCTTTCATAAACAGCGAACATGTTGGTAATTGTTGGAATTTCTTATCTAATATTAACTTATAAAAGAGGGTACCATCTTCATAACCGATAAACATATCGAGGATAGTTGTTTTACATCGTAAAAGTATGATCCTTAAGTAAGATTTCAATGTAATGTATATTTTTTATTTCATGAGTTTAAACTCTTATTGAGCTACAAATGATAAATAATATTAAAGTTCTCAAAAGAATATGACATGTTAGTATATTGGCAATGTACAACACATATTAGATTTCAATTTTTTTTGTATACTTATGTGTGTGAAAACACTTATTAAGAAAAATCAGCTTAGTTCCTTAAAACTATCTCGTGAACTTTTATCAATAATCTTATTGATATGATAAGCTTTCAAAAACTTTGGTTATTGGTAAAGGGAAAAGGATCATGTAGAGATATTTGCCACTTACTATTAGAAAACCCACCTAGTCACCTATGACCAAAACAAGAACTTATCTTTTGAGGTTTCCCAAAATTTTCCCAAGAAACTAAGAAGTCGAAGTTCGGAACCGAAAGATGAAGCAACCAGATGACTTAAAAAAAGGGATTTAGTTGCCTAAGACAGGAGCCACATGACAAGAGAAAAGCTAAGTTGCTCCCCTTTTGGCTGGTCATGAGTTGTCTCTCCCAAATCTCTATTGGGTAGCTTTGTTGTCCATTAGTTTATGTTCCTACGCCCTTAAAAGCAGGTTTAACCCCACATTTGCAGACTGAACTGTGCCTTCTGGTCAACCAAACTCAGTATCTCTGCCAGACTGTTGTGATCACAACCGTCCAACCCAGATCAGACAATGTGTAACTTTGACTTTCGCTTGAATCAATCTCTTTATGCCTAACACCCACTTAACATATTTTATGAAATTTGAACTGTTGTATATGATTTGTAGCAGACACCCACTAGTTTAAACCACAAGTTTAAAGAAAAAGGCTTGGATTACTCGGATGTCCGGGAGGAGTTGGACTTCCTAGATTAGTCTACTCATGAACAGAGACTTAATATTCAAAACAAGCCATTCATAATGGAAGCAAGTGCATACTTTACTGAAAAACACAAAGAACCCTGTCTATCTTTGTACATGAACTCAAGGTTTTTTCGAGGGGTTTACATCAATCAAAATAGTTTAATCATAAGAAAGGATACTTGCATCTTGTCTGCCCGCAGATCGAAGCGTTCAACAGTGGCAGCTTTTACGCCTGTCTCGCTCTTTCTATCTCTCAGCACCAAAAACCGGGAAAATTACACCGATCACGTCCGCACAATCCAGGCTCGGACTCCCTAAAATCGAAACAAAGTGGAATAAACAAAGGCCTTGTTCTGCTATTCTATGATCTCTGGTTTTGTAAATGGAAAAAGGAAAACCAGGAGAGAAGTTTCAAATAGTTTATTCAGTTTAGCGTATTATATATGCACACGAACTCGCATCTTCAGAGTTCAGAACCGCAGAGAGAAAGTTCAGAGGGTGCAGAAGCTCTGGAAGCGTTTGAAGGTTGGATATGGACGAGGGAATGTCAGCCTTTTGTGTTAAAGCAGGAAGTGTTCGTGGAAGTGGAAATGGAAGCACTGGAACGAAGTGCGGGCGTTGGAATCCCACCACTGAACAGGTTAAAGTTCTGACTGAACTGTTCAGGTCCGGACTTCGAACCCCAAGCACAGATCAAATTCAGAAGATCTCTTCTCAGCTCAGCTTTTATGGAAAGATCGAGAGTAAGAACGTCTTTTACTGGTTCCAGAACCATAAAGCTAGGGAAAGACAGAAGCGCCGGAGAGTGTCCTCCGAGGAAACGGACATCATCCATCACGAGAAGATTTCGTCTGCAAAACGTACGTTCGACGATCTGAGAATCAAAAGTTTGTTCTTTTATATTCCCTAATTCTTTCTTTCTAGGAACAAAACTTAGTATGCTGCTGTTTCTAGGTTTTACTCATCTTGTTCGTTCGTGTTCTATTTCACAGATTTTGCTGAGATGAACCGGGTTTCAGAGCCCGATCGAGTGATCGAGACCCTCCAACTCTTCCCCATAAATTCCTTTGATCACGAGCCCGAGAAGCTCCGTCTGCGCGCAAACGATTTCAAGGAGACGGCTACTTTTTCATACACCATCGGGACGGAAATAGAACATCCGCCATTGGATCTGCGTCTGAGCTTTCTGTAAACAGACTTGGAATCTTAGTAAGGGGAAGGAAAATATTCCGGTGGAATATTGTTGTATTTCGGAAGATTTAGGTTTAGCACTAAGGGGAAAAGACATGGATATAAGTTCAAAGCTTTTTAGCTGAAAATTTTACGTAGTGATAGATTCTTCTCTTTAAATATTGAATATGCTTCGACATTCTCCTCTGCAATCTCGTAAAACATTGTTTTATCTCTCTGTGTTTACTCTGTTGGATTTTTTTGTACGCTCGGAAAGTGGAATTCGCTTCCCGTCATCAGAATAGCTTCTCGGAGTCCATAAACATACTAGAACAAGTGGGTCGTATCTTGGAATCTGCTTCCAATTAATTTTGAACCTTATGCAGCAACTGTAGGTCAAGAAAGATACCCACATCGTTTGAATACGTTGAAATCCCTCACTCTCTTTACCTCTCTCTCTCTCCTTTTTCTTTATTCTTTCTTCCTGTCCTCTTGGCTTAACCATGGAACATCCTGTTCTTCTTTTTTGTTTTGCCATCAGTGAGTTAACATAGTCCACAAGGTGGCTCCATTTATATGGTCATGTTCATACAAAGACCCTTTACAAAATTTCATGCACAGACGCACAGGAGATGGTGTTCAAGGCCTATAAGGGTAGAAAATAGCTGATCTCATTCCTGCAAAACTGGTGGACTGTGGATAGGGTGCTGGAATAAAAAACAATTCGTGCCGCGGTTGCTGTTTGGGTGAACAAAGTAAAGTGGATAATTCGGAGTTAGGTGGAAAAATCAGAAGAAACATGGAATGGATATTGGTTCTTCCACCCACTGTAGGGCACTGTAGAGCCCTGACTTTTCTTATCTTATGCTGTCTTTCCCCTTTTTTTGATCGAGATAGCCGCCAAAGGATGCTCTGCTTCCTCCCATGGAGGAATTGGGCAAGGGATATATGTTAGGTGCAACTCTTTCCCTCTAAGCAACGTAACAAATGATGCATAAATTCGGGACTATCATGTGTCAAATATTAGAGGGTCCATGTCCACCTCTTAGAAGTCTTTGTTGAGCAAAAATGTTGTTTAAGGTTATAAGATACATTATAAGTCTTATCTTTTTTAATATAACATCTTTTTTTCAATATTTTTTTACAATCCAAGTTTAGTACTATTATTACAAAAGACTGGCCTATTATTTAGTTGGATTATAGTTTTGATACCATATGAAAAGTTCATGTTCATTTTTCCTTAAAAGACTTCATTGAGAAAATTAATTATATAAACTTATAAAATACATTGCTCTCGTTCCAAAATATATTATCTTCTTGTTCAATAAAATCAACCTTGGACTAAATCATCTCATCTAATTTATATAGATGGTGCTTTGTGTTATTGAAACTCCTTTAAAATGAAAAGTATATTCCCTTACTAAAAGTTAATTTTAAGTTAAAAATTAATGAAAAATGTTTACTCACACTAGATGCATGTTGAGAACGGTTTTATCTCACATTATATAAATCTCATTATATGTTTTCCGAAACAACATATGCACGTTTTCTTATAAACCGATTTTAAGAAAAAGAAATAGAAGTTCTAACACTAGGCCCAAGGTTAGCTCAGGCTAGGCCAGAATCCATGGATGTTACAGTTCAATCTCAGGCCTCCCTCTCAGGCCGAGGAAGCTTTCCGAGTTCTAATTCGGACTCAATTGGTTCTTTTCATGGCCTGATCTGGTCACATGCAAATTCGGCCTATCACTACCGACATCTCTTGGGGCTTAGTAGATGTCTCCAGCCCAAACATGGAGGAACCTAGCTAGCAAAAGCTATATAAAATGTTTGAGGGGGTTCCGGGCGCAGAAGCGAAGCGGTCAAATTCGAAACCGAATCGCGATGGATGTGATAAAGACGCAGCAGGTAGCGGCGAAGCCGATAGAGAAGGTGATCGTACACCCTCTGGTCCTGCTCAGCATCGTCGACAACTATAACAGGGTCGCCAAGGACACCAACAAACGCGTCGTGGGGGTTCTGCTCGGCTCTGCCTTCAAAGGCACTGTCGACGTCACCAACAGCTATGCAGGCACTTTCCTTTATTCCATTCTGTGTTTCTTTTTCGATACTAGGTTTCTTTGGATCTGAGATTTCGCTGAAATTTTTTACTGCTTTGGCTTCATTTCGTACATGTAGTCAGTTTGTGTGTGTTTCCGGGTTTGTTAGTGTTAAAGAGGGTCAAGCCTTAGAACTGCCTAGGTTGCTAATGTAGAGTTTGAATCTTTAACTTTGACAGTTCCCTTTGAAGAAGATGAGAAGGACCCAAGCATCTGGTTTCTCGACCACAACTACCACGAGTCAATGTTCTCCATGTTCAAGAGAATAAACGGTATTACTTGAACGGGTTCTAGTATGAAATTATGCTCTTTGTTTCGGATATCTCGTAGATGAAGTTGACAATACTTTTTTTTTTTTTTAACAGCCAAGGAACATGTCGTGGGGTGGTACAGCACTGGTCCAAAGCTGCGAGAAAATGACTTGGATATTCATGAATTCTTTAATGAGTAAGGTTTCTAAGCGGTGATTCCCAAATAAATATGAGATTTTTATGGCATTTGCGGTTGCTTTTCCCCTTTGCATTATTATGCCCCAACAGGTTTTCAATGCCAGTAATTATCGATTTTCCTAGAAGGTATTACTAGTTATGTATCTTCCTTTCGATTCTGGTCATAGTTTACTTGTGAATGGAATAGGGCACGATTGATTAGAGGAAATGTCACAATTTTAAGTTATAAGGTGTATATGACTAGGTGGTATTTACATAGTTTGATGTTATATCATCTGTTTACTGGAACACTAGCCTCTGTATTCTTCGCCTCTTATATTCTTTTAAGGATTTGTTCTTCCTTCCTCTAGTATTAGTCAAAGCTTCTTTTGTTGCAGTTATGTTCCAAATCCTGTCCTGGTTATAATCGATGTGCAACCTAAGGAACTGGGAATACCCACAAAGGCTTACTGTGCTGTTGAAGAGGTTAAAGAGGTACAGTTATTTTAGTAAACAGCCCCAACTATTTAGTTGGTGTCGTCATAAACTATTATGTATGATTCTAGTATTCTTGTTTCCTTGATAGATAGATCTAGTTTTTGTTTAAGCTCTGATTCAGATGTTCTAGGAACAAAGAACTGATAGTTGTATATGGTTACAGAATGCCACGCAGAAAAGCCAAAAGGTGTTTGTACATGTGCCTTCAGAAATTGCTGCTCATGAAGTTGAGGAAATTGGTATTGACATTCTATATATGCTTCATGTAAATTCATTGCCTGCTTTTGCTCTTGTTTAAAGTACAATGAACTTATAAATTCATGCATTTTCTTGTTTTATTTTTGCATCTCCCAGTGTGAGTTGAGTAGATACTTAACTTGTAGTGTTGATTTACCTTCTACCTCTCTCTCTTATAGGAGTGGAACACTTGCTTAGGGATGTCAAAGATACTACAGTTAGCACCCTTGCAACGGAGGTTTTGTTTTGAATCTCTCTCCTCATGTTTGTGTATATGCACCATGCATGTCCTTTTGTGTGTTCCTTATTTTTACTTGTACCTTTAACGTAATCTTTTTTTTATCAGAAGAGGTTGGAGAAAAATCTTAGATTTCTTTTGTCTTTGTACAGGTGACTGGAAAATTGATGGCCCTAAAAGGTTTGGATGCTCGGCTTAAAGAGATTCATGGTTATCTTGACCTTGTTATTGATGAAAAGATTCCATTGAACCACGAGATCCTTTACCATTTACAGGTACACTTCTAGTTTGCTTTTGATATATGCTAGATGAAGAAGTTGCTTGATTGAAACTCATGTGTCCACAGTGTGTTTGAATAGATCACAATGAGCTAAAAATTGGGGCCATGAACTTCTGCCTTTGTCATCGTGAAATGCAAGTCACTTCTGTGGAGTGAATCAGTTGTTCTTCCCGTTATGAGCTGTGTATCCAGTGTGTGCACCTGTCAGTGGCAAAAAGAATACATTTCTTGAACGTGTTGCCTTTTAGAAGGTGATATATGTCCCAAAAGATGATATATTCTTTGTGACTATGAACGATGGAACCTCTCATTCTGAAAATCTAAAAAATGATCCGTTTGTTCTGAGATATTTTAAGCCTTATGGTGGCATTCTATTGAGGTACTGTTGCATATTCACATTTCCGGTCTGCTTAATGCCATATATGGGCAATGACATTTGTTTCAAATACCACAGAATGCAACTTATCCTCAGGAACTCCTTGAAAATATTAACCCTCTTTCTTGTGTACTTCATTGTTTGATTATCTGACTTTCTCTCCTTGTGCTCCGTTGACGCCAAATTATTGCGGGTTCATTGTCAACCAATTTTTACATGTGAAATCATTTTGTTCATCTGGTTGATTGTGAGTTTCTGTCTCAGCCACTCCTTTATCTTATATTTGTATCTTTTCAAATCCTGGTAGGATGTCTTCAATCTCCTGCCAAATCTCAATGTGGCTGATTTGATCAAGGCTTTTTCAGGTTAACTTACAATGCCACGCTTACTTTGCTGCAGTTGATGGGTTTTGCTTTGTTTTATAGCTTGCTGATTCATGCCTTTAACATGCAGTGAAAACAAATGATATGATGTTGGTTATTTATCTTTCCTCTCTGATACGAAGTGTAATTGCTCTCCACAACCTGATCAACAACAAGGTGAGATACAGTTCCTCAATCTTCACTCTGAATGTTGTTTTAATATTAACCAATATCAAGAAGTTGACCTTGTTAATAGACTTGGTTCTGATTTGTAAAGGTTATACAAAATGTTTAGTTAAAGTAGGTTTTATATGGTAATGATCTCAATTGGAATGTTGCAGATCCTGAATAAAGAACATGAGAAAGCAGAGGACTCAAAGCCAGTTGCCGTGCCAGCTACTGCTGGAAGCCAAATCTGAAAATTGAATAAATTTCAGCTTTTTGAAGGACTTAACCCTTTTTTCTGACATTGGCCATTGAATGTCTTTTTAGATTTCCTTCATACTCAATTTTGCTCTTTATATCGTCTAAATTCCCAGATTGATAATGCAGATATTTGTTGTCTATTTGAGCATTATTCCTGCCACAAATGCTTCTCTATGCTTTTACTTCCCCATCAGCTTATTAGAGAAGTGTGACTTTGCCCATCGAGACAGTAATCTTGAATGGAAGCAGAAGTCTTCGCTAAAACCATGGGGACTGAACCTCCCATGCAATTCACTTGTGCATGATTTCACCTGGCAAAATGAACTCATCAAGATCCAGCCCGGCAAGGCATTGAGTAATGCACAGATTTACACTGCTTTTTAGGCTCTGGGGGACCATTGATTTGCTGACAAGTTGTGCTTTGTTGATAACAGATTTTCAACGATCTACTAAGATGGCCTGCTTTTCATTACCAAAAATACAAGGTTTTATTGACAAATTATTGGGGGATTACGTGGATTTTATATAAAAGAATACCACCAAACAAGAGAAGAAAAAAAAAAGAAAAGAAAAGAACTCGAAATTATCAAAATTATCATTTTCTGGCACTACCAAAATTATCATTTCTTCTAAGATCTAGAATGATTAAATGTATTATGAAGTTGATTATGTCACTAGAGCTTACATGGGATGTTCCCACTCATCTTCTTCACTGTAATCAGCTCAAATTGATTGCTCGAACTCAGCATCCATGATCACTCCGTCCATAATATGCACAACGATCTCTTTCCTTCTCAAATCCGCCCTCTCTGATCGGACTCTATTAACAACCAGCATCCCATCTCTATCCTTTGAAACGAACAGCGTAAAACCAGAGATCGAATCATACGAGATTTCCCGACCAAACGGCACCGTCGCCGATGAGAGCGTCCGGGGAACAGCCGAGAAACCCAATATCCTAGAAACCACCGCATACGTATCGTTCATCGTCTCCTCCACCAGACTATCGTTCAATCGCAGCTTCAAATCCCGCTCAAACGCTTCATCGGAAGGAACAAAGACGGTAAAAGCAAGATCTTCCGGCAACATCTCGATCATCATCTCCCCAAACCTCCCTACGAACTTCTCATTACCGGAGACACTCACCATTTTTGTAGCTCGATACAATCCCACAGCTCCACTTCCTTCTCGTGCTTCGGGAAGTCGAAGCGTTGAAATGGCAACAACGAAAAGGCAACAAGCAGATACAACTACGCATACCAAAGCAATCGAGTTCTTCGAAAATCTCCTTCTCATCTTCTTCCACAACATCACATCCTCCATGGTCAACTTAAACCCAGAGTCTGCGATTTAATCATACACAGAATGCAGATACCTGAGAGAGTTCAAGGGCGAAGCAACACTTTGCTATTTGCGGGAGATTAGATCTGAGTCTTCTTCCATGTTCACGACGCGATAACCGTCAAGTCCACTTTGAGATTCAGAAGAGGGAGCCGAATTTGGGCCACTCGGCCGATCTTGTGCCCAACAAAAGCGCTAATGGGCTGCTTGAACACAAGCCGAAACATATTCCTGAGTTGGGCTGCCAACAACGTGGCTTTTCTCAACCGCTGTCTTGTCCTAATCAATCGACATTTCTTCTCCATTTTCTTGACATGTACAAAACCCAACCTCACGGCCCCACCGAAAACTTCCTTGAATAGATTCTAAGTCGTACACTTCCAATAACTTAGTAATGATTAGATTATTAATTGCTCAGGATTTGTTCAATTTGTATCACATACTATTTATCTTTGTAGATTTGTTTTTCCAAATTTAATAATTTAAGGGATTTGCCGCAATGTCGTTTTCTTTTGACTTCATTTGTTTACTAGGATATTTATTATATAACAAATATTAATAGGAGAAAATTAAAAGAGTTGGATAGAAAGAGATAAAAAAAAAAAAAGAAGAAGTCATAACGGATATTCATCAGAAGCTACATTTACGTCAGAAATTAACAAACAAAGACCTTCCAAGCCTAATCCGATCCACCAGGTGAGCTTTGACGCTTTGGACCGCACCCCAATCATTCCTCGTTTCCCTTACAATTACACATAAGAAAACATTCAACGTCGAAGCAACTTTAAAGTTTGTCATGCTTTTTACTTGGATTCAATTGGATACATATCGCATGAACTCCGAATCGGCCTCGAGACCCGCCATGGTCTCGGCCGCCAAAACCACCTCGAGATCAACGCTTCCGCGGCCTTCTCGCCCCGGGAAGGCGGAGATCTTGCCGTCGAATTTGTTGGCCCGGCCGCTGCGGACCGCCAGGGGTCGACCCCACCCGAAATCATTGTCGTACATTGGGAATCTCGGAGAGCTGCCCATGGTGATTGATGCGCCGTCGAAGTTCCCCAGCGGGAAACACTTGGGATCGCTCTCCCAATTCTCTACGAAGCGGCGCACCATGGCGACGTCGTGCGCCATCACATTCTTGTTGAGCTGCTCCGCGCACCAGCGCAGATCGCGAGACAAGACGTCACCTGCTGACGCGGTGCTTGGAACGCTTTGAATCGCGTTTCCGAAGTAAAGCGGATCCAGCTTCGGCTCGAGCCTGTGGCGGCAATTCACTGCCATTCTGAACGTTGTCGTTTTGGCGGCTGGCAGCTTCCGAGCACGTGTCACCGCGCGCCAGAGGAGTGCGGAGAGGGACTGAAACGATGAAATTTCGACGGTTTTGGTTTTGGTCGAGTTGATTTCCTCGTTTGCCGGTTTCGAAACGGCGCTCTTGAACCAGTTTTCGAGGATTGCCGCTACTTTTCCGTTACTGTTGTTGTTCAGAAGAGGGTCGTTTCTTTGCTTTCCCATCACCTCGACGGCGTCAATGTGGCCGTTGTCGGTCCATTTCCGGTTGTTCGTCTTCGCTTTCAGCTGCAGAATCGCTTCCCCGCTGAAGCTAAAGATTCTTTCGCTTAACGGCTCGCTGATTGAGAAAGTGACCTTGGGACCGCCCTCCGGCAGTCTCAGGACCGCCTGCGAGATCAACGGCGAGCACCGGGTAAAGTCCGGCTGCCGCGAGATCCTCTTCACCCCGCGAGACAACTCAGCAAAGGTGTTGAAGAAGTTCCAAAACGACGTCCCATCGGTGACCGCGTGGTTCACGGTGCAGCCGATGAAAACCCCGTCAGCAAGCTCCGTGACCTGCACCACCATGATGGGCTTGAAATGGCCGTTGTAGCTCACAGTCCCATCCAACGCGAAAAACTCCTTCGCGCAGTCCGGCACATGGATGGGAGCCAAAACATCACGAACAAACAAATTAGCCGCAGTGGCGTGGATGAATTCCACCCCGGCATCGTTGCACGTGATATACACGTATCCATCAGAATCCGTCCTCAACCGGCCGGCGAGAGGCGGGAAGTGAGAAAGCGTTTGAGAGAGACCGCTCTTGAGGAGAGCCAGCAGGGAGTCGATGGGAACGGGAGGACGAGTAAAAAGACCGCCCTTTTGGATGTAGTGAACTGACAGCATAGGCAGGTCCGAGACGGAAAGCTTCAGGTCCCCGAGCGTGGACTTCTGGTCCGGAAAGACCATGCATTTGGACACGAAAGTAACGGACGGAGAAGAAGCATCGATTGGGCAAGGCATTTTCAAGAAATTCTGGCACGACGCCTCTCTCTCGCTCTCTCGCAGAGTGTAATGGCGAGTGTGGAGGGTGAGGAGTGAGGAAGAAAGCGCAGGTGGTAACGTATTTATAGCAGAGGCCTGTGCAAGCGGGTTCATGCACTTGCAGAGATGGATATTTCTCTTAATTTATTCCCTGCGTTTTCCTTATTTTTGTGATTTGATGCGAAGGGTGTATCTAATGCCTTCACTGTCAGAAGTCTTTCAAGTACCAGCACATCGCTGTGGACCACGTGTTACACTGATGGCACTCCAAGGAACAGCCGCGTGGCAGGCTGCGGAGGCCCCCTCTTGACATGCAAACAGCGAAGGTGGATGTGTACAATTGACAACGATGGAGATATATGCATTTACGAAAAGGGACTTTTAGGGTTAGAGATGACTCAATTTCTTACACTAGTGTTTAAGTCATAAGGATGGACATCATTCTTTAACAAATCCCCTTATCTTGAATATAAAAAAATGTTATTAGTCATTCATTAATAATTCATGTAAAAACATGCTTATATGTGCACGAGTTTGAAACTAATTTTTTTTTAAATAATACTAACTTTCAATTGAACCATATACTTATAACTAAAAATTCTTAAATTTAACACTTATTTCTAGCATTTTGTTTGCCTATATATATAAATATGAGAAAAAGATTGAAACAACGTATGGTACATGCTAGTTTTTGAGCATTTTCAAAAGAGACAAGGGATTGAGATTGCCTTGGAGATTACTAGAATCTCTGAGATTTTTTCTTCAAATCTCAGCAGAATCCCAGTTTGGTCTGCCTAGAGTTGCACAATGCCTATACATCCGTGATTTGTACTGCCTTCCACGCATCGATTTCCTGGCAGTTTCATGCAGTCTTCATAATAATAATAATGCCGCCAGAGAAAATATATAATTTCACCTGTGATATTGACGATTAATCTTGTTATAATAATCAAAATCCAGTGAGTAGCCTCCACGTGGGTCTTTCTCCAGATACATAAGAAGAAGTATTACGTTATATGGAAATTACATAAGATAGGCCCTCCAGTTTAGAATATCGATAAAAATGTTTAACTAGGGGAGACTTTTATCAGGATGAGCATGAAGTCATCAACTAAATTAATATTAGTAAAAAAAATATTATTAATGACGAATTTTAACAATTTTTATAAGAAAAAATAAAATAATTATATTTTTGTAGGGATGGAGGTTGACTTATTTCTAAAAGAATAGAATTATTGTATAGGAAATTGAATAAAAACTCGTGGATGATCATTCGAAAATAACTAAAAAAAACAAAAAAGAGAGAGAGAGAGAGAGAGTAGGAAATCAATCATTAAACGAGGTTGATAACTTAACCAAGCATAATTAAACCCATCATTATCTTACGATTTTTTAATTAAAAAAAAAAAAAAAAGCAACAACAGTATGTCATTGCTTAGAGCTCCCTTAATCAAGCAGCATGCTCGTCAATTGGTAAGATTCGACGACAAACCCAAAATTTCTCGTGCAAGATTAAAGAATTCATGCAACAAGCGCCGACTTTTTACGTTCTGTATGTTGGCTGTCAATCAGTCTCCAAATCCCGAGAAAGGTTGGCTCTCAGAATCTTAACGGTTTAGCTAATTCTGAACTGTCTTTAGAGAAATTAATTACGCATACTTGGGGAAGCTTATGTTATTCCATTATTGTAATGGGAAATTATGTGATGGCAAAGGTCGGTTATCTTAAGAGTATCCTACAACCGCCATTTCTGATTTGTCGGCATCTCCAATATAAAACTGTGTTTCTTAGAAGCTAAACATACGATGTGGCTTTCTTAAATAGTTGACTTGAAAATACAAGTGTGTCCAAGTACTAGGACTCTAGGACTTGTACGTGTTCTCCACATGTGTGACAGTTCAAGCCCAACTCGGATTTCGCAATTGGGGAACCGTGCTGTGTTCGAGGACTAAGACTCCATATCCAGTACATGGCACTGAGGTTTCTGGCTTGCCACGTTTCTTCCAGTTCAAAGACACCCGTGAAGGTTCTTCCGTGGTGGTACTTGCTGCCTCGGTTTGTAGTATATGGCAAAAGGCTGCGTTTGGAGTAGGTCTTAAGTTAACCAATGTTATCCAAGTCGGTAAATTGTTTTGTCCTCCAACTTGCATGGTTCTCCCTGCAGCTTTCCCCCAATATTAATTTCCAAACAAGTTGGTAAGTTGATATGGAGTGTCAAACTAAACCAATGATTTACGTTATCGAGGATGCTTAAGTTCACCTCATACTGGAAGAAAAGAATATAAATTTGGTCTTTATAAGTGATGGATCTCCCCTGCTCTTGAAGTAGTTTTTGAGAATGATTATACGATTACCTAATATAGTATTAAAGTTAGAAGATTCTTTTTTAATATGACTTTCTCCACATCTTCCATTTGTTTGCTAGTGATATTTCTTTTTACTGTACAAAAGGAGTGTGTTGAAGATATTTAGATTCATCCCACATTGAAAGGAAAGAATGTCAACCTAGGCCTTATAGGTGATGACTCTCCTTTCCTTCTAAGGCACTTGTTAAGAATGATTATGAGACCACTTGATATAAGTCCTTTATAGATCACTCAATTATTAAGTTGTTGACAAACTTGATAAGTTTGAAAATTTTATTATCATTATTGTCAAAATCAAAAAAGATGTGAGGGTCTAAAGCTTATAACTTGTAGTGAGTACTTGATTAAATTTTTCAAATTTATGAAAATTTTCAAATGTCATTTTTGAGTTTAAGTAAATAAATGATTGATTAATTTTTTTTTAATTGGATAAAAATGTAAGTTTGCATTAATAAAATAAAGTGTACATAAATAAATGAACATACCCCAGTAGTATAGAAATTATGAAACCTACAAAAAAATTAAGGTTGAAAGCCTCCAAATCTTACTCAAAATAACATTTCTTTATGATGATTTAATGTTTTGAAATAAAGAAACTCTTCCTTGAAATTTTTTTCTTATTTTAGCCAACAAAATTGATTAAATTATTTTATATTATAAATTTTTGAGATGTATAAAAATGCATGACAATTTATCAAGAAAAAATTGGTAAGTCTCTCTTTTTCATGTTTTAGTTTTAACTTAAGTTCTAGGTATATAAGTTTTTTCGTTAAAGATACAAACCAATGATATTATTGCGTATTCCCAATTTTGTAAGGGCTTTCTTTTATACCAAAAAAAAAAAAAGCACAATTTGTATCTTAAGATTTGTATTGAGCAAGAAATACCTTCCATTCCGAAAATAAATTAAAATGACAATGATGAATATGTCTTCCCATGAGATGGGTTGTTAGTTGAGGAGTCCTAGATGCAACATAGAGTTAGCAACCTGTCAATAGAAAAGTGTATTTAGGGTGGTTGTGGAGGGTTCTTCAGTATGCACTCGCAATCCTATTCATATAAGATAAAAATCAGACAGAACCCACTATCAAAGCACCCAAAATGGCAATTTACCTAAACCAGGCTTATAAGAAAATTGTATCTTTTTTTGCGTAGTACTAAAATTCAAGTTTAGGAAATAACACTTTTGAAGACAAAAGGGTTTGTATTACTGTAAATAAAATACGTGTTCTTTACCTGTAAGTTAGTTTACTAATGATTTACATTCTTCGCAAGCCTTTGACTATATGATATGACAGTTTAGTTTTAGAATTTACTTGGTAATGAAATAGAATTCTAGGAATCCACCAACACCATCAGATCATCTTATGGATCATTGTTGTCCAATCCTCTTTCTTAGATCATCAGATAATGGACTTTTATTTCGTGTTACATGTATAGTTTAAAGTTTGGTATTCTAACTTTTGTCCAACAAGATACCATGTAAAGACGAAAAAAGAAACCTTTAAGAAAGCGCAAAATTCCAAAACAGGTACTGGCCACAGAAAATCATAGGGTCAGAGGAGATGAATTTCAGAACTTTGGCACTTTAGATGACATAGAACAGTGACCAACTTGTGAAAGAGAACAGATAACACATTCATGGTACCTACTCCGTTCGTGTCGCTTTTGCCTTAGTTCATGTCGACAAGCTCTCTGCGTGACGGCACAGGTCAACAGTTTGACACTCTTCGGAATATTTTTAAGAGGGAGTTTAGGTTTTGTAGGATGAGTATTCATGCACCAGGGAATGGACTCTGCATGGATGTCCCCGTTGACGTTCTTTGAATTAGGCCGAAGGCCGCCCATGCTTCTCTGCTGCTGACAGGTTCAGACGACCGACTTCGTCCTGTAATGAATTAACAAATCGTGAAAGAAACCAAATGGTTATGAAACAACAGTGTGAAGTTTTTATGGTTTTTTGTCTTCCTTTGTTTGTCAGGCAATTTTGTATTTTGTATAATTTTTTCCTCTCAAATTATGCTTCTCTTTCTCATTTCTTCTTTCTTCATTGGATGTAGAAAAAAGGTCTCACAAAGGAAATATGATTCTTTGTGACAAAGCTTTAATAAAGGAAGCATTTTTTCAATTTTTAAGGTATTATTTGAATTGAGCTTTTAAGTTTTTTAATTTGATATTAGAGCCTAAGTTGAATATGTTATACTATGTATAACTTTGAGTTTAATATCATTTACCATATAGAGGAGTGTATATAAGATGAAAGTATTACATTAGAAACATAATCTTTTATGATAAAACTTAAATAAAGAAATTGTATCTTCAATTTTTAAGTTAGCTTTTAAATTAGATTTTTAAGCTTTCTAATATTTCTCTCGTATGCTTATTTTGACATAATCATATTACTAAGATCAATATCACAAAATAATATTAGAATTAACACTATGCGTACAACCCAATGCATATCTCTAATACAGAGTTGGTAGCCCATGTTAGTTATGATGAAGTGTGTTAAAAACGATAAAATCTTGGATTGTTTAAGAATTCTATTCATAAGAAAGAAACATCTCATACTTCTAAGTCAATTATTGAATAAGAATAAATTTCGTATCACATGTACAAACTATCATAAACATTACAAGAATCTAGGGAATAATTCGTTTCATGTATTTGTTTATACAGTAGGCGAGAGGAATGCAAAACCCGAATAGAATGAAGAATAAACCTCGACAGCTTGTCCACGGCAAAATTATATGAAATTCCAAGGATAAGATACCCACTCCTAATTTGTTATTATTCTGTAGGTTGCAAACGTACCAACTTCACAACTTGATGGTCTGAACGTGGTTGATTCATGTCACTTCATCAACCACTGTTAGTGTCCTCAAGAAAACTTATGAGTTCCTGAATTAGCTGGAGGTTCATGTCGCTTCAGCAACCACTGGAAGTGTCCTGAACGAAATCGATGAGTTTCTTAGTTAGCTGCATGTTCATGTCGCTTCAGCAACCACTGTAACTGTCCTGCGGGAAATTTATGAATTTCTTAATTAGCTGCATGTGAGTACCCTTTGTTTATTTACTTATTTTTAAGTTTAATTCAACTACACCAGCTGAATGGGAAAACATATTGAAAACTGCATGACAGAACTGCCAACTTCCTCATAAGGATTGGCATTTACAACGACATAATGTTGTTTTTTGGCCTTTGGCAACTCATATGCTATAACGAATCGACAAGGATGGTCCTTTCTGTGCAGTGCTGCTGCTGTGGTCCAAAACACTCTGGAGCTGTTCCTTTTGGATGTTATGAATCTATCCCAACATAGCCCTTGCTCTCGTATGGACTGTAATTGAGCCGTTCCTTTTGGATGTTATGGAAAATGGTGTCAGTCTGAAGTGATGCAGGTTCTTGTGACACAAATCAACGTGTGAAAAGGAACAAGAAGAAGCATCAGAAAACGAATAAGACCAACAAGAATAACAACACAAACAGCAACAATAACTGCTTCCACTATTGCTACATGGTCGGCTTAGCAGTGGCAGTGCGGGGCTGATGGAACTCGAAATAAATCTGATTCGACTGGAAAGTCATGTTGAGAATGATAAGCTTCTTAAAAGTTGTTATAAATTTATATTTATTTATAATCATGAGACAATGAAAAGTGGTGTTTTATCACACTAAGAAAGGTTTAATGAATTCTTTAACAATAGATAATAACAACTTAGCACAACTTAATACGTCTCTTAGCTCAGCATTCCAGAGGGGACACAATCAAATATGATGTTGCATAAGACTGAATTTCAAATTTGGGCTCAGCCTATGAGAATATTAAAGATCAACATTAATTTAGTATTATGGTATAAACTCATATTCATTTCAATATTATGGTACAAACTTATAAATTTTATCTTTTTAACATAAATTTTTTGTCTTTAATACTTTCCTAATCAATGAGCATATCTTGGCTTAAATTTTAATAAAGTAAAATGATTGTTCCTAAAGTTGAATCAACTTAGGTTGCAATATCATATTAGAAAACTCAAATTTTAACTTATAAAAAATTTTAAGAATTATAAAAAATTTTATATTTAAAGATCGTATCTTTTTAACTCAAAGCTTTTGCCAAACAATAATAACCCATATTATTGAATAATATTAAAGAATCAGAATCTACCCACCAACCTTCGACTTGTAAATGGCAAGGTGGGCATGAACAAAAACAGATTTGTGGGTACACATCTTTTGGTGGGGGAGGATCGATTGCAGAAGAGAATGTAATCAGAACCATGCAATCCCACCACCACAATTCAACCCCCACTACTCACTACAATACGCACCAAGAGAGTTGACAACACAATCTCATAGGAACGCCATTTGCATTTGGTGCTCAAGATGTCAGAAAGTGGCACCATCATCATTATACTTGCATAACTGTTGGACGAGAGAAAATTGTCATCTGCCTTTATATATTACCAGGCCATTGGCTTTCAACTTCATGATCAAACTATCAAATTCATGTCCTTTCACATATTGGCTTCAGTGGAAATTCAAGCGTGGTGAAATAATAGTTCTTTGTCGTTCAAACTCATGGAGCTCATCGGTAAATGACACTTTGCTGCTTAGGAATTGAACTAATAATTTCTTATCTCCTGTAGACACACTTTACTTAGAAAATACCCGCTTTCATAGAAACATGTCTACACTTTATGACAATCAAGTTATGATTACCGGAATCTATTGGGGATTTCTCTTTAAAACATCAATTTAATTTAAAGAGAAAATAACATTTAATGGAATGTTAAAATTCTGAATTTAAGTATGATATCTTTCATTTTTGGGCAAAGATTTTTCTTAAAAATATTCCATACTTTTAAGGTTAGGGCTATAATGAAAATAGTCATCTTCCTTGTAATTTTTATTTTTTTATTTTTTATTTTAAAAAGATTGAGGTGTTCTGAACACCTGCCATTTAGGTGAGAATTTAACCTAGTATCATATTAGGTCAAGTTGTTTTGCATTCCAACAATCTCTTTGTCAATAGCCACATGTTCATTGTTCTTACTGATTAATCAACTTCCACTTCCATTACTAAGAATCTTCTAACGAAACAACAGTCCAACAGATTGAGGCCAGGAGGGACACGAGAAGCTAGAACCTGTATGGTTTAGATTCAATAATTTAATATTGATCACTTCATGAGTGGAACTTGCTTTCTCATATCTGAAACATCCACAAATGTGCCGCCATAATAAGTCCAAATTCGTAACAAAGCAAACGAATCTTACGTATGTGTACATTGAAGGAGGCTCGAAAATCTCCTCATCCTACACGAAGTGGAGAAACAAAGAACATTAAATGAATCCATCTACATAGAGTTGATAGGGACTACAAGGGTCCTGTAAGATCAAGGCGGATGAATCTTGGTGTCCAAAGGAGCTGCCTTTTCAGACAAAAACAACGACCCTTTTCGGGACATATACATTGGACGTCATCATTCTGTGGTACGGTGACAACAATGAAATGAAAACATGGGTGCCGATTGTGGAGAACGGGATGAAGTCAGATTAAGACACGTTCAAATGGGCAACTACGGTTGTGTTTTCCAGCCGTTTCGGATATTGTTATGTTCCAATTTGGCAACTTCGATGATGTTCTTCCATGGAAAAAGATGGGGCGCTTTGGGACGATGCTAGGTACTAGGGGCAGAGCTATAGAGATATCTGTTGGTATATGATTGACATGATGAACTTTTGTTCTCAAATCTTTACTAGATCCATCGTTCCAAGCAAAATAACATATAAGATGTTTTCCCATTGTATAAAATAATATATGATGAACTTCTGAAATGATTTCACCATTATCTTATCAATTGTGAAGACAATGGTGAAATACTGTCAAGGGTTGATCATGCCATTATCTTCATAATTGCAGAGTTTGAAAGATGAGCTTCTTTGTTTTTCTGGAGAAGATAGGTCTTGTTTGGACTTTGGTCGAAAAAGAAATAAAAAATAACATTTTTCCTAGGAGAAAAAGAGACCCAAAATCAGAAATCACTTGCAAGTACAGGAACAGTAACACATCTATTTATGCATCTCTGAACATTTTGATTTTCCAAGATTTTGTCCACCTGATAAGGACATTCTTATAAAGAACTTGCCGACATCATTAGTACAAGTTGAATAAAGATGACAAGACATGCTGACATTGAAACACATCTAAATCAATGCCTAAATTAGGACAGACACTTCTGAATCATATTTGACAGCAACATCTCTAGTCGGATTCCATCAAGTAGGCGAACCATTCTAGATTCCCATTCCCCTCACGGAAGTTGTGGAAGGCAATGGGATTTTTTGTTTTTGCTAAAGCAGCTAAAGCAACGAGGTAAGGCATGCCTCTTATAGATAATGATTCAGTTAATGTTTATCGGTTAAAGTTTCTCATAAATCCTATAAATATGAGACTTAGTGAAATCTTACGTGTATATACATCATCAATTGTAAGAGTCATCAAATAGTGCAAATTCTTTGACCGCTTCTTAAGAAAATCCTGAGACAAAAGATAAATTACTATTTCTTAGATGAAGGAATCAATTTATTTGAATCAAGTAAAGTTTTTGTTCTTACTTTAATAATTGGTGTCAAAAATTTTCCCAATAAGTCTATAGTAGTTAGTAAATGCCTAACTTAATAGTAAGTAAGTATCATTTAAAATTTTTTGTTCTCAAGTTTGATACTGTATATAAGTAAAACAATAAAAAATAACAAGTCCATGGTATCAAGGCAAGTTTTGGTAACAAGTTGATAAGAGTTAGCAGAAATCAAAGTTGGTGTATGGTAGTAATGAGGTCTTAATTCACATCAAGTGCAAGCTTCATGACCCAAGTTCTTGCGTGATTTTCTAAGCTTCTGTCTACTCCATGAGTACGTAGCCATTTTGGACATTCATGGACGTCACCGAATCAACCTGACCCGAACCAGGTCAATCCTTACACCGAATCAACCTGATCTCAATTTGAGCAGCTTTGGTCATGATTGAGTATACCAGACTTTAGTTTGGAAGACCGTAGCCCATTCCAGCTTAACCCAAGATTGTGTAAACTATAGCTCTACTAACCAGCCCAAACCATGACTAGTCGATTTTGCTTTTTGTGATCTAAGCTTGGTTTGAATTAATTCAATTATCATCATGAAATCAAAATAAAGAGTAAGAATAAAATGATTATCTACAAATACAAAGCTCAGAAAACCCAAAATCGAAGAGAAAATAAAGTAATTACAAAAGAGTTATAAATTTCGGTATTCTTTTGATTCTCGTGCATGTGTCTGATTGATAGATGATTGCTGTTCAATCGTGTTAATCTCACAACATTAGAATGACTTAAAACTGACACTCAGATTAATAAAAGCAACCACAACCCATCAACATCACCATTGAATTCCACCCGTGAACTCTACTCTCAACTTTCAACATCCACATTCAAAGTCTTACTGTGATACCTTCCGCAAAACCTGTCAAGTGCACAGTTTTTTATGGGTCATGGTTGATTTTTCAACAGAAAGTGATAACCTCTCCGTCTCCACTTCCTTCTCCAATCGTGTGTCAAGGTGGAGATAGCATTAACATCCAGACATATATGCACTTAATGCTTCAAGCCTAGCAAGGAAACATTTAAGGACGTTCAGAAACGCTAAGAAGGAAGAGGAGAATATGATTGGGGGTGAAGCATGAGACAGCATAGAGCATACCCTTTGCTAGGGTGTCCTATAGACCAAATATTACAAAGTTTATAATACTCAAAAGCTAAATTAAAAGAAATAGAACACTAATAATATATAACTACTTTAGGAGCTCATACCTTAATAATGTGGAATAATTTTGTATTGCTTTTAACATGTCCCTTTATCATAATGATTCAACCCAAATCATACCACAATCTTACTTTCATTATGCAGACTCTAGGCCTTCTTGGTTCATGTTAAAAAAATAGAGGTGCTAATGGAAGACCTGGCTTTGATATCATATTATAAAACTCAATTCTTCCATAAAAACTAACTCCAAAGAAATAAGCATTTATAATATATAAACTATTCTACAAGTCCTTCCCTTTGCAATGTAAGACAATTGAATACTAGTTTTAACACCAACAAACCATGCAAGAGTAACTGCAAACTAGAGTTTTTGAGTGCTCATTCTCCAGTGGCACAACTAACTAACCAAAGGTCCTACCACAACTGCGAATGCATCGACACTTAAAAAGTGAATCCAAACACCATGCTGCCCAGATGGCACTGGAAAAGACATCTCTTTGGGATCAAGAAAAATATAACACTGCTGCATTTGGAGAGTTTAATACATCGCAGATCGTCCAACCTAACATGAAAATAGCGTAACTGCAAGCAAAATCTACTCCTAAACTGAAGATTTTCAGGTGAATTAGGATTCCTATACAGAGGCAAAGAGTCAACTTCGTCGTTTTGTCTCAAGAACTGATGGTATGGCAAATACAACAGGCACCAAGTCACAGTTTAGTCACCATGACCAACTACAAAAATCTGTTGCCGACTATATAGACCCCACAACCCTTGAAAAAATCACAAGAAACAGAAAAAAAGGAAACCTTCAAGGAGCTTTAAAGCATTTATATCCCTACTCAGTGCTGACGATAAACCAGTGAGGCTCCATGAATGTGGTTGATCCTTTCCTCACAGATTCTGGTTATCTAGTTACCCATACAATCATGAAATCAAGCGGAACTCAATGCCATAATGACGAACATAACATTGAATTACATTACTGTGAAGACATTTCTCCTATTGTCAGTGTCAAACTGCGAGAACGGGTCCCAACATGGCACCCTAGACCCACACAAGATTCGACCAAGATCTCAACTTCTTCAGTTCATTGTTAATCCACAGACAAACCACTCGTCCACTGATAAAAACCTCTCTGCTTCCATTATCAAAACCAGATACTAAGTTAAGAAAAGCAAATGGCTCAATTTCCTGACTTCATGTGAGGGGGCTAGAATTCATCTTGCCTTTTGGCTTAGAAACTCAAACAGATATCTGTCAAAGAGCAAAACTCTATTATCCGTCGTGACTAGCACTAAAACGAATTCGCCAAAGAATTATAGAATTCTCAAAGCAGATTAACTTAATTTTCAACATACTCGTAATCATGCATGCCAAGCTCCATGAAGTAGAAGCACCCATCATTTATTCTCTATAATAAAGTTCATGAACACCAAACTGAGTTTCTCCAGATAAGAGCAACCGTCGGAAGCATTAAAACTAGACCCAAATTCAACGCAACATATATATACACACTGATAAATTTTGCACTTACACATTTAGCATCATCATGTTCGTTCCCAAACATATCAATAAAGATCTGAATAATCAGGGTGGTAATCGCTGCGATCGTCGCGGGCAGGCAAGTTATTCTCGACCCTGTCAGCGATCTTCTGCTCCTCATACTTCAATCCCTCGTCCAACGCGAGTCCACCCAAGGCTCCAGCAACCCCGCCCACAGCTAATCCCGTTCCGAAGCCCATTTTCGAGCTTCGGGGCTTCTGCTCGTATGGCGAGTACTCCACCGGGGCCGACGGCCCACTGGCCCCGCCGGGCCCACTGTAACTCACGGGCCGATCGAAGAACGGCCTCGGCGGAAGAGGCGGTGGCGGCGCGCTGGAGTAATACCCCGGATAGTACCCCGGATATGATTCCGGATACGAGTTATACGAGTACGGTGGCGGCGGTGGCGGAGACGGTGATAGAGACGGCGCCGGGAGCGACGATGTGTACGGAGACGGCGGGTATACCCTGTAGTCACGAGGAGGCGGAATGACAGGGGCACTAGAGTAAAAATAGCTCGACGGAGGCGGAATATGGTAATCCGGCGGCAAAGGCCGTTCGCGAACAGCAAGCTTCACGCGGATCTTGCCCTGGGGACGACCAGAGGGCCGTGTGAGCTCGAATTTCCGGATCCGATTCGAGTCATCGGGACTTTCCAAGTCCTTAAGCGGGAGCCGGAGGGCACCGACCAAGGGTTTGGGAGTCTCCGACGGCTTGGAGTGGAAGATCTCAACCGTAAGGATCGATTCGTGGAGGCGAAGAGTGAGTGGCAGCGTGAACCGCTCGTTCCAAACCGGGCTGGTGGAACCGGAGTCGTCGGACTTGGTGGCGAGCCGCCGGTCTGGGTCGACCCAGAAGACAGCGTACGGCTTCAGGTCGCCGCTCTTCCAGTTGACGTTCTTCAGGTGTTTGCCGGAGACGATCGTCAGCTCTAGGTCCAGAGGCTTTAGCGGTGGAGGACGAGACGAGGCCATGGTTTTCTCTAACGCGCGCAGGAATGTGCGTAGGATAAATATTAGATTAATGGAGGTGAACACTGGTTGGTTTGGGAGCATAAAAGGAAAATGATCCGTTGCATCCGACGGTCTTGCCGTTTTGGGTACGGAAATCGGACGGTCCGAGCGATCCCAAGTACAATCCACCGTATACTGAAACCCGTACCTGAATTTTTCTTTCAGTAAAATCGTAATGGCAAGTGGTGTAATGTGATAGTCCATCACTAAGTTTATCAAATGTCAATGATAAAATATTTTTTTTTATAATGTTCTCTTGATTTCATATCCTCACAATCCGTACTCTCTCTTATTAAATAACCTATATATATATATATATTGTCTTTTATTTTTTGAAATCCGTCAAATATATACAACCTGATTGCAACATTAACATTATATTATGATAAATTAATGAAATAAGGTGTATAAGCCTTATATATATTGGTAATATTTTAATATATGTTAGTATCCCTTTTCTTAATGTATTTTTTAATGAATATAATAAATCTCTATGATACAGTATATGTCCTATTTATTGATGGTGTAGATGTTTAATTTTACATCATTAAGAGAGTGTCATAAAATGAAACTTACTATAAATGCTCTTAGTATATTAAGTTAGCGTTTAAGTTAAATTTTAGGTTTATAAATTACTATTGTGACAAAAGAGTACATTAACCATTTGAATGTTTACTTTCATAATATTAAGAAATGATCTTACGGTGAAATTAAAATGTAATGAATAATTTATTCTTTTTAAATAGCTTGATATATGTTTTGTAACATATTTTCTTGTATTTGCAATAATAGACTATTAAAAATGGTGCGAATTTGCACCTGACATCACTAATAATTTCTATCTGCATTCCTTATATACAATGGGCTTGTACCTACCCTGCCCTTATAGTTTGGGAAGCCCAAAACACAAAGTGGTTTCCGTGTGGACCTTATCTAGCAAAGCCCGTACTGGGAGAGGTTTCCGGGTCTACAACGAACATCCGAGACTAAAATCTTAGGTAATGTCTTCACGCGAATTGTTTTTCCCGGATTCCATATGAAGTATAGCAAAATGGATCAAAGTGCAGTGGACTTTGGAACAAAGATTAATTAATGTTGGTCCCCGTTGTTGTTCAATTATAACATCCACCTAACTGGACAACGACTTTTTCCGAGTCTTCTTGACGGAACAATTATCATCCTTTCAGTACTTTCTTCTTCAGAGCAAGTGCGGGTAAAAGGACAAAAACAGACATGATTGCAAAATCATTAAAAATATTCTCGTCTATGTTGTAAAAACGTGAAATACTATTTATCCTGTTCCCAACGTACTCTATCTTCTCACACTCATAAAAAATCATCATAATCCAATCCATAAATATTGATGTGTTACATTTAAAACCGATATTACAATACCATATTTAAATTATTCATTATCTTATTTAAAGAGACGTTTCCTCTACAGAAAAATGATTAAAAAAATCAAAATCTGGAATACACATTGAGACCCTTTTTAATGAAAATTTTGATAAATAAACTTAAATAAAAATATTTATTTATCTTTAAATTTTTGTTTAAAATGAAATTCTTGTATCAAAAATAAAATTAGTGAGATAAAACTTAAAAAGATAATTTTTTTGAAGATCTAAGAAAATTATTTTAGACCTTGAATTAATCTTTAAATCAATGTTATGTGTCCTTAAATTTCCTTTAAAGTTCACTAAAGGAGAAATTAATATTTTGATGGATGACCCACATCTCCTGTAACATTATAAGCACACCATGAATGTGTATATAAATTTAGGGAGTGGCGGTCTTTGTTGGAAACATGATTAAGTTAAAGTATAGGTCAAACCAAAACTTTACCCATTTGTTTTGGTTACGTGTAGTGCGCTAAGTCAATGAAGACGACATCGGTATATTCCTATTTCTTCAAGGGTAAAATAGGCATGTAACTGCAGAAAGCGACCTTCTTCTACGTCATTTACTTGCTCGAACGGCACAAACAACCAACCAAGCTCGGGGACATGGGACTCTCTGTTTGCGAGCGCCATCGGCATGTGTAAATTTGTTCGAAACTGCCAAAACCTGAGATAGTCTCTCTCTTTCTCTTTTCTGCGAGATCTCCCTTCCTCTCCGTCAATGCCACAGCGCATTTTCCGGAGAAAATAAGTTGTCTCTTAAAGAATTTCAGGGGAAATATGTCGGACGCCTTGATCAACGGGCTGGCGGGAGCCGGCGGAGGGATCATAGCTCAGCTCATCACCTATCCTCTTCAAACCGTATGATTTTTCCTCTTTTTATGTATCTTTCCCTCAAGCTTGTGCTTCGTTTTGCTTCTTCTCTGCAGCGGTTTGTAATTTTGTTGCGTATGGATCTGTAGGTAAATACTCGACAACAAACAGAGCGTGATCCAAAGAAGGAGAACAGGAAGCTTGGAACCATTCAACAAATGTGTCAGGTCTCTCCCTTGCTCTGTGGTTCTTTAAGCAACAATCAAATATAACACCGTTTTTCAGTTATTCTTTGCCCTTTAATGGGTATGAAAATGAAATTTTCCTTCCTTTTCTCGGCGACCAAACGGGACCTTTTTTGGCTTCTTTTTTTTTTTTACTGTATTTGTCTTATAATTGGAAATACGTGCAGGTGGTAAAGCATGAGGGATGGGGACGGTTGTACGGAGGGTTGACGCCGTCACTCGCGGGAACGGCTGCGTCTCAGGTGAACGCTTTAGCTTTCTGTGCTAATTAATTACCCGTTGCTTATAGTAATATGATTGGAACTCTATTTTAGTTTACTAAGTGATTATTAGCGACCTTGCAAGTGATCAGCTATCGTGCACAGATACGATAATTGAACAAGAGTGCTCATATGGTATAGTATTTTTGGAATTAGCTGTGTAGTGGTGCAGACTGGGATAGATGGAGTATATTTTGTTTTTCAAGGCATGTGCCGTGTGGTCCCATGGACTGTGGAAAGTGTGCCAAAGCTATCTGCACCGACCTCAGTTTTTAGTTTGTATTCTCCTCCCAGAAGACCAACCGGAGGCTCATTCAACTTGTTAAGAAGACTGAAGTCTTAGATAAAGAGATAAATAAGTACACATATTGAACAACATAACGAAGAATCAAGTAGAATTTGAATTTGCAATTATAAACTTGTAACTTAAAACATTGAAATTCTACAAATCTATGATATCACTTAATACTTAATACTGAGATCAAATATACAAAATATCAAACTTGGGTTTAACTAGAAATTTTCATTTGAATTACGAAGACTTGGGATCAAATTTTGATGCATTTGAGAAGACCATCTCCAGTTCTATGGAATAGCGGGAGAGGGAGCACTCTTTTAGGTCAATTATGGAACTCTTGTTTAAAGACTGGCCAGATACTTTATGGTTATCTTCTTGTAACTTCAGTCGCATTCTCAACATCTTTAGTACCACATTATGCAGAGTTGGTTGTATCTTTTTTGCTTAAAAAAAAGTTTGTGTATTAATTTGCATTCCATAAATCTGCATCTGATAGTTAATTTAGATTTCTTTTTTCTTATATGCTTGCATTTTTATGGTACAGGGTGTTTACTATTATTTCTATCAAATATTCAGGGACAAGGCTGAAGCTGCTTCACTTGAACGTATGAAAAAAGGGGTTGGTGATGGGTCGGTTGGAATGTTTTCATCACTTGTGGTGGCTGCTTTATCAGGGTGATCCATTTTGTTTGGATTTCCAGTATCTTAATTCATTACATTTCCCCTAATTTTCTTCACAAATATATGTCTCTTGTTGACTTTGGTTACATGATTTATGGCTGAACAGTAATTGTTTCTTACTATTCACTAAAGCGTACTTGTAATTCCTTAAGTACCTACATTTAGTTGAGTACAGTCGTTGCTCAATCATCTTCTTCTCATTCTGATTATTTCTTTTAAAAAGTTCCTTTTTGCAGGTGTGTGAATGTGCTTTTGACAAATCCTATATGGGTAGTTGTTACTCGCATGCAGGTAAAAAGAAAATTTTCATAAGCCTCAAGTTTCTTTCATGCCGTAAAATGTTGGATACAAAATTTTGATTTTCACATATGGTACTTGGTGCCCATTTTTTTATATTTATTTTTACGATTTACTTCAGCAGAAGTTAATATTGAAGTATTATTGGAACTACAGCTTGTTAAGTTTTTCCATGCCAACTCCTTAGCAATTCTCATGATCTGCAAAATAATAGTCCCGATAGTGTCCCAAGTAGCGGAAGTTGGAAGCTAATCTATGTGCTATATTCCTATCATAATATCTGTTTCCTAGTAAGGATTATGTTTTATGGATGGTCAAAAGTCAGAGTGGGAAGGTCTAATGAATTTAACTGCTAGGGTAAAACTCTGTAAATTCTTTTATGCAACTCTTTGTCTAATAGCTAAATAGTACTCCATTGATAATGTGTGATGGTAGTCTCAAAATATCCTTTAATTTCTCCGTTTTAGTATACATCTTCATGGTCTTATATTCTTTCAAATTCTGTACCCTATAATGTCACAACCGATGCTCTCCTTTTCAAATCGTGAAACTTTATGATATGCGTTTTATTTGATATTTTGTGAGGAATCCATTTCTGTCTTCGAAACTAATTTGAACAAAGTGAAACATTGGCCTTGTTGAGTCTAAGCTTTTAGTCTTTTTTGATTTTATCAATTCACTAATTTTTCCCTGCAGACACATTCGAAAGTCTCAAAGAAGTCCCACCCCGATCAGATACAGTCCACAACTCCAGATGAAACAATTCTTGCCGCAACTGAGCTTCCTCCCTTTGGAACTGGTCATGCGGTAGGTATTCAATTACTTTTTCTTTAGAGTTTTCACCCTTTTATGGTGCAGGATGGCATTAGAGCTTATAAGACTAATCCTTCAATTGGTTTTGAACTTCTGTACAAGATGTATAAGAGCAGTCATATTTAATCTAAATGGAGCAAATTTAACCTCTAACACGGAGTGGTCAGCCAATTGATTGCCGAAGAGAGAACAGAAACAAAAGAGAATGTTTAACATTTACAAACATATAACGTTTTCAGTGCCAGTACTGATCAATTGCAGCCAACTGAGGTCGCATCACCTTTATTTCACCTTGGAGAGCGAGTAATAAAAGTATTGTGTATTGGGGAGTAAAGAAAATGGGGAGAATATGAATAGCAGACTGATTAATGAGGAGGGAGCAGTAGTGCTGCAAACGGTCTTTTCTATTTGTTGGGTGCCGGCATTTGCAGATAATTTGCTTTATGCCTATGTACATTAAGGTCTGGACAGGAAGCATGACTATTTAGCTGTTGACTTCTTTATTGCCTTCAGTTTTGTAATGAATATGACACGAGCTTCGCTGCCTCTTTCTGTTTTGTCATCTATTGAGGAACATGTGCAGATTCAAGAAGTCTATGATGAAGCTGGAGTTTTGGGTTTTTGGAAAGGTGTACTCCCAACGTTGATCATGGTACGTGAGAAGTGGCTCTTGTATGTGCTGAGGGAACATTACTGATTCTTTCTGCTATTGACTGCAGGTAAGCAACCCTTCCATACAGTTCATGCTGTATGAAACTATGTTGAAGAGGCTGAAGAAAAGACGTGCCTTGAGGGGGAAGGGCAACAATGGAGTAACAGCTTTAGAGGTTTGGACTCATTTCAACTCTCCACATTTTCAGCATCTTGGTCTTTCTTTTAGTTTCTATTTGAGATTTCAGCACTCCTATGGTTGTATGTTGCTTCATACCCCTTGAAATATGATTTTCTTTAAGTGACAAATTGCCTGATTTTGGTAGATATTTCTCCTTGGTGCCTTGGCGAAACTTGGAGCTACTGTTGTGACATATCCTCTTCTAGTTGTTAAGGTATATCAATGCTTATGGAGAAGTGTTGACCTAGTCACAGATTTAATTGATTGCAATTAGTTTCACATAATCTTGTTTTGTACCATTCCTTTTCAACTTCAGCCTTCTGAAGTTGATTGAATTGTTGTAAATCCTTGACTTATTTCTAATAACTAAAGTTTAAGTGCTACGTTAGTTCCTCTGAAGGGAAATTTCTAGCCCTTTGTTTAAATTTTAGCACAGTATTGGTTTTAGCTAGCTGAGACAGAAGTTTTGTCATTAACAAGAGGCAAATAAGATGGCCCTGGAAACAAGAAAGAGGAACAACTTGCCAATACTATAGGTTTTTCGGCAGAGATGGCTGAGTTCTGGCTTATAACCTTGAATCTGTTCTTGTTTTATTTTTTTAAATAACCTTTTAAGTACATATCTATTGAAGATGCTTACAAAATGACAGGTTGATCTATCAAACTTTAACTAATTTGTTGGTGTAACTTGTACTAGTTTCTTCATAATACCTTTCCATTGCAGGCCAGACTTCAAGCAAGACAGGATTCTACTGGAGATAAAAGGCGTCATTACAAAGGTTTGAATTGTTTTATGACCCTTTATTGAGAAACTTACCCTGAAAATATCCTTTTTCTTCTTTTTGTGTAGGTCTTATCTGTGGAAGTCCTGTGTAAGATAGACACGAAAGAATATGTAGCTCATTATTGCTTGCAAATTCGCTGAAACATTAGCATTTTCAGATTTTTTTGTTTAAGAGCAGATTGGTTAAATACTGCACAGGGCCATTATCATACTCTAGATCTAGTCTTTTGCTCTGTTGATTTTGCGAAGCTTATGATTTCCGTTTCCATTCCTTTAATTCAGGGACGTCGGATGCAATTATGAAGATGATCCGCTACGAAGGGTTCAATGGCTTTTACAAAGGCATGAGTACAAAAATTGTGCAGAGCGTTCTTGCTGCTGCTGTTCTGTTCATGGTCAAGGAAGAACTTGTGAGAGGTGCTCGATTCTTGCTTACCAGGGGTGCTAGTAACAAAGTGAAATCAAAGCCTACGTGACTCCTCTCCAATTCTTTTTCTTCTCGTCTCGCAATGTTAGTGGTTTATCATTGATATTACGATTATGATCCTGTTATATATTCATTGGACTTACTGTACAACACATTTAGGCATCTTCCATATTGGATATTTAACTTGAATTCCAATTAATGCTTGCGCCTGATGGAGGCGTTAGTAGCCTTATCGCTAAGTTACCTGCCTGGGTTTGTGCTCAAAGCACCTTTGTTGAGATGGGAACATGAGAATTGGCGAATGTTGTAGAATTGGACAATTGGAGAATGAGAATTGGCGCTCAAAGAGAGTGAAAGACAAAGACTTATGTTTTCAAGTCTTGTTTTTCTATTACGCACTAAATACCTCTATAGAGGTTTAAAAGCCACCCTTGTAGAGTTGTTTTCTCAAGGCCGAGTAGAGTTTGACATTTATTCCTATTTCCGACGCCTTCATTGTTTCTTTATTAAAACATTACACTCTTTTTTCCAAAAGCATATAAGGTGATTGAAAGGTTGTATCTATAAAAAGGAATGTTATTTATTGCTATTGAAATTGATTTCAAACAATTTAAGAGACCACATTCTCTACCAATTTTTAAGCCTTATACTTTGCCTTACACACACCCTTTTGTATATTGGGTTTAAAGTTATACGAGATGGAGTAAATTTAAATTAATTTCATATTAAAAGGTTTAGAAGTAAAATTTAAAAATTAGTTTAAGAATTAGAATGTTTTATTTTTATTTAAATTTTACTAATTTTTTGTTATAAAACTCTCATTTTACATGCACTAAATTAAAAGTAATATGAGGTATTTTAATATCTCGTTTTTAAAAATAAAATTATTAAAAAATAAAAAAATTCACAATATCTTTATATGATACAAAACATTTCAACAATATTATTTCCTAATTTTAGTATACATGCCTACACATAGAAATAACTATTGTTTTCCCTGCGCTGCGAACTTCGAAGAGGCAAATATAAAACGCTTTCAAGCAGTCAAGAGACTACGCTTAGCCCCCCACTGCTCATCTACTTCTCGCGCGGAAGCCGTAGACGAGCTGTTCTCCCAAAATGCAAGAGAAAAAACCAGAAACGGCTACCAAAAACCCGAAGAAGGCCAATATCCTGGATCATCACTCCATCAAGCACATCCTCGATGAGTCCGTCTCCGAGGTAAATTCGGCCGAAAGAGAACCCTAATTTTCGCCTTTTGTTCTGGCAGATCCGTGACCGTTCTCTTCTGGTTTGCTTTTTTTATTTTTTTTCGTTGTTTTGATTTGCTTTTGATAGATCGTGACGAGCCGTGGATATGTGGAAGACGTGAGGATGAGTAATGTAAGGCTGGTAATGGGAACGATCATCATTATCATTGCTCTGGTGGCTCAGTTCTACAACAAGAAGTTCCCTGAGAACCGGAATTTTCTCATCGGCTGCATCGGATCATATCCTTTTTTTCTTTCCTGTTTCTTTGGAGTGTAAATTGAAAGGAAATTGTAATTTCTGCTTAATTTCAAAAGGAGTTTAGGGCTCTTTGTTGCAGGTTTTCAAAATATTTAGTTTTGTTGAGAATGTGTATGCGAAGTTGTTCGAGGAGACGTTATGAAAATTTAGCAGACTATAAATTGGCGTGGAGACATTATGTATGACATATGATTTCAAACAATTTCACCTTTCCTGACAATCAAATGAGAGGGCATGATCTGCCCACTTTCCAGGATTGTTTGATCTTTGACTCTGGCAAGTATATAGTCTTCAATGGGTTGTTGCAGCTGATATCATACACAAAGGAGAAGAATGCGATTTTATTTACCTACCCTCCCGAGGTACACTTTATGGATTTGAAGGTTTTTGGTTTTTCTAGTAAATGTGTATGAATTTAGACATCCTATCTGTGCTTTGTCTTTTATAGAAAAATTATGCATTATGTTTGACAAAACTGCAGTTAAGTTTTTTTCAGAAGTTGTATGGTTACCTAAGTTATAACTACAGTTTTGTTCTACTTCTTATTTTCAGACGGAAAACCAGTATTATATTGCTGCTTCCCGATTCGTATGGAATTCATCACAAACAAAATCCTTCTGAATAAACTGATATTCTTAACAACTGCATCATTCTTATATATATATAGTTGTCAAATGTTTTGAGATACTGTCCAGTACCCTGCTTGCGATGCCAACTGTTTTATCTTCCATGTTTTCAATAGTAATCTAGCATTATCCCCTTGAGAGATATTAATGCAAACTTTAAGGTCTTATGCAGATTCTCAATCCTTCAATAGTTTCATGCGATAATCGAGTTTTTCTTCCTTAAGATGATTTAATTAAGATATGGGTGCTGAATCTGCTGTGCTTGGTTTTCTTGATCACACACAGTGCTTCGTACTACCACATATTTGATAGAATTTAGCTACCTGTCTAATAGCTTCTTACTTTCATGGTGTCTTAATAGTAATGTTAGTTTTGAAAATTTGTCGTATCTACCTCTTCTGCCTCTCTGTGACAACATTCCTCCTCTTTCTAGCTCTG
Organism: Casuarina equisetifolia; assembly: GCA_028551475.1. Classification (NCBI taxonomy): domain Eukaryota; kingdom Viridiplantae; phylum Streptophyta; class Magnoliopsida; order Fagales; family Casuarinaceae; genus Casuarina; species Casuarina equisetifolia. Next base: position 1,419,271 of record CM052355.1, read on the forward strand.
GATGGTGGCTTTTATTGTCGATTTCATAGTCTGATCTGGGGCGAGGGGACCATGCACCTCCTTAGAAAAATAATGTACTAGCATGAGTTGGATAGGAGAAGCCATGATGACCTGGAGATTTCAGCTCTCAAAGTATTCAGTAGTGGTACATTTTATGGGTTCATATTGGTTAGTGTGTTTGGTGTAATTCTTGGTTCACTGGGTGTATGGAAGGAGTCTAATGATCCAATTTTCCTTCATTGCTTAATGTATGACTAGGACTAAGAGGGGTCTTATGTGGTTTGGGATGAAAGGCTGGAAGTAGGGCTACATACCAGCATGATTGGTTTGGGATTTTGTTGTTGCTTTTCCTTGTGCGGATCCTATTTCAATGGGAACTTGATGAGTCGATCCTCGATCCTCCTACACGTCTTGCTTTTACTGCTATGTCGGGAGTTACTCCATGTATTGCTTGACGTAAAACAGATAGTGGATTCGTTTCTGTCTTTTGTTGAATCTTTTCCATAGCTCGATAGATAATTTGATAAGCCAATGATTTTTTTCCGTTCAGAATTCCACCACAAGGTTGTTTGGACTTGTAAAATTGTTGCCAGGTTAATATGTGGTATTATTAGGTAGTCAACTGGGATGGGCTGAGGGTGTTGGCTTAGCTCGGAATTCTGATCTTTCGATTGTGGGGATAGCTCACAATGATTTTCTGGGCAATTGTTAGATCTGGGATCTTGCGATTTGAGGAATATCCATTGAGATAGCCAGGTGGTTAATGGCAACTCTGGAAAGGAAATGAAGCATTAATAGAAGCAAATCAACAATTTTTTTATTTTTTTCCCCCAGAGGACACGAATAGGATTTGTTAAGAGGATCTACCTGTTGCAAATGGCTGGTATATTGGTGGTGGAAGACTGCAGATCACTACAAATGGCAAGAAGTGAAGGGAGAGTGAGAGGGAATGAGAGGTGGCTGGCTGAATAGTCTGAGAAATGGAAAAAGGTGTAGGGCTTCTGAAAATCGTCTTTGTATTGCGCATTTCATACTTTTTATTCTATCAGATCAGTTTACAAATAAGGAATTTAATTCCAAATTGAAAGTTCCACGTGACTGAATTTCTAATTTGAAACCACTATCCATCCTCGAGCCATTTGCTACAGTATTGGCTCAAATCGGCTCATGATTAATTGGGTTTGGATAGCTGGAAGCAATAGTAGTGGTACAAGTTGGAAAGTGAGGGGTTAGGCTTGCCAAAGCTTGAAGTTTGTGATAAGTCTTTCTAGACCAATGTTGATTTTGAGGTGTCCACAATTATCCATAAGGAAGAGTCGCCTTTTGGGGTGTTGTATTGTTTTATCTAACCTTAGTCTTCAGTGCCTATGGATACCTCCTTTATATATGACCGTGACCATGTCTCATCTCTCAATTAGTTCTGCCTATGAAATAAAAGTTAGGTAGGATGGGAGGAAACACAGCAGTGCATTTCGTTGTTTTGCGGTCAATTTACTATGCTCATGGTCTTAGAACAGTTGCAATGAAGTGAGCTCCCATACACCTTTGGTCTTATATACAACTGTACATCAAAGAATTACTTCTGGTTTAAACAATCTGCGAACTTTGGGCATCTGCTGATTCCTTTATAGATTGGAAGATTTAAGCTATGTTTATTAGTTCTAGATTTTCTGTTGCGATTAAGACCCCTTCTGAGGCTTGGCCTTAAATCTTGTCTTCATATGCATTTGCATTATCTTAAATCTTGTTTTTGTGCTTGATCGCTGAAGAAACAAAAACAAGACATACTTTTGGAGGAGTTGCTTCTTGAGTAAATCAATGGGTTGTTTGATGAACAAGATCTTTCCACTCTGGAAATATATATAATATTTCTCCTTTTGATTGATCTGCTCAAAGATTAATTTTTGTATCATTGATGACTCAATTTGTTGCACTTGGTTAAAACATATTGAATGTTTGAGAAGATTTATTTGTTTAAATCTTAGTTCAATTTCTCTGTCCAGGGATCATTTACCAGCACTGGCTTGGTGGTGTCTTCCAAATTGCCAAGATTTTCAGAAATGTACACACTTACCATAGCAAGTGCAGATCCTAAATCAATTTCTGCAAATGAACCTGTGCAATTGACCAAAAATGTTACACAATGGTCTCTCTCTCTCTCTCTCTCTCGCTCTGTGGAGCTGCTTTTTTGGGTTTGGAAGTGCACTAATATACCCCTTGTTTACGTTTTGTGTTCTCTTGTGATGTTACAGGTTCACTAAGGATGGAATATTGGTGGAGGGCCTCTTCTGGAAAGATGTCGATGCTTTGATAGATCAATATGAAAGAGAACCAAAGAAGAACAAGTGATATTTAAATATCAAACTGGTCTCATCGTTCCGGGGATAATCAGCTCCAGACATTGTCTGATCCGGTAGTTGTTGGCACAGAGAACTCTAGCTATAGTGACTTTACTAAGACGGTTGTCATTGGCATCATGGTTTTTTCTTTTAACTAATTAACTGGAATTAAAGTATTTTCAGGTCTTACAAGACTGTTTAATCCATTATAGTAGATTCAGCAAGTGAAATCTGGAATATTTTGCCGTCTATTTTTCTTAAATCTCTCGTTCTCTTTCCAGTGTTCTTCAGCTTGCGACTTCCAAATGCTATGTGCTTTGAATGAGTAAGATGGTTTTAACCATCAAGATGTTGGTTGAGTGGGGAAATTACTGCCTGTTTCTGGTTAATGCTACTGGCGGGTGTATATCAAAGATCATGCTCAATATAATTTGTGGCTAATTGGATTTCTTCTCATCGTTGTTATGACGCATGGGTGAGCATCTGGATGCAATAAAGTACTTATCCATTTGGAATCGGAGCTATGCCACTTGGACAAGCAATTATGCACAAACTTTAGAGGATGGATTTCTCTTGGATTTGGTGAACCTTCAAATCACATGGTAGGGACCGGCTGTGAATGCAATGGATCATGTTCCACGCACATTAAAGCACACTTGAAACAGTGGGACGGAATTGAAAGCTAGAAAGACTTCGAGTGACACATTCAGCATATCGCCCAGCATATGCCGCTAAGGTCCTTTCTCATTCGTCCCCTCCCCTCTCGTACGCGATTGATTGCAGTCGCTCTTCTCCCTTTCTTTTTTCTCTCTTTTTTATGTAAAAGAAAGGGAATTGTCACTGAGTTTTGCTAAAAAAATTTAAGTTTATAATAAATAATATTAGAGTTAATTTTCATATGGTGTTATGCACCAAGCATAAACAAGAAATTTTTATTTTTTTAAATAAAGATAATATCATAACAATTTTTATTAATATTAATAAGACTATGCATAATAATTATATTTCAGATAAATATAAACTTAATTCTTAAAAGAAGTAAAATATCTTATATATCAATTTATCATATAAAAAAAAGGAGGTAAGAGATTTGACTATATAAACAAATTTGATTATTTGATTATTTGATTATTTGATTATTTGATTATTTAATTATTATTATTTATTTAGTTGGCTTTTTGAGGTGAAAATGAATAGTATTTAATTGAATTTTTTTAAATGATTGGAATAAGTTTTTTCGTTATTTGACATCGGAGGAACTCCAGGCCGTAGTAATTTCTTTGATTATGATTTTGTCAACTTCCGTCACGTGACCCTACAGTCAAAACTTTTGAGATTTTTATTTGGGCTTACCAGATTTAAGAACCGATGCGGGTCCCAGAGACGCAGAATTTTGTGGATGGCTGCTGAAAAAGTCGCTATCATCCCAAACCGATCCTCGATGTAGAACAGAAACAGGGAGCTTAATAATTGGTCAAGGCGGTCCATTCACCAGCCGAAGTAAAGTCGGCTAGCCTTGCCATGTGGCATCTCCCGAAACGTTGGGCTGCCTGGTCCCAGTTCTGCGTTGGGACCCGCGATGACGTGGAGCATACGATGCAATCATGCGCGGATTTGAACCGACTTCGAAAATGGGATTTCATGAACCGCCTTCGGGTCCGTTAGGTCTCCAAGGGCCTTTATAAAACTGACCCGGGATCACTTTATCGGTTTGTTTTGTGTGGGAGAAATTCTCCAACGGGCGTCGCTGCGATCGGATGCTAGGAGATTGGAGTTGGTTTGTGAGGTTCTGCTTCGGTTTCTGAATACTTCGAAGCGAAGGCTTCTAATCTGTTGGTAGTCTTTGATCTTTGTGAGGGAATTTGTTTTGAGATTGGATATGACGAACCCTAGGGACCTAGATTCGAACAGAAATGATAAGATCGAGGATCCCGATCGCGCGGAGCTTTACGACGGGGAGGAATTGGGCGACGAGTCGTCGATGGAGGCCGGATCCGGTGCGAGTTCGAGTGGTTCGCGGGAGAACGGTGGCGCGAGGAGCGAGTCGGGGCTGGCGGAGCGGTTGACGGAGATTCTTGTGGACGAAGGGGATGGAGATCTGTTGCTTCAGCAAAACGATGGCGAAGACCGGGTTCTGCGGTGGCTGCAGGCTCTGGATATGCAGGTGATGGGGGCGTGTCGCGCTGATGAGAGGTTAAAGCCTTTGTTGAAGATGAATGCGTCGAATGGCCTCGCGGAGGATCGCTTGCTGGCTCATTTGAGTCAGGTACGTAGCTGATTCGAAGAGACTTTGATGTTGTGAAGTTTGATTTGGTATAATTTGGTATAATTTGGACTTAAGCATCATAAAGTTCACCGCTTCAATGGTTGGAAGTTTGTTTGGCGATTCTATGTAGGAAGTGGGTGTGGTCGCCATTGATGGTTGCACGGTTTCACGAACTGGCCGTGAGTCAAAAATTTGGAAACAATTAATTTTTCTTAGGCTTGAATTGGCATTTCTTGCTTTCGTGCCACATGCATCTTTTGCTTGTACATTTTGCTAGTAACTTGTACTAATATGTTTCGTTTTACGTGTTTGATAACAGCATTTCGAGCCAGTAGAGGTTGGAATACTAGCGAGATGCTTCTGTATACCTCTTGTTTCGGTTCGCGTGGGAAAGGTCAGGAAGCAGGGGAATCTCCTGTGCCCAACTGCTACAAGGTAATTTCAATCACGTGGATATTGGTATGACAATCTGTTTAGATTTTTGTTGATATGGATTGGCTTGTTCTGATAATTTTATACATGCTTGTCGTTAGTTTTCCAGTTTTATTTCGTTTCAAGTAGTTGAAAGTGATGCTTGCATGTTGCTTCTTATGATTTTATTTATCTATTTAGTTCTATCTTTAATTAGATTTGGCATGTAGTGAAAATAACTTTCTGTAGTATTTTACTTTGGCAGAAGTAGTCGCTTAATATGTTTGCGGTGGGACTGATTATGAGTTCTTACTTATCAAAATGATCTCTCAAGTGGGGGTGCATGTACTGTTGGTTCCCTTTCATTAGGGCATGTTGTTGTCTAGTGCTGCAAGTTTTTTTTATGGACTCATAAGCTGTGGCCAGCCATGTTAATGCACTCATAGCTGTCAATTAACTATTGCACCTCCCGACAGGTTGTTACCACTGCACTAATCTTATGAAATTTGCAAATTCAATTCAAGCCTGCCCAGTTTTTGTTTACGTTGGTAATAGAAAGATCTAACGTAGATGCAAAATAAGAGCCATGGATGGGAGGGGGCTGGTTTTTGTGTCCTATCTTATTCCCCTATGTGTTAATTTTCCTAGTTCTGACCTGGCATTTAATCACATGCAAAGTTGATGTTTCTTGTGACTTGGTAGTGGAAGCAAGTCTTTGGGCTATGTTCTGGACGTTTTTGCAGCTATGTAATGGTTATTGTATCTAGTGGTTATTGATTCATGGTACACTGTACTATTACCCTTTTGATATTCCATGTGCAGGCAGCTGGTATGAGATATATGTGATGTTAGTAATAATATGATGTTTCCCAGTAGTTGGCACATGTTAATATACCTGTAAGTTGTTTATATGTGATTTTTGGAGCTCATGAATATTTGTACTCCTTGAGCACTTCTGTGTGCTTTTGGGTCTTAGCAGATGCTTGAATGATATCAATTTTTACCTGGCACAAAGAATCCTAGATCATATTATTTTGGGCATTTATTGATTAGCGTTCCATTTTTATTCCTGTTATATGTTATTAGTTCAATTGGTAACCCATCAGCTAAAGGGAACACATACTTTAGTGAATCTTTTGCTCCAGAAAAATGCTTAGGTTGATGGTTTACAGTGTTTCGAAATGCCTTCATTTTCACCAGATAATGCCTGTGTGTGCTAGATTCTTTGCTTGGATGATAGACTGCGGTATTTTGAAATTATAATGCATAACTTTGGTCTCATTTTGACATGTGGAGATTAGAGTAATGATTATACCATCTTGTATTGGCTAGAAAAATAATAATCAACTGTGATTCTTCTATCCCCAGAGAGAGGAAAAACAAAAATGAAGTGAGTATAAGATTTTCACAAGTAAAAAATTGTGTTCAATATGATAAATTTGTCTCAAGTTTGCTCGTTTGGTTTTTGTAGGTTATATATCTCATAGATTGTAGTACATATGCTTTTCTTTTACCTCCTTTATTTGTTATTTTCTTTATTTGTCTCGACTTTGACCTGTGAATCAAATATGTTTTCTCACTCTGGTGTGCTAATTTGATTTTTGTATGTTAATTGATTTCATTGGTTGCTGCCCATATGTTTTCTTTTATATATTTATGGTGACTGATTCAGAATATTGGGGTTCTTTTTGGCAGAGGGGGATGTGGAGGTTCGATTTTGAGTGTTGAAAATATGTTACACTAGTATTGAGTTTTATAAGTATACAGTATTTCTGGGATATGTATCCAGTAGTTGTTGCTGGTTAGTAGAAATTATAGGAATCTATATTTTAGCTTATTGATGATGGAAATTTTCATTATTCCAAATAAGTATATCTTTTGACTTGTAGGTAAAGTGGGCGTATTCTATTATGATCTCTGAATTAAGAGGAAGTAAAGGTAGTTTTCATGCTCTTATATTATATAGCTTGCTGCTGCTCTTTGGATATGTAGGGCTGACATATTAATTGGTATTTAATTTGAGTGTGAAAGTCTCTGTCTTAGATGCTCGTGTCTAAAGCAATAACTGTCTGAATGTTCATTTCATATTTTTAATTGTGTACTTTCTGTATTGTACATGATAACATTTAGCTCTTTCTGTTGGGAAAGATCTTTGACTCCGTTGGGGATCCCTCAGTTTATCTGTTATGGTTTTGATCACTTAGTTAAATGACATATGTTCTAATTAGGTCTTTCGAGTCTTATTTGGATTTTTTTTTTCTCTGTTACTAGTTTCCTAGATATCTGTACTTTGTCTGCTGCTGTGCCACTTATGATTATAATTGTTAATGTTACTGATGGTTGAAGCTGGTAATTTGTACCTTGTCTAGACACCCTGACCCTGAAACTATATTCAAGCTTTAGGCTGGGGTCTTTTACTTTCGGACAAATTTGGACTTGGTTAAACCACCGAGAGCTACTTAATTTTTTATCTTTTCCTATGATTTTGGCATTGAAGAGAGAGGGAGAGAGGGAAAATCTGTGCACTATTCATAGTTTGGCCTCCTGGAGGAACGAAGATATGATTATCTCCACTGCCGAAGCATGTTCTTGATTTTGAAACAGATAAAAAAGTTTAGGAACTCTTTAACTAATGATCTGGTCGTTAGATTTAGTACTAATGTGAGAAGGCATTAAGTGATAGAATGAGGCAATAATGTTTTTGTTTATTTGTTATGTTGTGTGAAATTTATATTCAAACGGAAGTTGAGGATGATTTGGTATTTGATCGGCCATATTTTAAATTATTATATATTTGGATTTATTTTATCTTGATGTGTTACGCACTGTGTTGACTGTTTATTTAATTTGCGGTGCTTATTGTTTTGCTTGTTATTTCACTTTTCAATGCTCTGAAATCAATATCTTCTCCACATTGTTGCAGGGGAAACCTGAGTCTTACAGTTTTGCCAGCATCTGATTTGCGCCTATCATTTATTGGGGATGATGGTCGGTCAGAAAGATTGTTTACCATGAGCAGTAAATCCGAGTGTGCTGCTGTAGCAGTGGATGATATCCCAACTGATGCTTCTGGTCGATCATTCCTTATAAAGATTCCGGGTGGCCGAGCTTTTTACTTTTGGTGCTCAGAGAAGTCAAGGCTTCTGGGAATTGAGTTGATTGCAAAGGTATGAATAACTTTAATCATGCATGTGGTCAGACAATAATGTAAAGTGGGCTCATTATCTTGGGGTTGCCATCAATTTTTTTGTTGAAAGTCCTAATTCTCTGTTATTGTGAGTTTAATTTAATTTGAGGTGAAGATGGTGGTTTCTCGTGAAGATTCATGTTCAAGTTATGATATCCCTTGCTTGCACTCGTAAAGTTCTAATTTTTTTATTTTTTTTTCTGTTACTAATAACAGATGAAGGATTTAATCAAGAGGAAACCTTCTATTGCTGAATTAACTGGAATAAGCGAGTCGCGTCTCAGCTGCTTCGCAACTCAGCTTCGTGCTTATCTTGTGGCAACAGTTGATAGCTCACAAGCAATTTCCCCAGGCTTACCTATTCTTCCCATGGATACCACCACTGAACAGTCGGGTGCATTTCAGAATGGACAGTTCTCCTCCCCATCATCTAAATCTGTGCGTTCCCGACACACAGGTGGCCCAGCAGTGAAATCAAATTCAGTTTATCAGGGTAGCCTGAGTCCAAGATCAAGTTCCTTTAAAGAAGGGGGCCTGCCCAGAAGCGCGGCTTCACTGAGGATTGCTTCTAGGGAAAAATTGCGCCGGCTAGGGGACATCCATATTTCAGCGGTTGACGATCTGACAAACACTTCATCAGTTACACCTGATTCATCCTCTTCAAATGATTCTGAAAATGATAAGGATTCAGAAACCACCAGAAACATGCCGTTTTCCCCTTCAAGTTTTCTGGAATCACTAGGGAAATTGACTGTTCCACCAGCACTAAGCCCCACGACTCAAGTAGGTTATGTAGGTTCACCTCTCTTCTCCCCTTACTATTGCTGGTGCCCTCCTTGTGTATCAACTCTGCAATGTTCATCAGCACCTCAAGATCCTACCTTACCTGGTGAATCAACATTTCTTCCACCACTCTCTTCTTTATTACCTGCTACGATGCCACCCAGCATGTTGAGTTCAACGCTACCTCTCAATCTGAATGAAGGCCCTTCAATGAATTTCCCTGCTTTGCTCCCAAACCCCTTGGTCCGGTTGCCAATTCAAACTTCAAAGCAGATACCAACATTCACACCCTTAATGTGTGACCCAATTGTTCACGTTCCAGTTATTGATGTTTGCTCGTCCGGTCAAGGCTACCTGGTTAGCGCTGGTCCCGGTATTTCAACTGTCATTCCTCCCTTGCACCCAAATCTTGTGAACCCACTGATTCCCGAAGCCGACTCTATGGTGGAAAAGGGTGCAAGGGAGACCCTGCGTCTGCTCATCAGCGGCTCGACCCAGACTAACCCACCATTGATGGATGTATTACCTGCCGTTCTAACAAGTGTAGATCAAAATCAAGGTATATTTGTTGCAGGAAGCAGGGGTCTTTACAGTGGAACCCGAGATGTTAATGTCATAGCAAACAGCATTGCTGCCATGGGTTTGGTTTCACTGTCGGGGAGATCTAATGGAGACAGCCATGGTAATACAGCATCACAGGCAGAGGGAAGTAGTAACTCAAGTGGATCTTGTTTAGATGGTCAAGAAACCACCTCTTGTTCGGATATGAGGGAAGAAACAAATTGAAATATTGTCGTGGGTTCATCCTAATATCTTTTGTAGATCCTGTTTTTGCTTCCACACGATGTAGATATATGTGGCTTTAGATTTGCCTTTCTGAATTTGTGCTGGTGGGAAATTCCACCATTTGCTCATCTCGTTTGTGCTCGAATTGCACTGCACTAGTCCTTGATTAGAATGTGAATGAAATATGGATTTTCTTTTGGCCGAATTATTGCGAGTGGGACATATTGGAATATAATGTATCTTTAGCTTGTGTAAATTAGTGAAGTGAGCCCTTGTAGTGGCTTTGCTACTCTCAATCTGCACGAACATCGAGTAGTTGATCGAGGGGCCCAAAACTACTACCTAATGTCCATGGTCGGTTGAGAAGTTGCTTTCTCTACTCAATATGATATGCACTGTTCTATAACAGTTCATATATGACTCTATTAAGATATCAAAACAATGACCTTAGATTTTGCTTTTGTTACTTTAATTTCATAAAGGCTCTTCCCATATCTAACAAATGAACTTGTAGCATCTGGAAGTACGTTTTTTCAAAAAGTAGCCGTGACAATATGGGGAGCGAAAGACACATTGAACGGATGAAATTTTTCCAAATCTTTTAATAATGTTATTGAAGCAAAGCACCAAGGGCATAAAGACAAGTGCTTTTAGTTCCACTGCCTGAACCTCCCGTTCGATTGGATCTATGACTTAAAAATATATGACCACAAACATGAGATAAGATTGAGGTCCCTGCCTTCTGAGTTGTCCTTTCACGTTCCGACAGGAATCATAACATGGTGCTCAGGTGCTCAGCTTATTCTTCTGTCTGAGATCCATTTTGAGAAAAAATCAAGGGCATTTTTTTTTGAAATGTGATTGAAAGACGACGCTGCAGGAATCAGAACCCATTATTGCATGTTTTTCAGAGAAAATAAGTGTGTGTGGTGGACTTTTCTGTGAACTGTTGACAAACGTAGTATAGGACCCAGTGGTGAGAATCGCATGTGAACTGTCTAGGACGAAGAGGTTGGGCTATCATCTTAGGGACCACTGGTTGGTGGCCTCTGAATGAGTTGTCTTTATGTGGTCCTAGATTGGCCAACATTTGGTTCCTTCAAAATTCCATGGACAAACATCTTTTATAAAACAGAAATATAATCTATGGGCAAACCATCAGAATGCAACAGAACATTTTCATGTGAATGACAACGACATTATTTTGCCATTAAACATGACTGCTTTTTGAGGAGAAAGCAATTCTTATATGATGGTTTTGGGTCACATCTCGAAACCAGGACCCTTCTCTCTCTCTCTCTCTCTCTCTCTCTCTCTCTCTCTCTCTCTCTCAAACAAGATTCACTAGGGAATGTGAGATGCTCCAATTCGAAAACGGGTTTTTGGGATAAGGAGTGCCGAGCGAAGAACTTAGAAGAATTTGGATAGTCAATTGCTAACTACTAAACTATTGGCTTATTGACAGTGACTTATATGTGGTTGATCAATTTTTCACATTTTGTCATTCTTGATGTCTCTAATAAAGATTCCCATAAAAAAAAAAAAAAGAACACTTAAATTATTCTCTTATAAACTCATTTTCAGCCTATAACTTCAAAGGAAAGAGAAAGAACTTATTCGGACAGCTTGAGCACTAGATTCTTTGAATAAAGTAATGCAACATCTTTGGTGTCTGTCACGTATTGAGCTAAATAAGGTATTAGTGGGTTGAAGCATCCTGATTGGAACTTTGTTAGATATTTGGAATCAAAAGTCACAAAATGAAACGGCCCCATTTAGCCCACACCAACAGAAGTGACTTTTTAAAGTCATTTTTGACACAATATAAAAGCTTAGGTTCAAGTGCCATAGTCATCGTAAATTGGGATTTTCAAATTAAGAAGGAAAAATTGGGCCTCTCTAACATAGTTCAATCATCAAGCAATAAATTCGTAAGAAAATAGCTTAAAACCCAATGAGTTATTAGTCTATAATCAATTTAAAAAAAAAAAATAAGATTACAATACTGTAAAAGCCCCTGAAGTCTTGTTTTCAATTCAGAAGGATCAAATTGACTTTCATGTGTTGGCTATCTTCAAGAGAGTGGGTCTCGGTGCTGTTGTTGAAGTCACTGCATTTGACATTTTGACTTGAAACCACTAAAAAGCAACTTAGACAAAGTGTTGCTCTCACCAGTATGGTTGCTTGAACTTGGGCTACTATCTAAGTTACCGCCGAAAAAGTGAATTATCGCATCATCTCGCATAATTCTTATTGTAGTGGGATCCCTGCTCTTAGTCTTGCGCAAAATGAAGAAAAAGATGCTTTGTAGAAACTTAATTTGTAAACAATAAAAACATGTTCTATTGAAACCTAGTTTATAAATAATAACATATCTTATTCAAACATAAACTTTTTTTTAACACATAAATCAACTCACACATTCTATATTGAGCTTGAAATTAAGAGATCTTAAGTCATCTTATCAGACCACTAAATTACAATATCTCAACAGATTTAAACATAAAGTTTTGGATAAAAGAAAACTTTTCCTCAAAAAAGTGGTTTAGAAAAATAAACTCCTTCACATTTAAGAAAATTACAAAATCAAGATATTGACAACAGAAAGGACACGTTGGTTAATGGTTAACACTTGGCTACAATCAAAAGCAAGCTTTGTCTGTGGACCACTTGACGAAAAGCTTGTTCGCATGCAGAAGCGACGGAGACTGACCTCCAAGAAGGTTTTACTTTGTTGCGGCTCCTGCGCTAAGATAAGGCTTCCAAAGGCCCTGTGGAGGCTCACAAATGCTCCTACGAAAGAAGAAAGAACGACAAAACTCTTGGAGGATAAAAGAAACCTGAAAAGTCATAAAAAAAAATAACGTAGAACATACGTGTTAAAACTTTAGTGTATTGAATAAATAAATATTTTTTGCATCCTCAACGAGACTTGAGAAGAATTGAATAAATAAATATTTTTTACGTGTTAAAAATGAACAATTTTTACTTTTTCATGATTCTTTATTTTAAAACTTTAGTGTATGTTGAGATTATACAACCATAGTCACAATTTTCTTTTTCTTTTCAAGTGCTTGTTTTTATTTATAGTTATAACGCTGGATCAAAATGATCTCATTTATGAGCAATTTATTGGATATTGAAGTTTTTATATTGAAAAGAAGAAGAAGAAGAAGAAGAAGAAGAAGAAGAAGAAGAAGAAGAAGAAGAAGAAGATATTTTTAATGTATATTATAAGTTTATATGATTTATTTTTTAATAATAAATTTTTAAGAAAAAATGAACTTACCTTTCATATAATATCAAAATTAATTCTTTTTTCAGTCTTCTATTGGTGTAAAAAAAAAAAAAATCCAGCTTAGATTACAAGAGACATTGGACGATAAAGTTCCATATTATAGAAGAGGGTGATTGTAACATGTGAAAGATAAAATTTTCTTTTCTTTGAAAGACTTCTTTAAAAAGAATAATTGTCAAAGTTTGAAGTAGACTCGTAGCATCTTCAGCCGCACATTTGCTCTTTCGTCTAGATAAACTAAAGAGAAGCGACAGCACACCTGAGCTCACACCGGCCTCGGACAAAGAAGCAATAACAAGATACGATAAGGCAAAAATAACATAAGATGGGTAGAAGTTCAAACGTCTTGGTCCCCCTTTATTACTACTGTAAGCGTAATGTCCCTGCAAAGACCACCCAACTTATTATGCCTTGCTTGGGGGACCTCCCCTGTATCTATGGCAGAAGACCAACCAACCAGTCGTTCTGAGCTCCTGCTCCCCACGAAACTCCCCCCCATTACTGTTCTTACGTTAGCCTATAACATTGACTTCAAAACTAGGCCACAAGTTGTACAAAGTTTAAGCCTCGTCGTCATGGTCTCCATTCTGTTTAACTTCCTCGAAAACTCCAACAGTTGGAGATGCTGCCGCCAGCAAGACATGCTTGGAACTTTTAAGGTAAATGAAGGACATTTTTGTTGAAAATAGTCATCGGTGGGAGCTTTTCAGCATGTTAGATGTTGGTCCTTGATGAAGTAAATTTCTGACTTCAACAACTGGGTTGGTTGGTGGATTTGCAGTAACACACCGATGTTGGTAGTGTATGACTATTTTGCTCACCTAACGATGGAGTACAAAGCCACCGGTTTGCAGAAAGCACTTTTCAAAATTTAGAAAGTAAGTTTAATACGTTACTCATTCTCAAAATGTAGCCACTTTCTAAAAAGGTCTTCAAATAATAGTGAATGAATTATTAAATAGTTTCTTCAAATGGGGATAAAATCTCGTACTCTTAAATTAATTTTTAAATAATAATAATTTTTTTAACATAACTAAAATCAAATTCAAATATATCATTTCATTACTTGCGGATAGTTACATTTTTATAAGAAATGTTAAGATAAGGTGTATTATTGAAATAGTAAGAAAAATTCTCATAAAAAAGCATAGAAAACAATTTATTTAGGTTTGAATTCTTTTAATTACATTTCTAATTGACCTGAATATAATTTGAGATAGGCCATTTTCCTAGTCTAAGCTATAAAGTAAAGTTTAGTAAAAGTTTTAAGTCATTAAAAAATAAAAAATAAAAGTTTTACATTCTCTAGTAAAAAAGAAAAAGAAAACTTGCTGGAGTTAAACTCTTTAACGTAAACTAGTTTTCAAAAGGATTCAATGAACCTAATAAATGAATTAACTTTTCAAAGAAAGGCATTACTTTTCAACATCCCAAAGGGGAAACTTGGGGGAGAACACCTCAATTCAAAGTGGGTTTTATCCAAATTTTCGCTCATGCCATTCAAACTATGCGTCCTACTTTGAACTTTGATGACAGAAAAACTTTATTAAAAAAGAAATACTGTTCCTTTGCAGACTAAAGATAGATAGATAGAAACATGCAGTCTCTTTCCAGCGCAGTAGTTTGCCGTCCTTTCAACATCCCAAACTGTAAGGGTTTCACTTCCTTTTCATTGGAAACTTGATATCTCATAATGCAAAAAGCAGAAACGAGTCAGCCTATAAGAAAATGCAGACAACGATACAAAGCACCCTGGGTTATCAACAGTAGCCCCCAGAATACGGTAGGGCTAATCTATGAACTGGCAAGTTGCTATTTGCATGTATTTTAGTCTTATTTCCAAGATTTTAGTTGATCTCTCAACCCATATCCTACTGACTTAGATATAATAAATCCATAGGCTCTTCACTACAGCTCTATAACCCCAGCAAATAGTCTGGTACAGGGCCTTAATTGATCTGCATTATTGGGCATAAAGTGGGGTTCAGTAATGTCAACAAAGAGATGTGATTGGAAAGCCAAGCACAGTTGATAAAAAAGGCTTCCGACAAAGGATATATTCCCCCACTTAATCATTAAAGTAACAATTTGTGAGTGGTGGGTCTGATATTAAGGTGTTTATACAAATTTTATTTGTCAAATTTAGAAATGAAAACGAATTACATATTCTTCTCTTCTTCTCTTCTTCTTTTGACACTGAAATAGAATTTTCTTGTACTTTTTTTTATTGTTTATACCCTCAATATATCGTAAGGTTTATTCTTATAAAATATATGATTTATATCATAGGATCTGTCCTTTTATGAAGTAAATTTTCAAGTAAAACTTATGGAATATAAAACTTCTAACATCTTTGTTAATTATCATCTTACAATTAATGTATAGATTTGCTTGTAAGCTATTTTATACTAAAGTATATCATATATAACAACAACATTAACAAAGAGAATAAAGTCTTTTGTTTTCAAACAAAATTTAAGTAATATAAAATATTTTCTTAGATTGGATAACTTGGTTTGTGATCATCACAATGAATTTTCATATATTAATTGTTCACAAATAAAAACGACTTACAAAACCCTTCCTGCCTTTTTTTTTTTTCACGCTGAAACGGAACTTCCTTAAAAAAATTTATACTATTTGCCGTCTAACCAATCTGATTAGTGATCATCGCGTGAGGTTATTTGTTCCTAATGGGGGTAGATTTTTATTTGGAATAGGAATATCTGAACCGTTGATTTTTCTAATAGAAGATTGTGATTTTTAATATAGAATTAAGTGGGGTGACGTTGCATAGACAATCAGACAAAATCAGCATATTCTCTTTGGGATAAGAACAGCCAAAGGGTTTTTTAAATGCGAGAGATCATTTGGTGCTCAGGACTTGTTTGGATGCATAATTAATAGTTTCGAACAGCATCAAAGTAGAAGTCACGGTTTCAAACCTTAACTCAAAAATTATCAATCTTGCTTATGAAAGAGGGTTTGAATTACGGAGTCAAATAGAGTAGTAGGGAAAGAAATTTAATTCAAGTAAGTTGTCAAAGCATTTATGATTATGTATGAATTACTTTATTCTAATAATTAAAATAACTTATTGTCTAAATTCAAACAGTATCTTTATCAAAATAATAAATGCTCAAACTAAAAAGTTAGTTTTTTTGTTACTTTTGTTTTACACCACCTTTTACATCAAAGGCCATTCAATTAGGGGTGTTTCCCTTGCCCTTAGCCTATTAGCAAAAGTGCCAAGTACTCTGGACTTGCATACCAAACAAGTTAGATTAGAGGTTTAAGCTTCTCCCTATATGTGTGTGAGTTGTAATAAAAAATAATAATAATAAAAGCTCATCCAATTAAAGGTTATACTAAATAAAGTAAATTCAATCTAAACACTTAAAAAAAAAAAAAAATCTTACGCCGGTGTAAATTTGTCAAAGCTACATACATCCTTAATTCACGGAAGTTTTAGGAAAGTGCAGTGCCTCAATTTGGGGTGCTGCTTATCTTAAGAGCACGACTTCCGGAGACAGATTGAGACAACTTGCATCAAACCACCTACTCTATTTTGAGCATCCCTTGGGGCTGACACAATTCAACCAACTTGCATCAATCAATTACCCTATTTTTTCGTTAACATAAAAGTCTGATCAACTTGGCTTTTGTTGTCCACATGGATAAGGCCGATCACCGCCCTCTTCAATTTTTAATGTGACAGAAGCCTTTAATACTAGTAATTTCATCTTCCAATAATTGTAATAAAAATATTAAAAATATCTCATATTATTGTTTGTACTGTAAGGTGAAAAAAAGGCTTATGAATATTGTCTAAAAGTTAATTTAAGAATTAAATTGTTCTTCTTTCAATTAAATTTTATTACAAATATTTCTTACCTATCATATATAAATATCACACCGTTATTAAGGGTACATCTGTAGCACTTCGACAGTTTTCAATCATTTGCAAACGAAAGCTTCATCCCCAAGTATTTCCTCGTTATTGTCAAATTCATAACACCTTTGACATTTTCCAATCATGTCATGGGGAAAAAAGGAGTAGAGAAGAGAAAATCAAGGGTTCACATCAGGTAGAGGTTGCCAAACTCTTGACGAAAATTAAGGCCCACGTATCCCGACAACTACCGGTCTAGGGGCGTGAGGATATCGCCGCTATTGTACCTTTCAATCCCTTTACCCCCTCCTTATTTCCACCTCTGACTTTTCTCCAAAACAGCCCTCCCATATTCCCCCGTTGACACCGCTTTCCCATTCTCTTTGCGCCTCATTTACTGGCTTAATAATACTTTGACAATACATACAACCGTAATTTTTCGGATTAGCTTTAAATCAACAAAAATTAACATTCTAATAATATATTATTATGTTTTGATCTATCATGTTTTGAAAATGTTAAAAGCTCAACAATATTGTCAAAAGTTTTAGAATCAAAGATTAATATATTGTCCTAAAATGAGAATCAAACAATAAATAAAACCTTCCAAGATTATTTATTATAACTTGATAATCTATTGCTGTCAAATTGGTAGTTGGGAATGAACCTCCCTAGAGGTTGGTTGTTCTCACCCGTAGGGATCCATCCCTACAAATGAAACAAGGGGAATGAACCAGCCGTACAACCTGCTTCTGTACTTCCTTTAGGAATTAATTTTTTTGTCAACTCTCGGGCTTTTCTTGAGGTTTTTTCTTCATTCACCTTTTGGGAGTTACCAAAGGGGAAAAGACTAAAAAAGGAAACAGAAAATTTACTTGGTATCCAAGGGTATTTTGGGAAATGCGTTGCAAAATTCTGGGTTCAATCATTTCCCACCCAGGGAAGGCAACGGAGTCCCTCCTTTACTTTCCCCCTTTTAAATTTTACCGTTAAAACTCCCAAAGCAAACCAAAACCACCTTCCTGAGGCAGCAACGCGATCACCAAGGCCCTCTCCCACGATTGACCTACGAGAAGTCACCACGTGTCCACAACTTACCAGAATCCGCGATTATTCTGCGGTAGAGCCGCTGCTGAGCAAAACCGAGAGCGGAGCGAAAGTAAAATAAACCCGACTTCGCTTTCTGGACAATGACGTGTGAGTGGTTGCGCCAGTGTACTTTTGTCGTTTCCTCTTTATCTCTCTCTCCTCTCCTCCTCTCCGCCTCTCCTTCTTTGCTTTTGCTCACAAGCCGCTCTCCTTTAGCGTTCCTGTGGCGCACAATCGATCCCCACTAGGATCTGATCCGATTTTCCTCTTTTTAACTATTGCCAACCGTCGTCGTCGGGTTCTTCGTCCGACGATCTTAGCCGTCTGATCGTTCTCCCGCCATGTGGATCTCGTCTCTGACTCTGGTCGCTCGAGCTCCGTGGTTCGCAAGCTGTTCGCCCACTTCTGAGCTCCGTTTCGCTAGCGACAGCTGAAGAGTGAGTTCGGATACGCGTTTACGGTTTTGTTTGTTTGATTTGAGTGTTGGAACTCATACAGGGCTTCTTTTGGTGATTTGAAGCTGTTTGAAGCTTCTGAGCTTGTTTTTTGTAAGTCCTTGAGCTTTCTGGTTTCGGACGGTGCTTCGGGGAGTTCTGGTAGCGATGGAGGATCGGAACACGGACAGACGGAGTGCCGGAATGTCGGATGAAGTTCTCGGCTGCGTGATGCCGTACATCGACGATCCGAAGGATCGGGACGCGGTGTCGCTCGTGTGCCGGCGTTGGTACGAGCTCGACGCGCAGACAAGGAAGCACGTCACGATCGCGCTCTGCTACACGACAAGCCCTGATCGGCTGCGCCGGAGGTTTGGCCACCTCGAGTCGCTGAATCTGAAGGGAAAGCCTAGGGCGGCGATGTTCAATCTGATACCAGAGGATTGGGGAGGCTATGTCACTCCCTGGGTGAAGGAGATCGCTGAGTCTTTCAACTGCCTAAAGTCGATTCACTTCCGGCGAATGATCGTTAAGGACTTGGATCTCGAGCTTCTTGCTCGCTCCCGTGGGCGCGTGCTGCACGCACTCAAGCTCGACAAGTGCTCTGGCTTTTCCACCGACGGTCTTCTACACATAGGCCGCTTCTGCAGGTGATTTTTCTTTTTTCTTTTTGTTTATTTCGTGGTAATTCAAGTTTGTTGTTTTAGATGTTGTGTGGACTTGCAGTTATTATTATTATTTTTTTCAATGGGCTTTACTTTCGGAATTGTATTAAATTTTAGCTAGGTAGTAAAGATTTTTATTTGTTGAAGATGAAACTAACAGAATTCTGTGCCTTGCTAAGGGTAAGGGAAAGGAAAAACGCTTCTTTTTGTGTATGGATCTTCTTTCGGTTGTTACCTGGCCGAGGTTTCTTTATGACAAATAGTTGCCTTTAATACGCGGAATTAGTTTAACTCGATTTTTGGATCGTATGACTTACTGGGCATTCTCTTTTGTTTTCGAATCCCTTTATAAAAGAGTGGTATTGCCATGGAATTGTTTACGGATTGTGTGACTTACTAAACTTTCTTTTTTGTTTTTCAAATCCTGTTGGTAAAATATCTCGTGTTTTTTCACATCCTTCTGATAAATCTCGTCTTTCAAACCCTGTTCATAGTAATTTTTGTTGCTGTTTTCTTGCCGCTGGATTGTTTAAATATGCTTTGCAAGCTTTTAATTCTTTGAGCGTGGCTTTATGGCTTACCTTCAATTAGTTTCTACTTCTTTCAATCATTTGTTACTGTCAGGGAGTTCAAATTTCTGTTCAGTGGTTGCATTTTAAATGGTTGACATCCAGGTTTTAATTCATCTCAAATTTCCGGCAAACTCTTTGTTATGAGCTTCAGCCAAAATTAAGGTCGTCTGATTGTTGTATCCAATGAAATGTACTATTGCGAAAACGTGTCTGTTTTTTTTTTCTTTTCCCTTTTCTTTTTCCGGTGAAAGTTAGATTGGAAATTATTTTGACACTGTGGATTGATTGCCTCTGCATTGGTAGGTGTAAAGTTCAAGTACAATTTCTCAGCCGTTTGGGATATTTTGTTGTATGATAATAATTTCGAGTTTTGTAAATGAAAGCATGTTGGCAGTTAGTTTGAATTTGACACTGACAGACAACCTCAGTACAAATGCAAAGTAAGGATATGCTCCAAAGGTTTTCTAATACTCCCAATATTCTGTAGTGATTTCTTAATACTGTAGTGTACTTTTTTTTTTTTTTGAACAGGAGTTGGATATATTCTGGATGTGTCCGTGAACAGCATTACTTGGATTTTTTGCATTTTCAATTCATATTGATAATCTCAAGGGTTTCGTAGCTACCTGGATTGGCACATCTCATGGTTAGGTTAATCCACAAAGTCATCTGACTTATATTTCCTAAATTTCGAAAAAAAATTTTGTGTTGCCCATCACTATGGGCTACCCAAAGCATTGATTCTTGAAAGGCTGAAAGCAATGGAGGAAAAACATGTGGTGAATACAATAATTGCTTATCAG
The DNA here is from genome assembly GCA_028551475.1 of Casuarina equisetifolia. NCBI lineage: Eukaryota > Viridiplantae > Streptophyta > Magnoliopsida > Fagales > Casuarinaceae > Casuarina > Casuarina equisetifolia. The sequence goes on from CM052355.1 coordinate 1,439,796, forward strand.
AGGAGGTTGTTACATCAAGCTTATGGGTTTATGTTGGGAAGGTTTTGAAAATGACTGAGCAGTTTTAGGGGCAATCTTGCTTTGGGAAGGATGATAAATATTTACTCAGTTTTATGGTATGGAGTTTGATCATGACAACTTATGTTCACTTGACTGAGTGATGAAAGGTTTTCTCACAAGTACTTGAGATGATATAATATGTATGAAAGTCTCAAGCTGAATTTAGGTTTGGATGCTGGAAAAAAAGCAACTAAAACATGTTCATTTGTCTAGAAACGACAAATATCTTGGAAAATTTAAATTATTAGATAACATTGAATCCCAAAATATAGAGGAATACTAGAAAATTCCGTACGATTATTATAAGGATGGAGTAGAACTAATGTTAAGAGTCATAGCAATGCATGACTTGTTCTGTACTATCAATCCAGTTGTAGAATTGTGTTCTTGGCACAAAAATTTCATTCCTTTTAAAGTTCTCTGTGCTTTAGTTCTTTTCTTTGCTTCTGACTTTTACATGATTTTTGAAATTTCTATATGTATTTGAATCTTAAGAAAACTCCAATTTTTCCTCTTCTACAACATAGTGACAGCTAGCTTGCCCCGAAAAAGAGGAAAAGAAATGATATTAGTTGAAGACTTTGACCTATTAGTGAACAATTACTTGAGTTGGAGAAATAGTTATTTGTGGTGGTCAGCTTAGTTGAGTACCACGTACCCATGTCAGTTTGATCATTTTAAATCTTGGTTAGTAACAGAAGTTGGTGCCACTTTTTCTTGCTATTTCTCGTATGCTTTTGAGTCTGCATAATGTTTTGAAGATTAGCTCTTTCTTTGTCAAAAGTTTTAGTTGATGCGCTTTTTGATCTTCTTGTCGCATCAAACAAAATATTGTAACAATTTTCTTAGCATATTGTGGTAGTATGAACACTAAAGTTGTATAATACACCATTTCTTTTTCATTTGTATGCAACTTTGATCCTGTTGATGTGTGACCTTGAAACTGCAGTAAAGTGAATTAAGTCGTTGGTTCTGTAGCCCTGACTGATCTCTAGTCATTATTTACTTACATTTTGATTTTATTTGCTTCCTCAGGAATTTAAGAACTTTATTTTTGGAGGAGAGTTCAATTGTGGAGAACGATGGTGAATGGCTGCATGAGCTTGCTTTAAACAACACAGTTCTTGAGACTTTAAATTTTTACTTGACATATCTTGAAAAAGTCAGCTTTCAAGACCTTGAACTCATAGCAAGAAATTGTCGCTCCTTAGTCTCTGTGAAAGTTGGTTATTATGAAATCTTGGAACTTCAAGGGTTCTTTCAGGCTGCAACTGCTTTACAGGAATTTTGTGGCGGTTCCTTCAATGAGCAACCACACAGGTACTCAAGCGTATCATTGCCCCCAAACTTATGCCGTCTGGGTCTAACATTCATGGGGAATAATGAAATGCAAATTGTATTCCCTTTTGCATCCCTACTCAAAAAGTTGGATCTCCTCTATGCACTGCTTGACACAGAGGACCATTGCATGTTAATTCAAAGGTGCCCCAACTTGGAAGTTCTTGAGGTAGAATCACAAAACACATTTCTTTTTAATTTTTCTACTATTTCCTGAAAATTGTGAGTCTCTATTTATGTACGTTCCTGGGGGCGTTTGTTTCTGCCTTTCCAATCCATACTCTTTGTAGTTTGTTATTCAACTAGTTGTCTAACTTTTTTCTTCAAGGACCTGCAGTTGCTTAGATGTCTCTAATTTAACCTTGATTTTTGAGGTTAAAAAGATTATGTCCTAGAATTTTAAGACACAAACCCCCAACACCCCCCCCCCCCCCCCCCCCCCCCCCCAAAAAAAAAACACACACACACACAAACAACAACCCAGAACATCCCCCAGCTATTTTTGAACCTTAAGTTAACTGAATGTTGTGTTAATTGGAACATAAGATTTATGAACTGAAGGTGCAAATGGAAAAATACAGGCACATATTCTAGATATTGGTAGTACCCTAGGGGAGTGAGTCTCTTCTTTGGACCATGAACTATGTCTGAGAATTGGGACTATTTTTAATTATTTTTTTCTTATGGCAGACAAGAAATGTTATTGGAGATAGAGGATTAGAAGTTCTTGGACGGAGTTGTAAGAAACTAAAGAGGCTTAGGATCGAACGAGGTGCTGATGAGCAGGGAATGGAGGCAGAAGGTGGTGTCGTTTCACAAAGAGGTTTGATTGCTTTGGCTCAGGGGTGTCTACAACTGGAATACATGGCTATTTATGTGTCTGATATCACAAATGCTTGTCTGGAATATATGGGCACTTACTTGAAAAACCTCTGTGATTTCCGTCTGGTCTTGCTAGACCAAGAAGAGAAGATAGCAGATTTGCCACTTGACAATGGCGTTCGATCTCTTTTGAGGGGCTGTGAAAAGCTCAGAAGGTTTGGATTTTATCTCCGACCTGGGGCCTTGAGTGATGTGGGTCTCGGTTATGTTGGCCAGTACAGTCAGAACGTAAGATGGATGCTTCTGGGTTGTGTTGGGGAGACTGATGCCGGGCTTTTGGAGTTCTCCAGGGGCTGTCCCAGCTTACAAAAATTAGAGATGAGGGGCTGCAGTTTCAGTGAGCATGCATTGGCTACTGCTGTGATGCAACTGACTTCTCTGAGGTACTTATGGGTGCAAGGATACAGAGCATCTGCAACAGGTGGTGACCTTTTAGCAATGGCTCGCCCGTTCTGGAACATTGAATTGATTCCTTCTAGACAAGTTGTTGTTGTTGATCAGCTCGGGAGGAACGTAGTTGTTGAGCAGCATACTGCCCAGATTCTTGCATACTACTCCCTCGCTGGACCAAGAACAGATTGCCCAGCAACTGTTATCCCCCTGAATCCAGCATCCTTACTCACCAGCACGTAGAGCTGTATATACCCATCTATAAACGAGTCCTTTTGCCGTCACATCCTGTTCATAAATTCATGTAGTTTTCCCCCTTTTTGTAAGAGGTTTTCGATTTTTATTTCAATTTTTCTTTCCTTAGTCCTAGACTTTAGTCCTGTAATAAGTTTGGGTTTTCTCTTCTGTAATTTCGGGGCACTTGCACTTTGGTGCTACCATCTCTCTTCCCTGTTTGGGGCAGTTGGCCTAAACATCAACTCTTTGGTGACCTGGTATTTGCATGCTGAGTCAATCTTATTGGAAACTATTGCTGTTACTGGGTGCAACATCGGGCCGTTTCAAGTTTGTGAATAGAAATGAATAGTGATTCTACCTGCTATGATTTTTTGCGGCTATTTATCACTTACGACCCGAATTTAAGTCTCTTTTATAGACGTTGAAGGGTTGCCAGAACTTACATTTATGTAAGCTAGCTTGACAGAAAAGACACATCAAGGGGCTATCATCACTGAATACTTGTCTATGTTTCTATAAGACTGGTTTATATGGAAATATTTTAACACCCTCATGTAACTACTATAACACAAAATTGTGAATTTTGCAATTGATATTTGGGGAAGCCATATATCTTTTCATAGGTTACAATATAGTCTTATTGACCTGAATCATAGGTTTTAAGTTAAAAAAACTCATCTATTTCTTAAAATTGATTTATAAAAAAGGGGATAATTTTTCATGCATACTGAATTTCATGCTAGGCTACGATAAAACAAGAGATTCTAATGAGGATTGACTTGGGAGGAGGCTACTGATTTAACACAAATGATCAAGCCTATTGATCTTCTTGTATTAAACTTACATCTAGCTTTAAGTAGGTTCGCACTCATGCAACCTTTAGTTAGCAATCAATTGTTATGTCTCAATCATTATGCTAAAAAACTCAAGTATGGAAGTTAGTTGAGATACCTTTCTTTAATACCATTACTAACTTGCGCTCTAATAAGTCCAAGTTTGCCACAATCCAAGATTATAATAGCTAACCATGTTTTGTAGCCAACACTTTAGCAACCCACTTTATGACTACTGTCATTTTTTATAGTCTAAGTAATTCCTTTTAGGGTCAAATTCAGACAGTAAGATTGACTCTAATGCTATTTATTATGTATTTCAAAAGATTCAAATCTAAAAACTAGTGTAAGCATACTTAATGTAAATATCATCACTAGTTTGGGCTCTATAAATAAGCCTAAGTTTGCCCCAGTCTATGATCAATATGGATTGGGCTAATGTTATAGATCCTGGGATGAAAACAGCACCGGCCGCGTCTGCTTTTATGATTATCTGGGCTCGGAGCAGCTAAGTCATCGCCTTGTCCCTTCAGCTGGTGTTCAACAGCCTTGGCGGGAGTGGCACACTTCCAGCAAGACCGAACCTGAGAAACCAGATGATCCAAGCAATCGTGACTACTGACGAATGGGAAGCTCCGAATTCAAGACCGATGGAGATGGTGGAGTGGGGTGTAAAACCCTGCGGATGTGCAGTAAATTTGGCTTTGCATATTGGATATTCACTTAAGCTAAAACTCTCTTACTACAGTTGAGGCTACCCTATAAAAATACATTACAAACGTGATCCAGTTTAGCAGCAAGTAATTGATCTTCTAATTTCGTCAGTTATTCTTGTCGAACTTATTTGATATAAAAAAGAAAAGATTTAAGGTTGATTATTTGCATCACATCCGTTGATGGGTATAAATAGTAAGTTGACCTCTAAACAAATAATTGAACACAGAAAAAAAAAAAAAGGATTTTTGAGTGATCAAAACACTCCATTAAAGTCTAGGACTATGGTTAACTCATATTCAAACCATATCTTTTACATTCACATTCTATTTTGCTTTTATTTTGAACTTTTTATTTGTGTTAAAATTATAGCTTTATAAATGACTTATTAGGAAAATGGACATAGTTTCGTTGAGCTAAGTAGACAATATATTTTGATGCAAATCATAAAACTTTATCAATTAATTTTCTAGAAGTTTAAGATTACGGTGGTGCTTATGCATTACACACATGAACACCATGCTTTTCATTGAACTTAATTAACTAATGGGCATGGAAACCACAAATTTAAGGGTAATGAATAACTTTCTTTACTGAAGGGCTTACACCTATATAAGTCATATTTGACATTTGATATAACTTATTGGCCATTATTGTTTGGGAAACAAGCATGTGTCGAAAGTAGAGACATTTAATTTAAATTGGACTCTCTTTTATGGCGTAAATGTTGTAAAATTTTTATGGGAATTCTTTTCAAAATGATGATTTTGATACAATGGATGCGTATTCTTCATATCCTCGAAAACAAGTTTGACAAGTTGTTTATGGAAATATTTTATAAAGAGTGGAATAAATATTTCACTGTCCCGTTGATTTTGGTTTAGTGACAAATAATTATATATTGTTCTTAATCAATAGTCAAACATATAGTTCTTCCCATTTAATTTTATGGAAGATGAGCAATCCATTCTCTCTCTCTCTCTCTCTCTTACTTTTTTCATGTAAGCCTAATTGAAACTTGTTACGTGTTCTTATGCCCTTGTCAACATGTTTGATATGAACATTAAATCAATTTTTTTTTATATAAAAAAAAATACAAGCAAAACGGGAAAGAAAGGGGAAAAGTTGAAAAAAAAGGTTGATCAATAATATAAAGGGATAAAGGTGAAAGGGGAAAATCCATTCACTTTTCATCCGGGTAGGGATAAGAGATCTATTATTGTCCATCTTTACCGTCACAAAAAGGATGGTAAGATATAAAGCTCCAACCCCACTGCCGTAAAAGAAATGAATAATGCTTACTTATCTTCAAAGTTCTAAAAACTTTTAGTCTACTTTTTCTAAATATAAATGTTTTCAAGATAGAGAAGAAAATTTTCTTTCATTGCCTTTTCCCTCTTACTGTAAAGAAGCAACTTCCTTTTTTTTTTTTTTTTTGGCTCAATTAGGCTTTCTTATTTCCAATGTAGTTTTAGTCGGTTGTTTAACACAATGTTCCTCGTGGTCTACGATGTATCGATGCTTTTCCGATTATAGATAGTTAAATGATTATGGAACAAGTTACTTGCTTTTCTTTAGCATAAAACTTCGTCAGATTTTTGCATTTACATGACAAATTATATTTTATTATAAGTGGAGAGAATTGATCTCGATTCTTAATAATGATCAAGAGATCTAGATCACACCTATAGTGGAAATGCCATTGGATAAATCTTTGCTCTCTACTTCATTGTTCTTCAATTTTTAATATTTTTTTACAAGCCTTTTTATAATATTTTTTACGAGCTTTTAGTTTTAATATGTATGACACGGTGTAGAATGTGTCATTCCCATTTGATAGATTCTAATAAAATAATAAAAAAGAGAGAGAATGACCTATTCCTTGATAAAAAAACTCATATTTTTAATTTATCAAAGACAAAATTATTAAGATTAGTTTAACAAAATGATTACATTGTCTAAAACTTATTTAAGAATTCTTCATATATGAAAAAAAAACCATCAATTGTTGATAATTTTTTTGTAAGAATGAACTTATCAATGTACTATCAAAACTTATATTTGTTAAAGGAACAATCTTACCTCATCAATCAAGCAAGATTCTTGGACTCTCCACCAACCACCGAATCAAAACCTTCTAAGGAAACCTCCACCAACCACCGGATTCACAATCACTCAAATTCAAATTCAAATCAAGTCAATGATTTCCAAGTTTAAAATTATCCTTATATTTCCAAAAATTCAAATTTCTTCCTAATTTGTATTAGTCTCGTATCATTTATGTGTCTTATTTTTCCTTCCTAAGATAGAGATATTATTCACCCTATATATAGGGATTAGTCTTGTACATATTGACCATTGAATTCCAAATATCAATTCTCACTTTGTGTCTACGGGTTTTACTTCGATTTAAGAATTATTCTACAAAATTTGATTATTTTGTGGAACTTATTCTTTTAACTTGGTATCATCCGCCAACGGCATACGCTTCTTTCGGTTTCGATCCTCCACAAAAAAATGGCCAACCAACCAAACCATATTCATGCTGCCGCACATGCTTTGCCTCTTCCCTCACCCAGGAATCCCACTATGCCTGCTGTTGAGGTCTGACTCGAAGGCAATAACTTCTTAGTTTGGAAGGCACGTATCGAACCTTATCTACGTGCTTCCGGTCTCTTAAGCATCCTTGACGGTTCCTATCCTTGTCCGTCTGAATTCATAACGGACACCACTGAAGACGGCTTTATTGTCCGTAACTCTAATCCTGCCTATCAAGATTGGATTGTTAGAGACCAAACTGCTTGTGGCTGGATCCTGAATACCAGCAACAACAACATTGTCAACAGTGTTGCCCAACATCCCACCTCTGCTGCAATCTGGGCTGCCCTTGCAAAAGAATTTCACACCCACAGCACGGCTCGCGCTTCCGCACTTCGACTTCGACTTCAAGCCATTAACAAAGGCCACCGTTCTATCTCTGATTTTATGCAGGAACTTGACTCCTTGGTCGACCAACTCTAACTCATTAGTGAAACGGTCTCTAATAACGAGTATTTGACCCACATTTTTCGTGGACTTGGGAACCCGTTTGCTTCTCTTGCCACTACCATCTCCGTTCATACCTACACTGCCACAATCACCCGTGAAGATCTTCGTGGATTGTTGTTGAACCAAGAGGCCCAACTTGAGTTAACTGAACAGACTCTTCTGACTACTGCCTTCACCATGGAAGCTGACTCTCAATCATCCAACACCACTCTCGTCTCCGGATCTGCATCAACTGGTGGACCTTCCCGCTCACAGGGCCATCGTGGACGTACCCCACATCTGATGCCGGTAGCAAACTCCAACCGCCGCTACCTCTTTGCTCCAGCAGGTAACCCAGACCACCGTTCACAGATCCTATGCCAGATCTGCCGCAAACCTGGCCACCCTGCCCGCTAGTGCCGATTCAGGTATGCTCCTTCAAACTCCTTTAACCATGGCCCATATGCTCGGCCTAACTCAGCCCCATCAAATCCTGAGGCCAACACTATTCTACATGGCCCCCTAAGCCCACCTAATGTGATTCACAATGAACAAGACTGGTTTCCTGACTCTGGGGCTACTACCCATATTGCACCGGACCCTTATGATCTTGATAACATCATTAATTATCAAGGGGCTCAAGAAGTTACAGTTGGAGATGGAGTGGGCCTTCCAATAACTCATACAGGTAATATTCGTACACCCCACAATTTAAATTTATCAAATATTTTAGTTGTTTCTCAAATTACAAAGAAACTACTTTCTGTTTCACAATTTACAAGGGATAATAATTGTGTGTTTTTATTTTATCCCAATTTTTGTGTGGTACAGAGTTTGAGAACGGGCAAAATTCTACTCCACGGACCAATTGATCGAGGTCTATATCGCCTCAAGTTGGAGTCCCCTCAGCACAAACCTATGACCTATCTTGCAATAGGAAATGATGTATCACAATGGCATTATCGTTTAGGTCATACCCATTTTGAGAATGTAATAAATTTGCTGAGAAAAAACAATATTTTCTTTTGTGGAAAAATTCCTTCTTCTTGTGATTCTTGTCGTGTTTCTAAAAGCCATCGTCAGGCTCACACTTCAACACACAATATGGCTAATGCCCCTCTAGATCTCGTACACTTTGATATTTGGGGCCTCGCCCCAATTACATCATCTAATGGTAATCAATATTATATTTCCTTCATCAATGATTATTCAAAATTTACATGGTTATATTCCATGAAATCACGTGATGAATTTTTAAATACCTTTACCATATTCTCCACATTTATTGAAAATCAATTACAAACTACCATTAAAAGTATTCAAAGTGACGGGGCAAAAGAATTCCTTTCTCACCAATTCAAAACAGTTCTAGTCCACAAAGGAATATTCCACAGAATCTCTACGCCATACTCTCCTTATCAAAATGGGTCCGCCGAAAGGAAACATCGCCATATTACCGAATCTGGACTTTCTATGATTAATCATGCTCACGTTCCACTCAAATATTGGGACTATGCGTTTGAAACCGCCATCCACATCATCAATCGCTTACCAAGCACAATTATACAAAACAAATCCCCATGGGAACAACTTTATCATAAACCTCCATCTATCTCCCATCTAAGAATATTTGGATGCCTCATATATCCTTACCTACGTCCCTATTCCAAACATAAATTAGAAAAACGGTCTACTCCATGTGTTTTTCTTGGATATCCCACGGGTTACAAAGGATACCGATGTCTTTGTCCATCAACAAACAAATTATATATTGTCTCAGATGCATCTTTTGATGAAAGTCAATTTCCGTTTCATCAACAATACATTATTCAAAATTCATCTCCCATTACTACATCATCTACTCCACCCTCATTCCTTTCTCTCCTGATGTTTCACAATCATTCCAATATACAAGAGCATTTGAATAATTCCTCTACTACAACAACTACAACCACCCAATCTCAGGGTGTAACCGTGGACCCTCCTACCATACCAACCATACAACCTACTCATTCTATGGTTACACATCTACGAGGAGGTACAATACCATGTCGTACTCTCACACGCCAACAAACATATGCATTAACTGCTTCGCTACATCCTTACAATGAACCACACAATTTTACTGAAGCTTCAAAAAATTCCAATTGGCGAAAAGCAATGGCTGATGAATATACGTCTCTATTAACAAATCAAACATGGGAATTGGTTCCTCCCCCACAACATATCACACCTATTGGATGCAAATGGGTATAAAAAGTCAAACTTCATTCTGATGGTTCCCTTGAACGCTACAAGGCACGCTTAGTTGCCAAAGGATTTCACCAACGTCCTGGACTTGACTATACGGACACCTTTAGTCCCGTTGCAAAACCTGTTACAGTCCGTATTATCATCTCTCTTGCTTACACACACAGTTGGATGATTAAACAACTTGATGTGAAAAATGCATTCCTTCATGGTAATCTCAATGAAGAAGTATACATGGTCCAACCACCTGGGTTTATTAACTCCTCAAACCCCCACTATGTTTGTCGTTTAAAAAAATCTCTATATGGCCTTAAACTAGCACCTCGTGCTTGGAATCACAGACTTAGTACCTTTCTCCAAAAAATTGGGTTTTCACCCTCGAAGGCCGATTCCTCATTATTTATATTACATAAACCTACCTATAGTGTGTTCATTTTAGTCTATGTTGATGATATCATCTTTACTAGAAGTAACGATGCACCTCTCCATCATATTCTATCTCAATTACAAATTGAATTTGATATTAAAGATCTTGGTCCTTTACATTATTTTCTTGGCATTAAAGCTCATAATACCACCACTGGTCTTTTTTTACACCAAGCTAAATTCGCCCATGATATTCTTTAACATGCAAATATGTTAGATGCACGAGGTGTTGCTACTCCATGTACTGCGTCCCATCCACCATCTCTCACGGATGGTGAACCTCATCCTGACCCTACTTATTATCGTAGCATCGTCGGATCTCTTCAATATCTCACATTAACTAGACCGGACATATCATACGCTGTTAATACTGCATGCCAATTTATGCATGCCCCAACAACTGTCCATTGGACCTATGTCAAACGCATCTTGCGATTCCTCGCTGACACTCCACGTTATGGCATTCACTTTACTAAATCATCAACCTTTTCTCTCAATGCTTATTCTGATGCAGGTTGGGCAGGTGATCGTGATGATCGTCACTCCACTGGGGGATATTGTATTTTTCTCAGGTCTAATCTCATCTCATGGAGCTCCCGCAGGCAAAAGACTGTTGCTCGATCAAGTACTGAAGCTGAATTCAAAAGTCTAGCAGATACAACGGCTGAGCTTATTTGGATTGAGGCTCTCCTCAACGATCTTCATGTTACACTATCCAAACCATCCACACTTTGGTGTGACAATTTATCGGCATTATATCTCTCAACAAATCCAGTTTTTCACTCCCGCACAAAGCATGTTGAGATTGATTTTCACTTCATTCGAGAACGGATAAAGATGAAAAAGCTTGCTGTCCAATTTATCTCTTCTGTTGATCAGACGGCTGACATTCTAACCAAGGGCCTTTCCTCTACACGGTTCAAACTACTTCAATCTAAGTTGACTATCCGTACCGACTAATCAACTTGCGGGGGATGTTAAAGGAACAATCTTACCTCATCAATCAAGCAAGATTCTCGGACTCTCCACCAACCACTGAATCAAAACCTTCCAAGGAAACCTCCACCAACCACCGGATTCACAATCACTCAAATTCAAATTCAAATCAAGTCAATGATTTCCAAGTTTAAAATTATCCTTATATTTCCAAAAATTCAAATTTCTTCCTAATTTGTATTAGTCTCGTATCATTTATGTGTCTTATTTTTCCTTCCTAAGATAGAGATATTATTCACCCTATATATAGGGATTAGTCTTGTACATATTGACCATCGAATTCCAAATATCAATTCTCACTTTGTGTCTACGGGTTTTACTTCGATTTAAGAATTATTCTACAAAATTTGATTATTTTGTGAAACTTATTCTTTTAACTATATTTAAGAGACAACACAAACTTAATACAAAGCCCATAGTTCATATTAGGGCATGTTAAGAATAATATAGCTAAAGTCTCATATTTTCTTGAATCTTGTTGAAAAATTATTTATGTACACAAAAAAGTATTAGTAATAAAGACTTAGATTATTATTTTATGACAAGTTAAAACGATATGTATATGATAGTTTCTGAACAAATAACAAGCATGAAAATTTTTTTTTTTTTAAGATATTCAACGGCTAAGCGAAAAGAAGAAGGCTGAAAAAATATAGAAAAATGATGCATGACACTGACTAGTCCCCACTTCCGAACTTACCAACGTATGCCACCAGCCGGGTCCGCCGGATTGAGCACGATAATGACACGTGTTGAGCTAGCTACCTGGATGCAAATCAAGTCCTCCATAGAAAATAGACGCAATGATTGCTTCACCGTTGCCCATAGTAAACGAGGCACACCACTTCTTGAATGTGGAACACTAAGACGCCAACAAATAGTTCTAACACAGGGCAATTCTGCAGAAAGATAGATTATGAATTTAAAAGCTGTGTTATGTTTTAATTTAGGATTATTTATTTTTGGTAAGAGATGATCGTCAACTTAAATTTTGATGTCATATTAAAAAAATTCAAAGATTAAATCATATCAAAATCATTCAGTTTTAATGTAAGACTTAAAATGTTCAACAAGTTAATTTAATCTAGTGATGTCAAGTTGACATTGATGACTTATACTAATAATTGATATTATTTTCTTTTGATTACTTGGTGTATTACTTTGAATGGTGAGTTTTAGTTTGATTTTGTTAGGTTGGGGATTTGAATGCTTTAAGTATGAATGCAAAGCTTCTTCGTTGTTAATGAATGATAAATAGAGCTTCATCATCGTGGATTCAACTTTGTCCATAAGGTTCCTTTTTAGAGGATGCTTGAAATTCAAATATTAGATCATATCAAAATCATTCAGTTTTAATGTAAGACTTAAAATGTTCAACAAGTTAATTTAATCTAGTGATGTCAAGCTGACATCGATGACTTATACTAATAATTTGGTATTATTTTCTTTTGATTACTTGGTGTATTACTTTGAATGGTGAGTTGTAGTTTGATTTTGTTAGGCCGGGGATTTGAATACTTTAAGTATGAATGCAAAGCTTCTTCACCGTTAATGAATGATGAATAGGGCTCCATCATTGTGGATTCAACTTTGTCCATAAGGTTCCTTTTTAGAGGATGCTTGGGTGTTATGGTTGTAGACATCGCCTTCAAACTTTCCATTTTTCGTCCATGTCAATATTGGGTCAATCAATGTAAGGATATACACTATCTTCAAGGATAGTTTAATGACTAGAGAACTAACATGTAAGAATTTCATTGGAAATATGATAGTGCTCTTCTTATATTACATGTGCTAAACATCTTGGTAGGTTATAAAGAACTTGACATCTTGCTCCACAAAAGCTTTTTTCTTTCTTTTCCCTGTGTGGGGAGATTTCGCCAAAACCCAAATCCCTAACAACCAATAGGATCTGATAAATTAATATAAAAACTTCCAAGATTTTGAAAACTATCAAGACAATAGTTGTAAATTTTTTTTTTAATTTTATTCAAAAGTCTATTTAAGACTATAAACATTTATACGAATTTCAAATCAAATTTAGATAATATAAAACTACTATTATTTCATTCTTATTTTTTTGCAGACATGATAACTTCCTCATCTCATACTTCCCAATCCCATGCTGCTTGTTCACTAAAAAAATCGAAAGGTACAAAGAAAAGAATATCATCGAAAATATCATTACAAAATCAATTGCCTATTGCTTATCTGTTTCTTGGGCATAAGGAAACCCGAGCCAGAAGTTTGTAAAAAAACTTTTGAATGGAAAGCGATAGGAAATTAAGCAAATGTAATGCTGTAAAGTGAGATCGGCCTTTCAAATAAGTTAAAAAGTCATTATCTCTATAGGAATTTTGAATTTTATTGGGCACTAACAGATTAAAATGGCTCTTATACAAATTTCAACGGTTCAATCATTAAACAGAAAAGAAAAATCACTTGCTTCGTGGTGGTGGCCGACTCCATGGAGACGAAGTCAATTCCAACTATGAATGGAGCAAGTACTTCTTCTCGAAGATCACCTACTCGCATTGGTTTTGTCCTTATTCCTGCATGATACTTCCATTTTCTGTTTTTTTTTTTTTGGATGTCCAATTATGGGTGTAAAAGGCCATCAGATTAATGTAGAGTTCTTTATATCTAAATGGATCATCTGCATAGTATTTTATTTTATTTTTGATCTTTTTATCTTCTTGGGTACTTTTCAGCTTGAAAAACCTCCTAGTCTCGCTGGAGCACAGAATGCTGCGCACGATTTTGCCAACAGTGTGGATGTTATGATATCATTGGCTTTGCTGTCATGGTCAGGGTCAACTTCTTTTGTTAAAATCGATTGTTAAGGGAGAATGATACTCGAACAGATAAAAAAGTAATTATTATTTACAATATATCTTATTGTTTTGAGCACGGAAAAAATACAATAATTCAATCTATAATGTTGATGTGATGGTGAAGCCAAATGAATCCAAATTTAAAAATGGCTCAACTTTTTTTTTTCCTAAACTAATTATTAAAAATAAAGATACCAAAACTTACCAAGATGATATTAATAATATAAGACAACTACTATTTTTAATCATTTCACTCCTATAATAGCTAAAGGATAAAGGAACTCGTAGGCTGTAAACTTAGTTCGAATATGTCCAACAGTTCAATCACTTGTATCAAAGCTGATGACAGGAAGTTTCCTGGAAGGTTATCCTTACATCCATGTTGGCCACTGGAAATGCATTGAAGAGCCTTGAACTTATCTTCGTGCATGATGTTAGCTTGTGTTCACATCAAAAAGATCGGCTTTAATAAGGAAAGACGAGTAAAAGTGCAACACTTTAACCTTCTAAAGGCTGTTTAAAATCAGAATAAAGAAACCCGAGTGCTTTCTTATGCAACATGCAGGAAAGGCTGCTTTCACTAAAAAACAACACTAAGTTGATAACTATGTCATTTACCAAACACAAAAAGAAAAAAAGAAAAAAAAAAACTTGCTGACATCAATGACATATTGCTTTAAAAAATTTTAATGCTCAATGTGTGGTTTGGAGATCGATATATGCAAAGTGACTTGGGTGGGCACTAAACCTTTTTGGGATAGATACAGCAGCAACGTTGATGGTAGTAGAACCCCACGATCATAACTGGGAGAAAGCAAAAACAGTGGCAGCATGTTGGGAAACGTGATTTGTTTATTTCAGTGACATTTGTGGAATCCCCGTCTGGGAAAGTAGAGATAATGATCCATCATCATCATCATCATCCATGTCATGAGGGCCCAATGAAGTACCCAACAGCTTCTTTTACTTTTTCTTTCTCTTTTCTTGTTTAGCACGGTAAATCTTGTCACAATATTCCTTCTTAGCTTATAAGAAAAGATGTGTTTTTCTTTTAAAGATGGTTTTAGTATAGAATATAAATTTTTTTATATTATTCTTAACATGTATTTTGGTAACCAGCATAGATTGTTGCCAAGTATGTTTCTTGAATCTGAACTTCAATATCAATGTGTATAAAAAATATATATATGATTTTATTTTAAAAATATTTCACAAGTAAGATTTGAATAATATGAGATTCTGTTCAAACTATTATTGGCATATTCTTCTTTTCAAGCACCCACCCGTGATGAGAACATTCCTCGAATTATGTTAAACCGCGAATTTCTACATTGATACCTTTCTATGTTATCAACTCAAGTAGATTATTATTCAATCAACTCACCAGGACTGCGGAGCATTCATGAAAGGGACCTTTCTTGCATGGAAAGAAGCCTTAAGATACGAGTTCTTTTGTTCCAGCACAAGGAGAAGTAATCGGCATATTTATACCAAACCAAATGAGGAAACTATGAAGTCATTCAAGACATAAAACCTCAATTATAAGCTTCCATGGCCAGGTAGCAGTCAACCCCTGAGCTAGGTTCTCCATTCCCATGATCTAGGTCTATTATGGTATTGGATTCTGCAGAATTATGGCTTATGAAGCTCTCTAAGTTAGTGATGATAGTCAAAAGAAATTTATTTTGATTAGCCTTTATTTTTTGGCACAATGGTTGGTTAAGTCAGGTAGTCAGAACGTGAATCAAATATGAACACAATTGTAGTGCCTTTTTGGGTTTTCAACTAAAAAACAGAATCTAAGGAAAAGCATGATGCTTCCAGAGACTGGTAAAGGGGACAAGATGCTGATGCAACAGTCCTACCACGATTGCAATTGGGTTGGCGGAAACAGAGATATCAAATACGAGGCGAAGCTGGATTGGCCCAGGAAAAGATGATTAGAAAAATGAAAACCACAATGGCTTTCTTACGTGGATCTTACAATATTCTACGGCGGATTGAAGCATGGGATGCTTATTAAGTGGAATGCAAACTCATCTTCGACTAAGAGATGGTGATGAAACTGGTCAACTTGGCCATATTATACCATAAAGGTGAGACTGGCGGAAAGCAGACCATGAGAAAAAGCAAGCAATCAGATACTGTGGAATATCAGAAAAAGTGACAACTGAGTCAGCCAATTTGGCCACATAACTTACAGCCATGGCTGCTTGTATGCAACTATGACAAAACTATTCCACATGTGAAAGCTCAAAGGATCCAAGATTACCTACTTCCTAAGAACTCTCAAGCATTTTTGATACTGCTTTGAGAAAAGCCTGGGAGTCCGGGAGTTGCCTCGGTTTCTATCCCCTGATCGATGAAACCATGTTTGAATTTGGGTGTGCTTTGAATTGACATTAAAGAAGGCCTGAAGATTAGCTCAAAAGCACAAACTGAAAGGCAAATGATTGTTTAACAATTAAATATGCAAGTCAATTAGCATATTCACCTTATATATGGTGAGGCAAAATCTTATTGATGTGGTTGTTCCCTACTGCAACCTGACTCAGTCAAACCATCCACAGAGATGGATACGACTGAGGAGTTAAATTCTTCCAGAAAAGGGTAATATACAGACAAATTCAAGAGCTTTCATTTGATTTTCAAACCATTAAAAGATTTCATCTTTCATTGTTGCTGAAAATCAATGCAACTCGAGCATTCATTTATGCAACCACAGAACACCATGCCAGAGGCATTGACATTGATATTAGACTGAACATGACCAGAATTGGCAGTTTTTAGTCCATAAGTACATCGACAATCGTTGCCTCAGCCTCGTTTCTGTTGCCTAAACATTGCGTTGAGCTGTTTGCTGTGAGCTCCATCATAAGCACTGCCATAGAGATTGTGATCCTGCCCTTTAAACTCATAGGGAGGCGACATTAAAAGGCTTTCATAAGTTGAGTTGAAGACAGAGACTGCTTCACTGTGTGTTTGATTCCAGTCAAGCGACATTCTTTGAGTCCTAGAGGGCTTTTGCTGCGGTGACAGAACAGGAGACTGATCATATGAGTAAGGTTTTTGGTCTTCTGAGGTAGTTTCTATGAGATTAACGGTTGTGATATCATGGATGCTCGGCCTCCTCTTATCTTTCCCTCCCGAAAGCTGCCTTATGAAGTATTTCTGAGCATGGCTTGCCACTTGAGTTGGAGTCTTGGACATTACATAATGCCGGGAAATATTTCTCCAATCCCCTTTTCCATACTTCAGGAGCCCCATCAGAAATCGCCTGCATAATCAAACATTCTATGCTCAGAATCACATGAAAAATCATTGATTTAACAGTTTGAAACCTTAAAATTTCGTATTTGGTTTCGAAGTTCATGAAATGGTAACTATGTGGCATTGGAAACGAATATCACTGTAAATGTATATAGATCATTGGAATTCATTCAAGTTTCTAACATCAGAAACACAAATCTTGAAGGGAAATGAAAGGGAATTGGAAATTAATGCAGATTCGCACACTAAGAAACAGAATCTGGAAGACCCAGAAAATATTTTCAAGAGAATTCACCTGTGCTCGTCTTCTGTCCATGGAACCCCTTTCTTCCTTTCCTGATCAGCACCCCGGGCGGCGGACGATTTTCTTCTGTAGGCATCAAAGCCGTGGGCATCAACCAACTCCACTGTGAACGGAGAGGCAAGGTAACCAGGAATCGGAAATCGGCCAGCTTCTATTTCGGTAACATCATCTTCCAATTCCTTGTACTGCTTAATCACATCCCACACCGTCTTCCCGGGGATCATTGCCGCCACTTTGAGCCAGCGGTCAGGCGTTTTCTCATCATATATAGCAAGAGCGCTCTCAAACTTCTTATTCTCTTCTCGAGTCCATTCTGTGCTCTGGTTTGCTAGGACAAGCCAAGGGGAGTTTTGCATATATGCAGTCGGGTATAGAGTTTCCATAATTACAAGCTAATATAGAACAATAGCTGGATAATTCATGTAAGAAGGACTGAAATCAAGCTTTTAAAGTGAGAAATAGGAGAGAACAGAGACAGAAGGCAGAGAGAATGTAATCTTCACAATGATCTAAAAGGCATTGAATTCAGAATCTTTTACTGGGAATCAGGAATCTCCTTTTTCTTGATAGCATCAATTTGAAGAATCTGAAAAAGACCCACCTTTTAAGAATCGAACGGAATCCGGAAAAAACTTACAATTCTGACAGCTTTGGTATAAACCCCAAGAGAGAAGAGAGAGAACCAAAACCCAGATGGAGCTTGAAAGTTTAACCTGAAGCAGAGAAATTGATGAATTCTAAACAAACTAAGCTCAAAAGTGAGTCTTATTATACCCAGATTGCAACTCTTAGCCCACGGAACGAAAGAGGCTCTAGAAGATCAAGAAAGAGATAAAAATACGAAGAACCCGAATAGAAAGATGGTGAAACAAGGAGCACAAAGCATGACCCATTTGAGAAAAGAGATGGATTCTGAAGAACCCGGAAAGGAAAAGCGGGAAACCATTTTTTTCTTCGTTTCTTTGAGGAGAAGAAAGAGAATTCTCTCTCTGGCAAATATATAATAAAAAAGGAGAGCCAGAGGGAGGCAGCGAGAATCAAAGATATGAATCAGAACCGGCTGAGATTTTTGGGGTGGCTGTGGATGACTTCAAAGTAGAGAAGAATCACACACAGAAAAGGAGCTCTGAATTGTGGCAAGTTGAGCCTTAGGCCTACTCCTCGCCTAGTGACAAAGTTCCCCCTTATAAATAGTACGTTCATGGATTTTCTCCCTGCCGTAAAAGAAAAAGGGTCAAGAATTTTCCCCCTTTTTTTTTTACCTTGCTTTCCCTTTCTTTTCCAACGGACCAAACACGGCTTTTAGATTAACCCCCAAGGTTAGATTAGTGAAAGGTTAAGGAACCGAAGTTGAAGCATCTAAAGTATAAAGTTCCACTGGTTTTGTCCTTTCTAATCAAATCTTAAGGAGGCCGACCTTTTGCATCGCCTCATAATTTGTCGAAAGTGAAAGGAGAGAAAGTTAACATCACAAATAGTTTTTTTTCTTAAATATTCTTTTCTTTTTACTTCTTTCTTAAAACTTATCTAAATTTATTATAGTATCAAGTTTAAATAGACATCATTTTACTCATCGACACAAATTTGTATGTAGTGTTTGTGCATGCATGAAAATCCGGGACATGTTGAGAACATATTTTATTCCAAATGGCAATGCAAGAATGAAACACGATCATTAAAATGTTCAAAAGCTCATTTTTTCTTCCTAATGAAAAATAAACTGATTTAAAAACGATATAAACTGAATTGGAATAACCTAATTTGTTAAGAAAACAAAATTGAAGTTAAAAATGTTTGTGCATGCACAGAGTACGAGACACGTTGAGAATAACTTTTTTCCAAATGGCAATGTAAGAACCAAGCTATTATGGGTTTATGGGGTTTGCGAAAGTGGTTGACTGTATAGAAAATTAGGTGAATCTGTCGTATTAAAAAGCTTAAGCTTTTTGGCCCATTGATTGAATTAATTATAATTGAATTAGAGATAAGCTTAAACTTGAGGAGTTGTTGAGAAGTTGCCATACCTTTAATCAAAGACAAAGTAAAATTGATATGAGCTCACTTGAGCCTGCTATGTCAAAATGTTTAGGAATTTTAGCTTTGTAATTGGGTTAATTACAAAAATATGATCATTAAAATGTTAAAAGCTCATTTGTTAAGAAAAAAGATTTAAAAATATAGATGGGTAACCTCAAAAGGAGTTCATTGCTGGTAAAAGAATATAAACGGAAAAACACCATTAGAATAGATTTGAAATGGTAGTGTCCATCCCCATTTCAGGAATCAGAACCCTCCTTTGTCAAAGATTCACTCCATAATTGACACAAAAATTTTTCTTTAATTCTCTTTCGGTTTCCAGCTACGTGTGTCGCTGTTGGAATCTTTGTCGTGGCAGCAATTACACTGGTTAAATAAATTTTATCGAACCTTACCCCCGCGACCCAGCGCCTGTAGCTCAGTGGATAGAGCGTCTGTTTCCTAAGCAGAAAGTCATAGGTTCGACCCCTATCTGGCGCGTCATAATCGGAATCTTTTAACTCTTTTCCCTTTCGCACCACTTTTTTCCTCAAGATAATAATAACAAACAAAGAAAAAACTTCAAAAGTTAAATTCCATGAAAGATCCTTATGAACTCTGACAAGAACATATACTTTCACACGCATTCAAAAGCATTTCTCAACCCACAAGGAAAAAGGACAGACATCAAATAAGAGAAAAATAAATTGGGTTGTATGACGGCACTAACTTTGCCATTTTCTTATTCACTTCTATGACTAATAATTCCTCCCTTTCCTCTCCCAAAAAACAACCAACTTCTTGGTTCTTGCTTACTGACCATGAGCAAGTTTTTGGGTATCTGGGGTTGTCTTGTGCTTTTTTGGGTGTCTTATGATGCCTACTTACAAACTTTAGTGTGAAAATCCGAGTTGAATTGATATTCTAGCACTTGGGAAGGTCGCTGGGAGGTGGTAGTAGAGTCTCATTCAAGCCCTTTCCATTTTCTACCAGGAATGCCATCTTGAGTCCCCATGTTGTGTGTACTTCCAAATGGCAATGCAAGAACCAAACACCTGTAGTCAATCAAATGTTAGACGGCTCACTTTCTTTTAATTCATTTTGAAGGAGTCGAGTTTTTTTTTTTTTTTTTGGCTTAAAAAAGAGTTCATAATGACTTGTTCTAAGTATATAAGTATCAATACTCCATACCTTATTTAATATTGTCGTAAAGTGAAGCTGTGAGATTTATGAATAATATCATATGAAATGTTGTGCGCCTAAATCATAAACTTTAATATTTTATTAAGAAATTTATTTATTTTGCTTAAAATTTAATTGCAAGGGGAGAACATAATTTTCATATTAAAGATAACTTTACAAGAGCTTATAAATAGAATAAGACATTAAAAAGCAATAATTGGAAAAGCCTTAAAAACTAATGAAAGAGATATCCATTGAAAGTTAAGTCTCTATATCTTTTCGTGGAAGAAACTAGAGTGAGAAAAGTCCTGCTTGGTTATGTCACTTCATTGGATAGCCTACATTAGTCTAAAAAACAGAAAATAAAGTGCACTTATTTCTGGAGTCGCATCATAGTGGTGATTTCAGAAAATGAAGGAACCCTTTTGGGTTCCCCCCATGCCAAGACACCCCAAAAGGTGAAACCTCGTGATCAAGAAAAAGACCATTCATCAACATGGAATTCACCTCTGCATTACTGTCTCTTTCACTCGAATCGATACCAAACATCAGAATATGACGAAAACTGAAAAGAAAAACAGCTTTTACCTGGGTTATCTGCCTTGAATCTGATTGCAACCCATCCAGCATTTGGTACCGCAATTGTGTTCCTCTCAACCGGATCAACAAGATTGAATGTCTGGGGATCCTTTTGTGGATCGAAGTTCCCTAATCCCTTCCCAACCACAAAGAAATTAAACCCGTGCAGATGGGTTGGATGGTTCTCCGGTGCTATCACAGCAGTGTCCTGCAACACAATTTGGACTGTTGAGTTATAAGCCAATCTATATAGCCTTGTGCCATTCATGGTCTGCATATTCGCCGGCGGATTTCCGGTATAGTTGAAAGGAATAGGTGGGTTTGCTGGAAAATCATCCGTGAAAACTCCTGGGATGTTATAGTAATGTGCTTGAAGAAGAGCAATGGTGGGCATCACAAAGCTAACGTTGTTTATATCTCCCACGAGCTGGCTTCCATTAACGCAGGTAGCACACGGGTTAACCCCAACGCCCATGGTGAAAAACAGAGAATGATCTACAGTTAGAGGCACTTTGGCTGGATATTGTTCGGAATTCAGGCTCCGAAGAGAGTCGGTGAAGGCGTGCGTCAATGCAGTTGCGTTAAGAGGAGGGACGGTGGTTAAGATGGTCGGAGGATAAGCGGGGGTGCCTTTGTACCGCAATGTAGCGTAGTTTGTCAAGTTATCGAGGCCCACCGGAGCATCCATGAACGGCGAGATGAATATTAAGTACTTGCCGATTGCCTGACCTGCAGTCAGAACGGCGGTCGTGGTTTGGCCGGGGCTGAGGAAGATTGTGTCGGTGTTGAAGGGCTTAGTGTAGGAGGCATCAACGTCAACGACTGTTAGATTATGCCCGGCGATTTTGAAGAAGAGTTCATCGTTCAACGCCGCATTGATGATGCGTAGTAAGTAGGTCTTGCCGCTTTCGACATGTAACGTGTAACCCCCTGCAAATGTAGAAAGGCCAACGTATGAACTCGCAATTGTTAAAATTTATTATTGTATAAGCGTGAATTCTAGTATATTCTTTAATAATGTGTGATTTATTATTTATATTGTAATCATTTAGCAATTTAAAACTCATTGTTTACGTTATAATACTATATATTTGTTCGAGAAAATAAACTTGAAGTAAGAAGGCATATGAGCTCTAGATGTATTGTACCCGTGGAATTGCAGCCAGGAACAGGTCCTGGATGACCATTAATGGTGTGCGCATCTGATACATTTGGTGGCAGACCAGATTGAGTGGCCTGATTTACAACAGCTTCGACATCCGCTTTCCACCATTCGGCTTCAATTAGCAAAGGTTCAAATGTAAACATTAAAAACACCTTATCTTAAAAGGTTTAAACCCCATTTCAAAACCAATGCAAGAGTAGACCAATCGTGAATTACAAATTTCATGCTCAACGTAATACAACCCGTTGTACGGATGCAACCTATTGAATATAGGTTTTAATATTATATTAAAAAGCTTAATTCTGATCCAAAAATCAATTTAAGAGGGAATGAATTTAAACAATCTAAGACAACCTATAATATTTATTCCAACAACTTGAATTGAACTGAAAGCTCACCTAAAATGATGATCTTTTCTTTATGAGGCTTGGGAAATGGGTAAGGAACGCCTCGCTTGGGCAAGATGACAACGGCGCCATGCACCGAGGACCTCAACCAGGAAATATGTGCATGCCAAAGAACAGTGCCCCTTTGGCCGGTGAGGGTGAAGTTGTAGATATAAGTCTGCCTTGGCTGTATCGGGCATTGAGTGATATACGCCGGCCCGTCCGCCCAACAGGTTCGAAGCTGCCTCACGCCGTGCCTGCGATCACAAAAATGACAAGAACTTGCTGAGTTTTTGCTCGTATCTTCTACTTTCCGATGTTCTCCGTTGAAGCAACGGCAGAACTTTCCTCACCAGTGGATTGTGACGTTGTGTGTAACGTGGTTGGTGACCCTTACGACCACAGTATCGCCTTCTCTTGCGTAGATTGTCGGCCCCGGGAACTGCCCGTTCACGGTGATAAGGGGTTTTGTTGAGCAAAGTTTTGTGTAGTTCGTCGACACCACCTACGCTTTCATGGATAAGAATAATTTATATTCAACTAAAATCTTAAGATATGAAGTGTAAAAATATATTTTTTCATAAATTATTCTTTCATACTTTTATATATTTTATATAAGACTTAATACTTAAGCATGAGGTAATACCTTTTATAAAAATTTCTGTCCCTAAGAGATGAATAGAAGATATAAACTAAATCTTCAATAAACTCTATGCGATTTATTTAACAAAAAAGATGAGTTATGATTGAACCTAGGTGTTATTAGTACGTTTGATGAGATCTCACCTTTTTCGTCTTCCATCTTAAGGTGCTTTGTAGGTCATAATTTGTGAAATAAATCCAAAAACTATGCAGATAATACATAACGGTTGTGACCTCTTAACAAATAAGGTGTATTTCTAACTGTGAAAGATGTTAAGGTGTATTGTCAGCTTCTTATCATTTATTCAAATGGATGAACAAAGGAGAAGTCTGACGGCACAACGGCTTTTAATTTGAATATAATATTCATTGTATGTTTGAAAATACTCTAATTAGATATGTTTGTTTAAATATAGACGAGCTCAAAGTATAAAAAGAGAATTGTAATCCATATAATATATTTAGTGCCAAATTTGAATCTCGAATTCTTCATAATATCATATCGTTTTTTAGTATTTCTTGTATAAGTTGTTTCTTGTATAATTTCTTTTATAAGTATGATGGTCTTGGAATATTTGGCTGATTAGGCTTTTCTTAGTTTCTCAGTATACATAGAAAAAGAGGTAAATAATTCTCTACCAAACTTGGAAATTCGAGAATGATATCATTAGTAACAAACGTTACTGTTCTTTTAATTCTCCATGGCAAGAAGGATAGAACATTCATGCTACTCTTCAAAAAATATACTAAAAATTGTGTTTTAACATAGAAAGCTTTCTGAATCGAATCCATAACTTCCATGACTTATAACTTGTTTGATAGCATAGTTGAAATTATCAAGAGATTTCCACCTAAGTAGTGGGGTTTTGAAATATTCCGACTCCTTCTTCACTTATCAAAAGAAGAAAGAAAAAAAAAAAAAGTTCCATGAATGCACTCACTCTGCAAGTTTCTCAATATGCATGCATGAGAATTTGGTCGCTAAAGCAATAAACACACTCAATAATGTAAGTCCTATAGGTCTAAATGGAGTATTCGATTTACACTATCATATGCGAAAAAGCATGGTCGTTTCACCCATCACGGGCAACGACGATTGTATTGCATGCATTCTCACGTTGTTTATTGCATGCCATCGTTCTTAAGGCTTCACGCACTGCCAAATAAAAAAAAAGGTGCAACAAAGTACAGAGATGTGTACTTACACTGAACTTGTAGTGACGAACCAGGGACTCAACCAATGCCGGAAATAAGAAAGCCGCTAGCAACACTGTCCTGAACCAATAAGCCATTCTCTCTCTCTCTCTCTCTCTCTCTCTCTCTCTCTCTCTCTCTCTCTCTCTCTCTCTCTCTCCCTGGTTCCGAGCTTTACGTCTAACTTAACTTGAAAGGACTTGACCATCTTAAGAAGAACAAGCTCTTTGATGTTATGTCGTTTTAAATCGGTAGGTGAGTGACGAGTGCGAGCCATAACCCTAATCTAGTTTTCTTCCAAGTTACATAAAGTAGTCTGTCCAGTTGTATATTTGAGCCAGTGAGCCCCCTCTGCCATTTTCAAATGACTGAAACCGATATCGAAGCTGAAACATACTGCCCAACCACACAAAAGGCTCCTATAGTTGTTGTTTTTTTTTTTTCCTTTTTTTTTTTTTCAATTATCTGTCAGTAGAGTACCTTTTCTGAGTTATCATTCAACTGAGTCATCGTTAAGATCAAATGTTTGATTTGAATCAGCAAATCTAGTCTTATGATTTATGTATGAAGTTCATAACCCCTCAACTAACCCAAAAAGAAGAAAAGTGAGGACAAAGGTCGTTGTTCACAAAGCTTCAAAATGGATTGTACTGGTCTAATGCACTTATACCTTTAATTTCACCTCTAAGACTTTCTCTTTTAGTGTAGGACTCTTATTCTATACATAATCTTTATATATCGAGGTTATTATGCTTAAGATCATATAAGGTGAAATAGAGTTAACGTAAATTTTGATATTATGTTAAAAAATTTATTCCAAAAGTTAATTCAAATAGTAGATGATCTTCTTTTCGTTAAGCTTTAGCTCTGAAATCTTATCCTCCAACATGCCGCACAAGTGTTTACAAGGTTCATAAACCTCTCCACCAACCTAAAAGGTAAAAAGGAAAAAAAAAAAAAAAACGTCGTTGTTTTCTGATTATGCTTCAAAATGGATGACTACAGGGCAGCTAAGGCTCTTCCAGAAGGAGGATGGGGCGTGGAACGTTGTCCATCCAGCGTTTGACATGTTTTTTAGAAGGAAAATATCTATAGTTGAGCAATGCTTTTCAGGTCGTCGACTTGAATGGTCTCATTTGCCGTCCTAGCAACAGTTCATCTCCCCTTCATATTTCAAATCCAACATCCTTTTCAACATGATTTTCAAATCTTGCATCAATTTTTTTTTTCCTGTATTTAGAATGTACTTAGCGCAAAAGGCCTATAGTTGATTCTCTTGAAAGTAACAATGACAGGTTTGGTTAACCACCGCCTGTGCCCGTCACATGACTAAAGCTTCTTGTTTGATATGAAGTTTTAACTACAGTGACGAAAACATATGTTGAACTGTTGCACATGCATGTTTCCCACCTTTAAGAACAATTTGCCTTGTGATATCTCATCCTAAAGCCATGACTCCTAACCGCGCAATATCTAATAAAAAGCTATGACCTCTAACCTAGATTTGCAAAGAGTAGGATCCATGTTTTGAAGACATAAATATGAAATAAAAATACTTACTAATTCTTTTTAATGACATTTTACTAAAATGAGTTATGTGTCTTAGCTATTGCATTAAAAGACTCATGAATATAGTTAATTGTAGCATATTTTATGTGAATATCTCTACTAATTTGAACTTGTGAAAGCCTATGTTAACTTTTCCTCAAGGGGTCTCATTGAGAAAAGGGGGTATTTAGGCTCGTAAGGCACATTATAAATACTCTACTCTCCAACATGAGGCTCTATTGTCCAAAGTTTCCCTACAATTAAAACTTAGTCCTTTGTCAATGAAGGATTGGCTCATTTGTGGGATTGAGTTAGAACACATGGAGGAAGGACTACTTTGATATTACACAAAAAGGTTAGGTCTACGTGTCATTTTCAATGTGAGGACTTTATTGTTCAATAGGGCTCTCATAAGTCTTAAACCCACTAGAACTTATCAAAGTGGCTATTTGATGTTGCAGAAATTAGTCCTTGCTTAGAGGAATGAACACCTTGGTCAGAGACATATTTTATAAAGAGTTGACTCTTCATTTGGTGATTGTTTTTGACATTTTTAACAACATATATCTGAGTAAATGAGAAATTGGATGTGACCGCTCAACACAAAAATATGCATCATCGCAGTTGAAATATGATCCGTGATGGGAGGGACACGCTTCCAAGACATTACTTGAAGAAAGCAATGTGAAGACGATGCGTGAAAAGGGGAAAATAGTAGAATGTGTGCAGGAAGAAGTTTGCAACATTCGAAGACCAAAATCAAGGAAAATCACGTTTTAAATTCTCTACATAAACATGTAAGCAGGCTACAAGGATAGCTTCTGTAATTCTTTAGTCAATATTTTTGGTTTGTTCACACGTTGTATGTAATAAGTTTTCAATATACAGAAACATACAAACATCCATTTTGTGTTCTCAAACTCTCTCTGATTCTGCTTCAATAGCACCCTCAATTCTATTAATGCAAGATTTATAGAGATATCCTAGATAATACATAGTGCTGTCCTCAGATATCCCTTCAAGAGGGCTGATATCAAATGACCAGTTGACTAGTGTCGAATCATCACCATAATCTACCAGTTTTAATGAATTTACAGAACCGTCTAAACCCACATTACTGGCTTCCATTCTGTACATATAGCTATGTAATGATGAGTCCATGGAAAGCAGCCTCTCCTTGATCCATGATCTTTCTCCATCTTGCTGAGGGAACATGAAGCCGGAGACTAGCCGGAGACTAGCCGGATATAGCCTGGCACACCTTCTTCTCCGGCTAAGTGACTGCACTTTTCAACCATTGGCATCCATTCTGGCAGCTTTTTGCTTTGAGAAACCATGTTCCAGACTTTCTCTATGGGTGCACCCACTATGCCACCAACTGATCCATGCCATTTCCCATTTCCGACTTCCAAATCCTGCGGCAAAGTTGAAACTTGAAACTTAAAACCAACAGATTTGACATTTTTGGTTTAACTAATAGATCATGACAATACATATCTAAGTTAAAGATATTTAAATTGTTAAGACAAATGATTGCAGAACTTAGGATACATACCGTACTTATATATGCTCGTTCTCAGCTGTTAGTTCTACTCAAAAAGTAACAAACGAAGTGCCCTCTTTTATAGAAATCACAATTTAGGTGTTCCTCTCCAAATGAAATAAAAAAAATAAAAAATAATTGAAAAAAAAGTGTTGGTACTCTGAAAATTCATCAACATTGCACTATGGATCCGATGGTTACTCATAAGAAGACATCAGCAGGGGATGATATCAATGATTACTCGGAGAAACCGAGGAAGGGAATTAACCGATCAAGTTCTATATTCCCCTAGAAGACAATAGTAGTAGATTTGCAGGGGATAACTTCAAGGCTTATGTTCTTAGTGATTTACAATTCTGAAATTAGAATATTGGATGTTTCGCTTGGATGATAACTTCATTTTGAAGTTATCATCTTCTCTTGGAAAATATGGTAAATGTTCTCTCTACTTTTCTAGACTAATCTTTCTGCTTTATATATGTATGGCGTTAGGCAGGTTATGAGTAACATTCTGATATAAATGTAAACGTATTGATGATTTTCTAGGAGGTAAACCTGTACTCGGTACAATTCTTAAGAAAACATACGCTGAGTAGATTAGCAGTGATTTTCTGCTTGTTCTAATTCAACCTTCTATTCCCAAGTCTCACTGTCACTTGAAAGTATTCCCTACAGTTACCAACATTTATATGAAACATCTTAAGTTCTATTACAAACAAACAAAAGAATATTATTTCACTTAAGCAGCAGCTCCAACAGGCACCCCAGCCTCGAGCCTGGAGGATCCATACAGAGCTTTTTCGAATCGGATAATCTCGTTCTTGGATCCATAAGCGACTTGAGTTCTTTCATCAAGAGTATTGATCACTTTGTCTAGTACAGATTGTTGGCCATCACTGCTGTAACCTCCAGCTTTCTCTATCAGGAATCCCAAAGGAGCTACCTCAAATAATAGTCTGAGCTTGGCTTTGGAAGTTGGGGAAATCACGTTGGTGAAGATACCCTTTTCTTTTACAATAATCTGCGGACACACAAAAAGTTATAAACATTAAGAGTCAGCGCATCTTTTGTGAAAATCATACAAATTAAAACATGGCAACAGGATGCAGGAAAGCAAAGGAAGCACCTGGTTAACATCTGGCACCATTCCCCCAGTGTATCTCAAGGTGTACTTCTCAGTTACATAGTAGTTGATTAGCTGTTGGAATGGCAAATCAATAAGCTAATCAGTATTCCCCAATAAGATGATTCCAAAATACCAATAATTCTGAACCAGGGCAGTTAGTAAGACCTTGTTGTAGTCAGGGTTGTCAAATGTGGCTCTCAGATTTCCAGGGGAGAAAAGTTTTCCTTCGCCGATTTCTGTTGTGTCCTTAACATGTTGCCATTTTCCTGCCCAATGCACCATGAAAAGGTTTATCAGGGAAAGCAAGTTTTCCACCGAAGAGCCTCCTGTCTCCATCTTAGGAAGAAAAAGAAGTGCCTGATATCTTCCAATTCAACTTTGGAATTTGATAACATGGTTGAAAGCAAACCTTCATCAAGAAGAAGAAACTCATGAGTTCCAGGTACGTCTTTAAGAGCAAGAACATATGTAGTTCGGGGACCATAAATTCCCATGGCAGCAGCAACTTGGTCTCTTCCTTTTACCCCAGTTAACTTGTCTCCAGGCCACACTCCAAATATGGTGCCTACAGTGAAGTTTGTGTCGACAATACTAGAGCCATCAAGTGGATCAAAAGCAACACTAAATCCACCTGTTCATAGGGTGAAATCTCATAAGTTAGATTTTCCATATATGCTTCATACTTCATAGCTAACAGTTTGAGATCTTGATTGCCATCAGATAATGAGTTGTTACCTTCAACTGGGCCTCCCATGTCTTGGAGTTCAGGGACTTCTTCAGAGCAAGCATACTTGCAGAAGTGCGAGTAATTTAAGGCCTACAAAACAAAATTCAGCAACATTAGCCTCATAACAGATCCTGAAATTGAGAGTTTATTCAGGAATAACAAATTTTGATTAACCATGATGTGCAACTTGTATGTAATTTTCAGATTATTTTCAATAGTTTCAAAGAGATTTTATCGCTGGATTTCTTGTGAATAAATAGGAAATAGGCAGCAGAAAATGTTTGAAATACTACGTTTTCTGAACTTGAAATAGAAGCTTCACTCAAAAAATCACCCCACACCTTGACTATAATTTTCCCTGCTTAAAATGTTCTATTTACTTTTAACATTGACTATGGATTCTGCGAAACATTAATCTTATACAAATTTGACACCTTCAAGCTAATGAGAGGCATGCACGTAGCACTTAGTTTGGGTGGATATTCTATAGGGGCTTTTTCAGGTTGAAAGTCATAGCCATGTCACTACTATAACACTAAGTATACCTTGGATTCAAAATAAAATAAGAGTTGCAGTGAATTAATCTAGACTCTAATACCATGTTGAAAAACTTAAGACATTAATCAAAGATTTAATTTACAGGTTAGTATTTTTATATTTAAATATTATTTAATGATCATTTAATTTACTCCTCAACTGATGGCATGGAGAAGAACCCATCCGAAACTATTTTCTATTGACGGAAATCAAACACGGTCAAAGTAGCGAAAAGACGAAGTCCCTACACGTGAATTGAAGAAATTCAGTCTAACCTCAAAAAGAAGCTTGTCGGCCAGCATATCCACAGCAAGCTGCTCATCTCCAAAAGAATTGACACACGCTGTTCCTCCACAAGAAGCTGTCCTTACTTTGAAGGATATGGTCCTCAATGCTTCTCCCATGCACATCATCAACCTGATTAGTCCCTTGTCGGAGGTGGACTTTGAAAGGAACTCTTCCTACAACCAAAGAGAATTCAAATAGCGACCCTTTAAAAAGTAAGATTCAGTAAACAAAAGAAGCTTTCTTGTTGCTTACCAGGCTATCTCCGATCTCACATCTTGTTACAGCAGAAGAGTTCTTCATCTTGGAAACTCTCACTGATGATCTTGGCACCAGTCTCAATGACTCCCCCAAAAATGAGCTCGGTTTCAAATTCTGTCAAGCATATCATAGACCCTTTTACTAACACATACCAAAACGAATCATTCAATTCCTTTTCATTCAAAACAAAGCAATACTCAAAGATTGACATGATTCTTCATACCCTGGAGCTGAAAGATGGAGAAATGGACGGCGGAGAGGCTCTCCCAGATGAATGCTTAGAAGCAGCACTAGGCAGGAATGCCCCACGCGAGTAACAAGCCATGCCGGTCTCCATTGTTATCAAAAACAAAAGCGCAAGAGCTTTGCTTTCTGAAGAGCCTCTTGCTTTGTACTATGTCTTTTCGGAGTGTTATTGGATCGTCTTTGGGCTCGCAAACCAGGAATGGCATGGGATTGCAGATAAGCAGTTACTTCAAGCCCACCACGTGGCGAGTGCTTAATGGATAGGTGATGAAGATGACATGGGCTAAGGTTAATCGGCATCGCTCAGATTTATGTGGCTCTGCTCTGATCCCCTGAAGAGATATGGTAGCCAGCCCCACTTCCTTGTTGCTTTGCACTTCACGGCCTGTATTTGGTATCCTGCACACGTATTGTTGCTTAGTTTGTTAGTAGCAAGACAGGAATTTTATTATGGGAGGTGCAAAATTTTCTAATTTTATATTAAAAAATCACTTTAGTCCTGGGAAAAGTTATTAAGATTTTAGTTTATCATATTTCTTGCGATATAAATAAACATTACTGATGTTGAAGATAATAGTTTCATGTTAAAACTATATAATTTTTTAATAATCCTTACATATAAAAGATGTTTTTCTAATTCATGAATTAACTTTTTCGTGGATTATAGGTCTATTTTTCATGAAGTCAAAACTTAAATTGTTTAAGAATAGTGAAAACGAGTTTCATATTATAAATATATGATTTTTAGATAGTGCTTAAGTATAAAAAATGGTCCTAATATTGGTGAGCTAACTTTTAGGTTAGTCTTTTGATAATTGATGACTTAACATGAAATCTTTATTGTATTTAAAAATATCTTATATTATTTATTAAAATATTTCAAATTATTTCCAATTATGTAGATTTTTTTTTAAAAAATGAGAATAATTGTTTCATTCCCTATAAATTGACTTTCTAAAAATAGTATTTGGGTTTTTTTAAATGATACCAAAACTAGTGGCTTAAGAAAATAAAATTTCAGTCATTCCTAATTCAAATATAAGGTCTTTCTGTGATATCACTCACAATGTGCACAACTTAACCTCATGATGGCTGTGGGAGGAAAAGTTGAAATTTCTCATATTGCCGTGCTTATTTCCATCCCTGGAAGCAAGTTTTTAAGGAAAAAAACATTTTTATACGCTAAATTTCTTTCATTCTTTTTTGTTTTTAGGTTTGATTTGCATATACAACAAATTTAAAGAAAATATTAAAGTCTCATTGCAATAAAGATTTAAAGAAACATTATTTTTTTACTTAAACATGTCATTTTTACAATCAATCTCAAAGCGTTTTCTTTATCTTCTTTGCAGTTTCTATTTCTCCAAAAAAATATTTAAAAAATCTCTTGATGAGATTGATTATAGGTTGAAAGGTCGGGTCGTGATGGACTTGAAGAAAAGAGTCCGACCCGCTCTCTCCAAACCCGAACTAGGGCAAGTACAGTCCGAGTCAGCAAGCACCAAAAAAGCAAAAAAGACCGCGAACAAACCCTCGAGCTCGAGACCTGCTCTTCCTTGCGATTCATGGAGTTCGGAGGAGCTTCGGCTTCTTCTAGGGTCTTCAATGGCAACCACTTCTCTAGTCCCAGCGCTTTTCGGAAAAAATCTCAAACTCCGAAGGACCTCCCAAGTTTGACTTGTCCTCGTCCTTCAAATGCTTCGTTTCGCATTTCCGCTGCAGCTTCTCCTAGGGATTGCACTTGTTACGCGGCTCTAAAACGGAACTTTGTCGCCCCGATGAAGGTTCTGTTGTTTTTAATTTGTTTATTTTGTCTAGATTGAATCCGTATTTGGAGTGATTAGAAAATTGATTGAATTTTAGTGTTTCAGGAAAAGAAGATTTCGGAGAATGAACTTGAGCTCTCGAGTTTAACGGCTTTATCACCATTGGATGGTCGTTATTGGGGTAAAGTTAGGGAATTGGCTCCTTACCTGAGCGAGTATGGTCTAATCTACTTTCGCGTCTTAGTTGAGGTACTCTTCTATCTGAAGCTCTTATGAGTGTCATTACAAGAAATCATTTCTTTTTCGTCCGTGTGGCAAAACTTGCTCTTTTATTGTTGAAGAATCAGAGTGCTATGCCTTATTCAGGGCTTAACAACAAGAATGTGTCCCATATATAATATTTTTGTACGACTGAGAGAACGAAAATGACTTAGTTTCCTCCTACTGTGACAAAGAAAATTTACCTTGTTTTCAAGGAACTGACCTGTTGTTAGCTGCTTGAGTTAATGTGATTGCATGTCTTATTGTGTGATGGTAATGAGTTGCTGCCAAAGACCAGAGATGCCACTAGATTATTGTATACCAAGTTTGCTTCTTGATCACCTTTTCTGTTATTGGTAACTTCCATAATAACGATCAGTGCTGAATATGGAGTTTTATTTTTAAGCTTGGTTTATCCAATGCACACTTTATGATCTGTCAATCGTTTCGTGATTATTACTGTTATTATTATTATCTTCTTCTTCTTCTTCTTCTTCTTCTTCTTTTTTCCTTTTCCCTTTTTTGTGTGGGATTCTTTCAATCAAAGAGTTCATCTTTAATTTAGACATTCTCTGTCAGATCAAATGGCTGCTGAAGCTTTCCCAAATTCCTGAAGTCACAGAGGTACCAAGTTTCAGCGAAGAAGCTCAGTCATATTTGCAAGGAATAGTTGATGGATTTAGCATGACTGATGCTCTGGAAATTAAGAACATTGAAAAAGTGACGAACCATGATGTAAAAGCCGTGGAATACCTCTTGAAAAAGAAATGTCAATTGGAGCCAGAGATAGCTAAGGTCGCTACTCACTTTAATAGTTTCTTCATATAATGAGATCACCTGCTTCTTTATACGTGAATTATCCATGTTTATGGATACCATTTTGAACCTTGACCAACTAACCTTTCTCTTTCTCTTTCTATTTTCAGGTGCTTGAATTTTTTCATTTTGCTTGCACATCTGAGGACATCAACAATCTTGCCCATGCACTGATGTTGAAAGATGCAATGAATTCAGCCATATTCCCCGTCATGGATGAACTGATTAAGGCAATATGTAACATGGCTAAAGATAATGCTCACATTTCAATGCTTTCTCGCACTCATGGGCAGGTGATATGCTTTAACTTGCTTATACTACATTATCTATGCATTGCCATGCTATTAAACACCCAGACCTGCAACATTGGCCCATTCCTTGATGTTTGAACTGTGACTTTTATTTAAAATGTATGTCACCGTATTTTCATTCTCAAAATCTTTCTCAGACTTCCACTCTTGCTATATTAAAGATGGACATTAGAGTTTCTGGTACAACAGATGAGACAGTCAGCATTTGATGTTTGAACGTGAATCTTTGATTTTTTGATCACTTATACCCTTCGATCTAATATTAACACTTAAATATTAGTAGATACGTAATCTATTTCTTTGTCTTCCTTAGCCAGCTTCACCGACAACGCTGGGGAAAGAAATGGCAGTTTTTGCTTTCAGGTTAGGCAGAGAAAGGCAGGAAATTTCGCAGATTGAGATAAAGGGGAAGTTCGCTGGTGCGGTTGGTAATTACAATGCACATCTTGTTGCATATCCTGATGTTAACTGGCCTCAGGTTGCTGAAGACTTTGTAAAATCACTTGGACTCAGTTTTAATCCCTATGTTACTCAGGTATTTTTTCTTGCAGTTAATTTTTCTTCAAAGCAGAGGAATTGTTGTTTTATTTTGATGCCTGCAGTAAACCTTTTTAGTAATTGGTTCATGGACCATATCAAGATTAGTCTTCAAACCTGGAATTTTGAAGAGAATGAGATGAATAATGGATTCGTAAAATAAACCTTGTAACTGCTTATAGAAGAAGCCTCGTCTTATGGTGAATATAATCTCTGATAATGTCTATACTGTTTAATGCACATTAAGGGGATGGCATATAATCATGAATGGTAAATACTGCATTTTTTTTAATTCTTTTGATTGAGTATGAGCTGCTTGTTTTGCAGATAGAAACCCATGACTATATGGCCAAACTTTTCCATGCAATCATCCAGTTCAACAATATATTAATTGATTTTGATCGGGATGTATGGGGCTATATATCTTTGGGCTACTTTAAGCAGGTCAGCATTTGATATAAATGGTAATATTGAATATATTTACCCCTTATGCAAGAATAGTGAATCATTTCGTGTTTGAAATCTTGAACAGACAACTAAGGCTGGTGAGATTGGGTCTTCGACCATGCCTCACAAAGTGAATCCAATTGATTTTGAGAATAGTGAAGGTAATCTTGGTGTGGCTAATGGAGGTCTATCTCATCTAAGTACAAAGCTACCTATTTCACGCTGGCAGGTAAGGCCTAGTCCAGTTTCTAATGTACCTTGTTTTTTCCCTTGTGTAAATTTCCCTGCTCTGGGTATGCTTCCTAGTCGCTGCACTATTTATGTGTCCTAGTAACATTCAGAGTCCGTGTAGTACAAGCATCCTTGATATTACCTGTATTTTACCTGTTGCTGTAAAAGTTTGCTGTGCTCAATAATTCAACTAAGCCCTGGGGAGCAGTTTTTAGCCAGTATTAGCAATTTATTCTTCTCTTTTATGGATTATGGAGTGTGACAGTCGAATAAACAGATTTCTTCTTGTATGTCATGTTTGCAGCGTGACTTGACCGATTCAACTGTTCTGAGGAACATGGGTGTTGGATTAGGGCATTCAATTCTTGCCTATAAAAGCACGCTACAGGGGATAGCAAAGCTTCAGGTGCGATATTATAATCATGCTGCATGTCTTCTGGAAGGTGCACGATAAATGATAATATAGGGTTCAGCTATTGAGGTGTTATTGTCACACATTTATTTGATGCTGTTGATCTCTCCGATGGTAGCACATTTGTCAAGCTTAATGGGCATCTTATTTTTGTAATTGTTTTTTTTCTGAAGCAGTGTTTTTTTGAACTCTAGGTCAATGAAGCTCGCTTGAGTGAGGACTTGAACCATTCATGGGAGGTGCTTGCGGAACCAATACAGACTGTAAGTATCTTGTTAATGTTTTCTTGTTTATATAATGTGTGTTTGCGACTGTGTGCGGCATGTGCATTTATATGCTCTGTCATTAGATTCATCCGTGGCTAGTCGTTTATTTTAGCCCCTTTGTTATGCATTTGGATGGGTCTATACTTGGCAATCATGTGGGTTTGAGTTTCTCTTCAGGAGGAAGTTACCTTCTCTTTGTTCCTTGATAATGATTAGCTTGATTCATTTAGTTGTGATCTACGTTTTCTGTCGTCTTAATCACTCTCAGAACCATTATCTTCTCTTCTCTCCATTTGTCCACTATCGCAACTCAATTAATCGCTTTTTTCTGACTTCAATATAGGTTATGCGAAGATATGGTGTTCCTGAACCATATGAGAAGCTAAAGGAGCTAACAAGAGGAAGAGCAGTCAATAAAGAAAGTATAAAAGAGTTCATCGAAGGGTTGGAATTACCTGAAGAAGCGAAGACTAATCTGTTGAAATTAACACCACATAGCTATGTAGGAGCAGCTGTTGACTTGGCCAGAACTGTGGACATGGCTGTGAATTTGGTCAATGGGATGCCGGTCTGCAAAAACCTATAGTTGAAAGAGTTTGACGAGGCTCTGTATGGTTACTTCTAAGTCATTGTTGTACCACAGGCTGAATCTTCAGTGCCTAAATCAATCAATAATCAGGTGAAACGTGATTTGTTGCGAGTGTTAACTTATTGCAGAAGAGGTAAAGGGCAATTTGTCACCTGGTTAAAAGATGAACTGTAACTCAATTGACTTATTTCTCTTGTGTTTCAATGACTAAATGAGGGTCAAAATTTTGTAGGCAGTTTTGATGCAAATATAATCATCTGTTGTTACTTGATGCTTTGAAGAAAATTCTCTCTTTCCGATGTACTTGAAACCTCTCTTGCTGAACAATGGCTGTTGTACAGCCCCGTGAATTGCTGGTAATGGACAAAAACAAGACTCTGAAATAGCAGTGAATGACTGGGATGATGAACAGAGTCCGCCACGCTTCTCTCTTAAAACTGATAATTTATATTGAATAATATTATGGTCTTGGGTGTTTAGTTGGGACATCGTAGCAAATCGATTTTTTTAATGGAATAATTACTTTTAAAAAGGTGAAATTTAATGGATATCTTTAGATATCCTTGTTATTGTTTTAAGCCTTTAGCAAAAGCTTATTTTGGCATTTCTTCTCTGTCATGATCCAAGGATAACAGGAGATATCAAGACAAAATATAAATTTTTAAAAAATAAAATATGATATTTGATAAGATATAACTAAAAGATAGGATAAATATTTTAAATATGAGAGTTTAAGAGGAAAAAAAAGAGCTACATAAGAGACTTAGAATTAAGGTGAAGAAAATCATCCAGAATTCAAAGAAACCCAAAATCTTAAAAATTGAAAAGAGATCAATCTTTAGCAATCTGTACTGAGTTGTGATCCTATACCGTAAATCCTAAACCTGAAGCAATTATTTGAGTGTGCAGAGATTCTGGCCCCAACTTCAGGGACAGTTTTTCTGCAATTTATTGTTTTTTTATTGGTAGAACAGTTGCGCTCCGTTATTTTGCCTTGAGGCGTTCCCATGGGGCCATCGTGCTCCTTCCAGAAAAGAGGAAGCTTCGTCTATGAGAGACAAGGAGATGTGATAGTGAAAGATCTGTCATGGAGGTCTCAAGTGCCTAGTTCTTCTTATCCTTTGCCCTCTTCCAGATATCGCTTCTCATCCATGTCTCTCCCTTATATCTAATGGAACGCTATCGGATCAAACGACCAAGACATTCTCGAAGAGGAGATGGCTTTTCCCGGATGAAATGAGAATTGAATTCGTGTAACAAGGGAAAGGTTTGCCATTCCTTTGACGGAAAGATTTGTGGCTGTAAAGTACATGATTAAGCGGAACGGAAAATATACTGCTACTGAAAACACGGAAGGCAGGTACTCTGTCTCTCTCTCGCATTGTATTTGAATGATTGGTTAGCTTCTAGTGATTGTTTTGCTGAGACAGTGGAGCTCAGTGTGGGAAAAGAATTGCTCCGATCTGTGGAAGTATAATTTTTTTTTTTTCCCTTCATTTTTTGGTTTTTGGTGTCTGTGATCTTATATCCTCTTTGTAAGGGAAGGTCTATAACAATCTCTGATCTTTTTCAGGTAAATTTCTGTCTTTGAGGATCTTGAGATTTTTGAGTGCATTAATAATTGTGTCAATGGTTGTTGACTAAGCTCAGAAGCCATGTCTGCCTACGCCCATCAAATGGAGCGGGAGTACTCCACACGGAGTCTCTCCAGTAGAGAAACTTCTGGTATGGATACCTTCTCTTGTTTGTCATTTCGTACTTCCTTCTGGATAGAAAAATTAGTTTACACCATTTGATTAGGATGCAATACTAGTAGCTGTTGACTCATTCGCAGCAAGTATGAACTCTCTCAAGTTGCCGCTGATGGATATCTTTCTCTATTACAGTTGACTTGTGTCGTCATTGTTGTCAACTGTTATGTTTTCAGAGTGTGCTCCCGAAGACCTAAGACCTTTAACTTTTCTTTATTTTTAATTTTTTTATATATATATTTTTTTGGGGGAAAGTTGAAATTTGTCTGAGACATGAGCCATCAATGTAAAGTTGGATGATGAACTTCTTGTGCTGATTCAAAAGAGGCCTGCACTTGTTAGACAATTTAACATGTTATAGTCGAGCTAGGTTATGTTTTTATAATGATGTTTTAAGGCTTAATTCTGCTAAACTTCCAATCCCACTTATTTTCCATAGGCACGGAGATGGGAAGCCAATATATCATGGAGTCAAGGTTCTACATGACATCTTTTGCTGCAACAATCTTCATCGGTGGACTTGTAACGGTTGGGATTTTATTAATCACTCTTTTGATTGCATTATCTGTGATGTTGCAATCTTGCCAAAGTAAGAGCTCAGGAGTTCCCGAGATTCAGAAAGCAAGTGACGATTACAATAATTGCAAGATTTTTACCTTCCATGTAGAGCTCAACGGCTTGGAAGCTAATGAGTTCCCTTCAGTTTGCTGGGCTTCTGCTGTTCAGTATATTCGAGAAGGTCAATATGAGAGAGATTTGAATGCTAGCATGGAGGTGGTTGAGAAGTATTTCAGTGGCATTATTCGTCTGAACAGAATTCTTGATGTAGTATTGATTGATATAGATGACATTCTGCCCTCAAACCCTCATCATACCAGTCCATTAATGCACAGGTAAATTTCGCATAACATTTCACATAATCTGTTTTCTTTATTTTCTCCACTTTATGCCTTAGTTTGTTTTGATCGGTGTATATATGTTAGATCTTTGACTTTGGCCAGAGTTCTTTGACATGTTATTTTCTTCATGTCTATTAGGCTCTTTGTCCTAAAGTGCCTGTTCAAGTCAGTCATAAGAGTCCTGAAGAAGTAACTCTTTTGTCTGATGCAGTCATTGAACATTTGAAGCCGAAGTTCTTCCCTTTCTTTGCTTATTTTCGCTCACTTGTTCTCACTTAATGTCCTTTTAAGGGCGAACGTGTACTCTGGACAGCGGAAATAGTTAAGCAACTAGCCTTGTTTCAAATTTACACGAGCTAGCAGATCCAATGCCATACTTGTTTTGTATCTTAAATATTAAATCTGCAAATCAGAACTCTGCAGGAAGGCAGAAACAAATGGTTAGTATCCAACTATGGGTCTCTCAACCTGTAAATGTTGTTCCAGTGTGCAAAATTCTGAAATTTTATTATGTCTTGTTCAACTCCTGTTTTTAGCTAATTCTTATATGGTGTATTTCAGTCTCGATCTATTTTTGATATACATGACTTGAGACCAAAATGATTCTGTTTGGTACAGATTTGATCAGTTCGGTTGCAGTGATTGTATTGAAGAGGCTAAGCATTTGAAAAACCTGCTTATCCTTAGATTATACGCAGAACTTCAAGCTAGTGGGTGGCCTTTAATTTTGTTATCAAGAAATTCTGGGAGACAACATAATGCGACTGCAGAGCTACTTATTTCTACAGGATACCGAGGTTGGACTTCGTTGATTATGAGGTACTATTGATGTTCCCTTTCACATGTAATCAGTGTTTCTGTTGACTTGTTTACACATCCAAGTTTCTCCATCTTTAGTTTTATTATATTCTAGAAATTGCTCTTGCGATCTTTGTATGAAAATTGATGTTTTTAGTCTTCTATGCACAATGGTGAAATAGAGAAGGCGAAGGAATTTGGACTTTTCATGTCATCTATGATGAAATTTTCTAGATGAGAAATCGATCTCATCATAAACTAATGTTGGAATGGGGAAAAGATTTGCCATTACCATTTCCAATAAGCCTTTTTTAATATTTGTTCTCTCATATTAACTTCTTTTTCGAGACAAATGGGTTGAATTTTCCAATGAAGTATGCCAGTAAAATATCTTCAAAGTCTGCTTAGATGAGTGCCTTTTCTTTTTCCTTATTCGATGCCACCAATGCCGTTGATTTAAATAGTGTTAGCACTGATGCAGATCAGACGATGAGATGAATATGGATAGCTTTGAGTACTTCTCCAGACGAAGGGCAGAGATGCAGAGGGAAGGATATCGTATAACTGGTGTGATAAGCAGCCGCATGGATGCTTTAACAGGCCCATATTTAGGAAAGCGTGTTTTTAAGCTTCCGAATGCCATATCCTACAGTTTGTTGGAGCGTCAATCTGGGAAATCCATTGCATAATACATCATGTTCAAAGGTGTAATAGTCGGATTTGTTGCATTTGTATTAATGCTTTGAGGGCCTTAGATTGTAAACAGTGGGACAATTATGATAAGCCTCCCGAATACTAAGAATTTACGTGATTTGAGATAATGATTTTTCACATTCAAAAAAAAAAACAATTCACCCAAATTGTACTTCGGAGTTTAGAATTTTTATCCTTTTAACTCTCATTGTTTGACCACTCACTTAGCAATCAATTTAGCTTAAGTCTCTTAAGCTTCATAAGCATCATATTCACAAAACATCCTTAAAAAACTTAATAACCTTAAAGTAATTAATTTGTTAGTAGCTTAGTAGAACTATTAATTGTTTGAAGTCTACTTTGTCCAGAAAGTTTGACTTCAATAGCCAACACACTTAAAATAAAATAAAATAAAAATACTAAGTTTAGTTTCAAAGGAGATTTTGGCTTTTCTTAATGACTATTACTCTTCATTCCTTTCGTGTGTCCTGTTAATGCGCCTAAAATTTTCCTGCAGCCATTGCAGGTTGAAGGAAGGTCTGAATCACACGGTGAAAGCATTCGCACTCCAGTGATCTAAGGAATGCTTTGACACTCTAAGACAACTTTAACTGACAATTCATGCATATACTCTGCGAAAAATGAACTGACTTTTCATTACCAAAGGAATGGATGGTGTAAGGACAGTAGAAAGGCAAGAAGCTTTGTAAAATCGTTTACGAAGTACGGAGACAAAGAATGTATCACCTTCGTAACAAGAGAAATAACAATGGTATTCACAGGAGAAGCAAGAGAAGAAAGAGGATCCCAGCTCTCACCAAAGGAGAGCTCTCACTATTCTTGGATGAACTGGAGAAGTTGATATTGTACTTCTTCGTCGTGTTGGGGTACAGAATCCCCCAGTTGCGTTCGGGGCGAGTCGTCCCCGGCGTCATCTCTTCGTCGTCGAACAGCTCGTATATGTAAGCTTCCACCACCCCTTCTTTCCTCAACGGCGTACCGACGCCCGACCTCAAATGCGCCACCAGGCCCTTGAGGTACATCTCGGCATAGGCTGGGTTGGCATCGAACTCACTGGCTTCGCCGCTGGAGCTCGGCCATCCGGTCTCGGCCACGACCACCGGGATGTTCTCGAATCCTGCCACTGCCATGGCGCTGATCGACGCGTCCACCATCATGTCGAACAGATTCCGGTAGCGAACGCCGGTGGTCAGATCGTCGCGGAAGTTGAACGGGTGTTCTTGGAACAGGGCGAACCCGAGAGGGATCTCGGGGTTCAAGCGGTACACGTTGTACGGGAAGATGTTGATCAAGAAGGAGGAGTTGGTGTCCCGGAGGAACTGAAGCAAAGGCCTGATGAGAGTCTGGGCGACCGGCGGCTGGAACTCGGCAGCGGAGGGCGGAAACGGCGTCGTGATGAGGCTGAGGAAGGAGAAGGAGGTAGACACGGGGATACTCCGGATGCCGATGTCGCGCAGTGCCAGGTAGACATTGCGCACTGCAGGGAGGACGAGGGAGGCAGAGGAGAGGGCGGTGGAGAGGAAGTCATTTCCGACGGAAATTGTCACGATCTTGGCCCGCGGGTAGAAGGGGACAACGTGGATGTAAAGCCACCGGAGCGCGTTGGAGCGGTTGGCGGCGATGGGTGGAACGAGGGGATTAGGTATGGTGAGGAGAAGGGTGGTGTTGGTGTAGGTGAAGGCCCGCGTTAGCGCCGGGTCAGGGTTCAAGACGCGTATGGAGGTGAGGCCGAGAGAGGAGACAGCGGCGGGGACAAAGTCTGGCCGGGGCGGCTTGCGCCTGGCACCGGCGTTGAAATAGGTGACGCCGACGGTGGGAAGCGAGGTGGCCGGCGCGAGAAGGGAGAAGAAGTGGAGGGCGAGTGTGAGGGTAAAGAAGGAGAGAGGAGGAAAAGCCATGCTTGTTGAGGCAGCGCGGGAGAGTTTTTTGGAGGGATTTGTTGGGCTTTCCAAATTGTCTGTTGTTGAAGGTGGAGGAAGCCGTTGAAGTCGTTTGGCGGTTGAGTCTTGTTCCCCCTGGCGCAAGTTACCGCCATGACGATATCGTATTTGAAAACTTTACACATAAGAGAAAAAAAAAATATTATATTTTTATTGTATAGCAGCTTTATCCTCCTTTGAACTTAGGAATTTAGTATTTTCAATAATTTAGTAGGTATTTTGGTAATTAATTATCAATTGCTTACCTAGGTCATAAGTTTGACATTCTATATCTCAAATTCCTTTAACTTAAAAGTAGAAAATCTTACAAAAAAACAAAAGAGAAAAAAAAAGTATAAATGTATGATAATTTTTCTAATTCATGTTAAATTCAATATTCTAACGTGAATGATGTTTGTTTCCTAATCCTTATTTTCTATTTTATTCCACGACATTTCTTTCTTGTAAAATAGGTAATTGTCGGCAACTCGTTACAAACCAAATAATTTAAAAAAAAAAAAAAGCACTCGTTTCCTTTAGAAACACTGCAAAATGGTTGGTAAGGTTCTTGTTAACATGCAAGCCATTAAGATATGCTGAGAAACGATAGTAAATGTACAGGGGCTCGAGCTTGAAACATTTTAGCATCATAACATGTATGGACGTTAAATTAGTGCTCATAATTGAATCGGGGGTTCCAAAATGAGAATACATTCTGCATTACTCGATATTGCTTGCACATGATCATTGATCAGCCTGCATCAAATTTCTACAGATTAGTTGCATTCAAGGACCAAAATGTACAGAAAGCATAATACGAACTTAAAGTCAGCCTACAAAAAGGAGTATCAAAAAAGGTTTAAGGAAATGAAACTAAATTAAATGACAGCAAATTTGCCCATTAAAACCAGCTTGTAATAAAGAGGTCAAGTCCTTCAATTTTAAAGGTGATATTAGGGAAAAATTTAACCAATATGGTGTGCATGCTTTTCGACGTGTCCCCTCTTCCCAAGACCAAAGAAAGTGTTTCTCACATCCGATGTGGGATGAAATACAATTCCCAACATGCTCTCCGCGTGGGACGAATCCATTAGTGGGGCGTACCACTTGATATCACTTTTAATCCAGTGAGCTCTCAGATCCACCAGTTCTTCTCTTCCTCACGAGGTAAACATGTTTGGCTGTTTAATTTTGGTGCGGTTAATCATCTAAGGAACCATATCTTGTGCATGTTGGCATTTGATGACATTCGATCATTTTTCTCTGGGTTTGGTCTTGGATGATTTGTTTCTGTGAGTTATCTGATTGGCTTCTGAGAAAGCGCGGGAAAAATTGAAGGAAACTTGGTATTGAGTCCGTTGTTGACGTCTTGGGTTTAACCAATTATCCGAGTCGAATAATTCGGGGTTGTTTTTTTTCCGTTCCCTTCGTTTTCTAAGAAGCCAAACAGAATGAATGAGGCATTTTCCCTGATTTGACGCAGTCTGCATGCACTCTTGATCTTGCTTCTTTGTTTCAGTTCTTAGAGGATATACGATTGTTGCTGGAAAGGAAAATCTAAGCAAGAAAGTTACCTTGGATACCGATCTATCGCATAGAAATTGCAGGCGGTACTAGGATTTAGAGAAGAGTCAGATTCGATGTAATATAGCTATGTCTTTCACTGGCACCCAGCAGAAATGCAAGGTTTGTGAGAAGACAGTTTATCCAG
The DNA here is from genome assembly GCA_028551475.1 of Casuarina equisetifolia. NCBI lineage: Eukaryota > Viridiplantae > Streptophyta > Magnoliopsida > Fagales > Casuarinaceae > Casuarina > Casuarina equisetifolia. Next base: position 1,484,222 of record CM052355.1, read on the forward strand.
TAGAGCAGCTCTCTGCTGATGGGACTGCTTACCACAAGTCTTGCTTCAAGTGCTCCCACTGCAAAGGGTTGCTAGAGGTATATCTATTGTCCTTGCCGTCACATTTTTCAATATTTTTTTTTATTTTTTTTTTGGATATATCAGTGTAGTAACTGTGCTTCATTTTTATAATTATGTGGGAAGTGGGAGTAATCCATTAGTATTTTGAAGAAAAGAATGTTAAATCAACTGTTATGTATAAACTAACTTTGGGAAGTTCATTTATCTTGTTCATATAGATGTGATGTGGCTTCACTTAATAACCTAGCAAGAACTATTTCCATTAATCCTAATTCTGTTCGGTAAAGACCAGACGCTTCTCTGTCTGGGGATCAAATTTTATGGAGGTTATTGATGTTTATAACTTTTATGTTTTCAGCTCGGCAACTATTCCTCAATGGAAGGTGTTTTGTACTGTAAGCCTCACTTTGAGCAGCTCTTTAAGGAGACTGGTAATTTCAGCATGAATTTTCAGTCATGCATGTCCTTTCTTCCCAGAGATGTTGTATATTTGATTTCTGTTCACATTTTTCTTTCCCTACCCATTTAATTTTCCATGAGTTTCATTTTCAACAGCTGCAAAATTAGCTGAGAATTTAACCCCAGAGCTGGTAAATTTTCCCTTCTACACTGCATGTATTAATATAATTATGAGTGGACAATTTTGTCGTGAAGTAGTCTAATGTGTTAATGGTTGTCACTGATTCTCAAAAGCTTGAGTTGCTTTCAGACTAGGTCACCTAGCAAAGCCGCCAGCATGTTTTCTGGGACGCAAGAAAAATGTGCTACTTATGCTAAAACCGCTCATCCTCTAGAGAAGGTAAAACTCTGAGATCCCAAAAGTTTTGTATTGTGATATTCTACATGGAAGCATGGGATGAAATTTTATTCGGTTGTCAGCTTCTAGCCCTTTCTTTTGTTCCACATGTACTTTTACCTCATTTCCTAGTCTCGTCCTAGAGTTATGGGTTATTTTCATGAGAACTTTGGTGGATATCGGGAAGCCATGCAAGTTGCATAATCTAACTTTAATTGATGTGTGGTCAATGAACGTATATTGATAACTCTATTTTTATAGAGTTATTTTACCTATTTTTTAGGTAATAAATAATACAATATTTATGAGAAAATATTTGAACTCATCTTATTTATTTGAATTTGTCTTGTTTTTGTAGCACAAGGAGAAAAAGGATGAACATGAAGAACCTGATGCTTATTGTGTGGCAAAATTGTAATATCAAGATCAAGAAAGTCAAGATGGGCTTAGACTTTGGATAATTGTTATTAGATTTTCTATTGTTATTGGATTTTCTATTTAAATAGAAAACACAGTCATGTTAAGAATTCAAGTCTCAATTAATTTAGGAGTTCAAAACCCAATTGTTTTAGGTCTCTAAAACCTAATTCTACTAGGATAGGAGATATGTCTAAACCTAAACCCTATTTAAGAGAAGAGAAGAGGCAAAAGAAGGAGGAGGAGGAAATTGAGCACAACTCAAGAAAGAAGCCAAGAATTCAAGGTTTTCTTGAAGAGAAGACAAAAAGGGTGACAGACTTCTTGTTTTTGGATTCAAGATGCCTTCTTTATTTCTTATTATCATTTTTCCTCATTATTTCTTTATGTTTTAGTTTATTTTTGTTAGAGCTACAATGTAACCTAATTATGATGGTATGAATCTTATGATTATTATGTTTTACAAGATATTTTATTTATGTGAAGTTACATATTACGGAGTTTAATGCTTTTAGGTGATTAGCTACCACTTAGATGACTTGATTTGCATGTTAAAGACCGACAAGAAATAGCATGCAGTTGCTTCTTGTAATATGTAACCATAAATTAAATATGGATAGACATATACCATATTGTTTGTGTGGCTTTTTGTGTAAACTGGGAATATTCATAGATCCTAATGCATTTGGTTTGTTTCAATTCACATATAGAGATATAGTGAATTAATGAACTAAGTAGGTTTGCTATATCTAGACATAGGATAATAAATAAATTAGAAAATTCCGCCATCACATAGATATTATCTCTCTTACAAGCATAAATAATCAATATTAGTACCTAGTAATTATGGTAAAATCATATGCTCTAACATATTTCTTGTATTTAGCTTTCTTATATTTAGTCAGTTAATCTATCATCTATCAATTTGGTTTGCTAGATAAATTCTAGGAGTTGTTCACTGTTAGTAATTAATTGGTTTAGTAATCACCAATCTCTGTGGGACGATATCTTTCTTATCATTATATTACTTGTTCAACATGTTTACTTGCATTTAGATTTCACCGAACATATATCCTTTTAGAAACATGGCACATCAATTTCGAGAGAAATGACCATCACAGTGATGACTCAGCCCTCTTGGCCAAGCAATTTATTACACCTTTCCTCCAATTAATCTAAGTAGGAGATGTAATTCTCCATGTTAGGTTCACGAGATATGTCATTTTGGAATTTATCAAAGGAATAGCCTATTAGAAAGATTACTGTATAGGTCACTTCGGTTTACCAATTAGAAACCAAATCATGTGTAAAATTGTATCTAAATGCCTACAAGTTTCTCACGAAACTTACTTTCCATTTTTGCAGACACTAGATGGTGTGGCTGATAGTGCTGGGGAAGACAACCGAAACCACAACTTGCATCAAGGTTTTGTTTCATTCCTCACTTTTTAAGCTATCGAGTAGCTTTAAAGTAGCTTCTGTGTTCGCTTGAACGTTCTACTTGACCTCATTGAACCTTTGTTTTGTTTTGCAGAAATACTTATGGGAACTGAAGAAACAGTAACCCTAGAAGAAAACATCGAGGATATCCATTCTTTGCATAGGCATTACTCTCGTTGACATCCCTTCAATTCCTTAATCGAAGACTCACTTTGAGCTTATAGTAAATCTAAAGCATGTCCCTCCTACTGAAAATGCCTGCAGGGAGATGAAAGCGCTTTTTGATGCACCGGGAGGTCCTAATGAAGTATTATTTTCCACCCTAGCTGCTGGAAAGAATAGAACAGAAGTAGTCCAGAAGCTTTGCCAGATTACCGGTACGCATCCATTCTCCCTTTCTTGAATCAGATCGCAACTTGTAAAATCTCTTAATTAACTTTAAACTAATTGGGTAATTAACTTGTAGATCTTGTTTCTGGGGGTGTCCTAAGAATTAAACAATTGCCTGAGGACATTCGCAGGTACAGAGACAAAGACATAGTTTTGGACATTTGCATCACCAAAGGGGACAAATTCTAACAAATACTGGAACTGAAGTACATCTTATAGGAAAGAAGTTTCGATCTGGTTTCTAATTTTTGTACTTTCATTAAGGAACACATTCAGGATTCTTAGTATGTCTGATCTTGTTAAACTCCTTTTTTTAGCAAATCATGAGTTGAGACGAACATGATTCTGTTTGGTACAAATTTGATCAGTTTGGTTGTAGTGATTTTATTGAAGAGGCTAACACATTCAGGATTCCTAGTATGTCTAGTCTTGTTAAACTCCTGTTTTTAGCAAATCATGAGTCGAGACGAACATGATTCTGCTTGGTACAGATTTGATCAGTTTGGTTGTAGTGATTGTATTGAAGAGGCTAAGCATCTGAATTATGCAGTAAAATATGTTAAAAGTCTGATTAGATGAGTGCTTTTTCTTTTTCCTTATTTGATGCCACCAGTGCCGTTGATTTAATTAGTGATGTTTGTTGCCTGATCCTCCTTTTCCTTCATATTCCACGACATTTCTTTCCTGTAAAATAGGTTCCGTAGCCTAATGGTCGGCGACTCGTTACCAACCAAATAAAAAAAAGACACTGGTTTCCTTTCGAAAGCACTGCAAAATGGTTGGTAAGGTTCTATGTTAACATGCGAGCCATCAGCATCATAAAATGCGTGGAAGTTAAACTAGTGCTCATAATTACATCGAGGGTTCCAAAATGAGAATACATTCTGCATTACTCGAGATTGCTTCCATATGATCATTGAACAGCCTGCATCAAATTTCTACAGATTAATTGCATTCAAGGACCAAAATGTACAGGAAAGCATAATACAAACTTAAAAGTCAGCCTACAAAAAGGAGTATCAAAAAAGGTTTATGGAAATGAAACTAAATGACTGCAAATTTGCCCATTAAAACCAGCCTGTAAGAAAGAGGGAAAGTCCTTCATTTTAAAGGTGATATTAGGAAAAAAATTTAACCAATATGGGATGCATGCTTTTCACAAAGACCTTTATTCATGAACTAAATTAGGCTTTAAAACCATGTTAGAAAGTTCATATTTTTCCTGATTTAAGTAATGTGGGAGACATTAATCATTTTCAACAGTTATTCATGTGCAGCAAAAAAGAGCGTAATGCCTACCATTGCTGTGTCTCTTCCACTCAAACATGATTCCAGAGTTGTCAAGTTTGGATCATCCTTGTGCTTGCCCCAGGCTGCTTCAAATTGCTTGCCTTTGCATCTGGCAATTACAGGAACAAAGTAAAATCCAACGAATCAGTTATGAAGAAAGATCTTCTGTTAGAGCTACTCTATAATCGTGAAAATTATAAATAAAAATAAAAATAAAAAAAGCCTTACTGTTGGAGTAAGATCAATATCTGAAGAATATGTGCTCTAATTTCTTCGCGTGCTTTTTTCATGGCTACCTCCTTATACAACAGAGTGAGTTCATCAACCAACCTGACGCGAAAGATTATTGAACAACAAAGCCACCACGCGAACAATTGAGGCAGGTTTCTAGAGCTGCTTCCAAATTCTAAATTATGTTGAATGATAAAGCATAATTAACTAAGAGCTTACTTTCCAGTATATGGCGTGTTCCTTATCCATGTCAACCTCAAAACAGTCCGGATTCGTTCAAGAACCTGCATCCAACAACATCAGCTCCAGAAAATTATGCTGGGTTTCCCTAGACTAACTTGTCAATGAGGAAATCATAACAGAGGTGTCCAATTGCACCATCCAAGGAAATGCCTGCACTTTTACTGCCTGAGTTGGTAAGTAACTAAAAGAGAACTTGGAATAATCAAGGATCTCTAGAAGAATTGTTTCTTGAAAAATATTCATCTTATCAAAGAGAAGTACGATAATATATGTAGAGAATACAAGATGGAAAAGGACAAACGATAACTGCACACTCCGGAAACAAAGCTATAGCTTTTTCTAGGTGTTTAACCATTCTTCTATGCCAAAGTTCAGTATTACATTCTTGAATATCATGTATTGTTTCTCTGTATTGTAAGACTCAACGTCAAAGATGGACTTGAGAGCAACTATCTTCAGAATTTATGAAGTAAATGTAGACACTGAGAATGCCACCTGACCAAGGTGATAAAACCTCAATGATAGCCCCTCCCAAATCCCCAGAAAAAAGGAAAATTCCTTGGTAAACTTGTGAAAACTGCAATTTAGGTCATCGGATGATGAAATTATTCTTACCAGTATAACAGTCTCATCATCATCGGCATGAATCCACTTAAGGAAAAGGGGATACATACGACTAAAATGTGCTAATAGCACAAGACCAACAGCATTCAAGAGAGGGTCGATAAATTTGAGCCATACAATACGTCGCTCCTTGTCCCTTGGTTGCCGCTCCAAGTGACTTAACATTTCATTTAACATTCTTTCGAACCTAAATAAGAAGTAAGTGGTAATGAGCCAACACTGATTTCCATATATCAACAAGTGCATAAAACATACAAATGCGAGCAACCATTGACATATAAGAATTTCTGTAATCAAATTGTGATCACTGTCTGCTCTAGAAACTGAATCTACGGCCATGATCCAACAACGAAAGTAAAATCAAATCAGTAAGCATTAAGAATTTCTTTTCCAAATGCAGAGTATCCACAAGGCTCCTAGAAAGTCAACAACATTACCCAACCTCTGTCAAACACATTTTAAAAGCAGAAGACAAGATTCTAGGGCCGGGAGATTTCATAAGCCAAAACTTAGTCGGAACCACCAAGGCCTGTGAAATTCAGTAGTGTTTATGCTGTTTAATTAATTACCACGGGAAAAAAATAAGACATTCTGGCAATTCTAGCTAGCGTAGTACCACAAAGAGTTGCAAGAAGTAAAAGAAACGGAGATAATTCAGTATACCATGGGCTGCGAGGATTTCCCTTCTGAGTGCAAGTTACAAGAAGTGTCGACATCTCAACTACATGGGGCCATATCTCATCACTACAAGCAATATTGTGGCAGCAGGCATCAAGAATCACATCCCCATAACAACCAAGCTCCGCAACCTCCACATTTTTTGCAAGATGTGTAAGGCTAATCATCCCCTGCCCCTGGATATAAAGAAGAATGTATTATCCACCCGCTATGACACATAAATCTAACATGAAACAAGAATTTTAATTGCAAATACTATTGTGTAATAGGATAAACCCCCATCGATAGATGAGTAAATTTTTTGCTCTAGACAAAGGGCCTTGCATCCCATTTAAAACACAATTGGTACTAAATTTGAAGGTTCAGATGATGAGGTTTATATTTCATACAGAAGACTTCGCAACCAATGAAACTGCACTTACTTTCACCTCCGGCGACCAGTGATCAAGAGCAGTCAATGCACAAGGAACGACCAAAGCGCATAACTTCCCCAAATAAGGGTAAGCAATCTACCAAAGAAAAAAAAAAGAACTGTAAACAAGCCAACGTAATCACGAAACACCAACATGTAATATTACAAAACCTTGGCCAATGGGTAATGACAATGTATTCGAGGTAACATTATTTTCTCAACACACTTCAAATCTTTGAAATGCAAAAAAGAACCCCCCAAAATCACAAACCTGAGTGACAAACCATCTGAGCTGATAAGCTGCCACAATGGCGAACCCTACCGGAACCTTAGCCGACGCGGCGGATACCTCGTGGCCCTCGTCCAACTTATCGATCCCGGTTTCCTTAATCCTCTCCTTTAATAATGGCAGCACCTCGGGCATCAACTCCACGACCAGCCTCAGCTCCTCAGGCACTACCGAACCACAATCCACGCCCAACTCTCCCATCCTTTTCGCATTTTCCTCGCCGAAAACGCCACAGTAAGCTTTCGAGAGTTCGCGAATTGCCGAGTCCGCTTTGATAGAGAGGTGTTGGGGAATCCATAAGAGGAGCTCGTAGTTCGAGGAGTGGGATGAGGATACTAATGCGCAAGCTAGCACAAATTCTCTTATCAAAGAGCGAATTTGTGCTTCGGAAATGCCAGAGTTCGGTGGCAAGCTTCTGTGCGGTAAAAGGGGTTCTATTAGGGCTTTGACAGAGATGTTGGAGCCCTCCGGCGGCGTAAAATGGGTTCGGGAAAGAAACTCCGTTATCGGCTCCGATAACCTCCAAAAACAATCACAGAGATTGTTAGAAAAACAAAAACACGAGAACGAGAGAGAGAGAGAGAGAGAGAGAGAGAGCTTACCGAAGGAGAAGCTCGTGGAGGTCGGAGAACGAGTTCGACATCTTTGACTCGGTTCCGGTTCTCACTCAGTTAGGACTCGGGGCCTTTTGCTAGAATTACAGCGCTACATTTGCTTGTGAAGGTACGTGAAAAGACAGTCCTCGCGGCCGTCGTAGATCTCGTCAGACTAACGACATCGCCGCAACAAGTTTACAAGTAACTTTTCACATCAGCTGCTCATCTAGTGTTGTAACAAAGTCAGCCCATACGCGCGGGATAATTCTCTGCGGAAATGCGGAGGCCATCTGCTGCGCTGTACGTCGGCAACCAACCGGGCTCGCTGTGCGTGCTCTCGGGTAATGAAAGGTCATCATCGTCGTCCGTCCGCATCAATCATAGACTCCAGGCGCGTGCCCCGCCATGGTCGGATGCACCAACAATGTCCAAACAAGAGTAAGCAATCAATATCCTTTTAAGATGCTCGGACAAAAGGAAAAAAAAAAAAAAAAAACAAGCAAATGGATGAACTGATATTCCTCCGTTGAACACATTAGCTAATTTTCTTTTTTTTTTTTTCACTTGAATGATTGTGAAAAAAAAAGAAAGGAAGAGGAAGAAAATACTATGATTTGATCATATTACATAATATGCAAACTCCAACGTGTCGCGAGAGATTGTTATTGTGTTAAAAAGTACTATTTTTATTAAATTAGCTGTAAAAAGATAATGTTTTCACGTATAAATGAACCATTAGTAAGATGACACACTATTTTTTTTACTAGCAATGAGATCTTGCATTTGAATACTAATTATGACAATGTATTAAATACATTCATTTTTTTCAACGGTCGTAATTAAGAGAGAGATATCCCCATATATAAAAACAATATCAAATTTAAATATTAGTAATGAATTTTTTGTTAGAAATAAGTTTTATTTTATAAATTAAGTATACTTTAGATTTAAGGTTAAATTATACTAAATATATTTTAATGGTTTCAGGTTAAATAAGAATAATAATGAATCAGTATAAGTTTTGATATTATGTTAAAATTAAATTAACAGTTAAACTTAAAAACAAACTCATGAGTATGAACTTTTTTTATTTAAATATTACATAAAAACTAAATTTATTAAATATAATTTTTTTTTTTATCTTCAATAGTATTTAACACATTTTCTTAATTCAAGTGCCACATTTAAACATAAAATTTGAATCACATAAATACCTAGATTCATATTATTAAGTTATGCAGTTATATGTTTGACGAAATGCGGTATCACTTTTTATATGGATTAGAATAATTCTTATGATGTTGCGTTAATGTCTAGACTCACGTTGTGGCGAGAAGGTATGTCATGTGAATGTTTAATTTTGTATTGTTAAGGTATAAAATTACGTGCATGGTTAAATGGAGTTATTTTCTCGTGTCAAATTTTGAGAGAAAGTCGACATTCCCGTATAATTCTATGTTGTTCGCAGCTGTGGCGGAGCGCTCGATCGTAGAGGTGAAAGTAAAAAGTTAAAAAGCAAAGAAAGTTCCGTGTGGCCCACTAAACCAGAAAGAGGTCAACGTGTCTGTGCGCGCAACGAAGTCTCGGAGATGTAAAGCCGCGTAGTTGCGTCGTTGAACGAGACAAAGTGGTTTCTGCAAAGATATTTTTTCTTATTTTTATTTCCAACATTCTCTTTCTGAGGGGCGTACCACTTTATCTCACATTCAATTTTCGCTGCGTAAAACCTCTCTCATCCAAGGCGTTTAATCCATTTCAGACTTTCCCAGGTGGGAGATCGAGTGGAACCCAGTGAGCTCTCAGATCCATTGCTTCTTCTCTTCCTCGCGAGGTAAACATGTTTGGCTGTTTAATTTTGGTGCGTTTAATTGGCTTGGGAATCAGATCTTGTGCATGTTGGCATTTTCGATTATTTTTCTCTGGGTTTGGTCTTACACGTTGTGTTTGTGTGAGTTATCTGATTGGCTTCTGAGAAAGCGGGGGAAAAATTGAAGGAAACTTGGTATTGTGTCCGTTGTTGACGTAATGGGTTTAAGCAATTAATCTGAGTCTAATAATACGTAGCCAAAGTTTCAAAATTTGGGCTTGTTTTTTCCCGTTCCTTGGTTTTGTGAGAAACCAAACAGAATGAATGAGGCATTTTTCTGGCTTGATGCAGTCCGCATGCGCTCTTGATCTTGCTTCTTTGTTTTAGTACTTGGAGGAGATACGTTTGTGGGTGGAAAGGGAAATCTAAGCAAGAAAGGTTCTTTGGAAAACCGATCTACTGCATAGAAATTGGAGGCGGCACTAGGATTTAGAGAAGAGTCAGATCCGAAGTAATATAGCTATGTCTTTCACTGGCACCCAGCAGAAATGCAAGGTTTGCGAGAAGACAGTTTATCCAGTAGAGCAGCTCTCTGCTGATGGGGTTGTTTACCACAAGTCTTGCTTTAAGTGCTCCCACTGCAAAGGGACGCTAAAGGTATATCTATCGTCTTTGCCGTCACATTTTCAATATTTTTGTTTTTAATTCTTTTTTGGGGATATATCATTGTTGTAATTGTGGTTGATTTTTCATAATTATGTGGGAAGTAAGAGGAGTCCATTAAGATTTTGAAGAATAGAATGTTAAATCAACTGTCATGTATAAACCAAATTTGGGAAATTCATTTATCTCATTCATATAGATGTGATATGGGCTCACATAATAAACTAGCAAGAACTATTTCCATTAATCCTAATTCTGTTCAGTAAAGATCACCCACTTCTCTGTTTGGGGATCAAATTTTGTGCATGTCATTGATGTTTATATTTTTTATTTTTTCAGCTCAGCAACTATTCCTCAATGGAAGGTGTTTTGTACTGTAAGCCTCACTTTGAGCAGCTCTTTAAGGAGACGGGTAATTTCAGCAAGAATTTTCAGTCACGTATGTCCTCTCTGTTGCCATGAATTTCATTTTATTTGATTTCTGTCCCTTTTTTTTTTTTAATTCTACCCATTTAATTTTCCATGAATTTCATTTTCAACAGCTGCAAAGTCAGCTGAGAAGTTAACCCCAGACCTGGTAAATTTTCCCTACTGCACTGCATGTATTAATATAATTATGAGTTGACAATTTTGTTGTGAAGGAGTCTTATGTGTTAATGGTTGTCACTGATTCTCAAAAGCTTGAGTTGGTTTCAGACTAGGTCACCTAGCAAAGCTGCCAGCATGTTTTCTGGGACGCAAGAAAAATGTGCTACTTGTGGTAAAACCGCGTATCCACTGGAGAAGGTAAAACTCTGGGATGAAATTTTAATACGGTTGTCAGCTTTGCGTCCTTTCCTTTGTTCCACCTGTTCTTTCACCACTTTTCCTAGTCTCATCCTCCAGTTATGGGTTTTATTTTCACTTTTTTAGAGTTATTTTACTATACGAGTGCTTTTAGTGATATCCTATTTCTACATGATCTATGTTGTGGGACTATATGGATCTCACACTGTATTGGTGATGATATGCTCTCTGCAATAGTTGTACATAAATTTTACCTTGGAAGGAAAGAAACTTCATCATCGCATTTCATAGATATGAGCGATTTGTAGAACATGCTTGTTTCTGTAGAATGTTTGTAGCAGAACTTTAATCCACAAATGTGTGCTTAAAAGTATTTGATTTTCTGTATGCCTGCATCAAAGTTGTTAGGCTAAGTGAACCAAGATAATAAAACTGCTTAGGTGTTTGGGGGATCATTTTGTTATTTACCAAGAAGAAAAAATAGAATGCATAAAAGTTATGTAGGAGCAAATCTGGACCAAGTTGGAGACATGTTTCCCTAATTTTTGGAAGCCAAAAATGATAAACATAGAAATATTCTTGGAATTTTATACATAGAATACCTCAAGTATCTGACTAGTATCAGGAGCTGTGCTGAGTTCCCAGTAGCTACATTTTGGCTCTACAGACATAATATAATGACATTTGTTTACATTCAGGGTAATGTAATCCGTCTTGACCAAATATTTGCAGGTGACAGTGGAAAGCCAGTCCTATCACAAGTCATGTTTCAAGTGCTCTCATGGTGGTTGTCCTATTACCCCATCGAATTATGCTGCCCTGGAGGGCATTCTCTACTGCAAACACCATTTCGCGCAGCTTTTCAAGGAGAAAGGAAGCTACAACCACCTTATCAAGTCTGCATCAATGAAACGTGCCGCAGCCTCTATTCCCGAGGCTTAAGCTCCTTTCCTATCCTTAATTATGGTTTGATTACATGGCTTTCTTTCTGGCTTCCCGAGTGTGTTTCCTCTGATTCTTAGCCCCAAAGTGGAGAAGTGGCAAAACTTGGCTCTTCTCTGCTTTCTTTAGCTCATCAGTGTTGGACTTAGTGTGTTTGCTTTGATGGATGGTATTTGTCGATCCACTTTTGTAAAATGACTTGCAGGATGCAATTTGATTGAACTTCATGAGCATCAGCACCTTTGTTTTGGCTTGTTACAAAGATATGGAGTGAAAAAAGTTCATGCACCCTGATTTTGTCCTTTCCTGTTCCCACTCTTACTTTGTTTGGATTCCCTGAGAAAGTTAAGAAAATAGTTCTTGATCGATAAGGAAATTGATCACTATTTAAAGTTTTGTTTACCATCACAGGAAGAACTGATTCTAAGAAGTGGATGCACCATTGTATAATATAAAATGGAGAATCATTAGTTTTTTTTTTTCTTTTTTAATCCATTATTCCTATCGTCATGTCGAGTTGGATAGATTCAATGGATGTTAATCCAACACGGCACTCATTTGGCATCTTTCATTTGAAATTTTGCCTTTATGTTACGTCGAAAAGGCCTCAATCCAAAAACAGAAAATAAAGAAATCGGTGTTGCCTAAAGCGGTGTCGTAGCATCCCGTTCTTGGCGGGAAACTAAACCATTCACGCTTAAACAAAAACAGCGATCTCTCTCTCTCTCTCTCTCTCTCTCTAATTCTCTGAGAAAACCAAAACCCTAAAAGTTCTGAAAAAAATACTCCTCAAGAGAAAAGTGCTCATCTGCGGTGCCAGGAAGCCAAACCTTGGCTGATCTGAGGGCTTCGAGTGTTACCGTTGTGGCCGCAACCTCTCTACAAGGGCAAGGAGCTCCAGAACGTGGCTAAGATGCTCAGATGCGAACGACGTGCAGGATGAAGGCGGATGACGGCTAGACAACGTTGCCTCACGTTCAAAATCCCTAGTTTGAATCCATTCTCTTCCCTACTTTCTGTACTTTGTTTTACCTGACGATTTTTGTTAGCATTCTGAGAAAGGGATGGAATATGTGCCAATTAGTACCGTACTTCCTAGACGAAGGAGAAATCATAAGTGTTAATTGCGTTTTTGTGATCTTTGATTTCTCGTTGAATTGACCATCATTAGTTACATTTGATCACTGAGGTTTCTTTTTCAGGCCTTTATGGTAGAATAATGATTAACGATTAAAATTCACATTTTCTTTTTGCGATGAATCGTAATTTGTCCTGGTGTTAGATGAAATGGTTCTTGAATCCAAACAGTCTCCAATCTTGACATCCTATTAAAAATTAGAATCATCTATCAAAAGTTAAGAAGTTTAGGTGTTCATCCACTAGTTGAATATTTGAGTTTACTTATGAGAGTAGTATTGAGATTATGGTTAAGTGATTAAAGATCATTCAACACTCCCATTAGCATAATTTGTCAGTTTGGTTGTTGAGAAAAGGAAGGAAAATAGGGGAAAACTAACTTTATTTTTTGTCTTTTGTCTTTTGTCTTTGGTGATGCAAGTGAAAATATTTTCCCTCTTTAGGTAATTTAATGTTGAAAACTCTTTTTTCTAAGAGTGCTCTGCTTTCTTTTGCCTTTTCTTTTCTGTATAGTTCTGTTGTGTCTATAATTGCTTAAAATGTAGGTAAGGAAAATGGAAGTTAATTTTGTACCGAAGGTGGAATTATGAGTGTCTTGCTTGCATTCCTTTGGTTATGTTTGGCTTAACTAGACCATTGGCTGCCAAAATATAAGGAAACAGAATTGAAAATCACATTCTTTCATGGCTTCTGGTTGGTATTCAAGGGAGTGGAGTAAAGGAATGGTAATGGCCTCTTTTGGCATTATTTTGAACAAGTATGTAAATCTTAGCATGAAACCAAATAATTGGACTCAGATGGACTCAGTTGAGGCTTTCTTTTTGAAGGGTCTTCTTTAAAAGATTTCAGTTTCAGTTTCATTTCCAAAGGTATATTAAAAAGCCAACGTGATTCTGTTACTCTCTAGAATATCATTTTACTCGTGATTAATTTCAGCTTTATCTTGGACTATGCTGGTTCTTGGGACGAAAGAAAGGACAATATGCTAAAATGTTGTAGATTGACCTGGAATCCTGCGTATTAACTTGGGTTAACTCTTCTTGCTTCAAAGAAAGAACATGGGTTTGGTTTGTCCTTTTTGCTTCATACAAACGTTCTTATTCATTGGATGGAAGGAATAAAATTGGGCGAATGTTACTTGCAAGTGGTTCTCTAAATCTGGTGTTCCTTCTATTTCCTACAATCCTGATATGAGTTTTGTCGATTGCTTGCACCTTATTCTTGGCTTGAAGTTCAAGAAAAGAGAGCAAAATTTGAGATGAAGCTGATGGACCAGAGATAATGAGCATCTCGGGATCCCAGAAGCAGAGTTCCAAGCCCCTGTTAGCTGATGTACCAGTACTCCGCTTTTTCACCATGTTCGTTGTCACCCTGGTCCCTAAACCCTAAACACTGCTAGTTTTGTGGCTAATGTTTACTTTGTGATATCTGTGAGAAAGGAAGCGGTCTAAGTTCTCCACAGGAGGTGGTATTGGGACTTGACCATATTATTAGTAGTAGAATTCTGCTGCAAGCAGAAGTCGATTATCTTACTTAGGCTGAAAATGTGTTGTATTGAACACATGGTCTAATTTTCGATCTCGACATTGATCGTTGTGGGGTAGAAATTCAGGCATTGGTCATTCACTTGCTGCAATGTCGTGGTCTAATAAGTGCTTTTGTCTTGTCCAGATTATGGAACTGACAAGAGGAGTGGCTTGTGGGTCCTTGACGTGATCATGTTCTTGTTGGCAAGTGCAGCCAGAAGAAGCAAAGAAGCTACCGTACAGAAATGGATGGGCCATTTAAATTGACCTTAACTTAGAGGTACGTAAACTTATTTACAAAGGCAACCCCTCTGGGAACCAAGTGACAATCAATTTGTCTTCGAATATCCCAGTGGTAGTTGAGTAGAAAGTGGCGGAGATGGGTTACATTAGGTTCTATTTTAGCTCCCAAGTTAGAGCAGATTCAAACTTAAGTTGAAGTCAGGCCTCAGCCAGAGATCAGGCAACTTGGAGATCTTATGGATTATAAGAGGAGACTAACCCTTAAGTGGAAAGCATGGTTATGCTGGAACCCAAGATTGAAGATGATCTTCTCCTTTATTATTATTTTTTTTTGGTGCAATTATTTGCATCATAGGCATGAAGATGATCGTACAAATGATGAGTTGTTTATGTGGTAGTATTGCCTCTTACCTTCCAAAACTCTCACCTTTGATGCTTAAGTTTTTCACAAATAAGCCATTACTTTAAGCTTATATTACAAGTAAGCAATATATGGTACTGCTGCTGGTACATCAATTTAATTAGCCTGATTTTACTTAACGTTCTCTTTCTGTCTTGCTAGTCCTCTCTTTTTCGCGAGAATGATTCTATTGAGACAGGTTTGCAGGTTTGTTCTCATCCACGAAGAGAATAATAGCAGAATTTGGAGCTATCAAGCTTGAGATACCTTTAGTAAACTAAAACCGGTTTCAGTATGCTAATAACTTTACTGGGCTACTAGCGAATTATGAATGTTTAAGCATAGAATGGTAAGGCTATGAATGTTTTTTCATTAATTAATCAATATAGGAAATGTTAATAACGGACTGATTGTATAGAAGAGACCCAACCCTACAATCCTTTTCGTGAAAGAATAAAAAATAAAAAAGATATACCCCCCCAAAACCCCAACATCGGAATAATAGAGGCATATGAGTCACTTATTTGAAATTTTCTACTTTTCAGCTAATCCTGAGTTGTTTCTGATACATGTGGAAGCCAATCTCCGAGGCTTTCCGGGGAAAAAATGGAATTAAGGGGACCAAATCCACGTCACAGGTGCTGGCATGTGCAACGAACGTGCCTCCAAGAGGGGTTGACGATGCCTCCCCTATTAGAAAAACAAAATATAGGAATATCCACTTCATGCTCTACCTGCTTCCTCTCACTTGCTTCGTTTCTTGGCTTCACTGTAGAGTATAACTCCGAAAACTGTAAGGGTGTACCCGAGCATTCCAGTCACCGACACTGGATTCTTGAAAATTAAGATCGAAACCACCACCGCTACAGCTCCTTTTGCATTTCCTAGCACCTGAAAATACCAAGAACTCTCAGTTCTTTAGAACCTCCTACTTCCGAAACCGTGTTTAGGGAAAGCACATTGATGAACTTTTAGTCGTGATGCTAAGCGGGGAAATTACCCAAAAATATCCAAATCAGAAGACAGATGCGACAGAGAGCTATACTAAAGGATTGATAGAAGCAATGACATAGGAGATGACTGCTTAACTTCTAAGGGTCACTCCTTTCATTGGTATCACAAGCAAGATGAGGTGATCTATAAGTGGAGAGCGACGAAAACATGTACTTGAAACAGTTCCCCAATTTCAAAGCATATGAGGTGTGGACTCTCGCAGGCATCCTATCGCAAAACAGAATCTTATCGTAGATGCAGCTTAAGTATGCCATTTGTATATGTGTATCTATGTTAAATGCTTGCCAGTGGTTTGTGAATTTCTTGAGATCCATGGAAATGACCAACTTATATAGAATTAGCGTTATAGTAATCAGTCTACTTCTATAACCTACCAACAACAGTTTTATGCTAAAAATCCCAGCAAACGTAGCACCTCCCCCACCAATAATTCCTAGATGAATCTATGATTTAGGAGCTCCACCAACTAATCTTGTCTATGGCTGCAATAGGATACTCAATTCTAGATTTATAGACGTTTATATTTACATCATGCTGTCCTAATTTATAAGGGGAAAGAGAAGAGAATTTTTATATCCTATGATCTCAAAGACAAGGGGATATGCAAAATCAACAGCAACCATTAAATGTTATGGACGGAACTTAGTCTAGATCAAAAGGCCATACCTGGAGAGTGAGAGCACTGGTGTGTTTTGTGACCAAAAAATTGGTGAGATTCACAAAATATGCGAGTGCTGAATTGAATAGCAGATACCAGATGATCTTAACGTCATCTCTGGCAAGGGCCAGGGTAATGCCAACTACATTTTCCTCCATAATAAGTGTTGCCGGTAGCAGAAATACCACAGCTATTGGAGCCATGTATAGAAGGAGGTTCATAGAATTCAGCTTCTCCCTTGAAGAATAAAACAGGCCTCTCAGTACCCATTTGTGGTTGCAAAGCATAACACAGAACAAAGAACTTAAGCCATCAACTTCAGTTTCAGTAACAAGGATAAGAATTCCTTACCCTTCAGAGGAGAGCAGAATCCCCTGCAGCACTGATTTGAGCGCCCTAGCAGCCGTAGCTGCAACACACATTATGAACCCAAACAGATGGAAGCTTGGTTCACCCTATGGCCACATTGAAAGGAATACAATTAAATGTGATGTCGTATATTTCATTCCAAAGGTATGCTTGAATAAATTTAACAGTCAAAAGGCTCTCAGAATCACAAAATCAACAACCGAATTCATAGTAGGAGCAATAAGCCTCTGTCTCTAAACTAAATCCAATATGACAATAAGAACCAAATCTAAGTCCGCAAGAAAAAGAAACCAAAAGGTTAAAATCATATTGTTGGAACCACACCAATTAGACATCAACTAAAGAACCGGCAATCGAACTTAAGGAAAGATATCCAATTTCTTCAAGCCAAAAGAGATTCAAACTTACTTATTACCCCCATTAGGAGTAATAGTTATGCAACGATCAGCTGGAAAGATCGAACGTTTAAGACTTGAAATATTGTTTTTCCAAAATCTTCCGACCAAACAAACATGATAAAAGTGAGCTTTTTGGAATACAAAACTAGCTAACTTTCGATTACAAAACCAAAACACCTCCCAATCAAGTCGATCACGTGAGGCTCAAAAGAGAAAAAATAGGTGATAACCCATTTCAACAATTTGCACTAACCGCCCCATAAATCTGACTCAATTTCATAGAACACTAGGTCCCGTTCGATTGCAAGACAACAACTCACATACACAATTAAAAGAAACTCAAAGAGAATGGAGGAATTGGCACAAGGGAAAAAAGAAAGAATTGCTAACCCCGCTCGCGATGATGACCCCAGTGACAACAGGAACGAGCGTCAAATAGGTGAGCCAAGCCTCTCTCTTCAAGGTCATTATGTAGGCAAAGACCGCAGTGAAGAACGGAGTTGTAGCCCCAACAGCCTGGTTGAATGAGACGGGCAAGAAGCGGAGCGAGACATTGCCGAACACGACCGACACACAGAAAATAAGACTGAGGGCGGAGATCTTGATGAACTGGACCCGGGACCGGATGGTCTGCATTGGAACCACCTTCATCCACGCTATGGCCACGTAGCTGAGC
Source organism: Casuarina equisetifolia (assembly GCA_028551475.1). Lineage (NCBI taxonomy): Eukaryota > Viridiplantae > Streptophyta > Magnoliopsida > Fagales > Casuarinaceae > Casuarina > Casuarina equisetifolia. The sequence goes on from CM052355.1 coordinate 1,502,307, forward strand.
AGCGAACAAGCCGTCATATGGCACATGGTCAGAAAGATGGGGTACTTGAAACCATAGTTGCTAAGCAGGTACTTGTTCAGCAAGAGCACCCCAATGTTGGAGGAGTACCAGGAGGCCACGAGCCCAACGGTGAAAAACCGGCTAGTGCCCTTCATTCTCGGAGGTGGGTCTGGATCCGTCGGCTGAGATTCCCAGAATATATTTTCTCAACAACCAATCAAAAACACAAAGCCAGAAATCACAAAATCAACAGGCACCGCTAGGAAGATCTGGGCATTGGCGAATTCATAAACAAAAACAGGTAATCACCGAAAAACTCCCATGGATCTGAACAAAAACTGAGTTTCATTCCTCTTCTCTCTCCCAAATAGAGACAAAGCTACCCAAAAAGAGGCAGGTCTGTCTTCAATTTAAGGACTTTCTGTACAGCTTTGACGACCACCGACGACGAATGTGCCTCTGCAAATAGGGGAAGGGGAGAGAGAGAGAGAAAGAGCGAAATAAAGCATGGGAGGTAAACGCGTATGGGGGGGGGGGGAGGTCTAGTCCGTTCTCCTTCCCAATTTCTTTATCGAATTAATTGCTGTTTCTTTATTGTATTAATTTCAGAATACGCTATGTCCATTTTAATTTAATTTCTTTCCTTTATTACCCGGATCTTCCTTTTCTGATCCCTGATTAATAAACTCATCGAAGATGTCATGTTCCAGCAGTCAGTTTCTTGTCCGAGTTTTCGTCCGTTTTCCTGCCTACCAAACATGCCGATTTGTTTTAAATTTTTTCCTACTTATTTTAATGTTGTTCACAACATAATTAAAGACCCATTCAAGAAACAGCCTCGCCTCAACGCCAAAAACCAATAGATTAAGAACAAGCACCCTCTAATTCATAACAAAATACGCACTACGTGGCACGTTCTTGTTGACTTCGCCTGTGGCAGAGAATGGAAGCGAAAACGTGTTCTACGACTTACGCCGTAATCAACGGAGACGAGTCAAAAGTGCTAAGAGACTTGGAAACGAAGAGGCGTTAGGCAGGGCCGGTCCAAACGCCGCCTGGTTTTTTCAATGCCAATTTGTGGATCTGATCCATGTGATGCCTACTCTCCTTCGGCCTAAACTGCATCTCGTCCCTCAATCCTGTCCCACTCGCCAAAGACCACTCCAAAGATGGAGTCCTGAGTGGAACCCCAAATAGAAAACGTCTTCTACGACTAAGACTCGGTCTAATTCATGGACAAAATAAATAACAATACTCGCCAAAGATGGTGGAGTCTTGGGTTGAACCCCAAATTAACTTTTATGAAATCTTGAAAAAAGTAAGATTTATGTTATTTTCAATATGTCCTTTTTTGTTTTGACTCTGAGACAACTGTTATAATAAATGATCTTTTTTTTTTTTTTTTTTAATTTTAACTCAACTTCAAGATCAGCTAAACTCATAGTTTGCAATCCATGGACATACAGATGTGATGCTGGTGATGGGAAGAATATGATTTATAAACAAGGGACTTACAAAAAATTACTTGTTTGAAAAATTTTGTTATATAAAATTAAGAAGGTTAGATTTAGATCTAAAGAACGTGGGATATAAACCACTTGCATTTGCATGCGTACTAGTCAAGGCAGTTTTTATGATTAGTAAAGAGAATACGATAGCGGCATATTCCAATGGCATGTTTGGCGAAGCTGCTGCTTTCGCATGAAAAGGTCCAAGGCAGATGATGTGGACTTGGGCCCAGGGCCCAAACAACCCAAACCCGGTTTATCAAAGAGTTACGTTACGGGTTTAATAATTGCGTTGGTTGCTTACGTCCTAAAGCTTCTTTGCGAATAGCAGCGACATGGCAAAGGAAAACACTTAATAATGCATAGGAAGTTGGCGTGGAAAGTCCAACCTTGTGATTATCTGGCCATGTGTATGAAAAAGAAGCAGCATGGCCGTCCGATGCCTTCGCGACCCCTTCGTTTCCTCTCTTGACGCGGGCCCTAGCAACGACTCCAAGTCCTCTGCTCCGACTCAGCCGTGAACTGGCATCCGATATTCGCAATGAATCGGAGAAAAGCGCCGGCCAGCGTTTCGATCCGGCTGAAATGCCAATCGAAGCCATAAGTCTCGCATTTTGAGAATATAGGACACAAGATTGAACGGATTGCTCCGAGAGAGAAAACAAACGTACCTTGGATGGGCACAAGCGTTGCCGAGGCGATCAGAGTGGCCTGTGCCATTGAAGAAGGCAATCCTCGAGTGACTGCGTGAGACGAAGGCCGGGAGAGGGGAGGGAAAAGGGGAGTGAATGAAGCGGAGAAACGTGGCTAGATACACCAAGGGCCCGCGAGGGACGGCTATGTTAGAATCTATCACTTCGTCACTCTGCTGCCTGCGTGGATTTTTTGATTGTTTGCATTCTGCGGCGTCGACCGGAGCAAATTGACAACGGTCAACGCGCTTGGGGTCCAATTAGTTATCCAATTTCTCTGAAATCAACGGCGTGCGCGTGGCTCTGATTCACCATTGATCATGCTCAGCACGTCACAAGATTTGTTAGCTCCAAAATACAGATTCTTATACAGAGTTGTTGCGGCTTTTGGAAGTGGTAAACATGGCAATTCCCATGTTTGCAAGTGGATTTCTCATTGTTTATGCAATAAATCAGGCCAACAATGATCCCTAGGCTTAAAAGGTCAATTCCAGAACTAATAAAAGTTAATTACTTGTTAGATTGTGATTAGGTATATTAATGAAAGGGCCCAAAAGTCAAAATTCAAGACTGAACTTCAAACTCTTAAGTCCTGCACACGACTCTCACAGCTCACGTTTTTTCTTCCCCAGTCGGGCAGCCTTTGATTTCCTTTACAGCAACCATCAAGAACAGTAATTTTATTTAGTCCATGGATCAAGGTCGGTGCCTTGTCATGTACTTGTTATATATAAAATCCGCATTCTCTTGCGGTAAGCCGGGGGGTACTTTGCCGTAAGTAAAAGAAAAATAATGAATGCTTCTGGAACTAATATAATATTGATTCAATATCCGTTGCTATCAATGCTGATAATCAAAATACTCAGATAGAGAAACAAACAGAAAGGAAACTCAGGTTGAAATTACTAAAGTGTCCAATCTAAACAAGAAAAGAAGTCTCAAAATCACGTGACATAACTTGGCGGTCCATGAAAAGCAGTACCTACAAAACTATTGATGCCCACCACCAGCTCGCCCAGCATCTACAAAACCCGAGAGCTGCAGGGGAAGAAAGAAGGTTGCACTTTTAAGAACCAGAGTAAACAGTCATTAGGGAATAGTTAAAATTCACAGAACTATAGATAGAGAAGTTCTTTACCCAAACGGATAAGCAAATGAAAAACCTATATCCTTAGTGTGTGTAACACCAGCAAGAAAAACAATAGGATTATATGAGAACTGTTGAAAGATCCAAAGAAAACCGTACTGAATCATATATTCGTCACCCAAAGATACAATCGTCGAAAACCCTAACTCCGTATACCACATGTTAGATACAATAAGTGAAACATTCACGCTTGAACAAAAATCTAAATGTGTGTGCCAAGGAACCCATGACATAGCTGCTCCCATTGCTAATTATGAACACAAAATTCAAAACTAATCACAAGAAACAGTATAATTACTGTCATATGTCTTAACATGCCAAAGTGAAATATTTAACCACAATCTGAGGTGAATTCTTAGCATTTTTTAAAAGGTAAAGTCCAGATGATAAGAATATCATGTCAAAAGTTAAAATTCTTCATAGAAGTAAAAAGGGTAGGTCATAAGCACCTTATATATTGCTAGGGTACATGAAAACCCTTACTCTGGCTCCCTGCAAAAGAATCAAAGACGACATTAACTCAGACATCTGTTTATTAAGCTCCACATGATTAATAGCAAAGCAATGTATTCTTTATAATACCATGGATTTTGGTGGAAGATTTGACTTGAACTTCGCGCGAACAACACCACTGTTACCATGAGGCCGAATCACCTTACCCCAAATGCAGCGATAGTGAGTTCCATTCTTCTTGATCTTGGCCTTGTAGATGTAAGCCATGCGCTTGCCAGCATACCATGAAACCTCCTCCTTGGTGTTGACTCCTTCAATCTGGATTAGCGAGGTGTTTGGGTACTGGTTCGACTTGGACCTGAACCATCATCCCATAATACATTTAAAACACTACACAAACCCATAGAGGAAAACGCTGCAGCCTAAATTTACCAGCTGATAGGAGTACGATAATCAAAAACTACCCAAGCATTCCTAAATCATCGTGTTCACTGTTTCAAACTCCGGAGAAAAACAAACCCCTCCACCCCGAAAGCATAACCTAATTTATGTATTCATTTTTTCTCGTTATTCAAACGTATAATAGAAATTGAATTAATCGTTTGAAAACTCAGAATCCAAAAACCATATTAAGTGTTAATAGTACTCATATTCCCTCGCTTTCTCTCAGCATTCAAGCACAACTCAATGAATAAAAATTCAAACAAAAAATCGATCCTCTTACCTCTTGTAGCCGAGGATTGTTCCTCTGACATAGAGCCTGAGAACAAACACAAGATTGAAGCAAAGAATTTAAAACAAAAAAAAACCCATAGACATAGACAGAAAAAATGTGTTTGGAAAGCTAAGATTTTTGGCAAAGAAAACAGATACAGAAAGCAAAGATCGCAAACCTGACTCGCTCTCCTTGGCGTCCCTTTACCATTTTCTTCGCTTTGGAGGCGCTCGCTTCAGAAAGCAGAACCGTCAGAAACCAAGAAGCTAAGAACCCAAAACCCTAGATGTGGAATCCTTCAGTTCGACTATTTATATAAGGGTCACGAGTTTATAGACAGATATAGCGGACTAGAAACTCTTCGTGTCTTTGAACTCAATTTGAGCTGGGCCTTGGGTTCATGAGCCCAAACATTTAGATTTAATTAAATATTTTTACCATTTGGCCAAAGGAATCCCATTTAATTACGACTAAATTGTCAAACAAATGATTGATTTAGATAAGACTGTTATGTCTAGAAATTTTTTTTGTCTAAAATTCGACACTAAATACATGCATATGTGTATATCGATAGAAAAAATACCATTAAATCATGATTTTCTTAAAGCCAAAATCATGATACTTATGGAAATTGAATAATGCTTTGAGCTCCTCAAATATTTAATTCAAAGTAAATTTAAAATCTTGATCCTAGAGGTAGTTGGATAATAAAAAATTTTAAAGCCAAAATATTTTCATTAAAAGATTAAAAAAAAACGTTTTACAAGAACTACAGAGCGGAACAAAACCAAAAATCTCAAAAAATTCTTTAAAAGTATTAGTTCTTCCTTCTTAAAATTTGAATACGTGCATAAGTTGTTAATACATTAGTTTGATATAGTAGTTATATCTAAATGTACTATTTATGAATTAATTTTATAAGAGGACAATAGATTCACATGCGTGCATGTCTTGTTAATGTCTTAGTTTATTTTATTAATTATACGTGAATGTGCTTTTTTTAATAAATATTTATGAAAAAGACCAACTCAAATACTTTCGCCTTGCATTTCGGCTGCAAAAACCTTCATAACCGTTAAACAGAAGTGTAGAGAAGGCGCAGAAAAAAGTGGCAGAAATTTCTTTCCTTTATGTCTCTACCTTTGTTTCTTCTATGACATCCCCTTTTTTCTCCTTCTTTTCAATGGTCATGGACTCCCCGTGCGGCGGTTCGTCACCGGGGTTGCCTCGCTTCACGGCGAGGAGGCGGGTGTTGGAGAACGGGGAAGGAGAGGATGCTAGGCCATCTGAAATGAAAAGCAACATGTTTTCACGACGAAAAGGACGACTTTCGCTGGAGCTAATAGCGCGGGTGTTAGTGCGTCGTAGGTGCTTGATGTTTATATCTTTTATTTATCTGTTTATATGCTTTAACTTGATGAATGTTTTGAGCATGGTGGGGCATCGATTTCAATACGGAGGAGTCAAAAATGGATCCCCAGATACAAATGTTGTTGTGATTGACAAAGACGGTTCAAGATATACGAGTTTGAAGATATTATTACCAAAGACACCGATGGAATCAAGAAATACGAGTTTGAAGACATTGTTATCAAAGACAACACCGGTCAGCTTGTTACTATTATTTGAATTTTATTATGTCTTCTTATTTATTTGGAGCATATGAAAAACAATCAAATATGCACTAAAAAAAACTTGAAATCAATATATTTCGTGTTTGATTCGAGAACCTAAAACTAAATAATTGTTTAGTTGCTTTAATTGATATGATATTATGTCAATTAGTATGTTAACAAGTCATTCATAATAGTTTTTTGTTATTAAAAATTGTGTGACAAAAGTTTTATGTTACTCAAATTTTATTTACAAAAATTAAATTTTACTTCTAAGTTGACTTTTAAATAAGATTAAATATTCTAATATGATATCAAAACTCATATTAAAAAATGATGCATCTTATTTTTTAACTTTAGAATACGTGCTACTAATGGTGCAGGAATAACTTATATTTTACTTTGTAATATTCTTTATAAAGAAAAAAAATATTATTTATTCTTAAGTGAACTTTGAAATATAAATAAATTGTTTAACCTTTAAATCTCAGTTAACTTACATGTTAATCTCATCTTTATTTATTTAGATTTCTAGACCTCAGTATCCAGAACTTTGGATGCAACCAGACAGTGGCGATTATCATAAATGCATCAACCGTTCAGCTAAAGAAATAAGTATGCTCAACAAAGTTCGTATTTTTTTCTAGGGATTTGTTGCAAAAATTGTAACTTGCAAGTATTGCACTTCTTTCAGGGAATGGGACTTCCACAAATGGTTTCATTTTAGTGCATGCAAATGGGGGATTGAATCAAATGAAAAGTGGAGTACGTATCATTTTAATTTTTCAATTTTTTTGCATTTCAAAATCTTCTAATCGTCTCTTCAACATGCAGATCAGTGACATGGTTGCTGTGGCAAATATCATGAATGCCACTCTGGTGCTTCCTTCTTTAGATCAGAAATCTTATTGGACAGACCCAAGGTGAGTTCTTGATGGTACTATTGATAATTACCAGTTTAATAGTATATGGATCGGTCAAAAAATAAAATCATTGTTTCTTGTGGTTTTTAGTGGCTTCAAAGACGTTTTCGACTGGGAGAATTTCGTGCAAGTTCTAAAAGATGATATTGCTATTGCAGAGTCTCTACCAAAAGAGCTCAAAGCAATCAAAGTCCCCAAGAAAGCCCCAGTTTCTTGGTCGAAGGCATGAAATATGATAGAAATCTTCATTTATTTATTTATTTATTTATTTATGAGTTATCATATATTTATAAATATCATGAAATTAGGTAAAAATCTTTTTTGACAAAATCATGAGGTTTTGAAATCGAGAACATTGGTGTCTCTTGTTATGCAGCCCACTTACTATAGAGGGCCGATGCTTGCGTTATTAAAACAACATAAGGTGCTCAACTTTACTCATAGCGATTCTCGCCTCGTTAACAATGGTCTTGATCGGTCGATCCAAACGCTCCGTTGTCGTGCAATGTACGAGGCTCTCAAGTTCTCACCTAAAATCGAATTTCTTGGGAAGAAGATGGTCGACAAGCTTAGGAATGATGGTCGACCATACATTGCACTTCATTTAAGGTATGCAATAGTACATGATATTGCAAGAAATTTCACCTTGTAATTTATTGGAAAATCTTGTATATATGAAGGGAGGACAGAGGAGTTGGTTGTCATACTTGAGAACATTTGTTCCCAAGTAGTACAAGTTCCAACTAATCACATACTAAACAACCTTATTTTTTACAAGTTAATTTAAAAGATGAGATAAATCCTCTAATATAAAAATAATAATAATATAACACTTGCCTCAAGTGAGTAAGATTTTATTGAGACCTATGATTCAAGTGTAAGACCTTCCTTGCATTATAAGTGACAAAACCTACAACTTCACCTTATGGTAGTTGTGAAAAGTTTTATTGGTATGATATATTTAATGAAACATGATATTGTTAGAATATCTCACTTCACCACAATTTAGCCTCAAATCTCTTACATGTAGAAGAATTTGTCGTAATCTTTATAATTTGATTTTAATAAGAAAGTGAAAATTTTAATATAATATTAAAATTTATAATTCAATTAAATAAGATCTTGTCATAGCCAACAACTCAAGTGTAAAGTTCTCTTGCAATATATATTATAAAGTCTATAACTGCATCTTGTGATAGTTGTAAGAGTGTGTATTAAAATGGCTCATTTTATATGCAATTTCTTGTAGAATCTTTTTCTCATGAGTCTAAAGAAAAAACAAGGTATGCAACCATGACTAACTGATACGTATTGCAGATACGAAAAGGACATGCTTTCTTTCACAGGCTGCGACCACAATCTCACCCAAGCTGAGTCCATGGATCTCCGGAATTTGAGATACAACGTACCACATTGGAAGGAGAAGGAGATTGATGGCAGATTGCGGCGACTACGAGGATCATGCCCCATGACTCCGAGAGAAGTTGCTGTGTTTCTCCAGGCAATGGGTTTTCCTTCTGACACAAAAATCTACATAGCTGCGGGAGAGATTTATGGTGAACGTGGGATCAGAGATCTGGAAGCCAAGTATCCGAACGTCTTCTCCCACTTCAGTTTAGCTACCGAGGAAGAGATAGAACCTTTTAAACAAAAGTACAACCAGCTTGCAGCTTTGGACTATATTGTGGCACTAGAAAGTGATATTTTTATCTACACTTTCGAAGGCAATATGGCAAAGGCAGTCTCGGGTCACCGCAAATTTGAAGGTTTCCGGAAAACCATCAACCCTGACAAGTATGTTTTATACCCACTAATCAACATTCTTAAATACTTGAAGGCTTCAATGAAATATAATATCATCATCATTGTTTGTCTCTTTAAGTTCTACGTTCTATATTGTTGCAGAAAGGGTTTTGTGAAGCTGATACAAGAATTGGACAATGGCACGTTGTCATGGGAGAGTTTTTCGTCCAAGGTAAGGAGCTTGCATGAAAATAGGACTGGAGCGCCACATCCTAGGATCCCCATAGGTTCCCACGGCTCCCGTGGCTCCCACCGTTCCCACAAGCTGGAGGAGAACTTCTATTCCAACCCTTTTCCAGGCTGCATCTGCAACGACTCCCCAGCAGCAAAGAGCGAGAACAGAAGCAGCGAAGTAGGCCAAACACGCAGCACAGACCCAAGTTCCAGGCAAAACTCCGAAGCCGAAGAAAGCAAGAACAGGGGCAGCGAAGTAGGCCAAACACGCAGCGGAAGGCTACGTTTCAGGAGCCTGATCCGGTTCTGAGGGGGCTGGGTAATTGGATTCCGGCAGTAGTTGCTTAGTTCATTCTATATAATCTTTCTCGGGACATAGACGTGGTCATTGTCCTATATATAAGCACCTTTCTGAGTTATACGTAGCTACCGCAACTGTACATAATGGTTAGAGAAGTTTAGGACAAAAACCATTTTCAGAATTGTCGTGGTCATGGAGTTTTTAACGTTCCTCCGTGGTATTCTACAAAAATACTTATTTGTAATTATTATTATTATATATAATTTCTAACAAATATAAAAATTAGTAAAAACGGTATAAATGCATAGTTTATGTTGTAATACCTCGATCTTTAGCTTATTTATGTGTAAACATCTCTTATTTGAAAGAAATATAAGATCATGAATTTTTATTTTTTATTTTTCAAACCCTTGCAACTTTTACTTACCCCGTAAACTTTACATTTTATTTTATTTTATTTTTCCTCACAATAAAGTAACCAAACGCAGCGTTAGCAGCTTCGCGGCGAAAGGGCACGATCGACAGCTTCTTTCTGGTTTGGGTTAAGCCTCTGCTCCAGATTCCTACTTCTAGACTCTTTCCGATTTCAGGTTAGCAATTGCTCCTCCTCTACGCAGAAGTCCGTAAAATGCAGATTTATCTTGCCTTCTAGTTCCGTAAAATTTGAGATTTTCAGATGAGTGCGTGATTTGCGTGATTCGCTTCGGAATTGCGGTTTCGCGTGCAGATTTCGCTTGTTTGTCTCTCCATTTTGTTGTTAACTCGAATGCTGTTCTAAATGTATTTTTAGCGTACGGTTTGATGAGCTGGGCCATTCTTTTGGTGTTGTATTGTAAGAGTTTTGGTCCTCTTTGTTGTTGGGGTCGATTTGCTTGGATTTCAACAAAATAGGGGAGAAGGATTGACGCGCAGTTTCGCTGAGAATCTGTTTGGTTTTCGAAACATGTGCAAAGTTAGAATTGGGTTATGAATCTTAAAGTCTTGCTCTGCGTGATTCGCAGCTACTTGAAATAATGGAAAATAGATAGCACTTGTTTTCTAATACTCTGATCTCGAATTTTAGGGGTTAATAATTTGCTTATTTGAGGCTGAGCAGTCTGGTTATGAACATGGGCGCACTCATTCCCTCGGCATTGTTAAGAAACAAAGGAAAAGCTTGTTTTGATCTTTTGTCTTTAATCAAAAATGAGTTTGGCCATGGCACTGGGACAATGTCATGTTTCTCGGTACATGAAGCTTAGGAAATTCAATAACATAGCTGATGCGGATCTTATGGTGGGTTGAGCGAGCTCAGGTTAAGAAAATAACTAAAAATCATTTAGCGTATTGGGCCTTAAGTGCATCCACATCAATAGCATATTGTGTTCTTTTTTTCTTTTCTTTTTTTTTTTGGTTTAAATGGTCAAACTTGCCTCTGAACTCTTCCACACTCGATAAGAAACATGCTTAAGTGGTAAATATATACAGCACCATGATGAGTAGTGGATTTGTATCATCTCATGTTCACAGCATGTGTTTGCACTGATTAAGGAGGTTGCTATGTTGCTGAAGTTGAGCTTGGCTTTCCAGGTATACACTTTGCGACTTTGACATCATCCACTTGCCTTTCATGTAAGCTTGTGGTGTCACGAATTCATTTCTCTCTCTTGTGTCGGTTGAATGGATTCAGGGCAGATACTCTGTATTGCTTTTCTTTATCATTTTTATGCATATTATACAAGAAGAAGAGATGGCATGGGGAAGGTTGCCTTCAAATTGAAGTTCTTTATAACGCTCATTTCATCATACAGGAAAATGGGTTTGTGGACATTATTGCAAGGATGTCTACTAATTGTAAATGGATTGGCAATATTAAACGAGGACCGGTTTCTGGCACCTAGAGGGTTAAGCTTCTCGGAACTCTCAGGGGGCAGGTCAAAATCAATTAAGGGGCAACTGATAGGTCTCATTTATGCGTGCCAGTATTTGAGGCTTCCTCTCATACTTCTGAATGTCATATGCATCTTCGTAAAGTTGGTATCTGGATGACACAATGCAAGGTGTGATATGATTTTATAATGGTTTGTTTATTTTGTTTCTTCAAGCATAAATAGGACAAATTTTTGCCATTATGTTACTATTGAAGGAGCAAGTATATTTGATGTACTATGGAAACTGAGTGTCTGTTGTTCGAAAAATACAAATAGGATTGCAAACTATTTTCTGAATTAGAGAACCAATCCCTTTTAGTCTACTTCATCCATCCAGACATTCAAGTCTTTAGTTTTCCTCTGGACAGATTTGTTTAAACTCCATTGCCCAGAGGTATTTGTCTAACGCAAAAGTAAACAGGAGCACAATCACAATGTGTTAAACAAAGACTAATGCATATCCATCATCGACGATGATCACAACCAGTCGTGAAATTATTGAGTGAACCTGGCTGATTTGACACCCCTTCAAAAAGAAAGGATAAGGAATGATGAAGAACCTGTCTCTTCAGAGTAATAATAGTTACATATTTCTTGGACAATAAGATTATTTAACCTAGAGAGAAGCAAACTCTTTGAGGTCTTCTATAGATTAGCCCGACTTATAACCTTTTCTTCCTTGCCTCTTGATTGGCCTGTTTTTCTGAGGATTTATACTTTCTTTACTTTTATGCTATAAAAATGTTAACATCTTGTAATTTCCTTGTCCTTTGATGAATAAAGTATACCTATAAGAGGATTTTTATGATTTGTCTCTGAATGATTGCAGATTTCAGAGAGCTTTGGGATTGATGAGACTGCGAAAAATAACCTTTTCTTCTGGAAGGCAGAAAAGTCTCCTCTTCCTCTTCTATTGTTTTTTTCTCTTTCTATTTGGCTCTTGGTGGTCGTGGGGGATGAAGGTTGATAAAAATCACGGAACTCTTTTAATTGACATGCCCTTTTAGATTATTAGTCAATGTATGGTTCTAATCTTGTTTGAAGAAATATCTGGCTTGAGGAATGAAGATACTGTGAGCTTAGTCGAGTGTTTCTTACGTATATACTTTTTTGAAACAGCTTTTGCAGATTATGATTCAATGGATGCAACACATGCTTTAGTCTCTGTTTGTGGTGACATATGTTCGGCCTACTATTTGTGATTTAACTTTCCGATTATAAACAGCATTAGTAGCGTTAGTCATTGCTGGAACTTTTGGTTCTATAAGATGAATTGGTATGATGAAAAAGTACTAGTCGTCAGCATAAATATTGTGCCTTTTAGGCGGGGAAAAGATTATCCATGTTTTAATCAACTTCTTGGAGTACCACTTATTGGCCTTCACTATGATTCGAAGGCACGTTCTACCATGTTCTCCTTTAGTTATACTGTTACGTTGAGTGTAGTCGAAAACAGGGGAGACAAGAGGAGTTCAGTTATCGGGCTAAGAGGTAAGAGTAAGGGTAACAGAACACACCATACAAGCATGGAGAAAAGGAATCGATTTGAACCAAATGGTTCTACACACTTCTACTGATGCAAAGGTTTTACACAGAGAAAGCGAAATTGGTTCAAGTCGTTTGGGTTTAAACAAGCCTACTGAATGACTTAAATACAACGACTTGCAAATTAAAGCTAATGACCACAAAGGTTATGGCCCAAAGCATCATTTGGTTCTCCAAGATGCATCCGTATGGCTTCTGGGATGTAATTCTCAGGTTAAGACAACAGCTCTGGTTTCAGGTACCAACTTACCCGAGACTTCTGAACCTAGTGTAATTGTAACTTGTTAAGCTTATCAAATAAAAGCCAACTTAACCAAAAGTATCCCATTCTGACCACATTTAACATTTACACCCTTGAAGAATGTGTTATTTTATCTAAAAATTCTACATTTGCCCGTTTCTTACATCTTGTCTTACTATTGTCTTTAAAAGGAATATAACCTCTCCTCGTAAATTGGTTTTAGAAAGATAATGAGTATTTCATATGATATCAAATGAAAGACAAGTAAAGGAATGCATTAAAAATGATATATGTTTTACATTATCTATACCTCATCTTGGTATCATCTTTAAAATAAAAAAACATTTCATTCTTTTTAAAAGCTCATTTTAAGAAGAAAATAAGATTTCTAATATATTCAACATATAATATGATGCTTTTATTATTAACGGTTGTCAAATTGGTGTTAGCAGATAAGGCAGAACTTCTAATTAAAGCCAACCAGAATACGTCCAATTATGCCGAAGGTAGTATTAAGATGGAAAGACTCAGGCTGTGATTCATGTGGCTATCTCTTTTCTGCTTAAGACCTATTCCTCTACCATGAGCTCACCCATAGATACCTATTTATGTGCACAACCAGATTTTGAGGACTTGGAGGAGACTTAGAAAACTTGGCAATTTCCTAAGCTTTCACTGCCCTTCACTCTTTTGAGCCTTTTAACTATTATGGAACTGAAAATGTTTCTCTACTTAACAACTATAGCTAGAAGTCACCTCTACCTTTATCTCTATAGCTATTTTCGCAACTACCATAAGAAAAAGATCAAGCACTGCATTCACCAGGGCAATAAGTATTAACCATTGAGGCCCGAGGTGCTATAAATAGCACAAGAATGACATTTAAAAATAGGGTATAGCGTTCTAATCTTAAAGCTTTACCCCTGAAAAACCTCACAACCCAAAATATCTATAGAGAGTTACAATCATGGGGGGAAATGAAACAGAAAATGAAACGGAACAATGGAAGAGAAAGGCTTCTTCATAAATCTGCAAAAACGTGGTATGTTTTAGAGTCCACGGCAATGAGCCTCAAAGCTGCAATTGCTGCTGCAACAGACATGCACCCGAAGAAACAAACATTCAGCCAATGCCAAAGCTTCTGTAAAGAATTCAATTTGTTCTTCTTTGCCACAAGATACATGTGATTTGCGAGAATAAAGGTCAAAGGAAATGTGCTGATTGCTCCTGTGAGGCTCATGAAATCTCCTAGGAATGGCAGGAGAGCCGAAACTAGCGTGTTAATGGCTAGGTAGCCACCTCTTACAGTAATTCTGAATGACAAGTTTCGACATGACAGTGCACTTCCTCTGATCCCATACTTGGTATCCAAAAACTCATACATTGGGCTTGCAAATATCTACAAACAGAAGAAGAAAATGATAAGAAAATGATCACAAGTTTTGGGAAGCAAAAAGTGGAATGAAGGAGAGTACATGCAAAGAGATGACTGTCTGCAGAAAAGCAGCTATATTGCCGATTGCCTTGACCCAAACTGGACCGGTGACATTGTTGAGCAAGTAAGCCGATGTAGAAGATCCATAGGCCCAGTAACCAATAAAAGTGATGACATACATTGGTAAAACCCCCACTGTGAACTGGAAGTACAAAGCTTTTAACATGTTGTCAACAACAGGCTTCCTCACCGTTGCCTGCAAGCATATTGCAGAATAAAGAGTTGAGTTTTGACGACAGAGCTAGAACATAAAGTAATGAAAGAAATGGATAGACTTGGGGCTGCGAGGTGACATCATGGCTTTTCATATGAAGTCCTCAAACTTGGAAAGATATTTTAAAAGCACCATGTTCATGATGTGCAGGGACAGTAAGGAGTTTAAAGCTAAGTGCAGATGGACATCCAACTTGTGAAGTGATCAAGTTTTTGAAACAGAAGTGATGTTTCTCATTCCGCAAAATGACACATGCAACGAACTGAAGCACACCAGCAGCTCTTATTTTCTGAGTTTTGAAAAGCAACAAGACGCTTTACACAAACATAAATTCCTTTGAAATGTATCAAAGCATCAACTTTTCACGATGCTATAAGCATGAATACAAAGGCAAAGCCTTCCAAAGATTACACAGACTTAATCATACAACATCATTCATTTGTCCAGACAATACATCAAAATATTCCCCTATTCACCAAAAACTCAAGGATTAGAATTCGTAGCCTACCTGTATCTCAGGAAGCATTCCAGTATTGAATGCAAAAACAAGATTAGCAGCTGCTCCTATTGTTGTGAAGATTTTGGTTGTCGTTGTTCCAGGAATGCTATAATCCCTAGCTGGCGCTCTGAGTCCTACAACATCAGATACAATACAAAAATTATAAGTTATTAATGAAACGGCAAAGTCGACAACACAAGAAACACAGTTTAGTTTAACTGCGGTAGATAAGAAAAATGACAGATCAAACTGCTGGCCTAAAATCTAGTTCTAAGCACTAGCATGTTAATTATTTGGTATTTGGGCCCGTTCAGAGACAGAGAAGAACGTGCATAGCATTATCTGAATAAACTTCAAAATAGCAAGTATTGTTGGAATAAGAAGCACAAAGCTTACCATCTTGAAGCGACAGAACAAATGCTATTATGATATAGACTAGGCTGAAGAATGTCGAAACTCCCAGCCAAATCCTTAGTGCTGACAAATGTGGTATTCCTATGGCAAACAAGGCACACACAAACCCAGCTATAACTATGCAGTAGGGAAGCTTCAAGGCGTGGTCGTCCCTGAAAAGAGTATATACAGCCTGCAGAGTAAACGCATAGACCAGAAGGTTAAGAAAAAAATTCAGATAACTTTAGTCATCACATCATTGGACGTATTGTAATTCGGAAGCAGAATTCTTAACTGAAAAAACAGTATTGCACCCATCACGTACATAAAATAAGAAGTACTTTGTCAAGTCATATATTAAGCTTGTTCTTATTCAAATAGCTCAAGAGTAACCTTCAGATACAAAGCCTACTGTAAAATGGAAAAAAGTAGCATATTATCTGAATATGATGGAAGATTGCTTGACAAGAGAAGGGCATCCTTTACATATCTCCCTTTAATACAAACTGCCGTTGCAAAGGTTGAAGAAGAACATGCTTTTTCCAGTTGAAAGAATAATGACAAAGCCAACAAATCGTTTTCTTTGCAGCCTTTTCATCATACCTTTAGGGCCGAACCAGCCAAAATGATGAAGCCAGTGTTAATCATGAAAAGATTGACATATTGCAATGCCCATGTAAGAGAATAAGCTTTCCTGCCTGCCATTAAGACAAAACCCCAAAATCGAGCGAGGTTAGAGATAAGCCAAGCCAACGAAACAAATGAGATTTTTTGAGAAAAGAAGTCCAATTAATTATCCTCTGCTCTTTTCCTTTTTGCTCATACCGTATATGTACCCGGCAAGATCTCTGTATCTGATATGCCTCTTCCCCCCAAATTCATGAAGCTTGGCTATAAGAGCATTTGCGTACAACGATATAGCAGTGGCAACTATCAAACCGACTACACCAGATATCCAACCCAGAGGAACCATGATAGTTCCAGAATAGCCCAGTACATAAGCACTGTTGATACCAGTAGTAAGCACGAATCCCGCTTGAAACCATGAATCTGCATACTCATTAAGGGATAAAAAAAACTGCAAATAAGCCCCATTGTACATACAACTCAACATCATTAATGAGATTCTTTATACTGAAGGGCTATGCAGATGGAAAGTTAACCCTCCCCTAGATACAAGGAACAGTTCCAACTGTAGAGGCACCAAACATAGCGAAAGATAGGCAAACCAACATAGAGCCAAAATTGATATAAAGAAGTAAACGTGAGTTTGATGCTAAAGCTCCAAATGTCTTTAGCAAATAACACTTGAAACACGAACAGAAAGCCATTCCATTGGATGCAGAAAATATTGGAATCATATGTCTTCAGGCTTTCTCACCACAAACGCCATGAAGTGATAATAATCAATCTCACTCTCATGGATCATAACTATTTAATCAAACTCACCCCAAATAAAATCATTTCAGAACCCAAATTCCCAATTAGAAATCACTGTCACACGCAGATATCAACAAAAACATGAACCAAACACTTCTGCAAAACATCTAGTATATACAGCAACAAATGCCACTCGAACCTCAAAAGAGAAAAAAAAGAAAAAAAGAAAATCGAAACAAGAAAGAGAGGAAAACGACAATGGACGAGGGAAGCAAGAGAAATACGAAACCTTTGCTAATCTGATGAGCTGTTTCTGGTATGTCCACGGCCAACTGATCGTCGTCGAACACCTTTCGAGGACGAGAATCCGCTTCGCTGCCGTCCATGCTAGGTTCACGTCCTCCCAAGAGCACTGCGCTCTCCTCCTCCTCCTCCTCCTCTTCAATTATACCGGTGACAGCCAGTGTGTCGAATGGCTGCGCTCTCAACCCGCTTTTATAGAACCGGAAGCCACAAGTGCAGTGGCAATTCAGAATTTACCACGGCCAGCGAATCTCAAACCGACCGCCTTTTTTTCCCAAACATTAATGCTCCCACAGCGAATCATAGAAGTGTTACTTTATGTGGATCCCAAAGAGACTAGCCCAACTTGCGCGGAGTTTTATATTCTAACAGACGTGTGGAAGAGACACCAAAAGGGATCTTTTACACCTCGGTAAATCTCCCCATACAAGCTTCTTGCAGAGGGAATTTCGCACCTTCTCTGTACAATCGATACTTTCTCGGAAATTAATGGGAAATTTCGGGTCTTTTCTCCAAAATAAAAGGAACCTGATATCTGTTGGTTAACAGTGAATCTATCACCTAAACATTCTCTGGGTTCACCCCAACAAGCTCCGAGCAAAGTGTATTTCTACCTTCTTTGTACAAGAGATATTTTCGCGGAAAATGACGGAAAATTACCGAACTTTACCATAAGATAATCATGAAAATCTAAGCAAGTTGATATCTACGGGCTCCCAGCAATCCACCACTTGCAGATTCTCTGGATTCACTGGTTTTCTGTTGTTAACTACGTGTGTCTCATAATTAAAGCTCGTAATAGATGCTTGGACAAACTGTGGCACTGATATTTTCGTTTGTTCGTTTTCAATGATTGTCGTCGATTACGCTTCCAAAAGAGAAGATCACAAAATATCTAAATAATTAAATATATATCGTGAAATTTATGGATTCCCTGGGGTTGTGTCCCCCTGACGTGGCGCGCAGTGCACCTCGTCTTTCTTATCACGTTTCTTATTGCAGAAGCTTTTTCAGTTCTTCTTGTCCTTCTCTTTGACGGCGGAAGTTGACGGAGATTTTACACTTCCGATAAGACTGATTTCTGGGATGAAAGCGACAGGGACAACCTGTGGACGCCGACATCTTCCATGTCAGATGAGAGAGCACGGTTCCTGCCTTGCCTCCAGAAATGGTTCATCTAATTTAAATAGATTTAAACAGATTGAATGCTCTTTTTTGGAAGTTAGAACAAATCTTTCTCGATCGTCTGACAGATTTTTCCGTTTAAATTGATTTACTGTTAAAAAAGTTTGCTCTTTCACTTAAAAATCAAAAAAAAAAAAAAAGAGTCAAAGAAACGTGATGAGACAACAGTAATAGAAAAAAAGATTCAAGAATATTGAAGAAAGTTTCTTATTTTTTCATATATAATAAAATTGGTCTCCTTAAACATATCATTGAACCTTAGTCAATTTTTTATAAGCCTTATAAACTTTCCACGTAAACTTTTGAATGTTTTGAGTTTTGTGCAAGTACATAGTGTGTCTAATTGGTAAAAACAATAATATATTCAACTTTTTAAAAATAATTGCTTAAGATGTGGTATACTGAAGAATTTAAACCAAAGATGAACAAGATGGGATATACATTAATATCTTTTTCAATGACATGAAATTTACTAGCAATTTTTAATTTTTTTTTTAATTTTTTATTTTTATCTAAGAAAAGCTATTGGACTAAATGACGAAGATATCGTTAAAGAAAACATAATTATTTTTCATGTGAATCATGTAATTAGAGATACAAGTGATCATCTTGACAATCACCGAATGTGGATTAATTGGTTTGAACAATCGAATTGAATGCTCGGCGCACAAACCTAAAGAAAGTGACATCTAGTGAAAGATCTTTATTATCCATCTACTCTTCATTATTACACAATCTTCAAAGCATGTCCACTAACCTCTCGTGAGTATTAAAAGTTTGATTTATTAATAATTCCTTTTGCTTTCACTGGTAGCAAAAGGTCATTCCACTTAAAAAAGGAAAAGGAAAAGAAAAAGAAAAAGAAAATGTCCATTCGACGATGACCCAAAAGAGCAAAATCCATAATTATAATAATAGGAAAAAAAAATGGAGGGTAGGAAAGAAACAAATAGTGTGGCATCTTTTGATATGGACCAGACTTTTTCTTTAATTTTTTTGGACGAAAGAGGGGGAGAGAATCGTGCTTTTCCTTGGGGCAAATCATTGAAGGCAAAGCACCTATTCTGAGATTACTTTATTGGTGTTTTATGTCACTTTAGGTGCCATCATGGGATGCTCTATAACGAAGACCACTTGGTACCGTATTTTCTATGACCACGAAACTTCCCCGGTTACTTTGCGTAATCTTTTTTCTATTGTGTTAGGTTTCTTTCTTCCGAGAGAAACTCGAGACAGACGACTAGCTTATTGCGGGTTTGCGTAACATCAGGTAGATATGCTACCAAATTTCTTGACTTCTCTCATCCGTGGGGAACTTCGTGACGTATACTTGCTGAATTGCTGGCTTATTTTAAACCGATTCATGTTTTTATCATGCCTCCCACGATGTTGAGATGATACTATATAAAGAAATTCATTATCAATTGAAATTGGCCATTGAGCGTAATAGGTTATTATAAATTTACAGGAGCTTATAATAGGCTTAGGTGAACTTAAGTTGGGAAAAATATCAAAATAAAATATGTTAAAACTAAGAAATAAGATGATAATCAACCTCACATATGAAGTTCAAATCATAAAATGGGCAACTTAGTGCTGATGAAAAACATCACAATATGGCAAATCAAACTCCTAAAACCCCCTCATATAATAGGGCCAAAGTGAGAAGCATAGTAGTAAGTATGCATTTATAAAAATTTAAATTAATAATGACATTCAAATGAAATATGTTAAGATTGGTACTAAATATTAAAATATCCTCTCACCAAAAAAGTCAAATTATCAAATCATCATTGTATTATATTATGTTAATTCAAATTAATGAGAGAAGTTGTAATAGCACTAAAGAGGATCTTCACTTTAATGCCATATTGAAAATATAAGTCTTAACAAGGTCAAACTTATTCTCAACATCTTAGCATCTTAACAATATTAATATTTTAACTTAAATCAATCATAGGAAATTTTGATCCAATCTCCGGGCCTGCCAATCCTTCTAGGCCTGTAAATTACGATACAACATGATTCGACTTGTGGTCCTGAACGACCGGAAATTACATTGCTGGGCTTACATTATTGGGCCTCAATGGCACTGCACATTACGATGGTGTTTGGGTTTCTGGGCCTGAGATCATTCTCACACTACAATATTGCAGTCGAAACCACCCGCATTTCTCAAAAGCACCAAAATTAGCATTGGGCTTTTTCTTCGGCTCATGGAATCAGGATCGGAGACACAGAATATGCTATACATGTCAATTTTGCGCCTCTGGAATTGAAGAACTTAGCTAATGGATTTCCCGTGATAAAAGGTCTATGACGGATTATCAGACTAAAAAAATATACACTATCAAAAATTAAAGTTAAGAAGTTAATTCTTATCGCAAATGTGAGTTTATAAAATAAATGATACGTTTATATCTAATCAGATATACAATATATCTCCTTTAATAATATGAATTAAATATTCATATCTCCCTTACTGTAATAGTTTGACACAAATAATTCTTGGTACCTCTTTTTAGCATACTCTAAACCTACTTATATATATATATATATATAAAATATTGAAGGAGAACTTAACTTTTAAACTTATAAGCTAACTCATAAAAAAAACACACACACACACACACACACACTCATGTTTAATCAACTTAGACTAGAACTGCAACAACATAATTTACACTAATTTAATATACAACGTAGGAATATCATATGTCACACAATTTCACCATCGGAATTCTTCAAGCCCCTGGGGCTTTTTCAACATCGGCGGCGAACTTCTGGTACCGGAAGCCTGCAGCTTTCCCGGGACTCTCCGCCATGTGCTTCTTCACAAAGATCACCCACAGAAACATCCCCACAAAAGCCACCGAAGCCACACACAACGCCGCGAAAATCAAGCCCCCATTAACGGAAAACGGACACGTTCTTCTTCCCGACCTCGCGTGCTCACCACGCCCCTCCTTTCCGACGTAACTTTGGGGCTCCACCGGCATCGTGTGAATCGTATTCGGATACTTTCGCACCATAAACCTCCACGAGCAGACGCTTCCGTTCCGAGAAGCAATGCCTACACGCACATCCTCATCCTTCCATTTTTCCGCCAAATCGACGTCGCACGCCGTGATCGGATCGTACGGCCTTCTGTCGCCAGATTTGGCGAGCCTGACTTCCAGTCGCTTCGAGCTCGGGTCGTAGTCGATCCAAGATTGCAACCCATTGTTCCCGCCTGTCCCTGGCACGGAGCTCGCAGAAGAAACGATGCCGTTCACGTTGATTACCACTTCTCCGTCCATTTTGGAATCGAATTCGACGGCTAGAAATTTGTTCTCTTTAGAGAGCGAAAACGAGCCCCCAGCAGTCAACCATTTTGACCAAGATCCGATGGGGATGAACATAAGAACAAGGCCATCACCGTCCGATTCACCGGGGAAGAACGAGAGCTCCGAGGAGAACGACGTCGGATGTCTCCCATCGAAGAACTTGAACGGTTCTGCGCGCATGAGAAGCCCGAAGCTAGAGTTAGACGGCCCCTTGAGCTTCTCGCACGGCTTACCATTGACGGCGTCGCCGAAGAGGACAGTGCCGGAATCGAAAGTGGGGTTGGTGGTTGCGGTTCCACCGATCGAGAGAGAAGATGCGGCGTTTGAGATCAGGGTTAGGGAACAGATAAAAACTAAGAGAGAAAGAGAAAATCTGTGTCTGAGAGTCCAAAATTCAGCCATGATTAACTTGCAGAATGAATCAGTAACCAGAGCTCTTGTTGGCTGCTTCTTCAGCACTGAAGCTGGCATGCAGAGTAACAACCATCTTCTGGTACAGGCTGAGCCTATCGTCATTGTTGGGCCTAAAAATCCTTCGAGCCGTAGCAAAAGCAGTCCTCAAAGTCGCTTTCTCGGCCTCCGAAAAAATTTTGGGCTCGGACTACCGATAATGTCTATGGACGAGACAAGGACAATATGTTGTGTATCCGGCTCCAAAAGGAAAAGAATTTTGTCGAAGTTCATTGTTTTCTTAAAAATGGTTTGTAAAAGATGTTTTGATGTAGAAAATAAGTCTTACATTATTAAATAATATATCAATTTTTTTGTTCATAAGAAAATGATTTGATATATTTTATGTTAACTTTTAGATTGAATAATAGATCTTTAATATTATATCCAAAGTTATAATTCTTCTTAGAACTCCTATGGGCTTTTATAAAGTCAATTTTCTTCTACGTGATTCAATCCAATTTCAAATATGAGCCAATCAAGGGACTAACCAAGCTTAGATTGCAATAAAATATGAAACAAAATTGTTCTATAATAAAGAAAATAGTACTTGTAATATTTTTTTAAATAGTCTATTTCTCTAATAAAGGCATTTTAAGGAGAGATAGTCATAAACCTTTAATAGCAAACACCCTTTCTCTTGTCTAGTTCATCCATAGAAATTTGATAATGCTTGTGATGAATCCAATCATTAGGCCTTTAATGGTACTTGTCCAAGTCCAATTTTGCCTCAGATGAAGATAGATTAGCTATCTTTGATACCACATTATTAAGGAAGAAATTAAAATAAATAGAAATAAAAGCAAAGAAAAATCAAAACCAATCCGCATTTGATTGGAATCACATCATGCTTGACGATGGCGCTTGATGATTACAAGTAACATATCACAAGAATGTTTATGGTACACCAAATTGGGAATCAAACTAAAGAAAGCCAAAACACAAAGATAACCATATTCCTTTCTCTTTATATGTTCTTGATGGCAAGTTATAATCTCCCAAGCTAGGTCACGAATTCTGGATCCTACCTAAGCTACCCAACACACACCTATACAAATCAACCTAAACTATGTAACACCCATAATGCCTTATAGTAACTAAGCAGCTTATAATAATGCCACTGTGTTCTGAATCTAGACCCTTTAAAGGGATGGATCTACAACCAACTTCTGTGAGGTTTTTGGTGCACTATTCCTTTTTGCCATAATAAGAAAGCAAATTCATTGGTTTCATTGGAGTGTTTGCCAGTTCATCATCAATGTGATTCTCGTTGTTTGCATATGATAGGAAAGTTTGGTGTAATCATTATGTTTTACTTGTATTGATGTGTCAAGTTCATTTTTGGAGTATGACATACAGTTGTTGCTTTAAACAGGATTTCATGAGTTTCACAGACACTATTGAGGCACAACTAAAGCTTAGAAAAAGTAAGTAAGCCATATCTGGATATGAACAATTTGGTCTCACATTGCAAGTACAAACGATGAGAATGAATAGTTTGTTTATAACATTGTTGATTATTGCCTAAAGTTAATCCTTTTTTATTGTAAGTAGTTATTCTAGCCATTATTCGAATATCATGGGAAAAGAAAGCTCAGTTTCTACAACAAAGCTATTCTAACATAGTGACTTGGTATGAGCCTACAAATGATTATTTCCTCATGTTTTATAAGGAAAGGAGGCATTTTTCACGGTGCCCTATGATACTGAAAAGCTTTTTCAAGATCTATAAACATTGAAGTTGGGTGCATAGATTAAAAAACTTGAAAGAGTATTATATATCCTATCCATATATTTGCACATTACCTTTATTTCAGAGTGCTGCTTTTGCAACCCAAACGCCATGACTGAGACTGTCTCACCAATCATGGTCATGCCATTCAGAATGTGATAAATTTTTATCAGCTTGGCTCATTGCCTTATCCATGCTTAAATGTTTATGTCAAAGATCAACTAGGCCTAGGTAATTATAGACTACCATAGGGTTAATCGAATGTGCTGCCCAATGTATTTATGCGTTTACTTTTAAGTACTTATGATAATTTAATATGTAAGTGATTTGTTTTCCTTTAAGGGTTAGGATTATACCCTGCCCATTATACTTATCCGAGGCATGGTTATTATGCCTAGTCTTATTAGTATTAATAAATTTTATCAAGGTACAATCCCTATTTGTTAAAAAAAAAAATACCATGATTAAGGGGGACCCCGACTTAGTGGTTAAAGACACTTAGCCAAACCCTGACTAGTGAGTCCACCCGGTCATGGGTTCAAATCCCTTCCCTCCCCTTCCCGTGTGTATGCGTCTTGTAAAAAATATAAAAAAATAAAAAAAAAATGCCATAACTATCAGCTTACTTCTATATGAAGCAACTTTGGCAATTCCAATCACAAAGCTTTATTTAGCATGTCCTTGATGATGATCATAATTGCAATGCTTCAATCTTACCTTGATGCCACTACTCCTAGCATGGCCAACAATACTGTTACACCATTGCACGGCCCTTGGCATAATGCCGCCAACCACTTGCAACTTCATGAGCTCTGATTAGCATCCCGAACCAACCTACATCATGACACCAACATCACTATTCCCCTTACTATAGCAACCACCTTTTTATTGTGTGTTGGTTTGATCAATGCAATTAACATTGCTAAAAATACATGGGTGTTTAACCAAACATAATTGACATGGATTGAAGAAAAGAAATAATTACCAAGTTTATGCTTATAGAATGTACTGTTTCTATCTCCTTGGTCCATTTAGAATTGGAAGAGGAGATCTAGAGCACCAAAATAAGACATCATTAAACAAAACATAGTGGGTTATGTGTGGAAAAGCTTGAAAATTCTAGAAATCATGAGAACTTGAATCATGTTAATTTTCTGGACATAATAGTGCAAAGGTGGGCCTTCATTTGCTTTAGGGCTTTGACCATGGGCATGGAGTTGCTCCCACAAAACTATAATCATTTCCCCTAAAGAGATGGTAAATATGGTGGCCAAGTTGATCAAATATAATATAACATTATAGTGCCTAACTAGATTGTTTTTCAACTTTGGATAAGACTTACAAAACCATAAATATAGGGATTCTTGCTACTACATGTCTCAATACTTTGGTTGGCCTTACCTTTGTCATAAATAAGGATAAATTTCTATTCCACCTATGTATTGATCATTTGAGCATTTTTCTTTGTGTTTGTTATATATATTGTTTGATATATGATTTACTTTATTCTCCTAAAATTACTAGTTTCTAACAAATTTGTAAATTAGTCTTAAATGAACTATAAGAATAATGTTAATAGGCATGTGGCTTACTTAGAATTTATGTTGCCTAAGACCAAAGAGATTTAATATTTGATATTCAACACCTCTACAATCCCCTTTACTTAAACTAGGTGATTTGTAAACTATTTTGCATTGACAATGTAATGGATGGAACATGAGCTTTTGCACATCTTAATCAAGACATTTAAACAACAAGGCCCTTATTAAAAAATGAAAACTAAATGAAAACCAAGATCAAATCCTTCATATCTTGTATTAGTGAGTAGCTAGTGAGCTTCACGAAGAGTGATTTTTAACAAAAGAGTTGAGAACGTGCAAGGGTGGTTTGAATTTGGACAAGTGTCAAGGGTCTTCTGTCTTCAAGCAAGAGGCATTGGATCTTCCATTGACATGGAAATGATAATGGCCGTAGCTTCCTTTTGGCAACTTGTGTCCTCCAAAAGGATATGTAATTTAATAAGGAGACATTTAGACTACAATATTCACATTTGAAGAAAATCTGAACATCATAATGTCCAACAATTCTTCACTTCTAGTGTAGGACCCATTTTTCTTTGAACATTTCAATCCCACATAATCTCGATGAAGAACTTAACTCCACTAGAAGAACCGATGATATTTTGCTAACCTTTTGGCAACTTGTATCCTCCAAAAGGATATGTAATTCAAGAAGGAGACATTTGGACTACAATATTCACATTTGAAGAAAATCTGAACATCATAATGTCCAACAATTCTTCACTTCTAGTGTAGGACCCATTTTTCTTTGAACATTTCAATCCCACATAATCTCGATGAAGAACTTAATTCCACTAGAAGAACTGATGATATTTTGCTAACCTTTTGTACTTAACTCGTTTCAAAAGTCAAGGGACTTCAATTATTTGCTCACTTAATCATTGACACAAGAATAACTCCATAAGGTTAACAACTTTTCCTTCTTATGAGGCCATTTGCATCTATATCTAATGTAATTCTTTTTAATTTTTTTTAATTACAGCTCAAGCACTCGAACTCACTTACACAAGATATCAAACACCAAACTTCATGTTTAGAATCCCCACTAGTTCATCACTAAACTAGTAAGTTAGGTGATACATAAAATATTCATAGATTTGTTGTATTTCTTGAAAGATAATGATTATGTGAGTTTCTATGATAAATCAATGTAGCTTCAAAAAGAGATTTGAACTGTGGAATTGCTTAGCCTCATGTAAACTCACTCACACAAGGTGTCAAACCCCATATGTCATGATTGGAGTTCCTATTAGTTCATTACTAAACTAGTAAGCTAAGTGACACATAAAGTACTCCTAGATTTGTTGTATTTATTGAGTAATAATGATTATGTGAGTTTCTAAGATAAACCAACGTAGCTTCAAGAAGAGATTTGAACTATGGAATTGCTTAGCCCCATGACAACATGGTTTCTTCCTTCTTTTAGTTGTTTCTTGTTGGCTTGATTTTGGTAAACCAACAGTGAGAAGCATAGTGAGATCCAAAGGGACTTGAAAATATGTTAGCATTTGAAGTAACTATCTAATTGTAAAGCATGTTCATGCTTCCCAGATAACCACATTAGACAAATTGTAAAAGGAAAAGTTGAATAATATTGAAATTTTATGTATGTCCCGCATCATTGATATATTAATTTTTAATATGTTTTGTACATCAATATTTTTTTATAAGAAGAAATGAGTCTTCTAAAAAAAATCAATAATCACGTAAATGCATCAATCCTAACAGTCTTCATGCACAACATTTTTGTTTTGTCGATGATGGTGATTATGAGACCAGGAAACCCTTTTTCCTTTCAGCCTCTTAGGTTTTTATGGAGACTAAACATTGCGTAAGGTTCAAGGTCCAATCTTTGGATTAACCGCAATCCACATGAATTCAATGAATCCTCTAGCCTCATGAACTTCCTAGTAAATTAGAAGGGTTTTGAGGTAGCCCGCCGAGAGTAGCCATTATAAAGTTATGTGATTTATCTAAACTTCAACGTCGGCATGCCCTTTCAGAATAGAAACTTTTTCGAAGCTTCTCTCGACAAGAAACAATCCCTGGTTCGTTTTTCTGACCGTCTCTGGGTTTACTTCTTCTGTTAAATCTGACGAAAACCCATATGTAAGTGACACTTTTTAGTGCTGCCTTTTCCAGTCCTAGTCTTCAATGATGCCAACAAGACCGCAGGCTGAATGCACATGTTTCTGAGAATGGTACCAAGGACAAAAAGGCAGTTTTTTTTTTTTTTTTTTTCTCTTTTTTGGTACATAATCTAAACCAATCGTACCACATATTAACCAGCCTCAACAGTGAAAACATAACCACATCAAAGATCAGATTTAAATCAAGATTATCCACATTTTATGGTCCTTCTACGAGACTTAAGTTTTGTGAACGACCCCTGATAAAAGGAGACTAGACTGTGGTCGGCGTTAATATTATTATATACTGAAGGATGATATAAAATTTGCCCTTCCGTTTGTAGTTCCTTGCTTGAAGGTGCTTTATCATCCATCAAGGGTAATATATAGAGAGGCAAGATTGTAAGTTGGGGCCACGTGAATGCAGCGGGGGTTTTTGTATGTTGGGTTCATATGCTAAGGATGGCTAAAAGGACCTTTATTTCGAAATTAAGGCGATGTTTAAGGACTTTTTTATTTCTAAGGTCTGTCAAATGAACACGATTCCTTTGCCTTTGGGACACCCAATGTGAGGTCCAAAGTGGAAAAAGGAACTTGTTAAATACGTCTTTCACCACCTTGGATTCTAATTAAAGACCCTAAAAGCATGTGATTTGGGCTCTCCTTTATTAACTATTCCCCTCTCATCCAAGTCTCTCGAGCTTAGGGGACTGTTCGGGCGACCAGAAAATACTGGCAGCACAACTCAGGTCCGGCCGGAAACTACGAAGCTAATGGAGACAGTCGGTCAATGGTTATGCTTGAATCATTTCCAGGAAAAAATAAAGTTACTTTTGTAAAAGGTGAAATCAAAATGTTGGAAGTATGTAATGATCAAAAAGTTTTGGCAAATGAGATGGATTGTCAGTTACGTAGCTAGAAATTGAAATCCTTTTCTACCCAGCACTGTTTTATTTGCTATGGTTACTCATAGCTAGCTTCCACTTTGTTGTCTGTTAAATCATGATACTCTGAACAGAAGCATTTCAGTTTGTGAAAACCAAGACATCTGCCAAAAAATACTATCATTATAAACCAATATCTATCTTCTTTTGTGTTTTACTTGAACTTGTAGTCATCAAGCTTTGAAACCTTGCATACTGGTTATAATTACTACCAGTCAGAGATCCTTAACAGTTTTACCACAGTATTTCTTCATTTACATGTTCATGGCAGAAAGGAGCACTAAACTGCATATAGATCTCGGATATTACAGCTCGCCTCTTCATTTTCCCCCAATTTTTACAGACAAGAAGATGATCAAAAACTATGGTTTACCCACATGCTGTTAAATTTAATTAAGCAATAAGGGGAAGACTGCCTGCAGAAAGAAGCATTCAAATAGGTAAAAATTCACCCTTTGGACAACTGTGAAGAAATATACCGAGATAACTGAAGTTTGGATCGCGAAACGTATACTCCGGCGCGGATCTCAGTTTTCTAGGGTTCGGCCGTATCCCCCCGAAGTCAGATCCAGTATGCTGGTATTAGGTTTGGGTTTCGAATCAGGAGTTTCATCCATAAGAAGATAAGCAATGAATGATGCCATGTTGGGAACAAGAAACGATGGAATGCGATTTTTCAACCTACCTCGGAATAAGAAACTTGGGATGAAAACAAAAGGCAAAACCTCTTCGAGTACAAACGGTAAAATTTATGCAGATGTAGGTTCTTGGTGATAAGTTGAAAGGTAGAGGAAGGGAAACAGAACTGTCGATAGAGTTGGGAATTACTTACTTGAATTATAGGGGTTTTTTCTGCTTCTGTTCTTGGGAGTTTCTGCACAAGGCGGGCTCTCCTCCGGCATTAATGGCGGAACAGGAGTTCATGCATGAAAGGACGCTGCGCATCACGGTGGTGGAAGTTAAGTAGAAGCTACCGGAGGAGGAATCCAAAGGGATAGCATGATCCAAAATTTTGAAATCACAGAAGAGTTAAGACTTGGGATCAATGCGATCCCTTTGGATGCCTACTCTAGT
This sequence comes from Casuarina equisetifolia, assembly GCA_028551475.1. NCBI lineage: Eukaryota > Viridiplantae > Streptophyta > Magnoliopsida > Fagales > Casuarinaceae > Casuarina > Casuarina equisetifolia. Next base: position 1,532,036 of record CM052355.1, read on the forward strand.
TGCAGTAGAAAACCCAACAAAGAAAAAAAGAAAAAAAAAAGAAACGTCTCTCTCCATCTCTCTCTCTCTCTCTCTCTCTCTCTCTCTCTCTCTCTGGTGTAGAGGAAAGTGGTCTGAGGAGAGCCTTGAATATAAAAGAGACTTAAGTGCTCCTACAATGACCAAATTCGAACCTCCTTTTTTCTTCTCTTTTTCTTTTCAAAAAAAAAAAACCCAAGATATTTAATCAATTTCTTAAGATTTCCCAAATCATCAAAAATATTTATAAAGATATTTAGATGCCTGCAGACCCCATTCTCTAACAAAACCAGACACATGGCAAAGGGTTTTACCAGTAGTGGGTCACCAATCCTTTCTTAGAATTCCCCAACGAGTTGGGTGCGATTTTAATTATCTAATTTTATTTTTTCCCCTTATTTTAATGGAGGTTTGTGGTCCAGTCCATGTTCTTCCTCCCTTACAGACTTTTTTATGCTTGTTTCTAAGAAATACATTCTCATCACAGTAATTAATAACTAATATTCATAGTTTATCCTTGCATGCTTCCATCGGTCAATGGTACGATCATATGATTGACCCGGAAATACATATATGGTGGGGATCCGAAGGATATATACAAGCTGTCGGGTGCTTATATCGACGTGGTCAAAGGTGCATGTACAGAGAACTTCTCCGGGAATACAAGCTTGGATAATTGCTCCGGCGGATTCTTCTCTTGTCTGTCATGAAAAAAATGGGCCATCCGTTAGAGGGATGGTGGTTCAGAGTCTAAGATTTTCCTTCTTTGATTCAAGGTCTCAGGCTAGAAGACGTGTTTGTCTTTCGTGAAAACTTCTACCTCTTAGAATGTCGTGCATTGAAACCCTTTCTACCTTAAATAATGGAAGAACATTTATTTTCCCAATAAAACACGAAAAATTATGCACATGGACAGGTGCCAAATTGTGTGTATTAGTTTGACCAACAACAAGAGCTTAGCTGTCTACTTATCAAGTTCAAAACATTCTTGCTATATAAATAGCTTAAAGATCTAGATAATGGATATCAAATTCCATGTAAGTACTTTCAAAGAGCATATATTGTATTTTACTCCATAAAAAGGACTTTAGTTTTTTTTTTTGGTAGAAATGTAAATTGTATTAATAAATTTTAAAATATAGATTTACAAGGATATACTTCATATTACAAAAGTCACCATATTTATGAAAAGATGAAAATTGAAATCCTTCAAATTTTACTCAAAATAATATTTCTTTGAAAAAATTTTATATTTTTAAACAAAAAAGCTCTCTCACTTTAAAAAAGACTTTAGTTATTTTCTTAATATTTTTATTTTTTTGTTAGGTAAAGGATTTGGGGCCAGGAAGCATGTAGTTTAATAGTAAATAAGTATTATCGGAGATCTCTTGATTGTAAGTTCAATACCTTAAGAGTGTGTGACTAGACACATGAGTATTAAAATAAAAAGATGGATTTGAGAATATGGGTTATTGAACTCATATCTTAGGTTATGGATGGCCAATAAACACCCCCTAAACTAATTGTCAATGAACTTCTATTAGCATTGGTTAAAAGAATATGAATAAACACTATTCAACGTCATTGTTCAAGCTAGTAAATTAGGCAACTATTTGTAGCTATGTTGTTTGAAGTGACATTTTAATTGCAAGCTCCTAGTGGAACGGACATCTTTGAGAGATAAAGACTTGAGATATCAGCTCCATTATTATCCACCGAATGCCAATGATTCATGGGAAACAAAGTTCACAGAGCATCCCATTAAAGATGGTGACTCGTAAGGTAGATGCCATAATTCCCTCACTTGATTGAGTTTTACTGTTTAAATCCACTTCCATTATCATAACATTACGCCACATGAGAATTTGAAAAAGATACTTCTCTCTCTTTGCAAACTTTGTCGTGCTTTTCAAACGCGGTTACCTTCTAACTAGAAGGTGAAATTGAATGACTATCACTTTCCATTTTGCCTGTGCCCTCTAAATTCAGTCGAGTTCTTAGCAACGCCATCACCACTTTGAAAGTGATCTAAGCCATTGGTGACGAAGGCCATCGATGGAGCTCCTAGTTGACCCCTTCATATCGGGTCATGATGGGTGGTGCTAGATCTTGTCCACACCCGAGAAGCACCAATGGACCACGAGGACAGGGCGGGCTTTTCTGTGGTGCTGTATAGACCCCACCCCCAGATATTTACTCCCTTGCACATAATGCTTAGTGGGGTAATTTGTGGCTGTCTGATGTGATCGGAAAGTAAGGGATGGTTCACACCGGAGGACATATGTCCCTGATTTGTAGGACACCGATGTTATTTCCAACGAGGCCTTGTGACCCATCAATGAAGCACAAGGAACTTGAAGGAACCTGCCATCTGCAGCTCTTTATATTTTGTATCTTTCGCCCTTCCCGCAGGCGATTCACTGAGTGCCAGCTTCCCACTCACTGTTCGGTGTTGCTTGGATTCAATTTGTGGGATTGGGTTAGAATGGACTCATCAGTCTCTGTTGGTTGTCATCATGACACAAATTTTCAGGTCACACGTTCTTTCATTCAATTTTCATGATGCCCAGGTGAGGTGACCACATGCATGACCTAATTGTGTTGCCGACCTCATGGTTGGCCATTCTTCAGGAAGATGAAAAGATGGGTATAGAATGACGTAAAGATAAACACTGGAATGTGACGAGCAAAGCCATTTTTGAAAGCGGTCTCTGGTGTTGAATTTAGCTTCCATCTCCACTACAACGGGGCCTCATACTTTTATCTTCCTTTTTTATTCAATCAGACATGATTGACCCTCACCTTCTGCTAATTTTTTCTTGCACTCTCGCTTAGCCTTTCTTTTCAAGTAAATTTAGATTTTGTTAAAATAGTGATCGTCTCTCACTATTGAAAATAAAAGTTTTACGAGAGATAGAAATAATCATTGGATAGTGCTTAAATATAAAAAATTATCATTTTAACTTATAAATTAACTTTTTAATTAGATTATAAATTTATTTTTAATATAGTATTAAAGTTTAAACTAATTTCTTTAATATTCATTCAACTTCAAGTCCATTGGATATCTTTGATACGAAGGGAGTGTTGATTAAATTATGAACTGAATTCTGAATTAAATTCTGAATTGATTTTAAATATGAAAAGACATTAAAAAATCTCAACTTCCTTTTTACTAAACTAGTCACTAGAAAAGTATGATGCTAAAATATATTAGTGATGTAAAATAATTAAGATGTTTAACATATTTCTTTATATCTTTCTTTTTCTTATTTCCCTTTCCCACATCTTTTCATGCGTTCTGTAAGTCTTTAATCGGTGGTCCTAACTAGAGTGGCTACCACCTACCCCTATTCTTTCATTGAATGCCTGAAGATTTGGACCACAATCGCTGGTTTCACATCACGCTGGAAGATAAAGGAAAAAAAGGAAAATAGAAAAAAGAAAAGAAAGTCAGTGCAGTCAAGTGGTACACCTCTAGCTGGGTTAGCAGCAAAAAGAGAGAAGAACGTAGCGCTATTATTTCCATGGCAGTCTTGGTACACTCCTATCTTCGTCTCCTCACCACAGCCAGACCTTATGTTCCCGGCGTTTTGAACCCAACTGATCTCCTTTGTCAAAGGTAAAACGTTGTAACTACCGGTAGTGCTGAAATCAGCCCCACCGAGAACTCTTAACAAAGTTCTTGATAAGAAAAGTGAAGTGAGAAAGCTGCAGATTTACCCAAAGCAGACAACATTAGCGTGGTGTTAAAGCTTCTGTCCCTAGATTTAAGTCTTAGAAAACGACACTCGGTAGGTAGAAGAAATATCTAGGAAGTTTTCAATTCAAAATAAGGTCTCTGTAGTAACTAGGGTTCCAACAAGGTTAGGAAATTTGAATGAGAAAAGAAAACCCATTTGGGATTTTCAACTAGCACGAGTTTTGGGGGGTTTTGAATTCCTAAAGATGATTAAGGTTTAGAAGTGCAGAAAAAAAGTGGCTTTGTGGCCAGAAAATGACTTGCAATGTGACGCGAAGTCAATTAGAGAGTCTCCAATAAAGGACGATTCAGTCAGTGCTAAGGACACCCATCCTGCCCCACATCCTCCTACCCTACCTGATTTTTTGGGCGTTGAAGGCTATAGCTTTCGATCTGTTTTGTTTTAAGAAGTGGGACATTGAGTGTCTGAGAAGATACACTAGGGTTTTTGGACCCTCACATGCAGAGGATTAAGGAATTCCTGTATTTCCTTCACTATTCTCGCCCGTTGGGATGTTTTTTACCGGCAACATGGAGTGCTACTCTGAAGGTGATTCTAGCTGTCACATTGGATCCTCTAGTTGCAGTTCAAGATGCTGAGGCTATGGTCTATAGGTTCTGCAATGTCTCCTGCCGGCACTGCTTTGATGTTTGGTACTGTCAGTCTTTTTTGCTCGTGTGCAGAAAATCCACTTTCTGCTTGCAACTTGTTACATCATTCAGTATACATGAGCAAATTATTGTGTAGTTGTAACATAGTTTTAAAGAGAAAATGAGCTTGCTAACACAATATTAAATCTCATAATTAAAGTAAATAAAATTTTAATATGGTCCATGGTTCAGGCATTAGGGAATGACTTATGTTTTTTTTTTCTTTTGTTTTGTAAATAGGGAGGGAATTTTGAGAATATGGAGTGTCAAACCTAAGACTTAAGTCTTGGAAAACTAATAACCAACCATTAGCTTACTTACTATATAATCCTCATTGTAATGAGATATATCTATCTTATTAAGACATTCTTCAGTTTCTAGCATCTTTTGCTTAAATCCTTTTTAACAGTAGTATTTGAATTTGCAATCCATCGCCACTGATAGCTCGTGAGGTCGTTCTCAATATGTATACAAGTCATCTTCTAACATAAGATTGGCATCCACCTTCATAGATGGGGGCCCTTGTAACCAAAACATCAGCAGTCACTAGCCCAGGCATGGTTTCCCTAGGAGAGACCCTCCCCGGTTTAACGTACACCATTTGTAGGGTTTATATCATCCTCAAGACTTGAAGGTACACCTATAACTACATTGTTCTAAAGATATTACTATGCTTGAACAACCGACATGTCGGCTAGGACCCTCCGAACCCATCTGATTAAACCAAACGAATTGCTTAGGTTAACCATCTTCACTAGCCAGCCTCATAGGCCTTGATCTTTATCAAACAATGAGGACATCTAACTAAATTGCTAGTATGTCCTCAAATATCCAAAATGAGTTCTCCATATTAGGTAAAAGGGATTTGGAAGTGTGGAGTGTTAAACCTAAGATCTAAGTTTTAAGCAGCTAATAATTATCCATTGAATTACTGGCACATTGACGAATTCCTGGGAGGTAATGGGTTCTTGGTTTGTCTAAGTGGTTTCTCACCCTAAAGAAAGAAGAAAAAGAAAAAAAATTTGAATGGTTCTTGGGACGCTGCAAACGTTCAGCTCTAACCCATTAAGACATTCTTGAATTGTGCAAATCCTAGTCACGTCAGGGAGATCTCTTACCACAAGTTCCAGCCCTCTAATGGCCAGTAACGAAGGAATTCGCTTGGCATGCATTTGTGTCTGTCCAGAAAAGAGATTGGCCCTTTGATGCACCTACTTTGATGTGTGGTCCTTACGTCCTTTCGAGTTGCATTCTGCAAAGGAACTTGGTCCATGCACTTTGGTTGGTTGGTAAGCATGCACACTGCCTTTGGTGTGGTCATCGTGCTTCCTCATTGCCGGTGGTTAGCCAAAGCAAGCCTCTTTGCCATTCCCGTTTTACCTTCCAGTTTTTTTCATTCAAAATCAGATTGTCAATAAGATGAGATTTCAACAATATAAGATACACATCTTATCAATATAGAACATACATCATTTACTATCTCCCTTTACATGAACGTAGGTATGCAATATTTGAACTCAGATATTATGAAAAAAAAATTATTTTATTTTTTAAATTAACTTGTAAGAAAATAAGGCCATTTCCCTTTTTCACATATGAAGAATAGTGGGACAAGATTTATATAGTGCGAGATACACAAAATTTTCCACACATCCAAACAAGGAAATTTTGGAAAGTATAGAAAAGCCAAAAGACATGGCCAAATGTTTATGGACATGGAAATGCTGGAGGGGACAATGTGAAGATTCCAGAGACAATGTTTTTCTCTATATGCTTCGCTACCTAACCCTGATCTCACAGAATAAATACCATTCAAAACAAATATTCCTTGACGAGCATGGGAGGAATGCAGCTTCCCTACCAACTCTTCCAGCGTTTCTTTATCTGTCAAAACACCACATGAGACAACTATCATCATCGTCATTCTTCAATACCTTTAAAACTCTGGATTAACCTCTTACAATTAGAGTTACCAGACATGCCAACTGCACTACAACCCTACTAAGAGATTCCTTCTTCTATTTTGTTTATTTGTCATTCCCCACATCCAAAGAATAAGTCTATAGTTTAGCACAAAAGCTAAATCACCATAAATTAATATAACAGTTTTTATATTTAAAAACTGCTTAATGATTAGTTTTTTAATATGAGATTTTTATTTTTAATATTCTCTTACATACTGAACATATTTTAAGTTTAAAGTAAGATGAGATTCTCCCACATTACATTTTTTAAAAAAATTTCTTTTGGGATTATGAACGGGAGGTGCAAAATCCATGGCAAGAATCAATCGTTGTCCCTTTCCATGTGTTCTGCTTCGCAGCGTCATCGCTAGCGACTTGGTACTTGCGAGTTCTTATGGTCGTCTGTCCTCGTTTTCCTTTTCATGTTCCTCCCACTGGAATTAGAATTTAGTGGCTTTCCCCGCCCCCCCCCCCCCAACCCCCTTCTCTTTTGGCAGTCATGCTGGGGGGGGGCATGCAATCACCAGCATATTCTGCAAAGGCGAAGCCCCAAAAAAGTTGTCAAAAACGATTTGAAATACGGCCTCCATCATCGGTAGCATCTTTTTGCAGCAGTTGAGATTTACTAAAGACGATTCCATTGCTTAGCCTCCTGCTTTTGGCAGGCTTTCACTTATCTTTTATGATCCCTCCCTGCCGGGAAAGGGACTCGGAATTCTATGCCTTCCACGAGGATTAGACGTGAAAAAGAAAAGCAATGACGAGTAAAGGGTACCGCCTTCGGTTTAACCTTGTATGCAAATATTTTCCTTCTCTAACATGAAACCCAATATTTTCCTATCCAAGCTTCTTCTTCTTCTTTTTTATTTTTCTTTTTTTTTGTTATACCGCAGCTAATTGGACCATTTTTTAGTTTGGGTTTGATTATACAAGAAAAGGGTGATATCATATTAGAAATAAGTTCAAAAGTTAACCTAACTTGTACATTTAAACAATACCTAATAATCATTTGTTTTTCATGTAAAACTTTTGTTTTCAACACCTATACTTCATTAATGAATCATGATAAAATTTTATTATTTGAACTGAGGATTTTGTTTGTTTGATATATAAGACACATTATAACAAATTTCTTTTGCATCTAACAACACTAGAAAGGAGACAACAATTGAATGTGCTTTTAGTTGTCAGATTTTTTAAAGCCATCATATTTTTATGGCACTGCAAATGGGTACTTTCGCTTTTTCTGAACCCAAGGAACGGAGCCTAATTTACTGAGGTTGACCCATATGGACCTTGTGACATTCAAGTAGGCTTATACTGAAGCCCAATTCATAGAACGATTACACGGGCTTCGCACCAACCCGTTAACGATAGCCTATGTACACTGGTATTTTTGGTCAAAAAGAAGTCAATGATAATCTATGTTCACTGGTACTTAAAAAATTCATAATTCATAATAACATCTAATATATTCTTAACAAACTAAAAAATCCGCTAAAATTCTAAACAGTAGCTATACTTGAAAATATCATAACTAAAATGTATGCTTTAGTCATGACATATCTTTAGTAGTTAAACTCAATATGTATATATATCATGTAGGTTAGCTCATCATCCGATGTCTTCTCCTCAACTATTGCCACCATTGCTGTGTCTAGATGAAAAGTAGGGCTTTTTTCCTGTTAGATATGTAAACAATTAGTACTTCCAATTATCAAAATCAAATCACAGGGTTTTGAAATGAGCACAACGCTCTTCTTGGCCATTACGGGTGCAATAGACGGTCATTACTTAAAAAAGCGTAGAAATGCAAGATAAACCCCTTTATTTACTTCTTAAAGCATTTCGAAAAATATAATTTACTAACCTTCCTGGATTGATTTTTGAATTGTGAGCCCACACCTTGTCTAGATGATGAGCTAGGGATATGCATCTTATTTCATCTACAAAAATTTGAATAACACAAAAATTGATGAAAACTATCCTTATAATCATTTGATGACTCCAATATTCCACCTAGAAAAGTGAAGACTATAAACTATTTAGCCAAACAGACAATACCAGAATTTCTCCATGTGACTTCTGGATTGGCTTCATCTACTCTCATCCCGCTGTTCATAAGGTTGGTACTATCCAAGGGGATTTGATTTCTCCCTTGCATCTTTATTGACTCTCCATGCAAGCCAACTCCACCTTGAAATTGCTTCACGTTTTAACAAATTGTTAGATGCACTTTTTTGTTTTCTAGAAGGTATTAAACAAACAAACTTGTCTACTGTTACGAATATGGTTGTTCGTAGTAGTATTTGTCATAATCTCTTGTTTTACCAAGAGAACGAAGAAATAAAAATATAAATTAAACTGTTTAGATAGCTTTTTCTCTACTCCTTTTCGTTGAAAACTATAGCCTTTGAATAGACTTTACAAAATGTGAAAAGGAATTAAATCAAAACAAATATAATTAAGGAAAAACATGAAAATGGAAATAACAACTAAAGAAAGATGACCATGGCCCTAAATATCTATATCTTTACCAACCCTAGCACTAGCAAATCCTTCCATAAAATAATGAGATCACCTTCCATTTGACATCTGCATATTCTTCTAAAAGTAAATGAGATCTTCATCAATTAGCATCTTAAAGGCAATATGGATATGCAGTAAAGTCCTTGGCCACATTTCTTATTACATAAATAACTAAATAAAAGGAAATCCTAATTCAAATTCTAGGCATGTAACATACCCCACCCCATCAAAATAACCTTGTTCTCAAGGTTGAAATGAGGGAATTACAATTTTTTTATTATAAGTCCATGAGATATTCCCCTTAAGAATTACTAAACTAACTTATCAAAATATAAGGGTAGATAAAAAAGCATAAATCAAGAATTTATTTGTCATGACAAAATTCTGGTGGTCGTCCTCAGTGTGAGAAGTGTTGGCTCATATGTGGTATGTTGCACAAATCAAGTAGTCCTCTAACCAAGTTGGGTGGTGGTTATCCATGGGCAACCAGACCTAAAAATCTCTCCAACTTACCCTTTTTCCCCCACCATGTGACCCTTTTTTTGCCCACCTTCAAGTTGTCTCCTTGGTTGGCCAAATTTGGGGAGAAGAGAATGGTTCCTTGGATAAGACTCCTTCGACTTTTCCATCGCTAAGACTAGCCTATATGGGTTGTCCGACATTACCTCAATTGCCTCTAGCAATTGTTTAGCTTCTTATAGATTCAGTTGCAATCTTCCTTTATATTTTTCTTCCATGTGAAGGTTTTTCCGTAGTTCAACCATCTCTTTCCTGAGATAGTCATTCCAAGCCTTACAAGATTCCCACATCTCTACCACCATTTGATAGATCATTTCCCAATTTGGGTCAGGAATGTGGCTTTAATGCCAATTGTTATGAACATGGTTGTTTGTAGCGGTATTTGCCATAATCTCTTGTTTTACCAAGAGACCAAAGAAACAAAAACATAAATCAAACTATTTGGATAACTTTTTCTCTACCATTTTTTATTGAAAACTATAGCCTTTTAATAGGCTTTACAAAATGTGAAAAGGAATTAAATCAAAACAAATATAATTAAGGAAAAACATGAAAATGGAAATAACAACTAAAGAAAGATAATCATGGCCCTAAATGTCTATATCTTTACCAACCCTAGCACTAGTAAATCCTTCCATAAAATAATGAGATCACCTTTCATTTGACATCTGCATATCCCTCTAAAAGTAAATGAAATCTTTATCAATCAGCATCTTGAAGGTAGTATGGATTTGCAGTAAAGTCCTTGGCCACATTTTCTATTACATAAATAACTAAATAAAAGGAAATCCTAATTCAAATTCTAGGCATGTAACATCTACTCACTTGCAAATTCCATTAAATCCTAGTGAAGGACACTTTCTGGCATTGATGACAACGACGGCCCTAGGGGTAGTGGTCTAGAAGTCCTTTCTGCCTACAAATGTACTGTCAATCTCGTTCCCACATTTGCCCTCATGAGGAAATTCAAGAAATTATTCTTGCTTAAGTCATGGGGAGGTTGGATGCTTTTCTCCTTCCATCTCTCCGAGAAAGGTGGTGAACAACTGATTTCATTTGCAAATAAATCATCACTTGATACTATAGGTGACAAGGCCATGATCTCTATGCGTTGCAATGAGGAGCATAGAAGTTAGTTATGTCCTATTGCTTGAACAATGTGATAATTGCTTTTTCTGAAGTATAAGGATAATTGTTGTATATAATTTAGAATGTCCATGATTCATAATAACATCCATGACAATTCTGAACAAAATTATAGAATCTACTAAAACTCTAAACAATAGCCATTTGAAAATAACATAGCTAAAAACTATGCTTGAGTCATGGCATATCTTTAGTAGTTAAGCTCAATACATAGATATACAATTCATAGTATAATAGATTGCAAAATTCCTATCGGGATCATGGGCAAACCTTTCCCTTTCTTCCCTTTCTTGGGACCAAACCTAGACCATTTACAATTCAAGAAGTGTATTCCTCCGAGATATCCAGGTTTGTTGTTCAAATATGAGGGTACTTTTGGCTACTTGTCTCCTTACTTTACTCTTTGACCTCAGCTCTCTTGATTCTACATCATCAAAATTTCTTAGTTAGTTAAGGTTTTTATTCTTTCTTTTTATGATACCCTCCACTTGATATTTGGTTGGGTCACTTAATTAAAGTTAGATTATGCAACTTGTGTAGCTTCTTGATATCCATCAAAGTTCTGGTTAACCTGGTGATTTGGATGATGGTCTTGAAATTCATCAGCTATAGAAAAAATAAAGATTAGCATGCACACATATTTTCATATATTGCTTTTCAAGAGTGACAAACTAAAATAAGTAGGCATACTATGTTTTCAATGGCTAAAATACTAACAATTAAAGTTGAACAACATTAACTTATCCTCAGCAGAGCATTTGATTTAATAAACCAATTCAACAAACAAAAATTTGGAGCATATAAAAGCCACAAGCAAGTAACACAAAACCATAACATTTTTGTCATAATTATGGACTATTTAAGAAGACAATGGTTGAGAAGACAAATTATATTAACAACTTATAGATTGAAGTTCACTTATGCTACCTCTCTTAAACAAAATATAATGTTTCACTATAATATCATTAATTGTTAGAAGTAGTGAATGTGATGAATGAAGTGAATGTTTTGGTGTTACAAATTTCTAACTTCTTAATCTATTATATTCTAAAAAGAAAATAAATATATGCATTATATAAGCTACTTTCTAAGATTAAAGGCTTCACCTTGATGAACTCTTTAAGGACCATCTTGTAAAGATTTAAAGGGTAAAGATGTCATTAGGATTTTAGTATGCTCTTTAGAAGTGAAGCTCAGCTCAATATCTTTATCCCTTAGATTGTTGAACTTGCATGTAGTTACGAAAAAATGGTGTATAAAAATTTGTTGATACAAAATACATTGCATATCTAGTTATAGGAATGTACGTGTGTAGATCTATTTGACATTTCCAAGCAATTGTACAAATTTGTACTTACTTGATTTGAATAAGAAGGTTCAGATAAGGTGATATTGGGCACAACAACTAAATGACAAAGTAACTAGATATTAGTGAAAAGGAATATCAACGTTCTTAACATTGCATTTAGGGTCCAAATAACAACTAGAAAAAAGCATAAAGAATATATGAACTAATTATGCTACAAAGAAAGAAACTAAGAGCATTACATGACTAACTTGGATTGATGCACCATAATTTAAGCAAACAGATAAATACAAAATTGAAGAAAGAGGGTACAAAGGTATGAAGTCCATGTGAGTATGATACAATTCAGATGTGGGACTAATCTTGAAATAGAATGAGTGATAGGGCACCATGGTTGAAAGGAAAAATTACCCCTAAACCAATAGGCATTCTTTTTCAATTTCCCCCCACATATAGTTGTCCACTCCTTAAACCCATAATTGAAGTCAATTTGACAGTAAATCACATAACAATCCAACAAATTCAATCAATATAGCCTAAAACAACACAATCTGAACAACTTGGTTCAACCCTGTGCTACTATGGACAAGGGCATCCAAAACTGATATAATAGATTCCACATCAAACTCAAGTTTGGTCTAGGAACATTTAAACACTTTTCTATTTCTTTTAGATTGTTCAATGGGTTACAACCCAAAATTAATAACAACACAACCACAGAAATACACAAAACAACACACCAACATAGCATCACCAACAATATTGTGGAACACCCAACCCTCACTCTAATTACACATCAAATACTCAACAAACACCTACAATGTAAGATACAAGACGCACAATCCCTTTACAAGTACACATAGGTTCACTCCAAGTAGCCTTTGAGGAAGTAAACAACACAAAGAAACCAAACTGCATAACATAACCCAAATACAAAGAGATAAGGACACATATGTAGCTTCCAAGGGAGGCTACCATTATCGGAGCACTAACTTTATAATAATCAAGCCAACCAATAACGCAATTCCAAATCACGAAATAGCAACACATAAACCAATTCACAATTAATTCAATAATTCAATAGGAAGCTACCAAAATACCAACAAACGTCATTCCAAATTCTCACAAATGCAACCACCCACCCAAATGACATGTAATCTAAGCAAATTGAGCCAAATTCGAGTTAGAAAAAACAAAACTCAATTCCTTTGTCTCTTACCTTAATTTTCACATGCCTATTATGCAACAACATGGCCAAAACCTACACAAAGAATTTATTCTTGTTGGCCTATTTCATAAGCCTTCTAGAGTGGGCTTATATCAATAGGATTGCTAACCCGTAATTGTTGTAAGTAAATGCTTTGTAATCTATTCATATAAGACATATTGGATCCTTAATTCTTAAATATGAGGTTGGTTAGTATGGGTTAATGTTTGCCGTATATAATTATGATGAGTGAAACTATATGGGTAAGACATTTAGTAAATGGCTAGATCATTCCTTTAGCTCTCAACATACACATAAATATTACATACAGTTGAGATCAAATATTGTTGATAAATTATGAGGTATTGAGCTTAAGATTGAAGGCCAAGCTCACTAAGGGCAAAATTAGAAAAACAAGTAAAAGATAAAAGGTAAAGTATCCTTTCTCACATGACACAATATACACAATTGACCCAAATAAGAAGTAAGTAACCATCAATTGAGAACATACATAGAAAAATGAGAAACACTTGTGAGCACCTCTCACTCTCTCTAGATCTTCAGTAGTTGCTATCTCATTAAGCAAGTGTCTCAAGGAGAGAATAAAGAAGAAGAATCAAGCCACTTAAAACTCATATGAATTCGAGAGCAAGTATTTTATGTTCTTTGTAAGGTTATAGTTTTGTGTTTTAGATGAGCATCAAAGATTTCGTTTTTGAGCTCGTTTGAGATTAACTTTTCCTACAGTTCTCACCGGTGTCGTGAAGCCCTGCAAATCCTCACAGCAAAACAATGAAATGCGGTTCTATAGAGGGAACCCACGACCTCACGTACTCGATTCCATGGAGGGAACTGAAACTTCTCCCGCAGCCAGCTTTTTCCAAAGTTTTTTCGATTGGAGTTCAAATGGGAAAAAAATACAAGCCCCATCATAAAACGAATACGTGGGCCTAGCGGCGGCCCGTTAACAAAGCAAAATTTCAGGGGTAAAAAAAGAAGTCCACCAGTAGAATTTTTGGTCAAAAACAAGTCAACGAATGAATCTTCCAATGGGAGAGGGAGAGGGCACGCCTGTCAATTGGAAGAAAGAAAAGAGTCCGAAACATTCGCCCCTGGCGTTTCGGTTCCAATTCGTGCCTATTTGCAGTTAGCAGGGCAGGTAGTGACAGTCAAAAGTCTAGAGAGAGATAGAGAGAGAGACAGAGAGAGAGTCATGAGCGAGGAAGAGGAGGTGAAATGCGGCGCCGAGGCGGCGGGAGGCGGAGGCGGCCAGGTTGTGAGCGCGAGGGGGAAGGTGAAGGGGCCGTGGTCGCCGGAGGAGGACGCGGTGCTGAGTGGTTTGGTGAGGCAGTTCGGGGCGAGAAATTGGAGCCTCATCGCCCGCGGAATCCCCGGCCGTTCCGGCAAGTCGTGCCGCCTCCGGTGGTGTAATCAGCTTGATCCTTGCCTCAAGCGCAAGCCCTTCACCGGTACTTGCCGTTGCCTGGATATGTAGTTTGGTAGTTGTTTTTGTAATGAGTGGTCCTTGCTTTGGTGTTTAGGTTTTGGAATTTGTTGGAGTTTTTCTTCGCATGCAGTGGTTGGTGTTGGCATTTTTTTTTTCTTTTCTTTTCTTTGAGGCTTCAGGTATTTCTATGGGCGGTTTCTTGATCTTGAATGCTTCTTTTGTTCTTCTCCCTTGAATGTACAAGTGAAAAGGTATAGTTAGCTTCACTTTTTAGATAAGGGAGTCGAGGAATCAATTGAGGAAGGTGCCGGAGATATCGATGATCGCAGTTAAAGAAACAAGGGAGGAAAGAAACAGAGGAACAACTGTTGATGCCAATTTAGATTGAGGTTCGAAGGAGAAAATTAGTTGGCTTTATAGCTGTTGTTTTGAATTATGCTTTAGGATGTGGATATTCACATATTTTAATGGTCAAAACACAAAATCCTACACTGAATGTCCATATGAAAAGTACATGTCTATATGATGAAAGTGCTGATTTGAAATCAATGCAATGGCTGCCTTGGTCTCCAAACTTCCATGTAACTTACTGAATCGATGAAGACAGCTTCTAAAGGTGTGTTCCCGTAGGAAGTGAATTTTCCATGTATTACCAGTATCTTAAATAGCACTTACTGGAGAAAAGCATTCTTAGACGTAAATGATGGGGTAATATTTAGTTGCTATAAATTTTATATTTTAGTAACTATACTCTTGGAGAATCCAATTAAACTCAAAGCAAGCTACGAACATTGATTTTTCCTCTTTAAAGGGAAAAAGCTTCACGTGGTATAAGGAACAATTATCAGATTCAGTCAAACTACATGTTGAGCTGCGAGACAGCCGTATTTGTGTGGTATTCATGACATCTCCAATGTGTGGTGTACTTGACATCTCCAATGTATGGTGTACACGTACAATTGTTGACGATATTCATTCCAATTTTTGGTGTATTTTGACAATCAACATATTGGTTTCCCGTTTCTGATGCATTGCATAGAGGCCACCCATCAGTTGAGTTGAAGCTATAGTTGGTAGGAAGAGAAGGTAATCAGGTGCCCATCGCATTTCGATTCTCAGTTCCATTAGGCATGGTTCGACTTCACAGGACAGTTTTTGGGCTAGGATCTAAATTTTGGAGATACGGTTGTGGAAATGGCTTAGTTTGTCAATCAACACTTACGCCCTAACTAGCTTTGGAAAATTTCAGGGTTGTTTGCAATCATTCTGAGCTGTCACCAGACACTTATGTTCGTATATGGAATAGATGTGTCCAAAAACATTTGTAATGGGCATTTATGTACAAATAACTGATCATGATCACATTTATGACATTTCCTGGTGTGGGGCATTTTAGCTAAGCAGTACTTGCATTCTTCTTCTCTCTTTAAGTTTATGGTCTTACAAAACCTTCTATGAAGAGTCTTATTTTCTACTGATATGAATTCACTCAACTCTTAAAAGCATTATATCAAGAGACTGAAGTTTGCTTCTCTTAGTTAATTGGCAATGTCTTTCCTCCAGGAATTCGTGCTTAGGATGGGATTTTCTTGAGGTTGATTAACCGACATTGAACTTTTATTTAGAGCAATATCTGCAAAAGGTTGCAGCTAATTTGTGATATGTTACCCAAAAAAAAAAAAAAGGATCTTTTGGGTGGTTGGTTGAATTTGTTGTTCAGTGATTTGTGTTATGATAACAGAAAGCTTTCATTTAGATGTACCTGTGTAAATTAAAAAGAAGGGACAGCTTATTTGTGGGGTCATGGGAAATATCTTCTTGTTGAATAATTTATTATGTTGAATACACTAGAAGGACCTTTATTCTTTTCTTCATAACATAATATACTTACTTTAACTGAACTTCTAAAGTAGTTTTTCAATTTGGTGAGTGGCAGTGAGATCATTTTATTATGATTATTCTTGGTGATAGAAGTTCTCTTTTCATCCTTCTACTTCCATCATAATGTTGACATTGATAAGACTTATTCATTGGATAAGCTGAAGCCCTCATATTTCAATATTTCTTCATCTTCTTATTTTTTAATTCCTTGATTAGTAATCAAATGGTTTCATATTTCTGTCTGAGAGTGTGTCATCTTTATTACTAAGTGATGTGTCATGGTTGTAAACTTGCATTTTTGTGGTTCTCTTTCAATCTTATCTAAGTGTGATGCATAGATTCTGCTGTCAATGGATTCTTATAAACTTGAATGGCTGCAGATGAAGAGGATCAAATTATAGTTAGGGCACATGCAATTCATGGAAACAGATGGGCTGCAATTGCAAAGCTTCTTCCTGGTAGAACGGATAATGCAATCAAGAACCACTGGAACTCTACACTAAGGCGGAGGTGCACAGAGCTTCGAAGGTCTAACCTGGCATCCAATGATAAGGTGGAAGATGACAGTCCTGACAAAACAATGGTATCTTCAGAAGAGACTCTGTCAGTTGAGGCTATTGACCTGTTTAATACCCCAGAAGCAAGAGATATGCAGATGCTTGATCCCACACAACAGTGTGGAGATGAATTTCAAATAAAGGAGGGTTTTGTCGCTGAAGAAAGAAAGAATCAAAGAAAAGATCTCCCAATGGAAGATACACCTCGTCCATCCAAAGGTAGTGAGCAGCCAACTATCCCTCGTCCGGTGGCACGTGTTAGTGCATTCAGCATTTATAACCTTTCTAGTGGCCCAATCCGGTGTGTGCATTCAGGGACAGTTCCAGCTCAAGGGCCATTGGTCCAAGCTTCCAAACCAGACATTGGGATCTCCAAATTTCTTGAAGACGTTTATACTGAGCCTATGGTTCCTTTACAATGCGGCCATGGTTGCTGTGCGGATGCTAGTAGTGGGACTCATTCTAAGAGCTCGTTGTTGGGGCCTGAGTTTGTCGAGTATGTAGAGCCTCCGTCTTTTTCCAGTAATGAGCTGATCTCCATAGCTACAGATTTAAACAGTATTGCATGGCTTAAGAGTGGTCTTGGGAAGAATAGCGCCAAAATGCCAGACGATGCAGCAAGCCAGAGAATATGTGGAGTGGCAGATGCAGCATCACCGATGGGATTTGAACAGAATATAAAGAATGACCATGTGGACGTTGAAGAGGGAGGGAACACGCGAATGGGCATGATGACAGACATGCTATCTAGCAAGATGCCTAGGCAAACTTTTGCAGTGCCAGCAGAAGTTGAGGGCTTGAGCTGAAAGTCATCACCAGCTGTTTGTCTTTGTTGCAAATCGTGAGTACAAAAATTTTCGCACATTAGTGAGTTGTGACTTCATCTGCGACATTATAGAAGGCAGGAATTAGTTTTGTGTAGAGGTTCCTCACTCGAGGTGAACAGATCAAGACATCGGTTGACAAAAGATCTGACATGTTTCTGAAATATATTTACGTCTGATCTATCAATGAAAGAAACTGATGTACAGCAGTTACTGGAATAGATATCACTATCTGAGATATATAAATGTCTTTTGGGTTAATTGCTTGTGCAGAAGTTTCTCTCTTTTCTCTTCAGCTATGGGACTGCTAAAGCCATTAAATCGTGGATTAGGCCTTGTAGCATATTTTCCTTGGATATGAGGAATGGAACGCATGAAATGTTACAGGTATGTGGTAGCTGGAGAGGAATGATGAAGTGGAACTGCATGTTGCTGCCTATTATCTTCTTGTCTCCTGCCCACATGGTACTTTGGCACATTAAATTAAAATAAATAAAGCTGAATGTAACACTCATGCTTTGTGTGAGTAGAAAGAGTAGGGAATAAAACTAATTCCTAAAATATAAAATTGAGAAATCAGAACACCAGGTTCACAGTTGAAACTTACATGAAATATATAAATACTAAAGCTGCATATAAACATAATCCTACGGATGTCTATAATTTATTAGATCAAACTAATCTTTCCTGAGAGCAGTCTTACATAAACTTGGCTAGTTTTCCCTTTCTTTTTCTTATTCCACATGTTGTCTGAATTCTTCCAAGAATGGTAACCGAAGATGACGACGAAAAATTTTAAAAAAGAAAAAAAAGAAGTGAACAGAAAAAGGAAAGGAGTCACGGGTAGTTGATTGTTGATCAGTGGTTGATCCATCATGGGGCCTGTTGGTGACTTATTGATGTCATACATTAAGGTAAAAAAGGAAACATATTTACATGTATATTAAATACAACATGTGAAGCCATTAATAGCACAGGATAAAACTAATTTATAAGAAAAAAAAACTATTTTTACAACAGCTGGCTTATGATGGATGACGCAATCACAATGCTACCTACTCAGCGAAAAGTGCTGAAGAAGACGAAAAAAATCTGCTTTTGACGCCTAATTCGTACCTGAGTGGTCCGAGCCAACGCTAAAAAAGAAGAGTTTTTGGGGTCATTTCAATCAAACGCGTCCAAAACCCACTTTCCTTTTCCACTTTTCCTTCTCTCCATACCATGATTTAGCAGCCCACCGGTGACGATGCCCCAAAAGAAGAACAAACAAAGGCTTAAAAATAAAAAAAGATAAGAGCAGCCATGTTGTCCTTACTGTTTAAAGAGAGAAGAAACAAGAAAGCGAGGAAAAGCTTCAAGAACATCGAAATTCTCAAAGAAGAGAGGATTAAAAGAAAAGGTTCTGTCTTTGCTTTGATCCCTGCATTTTTTTTATACGTTTCCTAGTCTCGCCGCGTACTAGAGTCACTATTTTCTTCTCCGCAAGTCTTTTTTCATCTTTTTATTTCTGCCTACTGCTTCCAAGTATTGTTCAGTACTGACACAGAGGGGGGAGAGAGAGAGAGAGAGAGAGAGAAAGGGAGAGATCACCTACCACAAACACGCGGAATAATCAACAGCAGTTAAAAAAACCGACAAAATCTCATCGGTCTGTCCTACTGAGGTGAAGAAACTCGAAGAGAGTTGCTTCTTCGACGCGTGAGCATTAATGATCTCAGTCTATCATAGTCATTACATGAGGATACTCTTTCTGGGTCTTGAAAATGGAAACCATAGAGAAATCCCATGTTGTCGATGTTGAGGAGAGTGGAACCCGGAGCTCCGGCGCCGGCGGGTGTCCCGTGTACTCCGGTTCCGGAGATCATTCAGATGAGGGGCAGAGGTGCTCCAGCGGAAGTGGGAACGAGATTGTGGGGGTGTCCGACAAGGAGGGCAGATCCTCTGTCTCAGAGTGTTCTGTGGAGGCGGATCTGGAGTGTGGAGTGCCAGAAGGGAAGCCACATTTGGCCAAAGTAGAGAAGGACTGTAGAATTTGTCATTTGAGCATGGATGCAGCCAATCAGGAATCTGGGTTTCCCATTGAGTTGGGATGTTCTTGCAAGGATGATTTGGCTGCTGCCCACAAGCAGTGTGCTGAAGCTTGGTTCAAGATCAAGGGAAACAAGTAAGTTGCTTAAGTCTAAAAACCAGACCCAAGAACAAAAAATGAAATCGAAGAACCAGAATTCTCCCTCATATATGTTTTGCAGACATTTTATGTCTGGATATCATCAGAAAATGTGCGATCTTTTCTGTCATTAGTTTATTGGTATTATAAATTTGTGAGAAATATTTTAGTTAGCAGGTGATATGTCGATGTGCTTATAGAGAGATGGTACTTTAATTTGTCATCGTTACTTGAGTTGTGTGTGTCAAGCTGTGATATTTGGGTTGTTTTGACTTGCTCATTATGGGTTAACTTCACATCAGAATTGGAGGAGCATTTGGAGATAATGCAGGCGAAGGGTCGTGCTTTACGCAAGGAATATGATAATAGGAACCCTGATAAGAGTGAAATCTCTGCTTTTAGATATAAAGCAAAAGCTAATTGCAGATTTGCTGCGCAGAGAGAATCAAGTGAAAAAAGCAAAAAGTAGGGAGCGTATAGCATTTCATTGGCATATGCATTTGTATAGTTCTCACTTCTTAGCCGTTCTCTTAAGTCGAAGTATTTCGAATCTTTCGATTTCCCTGCTACATTGACTATGTCTTTCTGATTCCTGGCTTTTTGTTTGTCAAACTTGACCTGTGTGGCTCAAACCAAAGACTATAATCAGAGGAAGTCCAACGGTTCTTAACCTGTCCGAGCAACATTATGAAGAAGGATCAACTGACGAAGTGGGTAGTCCAGTCAGTGAACAGAGCAATTGGAAGGAGAGAAATTTTAGCTTGTTTACTTACCTGGGGCGGTCATTGACTTCCCAGTTTTGGAAATGCTAAGGTTTTGCCTATAAGATCCTGCAACCTGCTGCTAATTTGACCTCTTAGAAATGGTAATCATTACCTTAAAAAAAGGGGCCTCTGTTCCAGCATCTGAAACTCGAAACAAGAAATTGGCATGCAAAATTTTTCCCCTTATGTAGTAAAGCATCAACAGCTAAAATAACCAAATAGTCGTGTGTCAAGACCCACGCAAGATGCCTTCTAGGGAAGGGAAACCAAACATGGACGACCCCTCTCCTCCTCAGGTCTTTTGGGTAAGAGGTGGATTTAGGCCTCTATCATGTTACCAAAGCCAGTTTCTTGGTGTGTTTCAATCCAATCTCTAAAATGAGCGAGTCACTTCATCGGTATAATTGAGTTTGGAATGCAAGGGAATGTTGGACTAAAGAAGTTTCACACTGATCAAGAGAACACTTGTTATGAGCTTTATGAATCTGGGCAGTCCTCTCCTCACAAGACATTTTGGGGAAGAGGTGGACATGAGCCTCCTCTACCAAAGATGTCCAACTTCTCCTAATTCACTACTGTATCTAGAGATTGCAGTATATTTTACGATTTTTTTTTCTTCTGTTACTAATGTTCTTGTGGAGAATGAATATGAAAGTTCCATATTTTCCAATACCTCTTTTTGTATTGTGCCCCTTCTTAGGGGAAAGGGATGCTACCTGTTTGTGTGGAGGGGAGACGAGGGATTGACCTTGCTTATGGATGGTTGGACATGGAATGACAAATCATGGCTATGAATATTTGATGAGTTGTTCCTAAACTCAATGGTGATTTCAGGCAATCTGTTGAATCCTACTACTTGCTTTGCCCTGTTTTTAGAAAGCAGAAACATGCACCCTCTTATTTGTTTCAGTTTGATCCACCTACAACATCATATTCCAAAACTAAATGGACATCATATTCTTTTCTCTCTAAATCATATGCTAATCTCTTTCTAATATGTACATGGTTGCAGGACCTGTGAGATCTGTGGGTCACTTGCACGCAATGTTGCCAGTGCAAATGAGGATGAGTTGATGGAGCAGTGGAACGAGACAAATGAGGCCGCTGCGGCAACGGCACATGTGAACCCTGCAGAGAACCGGGACTTCTGGCAGGGCCACCGGTTTCTGAATTTTCTGCTTGCTTGTATGGTCTTTGCTTTTGTCATTTCTTGGCTCTTTCACTTCAATGTACCCTCCTGATATCCTGTAGCATAAAACAACATTACTTTTGATTGACGATTGAGAAGCAGCAAGCAGGCAAGCCTTATGGCTCTTGGCACTTGCAGGGGTACATCCTCAGTACCCACACCTCCATACTTGGGAGTTAGTATTTCTCTATCTGCTTGGCGTTCATGCAAAGAAGCAGACCCTCATCAGACTGTTGTGTAACTTATGTTGTATTATCCAAAAGTGCATCCTGTTATAGCTGTACCTTATTTGCTTTGTTGATTTGTATCGCTGTGGGCTTAGCAGTCTACCACCATTCTTTTCCCGGGCTCTAGAACATGTATTGGGAGGAGTTCTGCTAAGTTTTGTTCACTACATTAATATATATGTCTATGGATATCGAATTCTTAGTATGCTCGAGATGAGAGACTGCGAAGTAAATGTTCTTAGTGCAAACATCTAAGCCAACTTGGAAATACTTAAGAAGACATTCGAGATCGCTGTGGGTTGGCAGTGAAAAATCTGAATGAGCTCATTTACTCCCCGAAGCCTTAGCCAGCAGGTTCAAAATTTAACTTCATCGTCCCCAGTCCCCCTTCCTAGCTATAAGATACCAAAGTAACTATAGCGGTTACAAAAAAGTCTAAATCTTTTCCCCTAAAACAGTCATTTAGAGTGAAAATATTTAAATATATAAAAAAGACAAAATATTGGCATTATGTGAGAAACTACTATTTTTAAAATATACCTTTTATTTGAGCATAAAAAATCATAAAAACTAAGTTTATAAATCATATAGCACTAGGGTGAAGTCACATGGATTTAATTTGCAATAAGAGGTTATACTTAAATCTAAGTGTTTATATTGTGTTAAAAAGGATTCAATTTACTCCCATTAAATTAATAATTAAGGAAGAAAAAGACTTAAACATATAAACAAGATTAAATTAAGGTATTGATAAAACAAATTATTACTATTCTTTTTACCAACTATAGCTTTGTGTAATTGGTTTGAATTTGAACCCAAAATACTAACTTGTTTGGTGAGTCATTAAGGTTCTCATATGCCTAAGATCATTCACTTGTTTTACTAATATGATTCTCTTTTTTAGAGTATCTCATTTTACAATGTAAACTTCTCTTTTATCTAAATTTATGTTATTCTCAATATAATTATGTCCCTATAACATGACAAGCTTCTTTGGTAGTTTGGGCTCATTGTCTCACAACCTTATCTAGCTTGATGCTCGCACTAAAAATGGGCTGTGAATATACTTTAATAAACTAATTTTAACTGAAAAAATTAGTTTATTAAGCAAAGTCACCAGGCCTCTTGAATATCCAAAGCTACCCACCTATCTTCCTAACGTGGAACAAAGTCTTCTTCTCGGACTATTCCATCTTGAAAAGTGACAGTTGGTAGATCTAGAAAAGTCAGTATAAAAGAGAAAAATAGAAGAGATAGACCTAGAGTTAAACATAATCAAAGATAAAAACCGTGAATATTAACCATCTGCGTGGCTCATGACACCCTGGAAGCCTTTTAACTGGAAAAGACAGAAGGACCGAACCTCGGTGTCCTCCATATCCAAGCCAACTCACCTCACAGAGCATATTATACAAACATCACTCACATGGTTAAGGATTCCGATAATATTTGGTAACATTAAAGACAAACACCGCCTGTGTCTGTGTCAGTGTCAGTGTCAGTATGAGTCTAAGTCTCAGTCTCAGTCTCAGTCTAAGTAGTCTGGTTAGATCCGATGTGCTCCTCAGATCAGGTCAGGTAGCTCCCAATGAACATGCCATGATTCCCGGGTCTCAAGCTTGATCTTCCTGTGTCACAGCTCGAGCTGGGCAGTCAGTCATTCATATTTCAAGACTAAAAAGTGCAGAAAAATTGATGGTTTGCTAGCAGTCTTTTCCTTTCGGTGTAACTCCGACTTTCTGCATGATTTCCCACTAATGGTTATAAAATCATGTTCCTCTCAAATACCTTCTTTTTTCATTTTCTCTAGTCTCTCTTTTGGTCGCCTTCTTTCTTTTTATGAATGGTGGGATTTATTTATTTATTAAAAACTTACATAAATTCTAACCCTGTCTCTTACTGCATGTTGTATTCCCCTTTCCTGGTTAGTGGGTGATCACTCACTAATAAAGTATTGACAAAAATCATAGATAACTCTTTTGGAGAAGATATAAATTGTCATTATCACATTCATCACGGGTGCGTTCGCGTGCTATGTTCATGAATAGAAACAAAAAGAATCCTAGTGTTTGAGAGCTTCTTGGCTTTTTTCCCTTTGCTGCTCCTATTTTATACTTATTCTTCTGGAATGATTACAGGACTGGTGGGCATATCAGCATCATATTCTATGTTATTTCAGGATGATACCCAGGATTCATGTGATTTCTGCTGAGCAAACACCAGCAGCTGACACGACTCATGGGATTTTCCATTTCCTTTTTGCTATAAAGATTTATTTGTTCTTTCTATTTCCAATAAAAATTGTTTGTATTTGTTTATCTTTACTGTTAATCTTGCAGACTCATAATTTAAAAGAATGTGTGAGGGATTCGTGTGTGGGATCTCTTTATGCTATCAGTGGTTTCACCGATTGATATGTTTCTACAAATAATTGAAATTCAATTTCTTGATTTGTATCTTCAATTTCTGAAAACTTATAAAATTCTTCTATTAAACCTCGATCAATTAACCTACATAATCCTTCAAATTATATTTGATTAAACCCAAGCATGTCAATAAAAGAAGATGACATCTAAATATATAAGAAAAATACAAATTTGATATATTAACAATGTAAGATAATTGCTATTTTGACACATTCTTTGCATTGTGTTTGAGAAAACCATGAAAACTAAGCCTATGGTAATAAAAACATATGATGAAATTATGAAAAACTAATTTATGATAAGGTGTTGTATTTGAACTTTATAGATTTTGATAACATATTAAAATGATTCAACTCCTTTTAGAATTGATTTTTAAGAAAGAAAAACTTTTAAATATATACAAAACACATGCTAAGTGAAAATATTTACTGTGTGAGACAATCAAAAGACCTAATTGCAAAACCAGTACTTTCTTTTCTCTTTGAAGACACAACCAAGCTCATCCTTTTATGCTGTTACTTATTCCGGCTCTCATTCATTCTTTATTAATTTTCTTAGATCCACCTAAAACAAAAAGAGAGTTGGGGTCGAAAAGAGAATAATAATATGGGTCCAACATCATCAAATCTTCAAGATGGCATTAAGAACGTAGATATGCAACAGTGGCAATTATATCTTATCCTGAAGAATCGTCTGTAACAACACTGTTACCTTCTCGCCGCTCCAATGGATAAAAAAGCCAACCTCCATCAGAACGTGCTTGCCATGATTGGGATCGAGTATCAAGCGGCCAGGAACTACTCTCTTTTGGCTCCATTAGCCACGTTTCAAAGTCCCAATACATCATTCAATTACATTATGGAAATCAATTTGGAATCCCAGCTAATACAGCCGGGAAATTCGACGCAATCCGATTGTGTGTCTTCCTACCCACCATGCTTGTAAGCTCATTGAAAATGTCGGTAGCATGCTCCGGCATTGGACATGTACCGCCCACATCTTCGCCGACATCTTCAATGATAACCAAAGGTTGTGTTCTTATCCTTTAAATGCGTAAAAGTGAGGGCTAGATATGCTGCCGTCAAAGGTAGCAAAGTGCACAACGTAGAAGACACATTTGCGCATAAAGAAGATACGGGTAACGTTTGTCCCTCTTTAAGCGAAGCTCTTTAGCTTTAATCCTTCTCATTTTTGTATTATAAAGGATTTTCCTTTGCTAATTAAGTTCTATACATCGACATTTGATGAAGTTTAGTGTTAAAAGATCCACTTTATATGCATTGTGAAGGTTCATTTCTTGTAGAGATCTAATTCACTAGTAAAGAAGCATCTTGTTTGAAATTTGAACTCTAACATAATTTTAAAGGCAATGTTAATTACCAATTGATCTAAATACTTGTCAATAAAAGTTGATTAGAGAGTATAAGGTATTTATTTCTTATAAATGTTATTTTTAATATTTAAGCAATGCAAAATTTATGTCATACCATTTGAGAGGATTTGACTTTTTAACAATTACAAAGGTTTGGAAAAGATTAAGAGGGATAAGTAGAGCTTAGGAGTTGAAATGATTCCTAAAAGAGAATCTATTTCCTAATTATGTCACTACTAAAAAATTAGGACTTCACATGTCAACATGTTAGTTAAGCCATTCTAATCCATCATACAAAGTCCGGCTCAAGAAGCATTAATTTTGAGTTTAAACCAATCATAGTCATTATCATTGAAAAATGTGATTGTTACTAAATAACGAAACTTAAGGTGGTAGAAAGAAACTTAGCTTCAATTACGCAAATTTAGTAAATAAAATCTAATGAACAGCCGCTGCTAATTTTATATTATTAGCAGACTAATTTTCTAAGGAGAGAGAGAGAATGTGAGTGCGTGCAAACACGACATAGACAAAGCGGCCCACGTTTACATAGAGGGCCATGGTCGGTTGTTGATCGCACCAGCTGCAGACCCCTCCTCTTCCTCCCTTTGAATCTAAGCCTCTCTTCTTCTTCTTCTTTAGCATTCACTTGCTGCAAGCAAAACCCACATCATTTTTTCTCTGTTAATCCAAGGCTCCCTTGAACTCTGTGATGAGGAAGCTCTGTCCCAACTATGATCGCGAAGATGGGCTTGACACGGTGCTGGAGGTTCCGATTCCTGAAGAAATGTTCTCCAGCAAGAACGGTAACAGGTCATGGCAAAGCATGAGATCATGGATGAAGCCAACCACTGAGAAATCACAACAGTCCATGACGACAGTATTCGGAAGCCGAAACACGGAGATTCAGCTCCTGCTCGGCGTTGTCGGAGCTCCGTTAGTCCCACTTCCTATCCGGTGCGATAAACAACCCATCAACGGCAACATCAAAGACCATCCTATTGTAAGCAGTTCCCTTTCTCTTCTGTACTAAACAAAATTACATCCGATATTCAGCTGTGTTTTCTTCCAATTTGCAAACACTTTTGAGTCCACTTTCTTCATCTATGAATACATTACTGGTAGATATCTATTGGGGTTTAACTCTTGGTCGCCTTATGATATGCAGGAGGCTTCGATGGCGAAATATATAGTGCAGCAGTACATAGCGGCAGTAGGAGGGGAGAAGGCTATAAGTTCTATAGACAGCATGTACGCGATGGGCAAGGTGCGAATGGGGGCGTCGGAGTTCAGCGCCGGCGAAGGAAGCTTGAATAACAACAAGGTGGTGAAGGTGAAGAGCGCGAGACGTGGGGGAGGAGAGGTGGGTGGGTTTGTACTGTGGCAGAAGAGGCCAGACCTCTGGTGCTTGGAGCTCGTCGTCGCCGGCTGCAAGATTAGCGCCGGAAGTGACGGCAAGGTGGCTTGGAGACAAACCCCCTGGCACCACTCTCACGCTTCCCGTGGCCCTCCCAGACCTCTCCGGCGTTTCTTACAGGTAACCCCACACCCCCCTCTCTAGCCTCCCTGTCTTCTATTAGCACAAGGTAGTCAGCGGAGACCCCGCCATAATTCTCTTTATTTTCTTTTTACAAATGAATTTTAAGCTGATAAGGAGGGCTTGGCAGAACATGTAAATCAAATATTTTTTTGTTCTTTATTTCTTTTCTAAAATCACACACCCACTTTCACAATTTGAACTTAAGACATTCTTAGTCCTATAAGTATCTGAGCCAAATGCTTGTCAACGTAAATGAAATATTTGGACTTGAATTCTAGACAAAGATTGATGGAGTTTTTGATTCGTAAAAAATAATTTTTCAATATGATATCAATATCTAAATATTTAGGTTAATAAGATGTTATTGCAACTCATGTTATTCACGAAACCTGTCACTTCAATTTACGTAATTGCAAAGTATTCGAAATCTTACATTTTGACATTTTGTGAGGGGATCGGCTCTTGAAGTTAATTGGGGAGTTTTTTCCTACCATCTTAGTTGGATCCTACCATCAAGGTTGATAGAGTCTACTTTGAAACGAGCCCTTTTTGACTTGCTGTCCTTTCCCAACAATTCCACGTCCACGCGTTCTCATTGGGGAAGCGTGTTTTTTGTTTTGGGAAGACTTCCGGTTCACCCCAACTAAACACCTTTCCCACGTTCTATGGCCCACTCTAGTGTGGGGCCTAGCCCACCGAGACTTATAAGGTTGTTGTGCTTTCTTCCTCGCAATTTGTACTCTAAGCCCACGTTGTCATGTTTGAATTTGAATTCGTTAAGAGTCAACAATCTTAATCAATGTTTATTTTCCGGCCGCCGAGGGAGTAGAAATTGGACACAAAAAGTCCACGGTTGTTGGTCTGTCATTCCGTTAAAAAGTCTTCTCCATTATGTAATTCTCGAATGTGGGCTCTCCGATCAGGCCCGTTGAGACACTGCAACTTAGCCCAGTTTGTGATTCTCAACAGGGTCTGGATCCAATGTCGACGGCGAATCTGTTCTCCAACTCTCTCTGCACCGGTGAGAAGGCGATCAACGATGAGGACTGCTTTGTGCTTAAGCTTGAGGCCGAATCCTCCACCCTGAGAGCAAGAAGCACCAACAACGTGGAAATACTCCGGCACACGGTGTGGGGGTACTTCAGCCAGAGAACAGGGCTGCTGGTTCAGCTAGAAGACTCCCACCTCCTCAGAATCAAAGCCTCCGGAAGTGACAGCATCTTCTGGGAGACGACCATGGAGTCATTGATCGAAGACTACCGGACCATCGACGGCGTCAACATCGCTCACGCCGGCAAGACCTCGGTTTCTCTGTTCAGGTTCGGCGAGAACTCGGAAAGCCACTCCAGGACTCGCATGGAGGAGGTCTGGACCATCGAAGAAGTCGACTTTAACATCAAGGGATTATCGCTGGACTGCTTCTTGCCTCCCGCTGATCTCAAGAAGGAGGAAGAAGGATTCGGCCTGACGAGTAATCTACGGTTACCGTTGAGGATTCGATCGGCTTCTTCTAGGATTAATTCGTCCAAGGTAGCAGCTCTCGACGTTGAGGATTCGGACAACAACGTTGAGAGTGACGAAGAATCATAAACATGTTTCCGTTCTGTAAATATATCATCGTCACATGATACATGTGAAATATAGCCGTTACGTATAGGTTAATTGTTAAGGACCTTAACATGAGATCACTTACTGTGAGACCTTGCGGTGTATGCCACTGCATCCATGGTTTTTGATTGCCGAAAATGGAAGACTTTGGCTTCTCATGATCTCACTTCGATTATGTAAAACCTATGATTATAAGAAATACCTTCATTATGAAGGAAAAAAAAAAAAGTTTTTGACGTATGCTCATCGAGAGAAGGAAACAATGTTTGTCGTCCACAAACACGGCTCAATTAGCAGCATACTCTGCCAATAGAAATGGGTTTTCTTGATTTTGTTTGAAAAATCTGGCTCATTGGAGCCCAGAAGGCCTTAAATCGGAATAGCAATAACAAAATAAGTATATTAAAGAAAAACAAAAGAGACGAGATTCTTATTAGATTTTGGGTTCATATGGTTGATGCTAGACTTGATCTTTTCCTTTATTCTCTTCCTAAGCATTGGTTCGTTGAGACAACCAATTCTAGCGTTAAAAAGATAAATTTGGTAAAGTTTTTGGTTGCGAGAAGTGAGAAGGACCTTTATTTGAAAACTTACGTGTAAGAATTATATATATATATATATATATATAAAACATACTCTTTTACAAAAAGACATAAGTTAGTATAACTCTATACAAAGTGAAATTTTGCCTTTAATAAGCTTACATAACTATCAAAATCTAATCTCACAAAGACTATAAAATCTCTTTTCATTAATTTTTATAATTGAAATTATTGTGTACATTTATAAGAATTAGAGAAAAGACTTAACCATTACTTTATATGTTACTTAAATAGATTTAACTCATAACTAACAATCTACACTAACGAGTCCATATTCAATAATTAAGAACCTTATATCCAACTAAATTATATCAACTTAAAGTTCATTGATATAAAGCCTAATAAATGAATCATGTCATGCCCATTAATATAAGATAAACATCAATGGGCCCATAGCTAACAGACTTCTCATTTCCTCAGGTGAGTATTATATATTGGAGGATAACATGAGCGAGAGACTTGATAAAAGATAAACATCTCTTAAGCTTAACAAGATAACTTTCTTTAGGCTAAAGTGAGGCCCACGGTAATGATTAAAAAAAATTTGGACCAAATTAAATTTTATTAGCAAACCCAATGTAGGTTCGAAAGTCAGCAATTGGGATAAGCGGGATTTATCAAAACCGTGGGATAGGAAGCCCCGAGTCTCGAACGTTCCAGAACTTGTCCCTTAGAATTCTCTGGAACCGTCGCTCTGGGTATAAGAGATTCCCCTTTGCTTATCCGTTCGTCGAATCCATTTCGGAAGCAGAAATTTCCTTCTCTGAAATTGTTCTCAACCGACGATGTCGCTGATTCCGTCGATCTTCGGCCGCCGATCCAACGTGTTCGATCCATTCTCTCTAGATGTTTGGGACCCATTCGAGGGCTTTCCAATCTCCTTCCCTCAACGCTCCGATTTCCCCTCCCTCTCGGCCACCGAGACGTCCTCGTTCGCGCACGCGAAGGTAGACTGGAAGGAGACCCCGACCGCGCACGTGTTCAAGGCCGATGTGCCGGGGCTGAAGAAGGACGAGGTGAAGGTAGAGGTGGAGGAGGGCCGGATCCTCCAGATCAGCGGCCAGCGAAGCCGCGAGCGCGAGGAGAAGACCGACACCTGGCACTGCGTGGAGCGCAGCAGCGGGCAGTTCGCGAGGAGGTTCAGGCTGCCGGAGGACGCCAAGGTGGAGGATGTCAAGGCCGCCATGGAGGACGGGGTGCTTACCGTGACGGTGCCCAAGGTGGAGGTCAAGAAGCCTGACGTCAGGTCCATCCAGATTTCTGGTTAGACTGGGTCTGCTACCAATGGGTTTAGCAAAGTTATGGTAAATAATGGTTTATCTGGTTGGTTCTTTGTGTTTGCTAGCTGCTATGAACTTCGAAGACCTTTTGTGATGTAAATCTTCTTCTATCGTATAAATCCGTGTTTTGCTTAACTCTGCCAGTTCTACGTTATTTGTTTCCTGGGCATGAAGAATGAGTTCCTTCTCAGGTCTAATCAGTAGAACTCAGTACAGAGTCAGATGAGGAGACAAGATCACGAACGAAATCCGGCGACTCCTCTTTCCCTATTAGACAAAGCTCTTAAGATGGAAAGATTAACGAATGAAACTGTTAAAATGTGGTAATGAATACCTGTTAATGAATATTTATGAACTTATATTTTCTTCCCCTATGGCAACTTGAATTTGCGTGCCAAATTAAAAAGTACAATTTTCTTAAGTTAAATAATAAAAACTATCAAGCTCACAATTGGCATTCTAGAATGAGGTGACTATAAAAAATTAGAATATGATGTGTAAAGAATATAGTAAGATTAGATCACATTAAAAGCTAAATTCTATTAGAAATGTGTGTTGTGTGTTAGTAACGTGAGCATGAACTTTTGGCCTGCGTAAAAAAAGAGATTATTTTAACCCAATATTAAGATTTTAAAGTGAATACTCAAAACTCTTAAGATGGTATTAAAATAAAAAAAAACAAGACTTTGTTGTGCTACTTTTATATAATTATCAATTGTGAGATTATTTATTTAAATAACTCCATGTGAAGAAAAGTGCTAAAGATACATATTTCACATTGGTAACATAAAAATAAATCTTTGACCATATAAATCAATTTTTTTATATTTATTACTTATATAAATAATAAAATTATTTTACTTATTAAAAGTTTTAAAATAAACCAATAAATTTTAAAATAATATAAAATAGCTCTTATATTTATTTTAAAATTTATTGGTTTTTTTTGCCTCCACTACATTAACCTAATACATACCTTGATTATTAACCTCACCTCAATTGTGATATTAATAACAAATGCAATACTTGTATTAATCATATATTAACCATAAGATCTATAGATGTATGCTCCACATCAGTGACTTGAAAAACTTCATATTATATATAAATTAATTCAAAATTACTTATAAACTAAATTCTACCGTTCATCTACATTCCTTTCAAATGAAAATTTTGTGATTGACTAATTCCTCTTAGAATAATAGTTTGCTTTATTCAGACGAGGGGTTTTGATGGCACAGAATCATGAATCCCTTGGATTTAAGCTCAAGACCCCTTTGCCTATGATACCAAAGGCCTAAAGCATCTCACGTTTCTTGGAATTTGGTGTATTATTAATGCTGTGGGTAAAAGCTGTTGGGTTGGTCCAGTTCATATTCGGGAACTTATTATTGGATCCAATTAAGGTAATGAGGCCCTAAAGTTTAAAAAAAAATATAGGGTTTTTCTTTAGAGAAGAGGTGAGTGACCGTTAAAAAGAAAAGAGAGAGAGAGAAAGAAAAAATTAGAATTTCGCAGAAATTAGAGGCCCTACGCAACAGTTGATCAAATGTTTGATCAAGGTCGATCCGTGGTCCGATTGAGCTGATTGTTAGCAGGTTTGGGATTGGGTGTTCTTCATTGTGAATGGTTAGATCGTAATTTGGAGCTTTTGAAGTCAGCAGATCTTGGTCGAAAATCTGGATAATATTTCTTCAACTTTTCTTGGTTAAGTTGTTGTTTACAACTTGTTTTTCACTATTCATTAGTAATTCTATTATTGTTGAATCAATAAATCTTAGTTCTGTTGCTATTGTTAAGGACTTGATTGGGTTGTAACCTAACGATTTATATAGTGGAGATTTGGGTGGATTTTGTGATCGGTCCCGTGGTTTTTTATCTTTCACATTGGAAGGGTTTTTCCACGTAGAAATTCTTTTATGTTGAGTGTGATATTTGCTTATTCTACTTGTGATTCAAATACATCGTTGGTGTTTTAGTATTTCCTCACAGGTTCAATCAAAGTGAGAAACGTTATACGTCATTTTTCCCATTAGAGTGTTATCAAGAGCTTAGGTTGTGGTTGTTTTATTTTTGGATTTGATTGAATGATGGAACTAAGCACTAACAGGATAATTAGTTTGAATGGAAGAAACTATCATGTTTGGAAGGGTAAGATTGAAGATTTACTTTATGTGAAGTGTTGACACTTATCGGTGTTTAGTGAAACAAGACCAGATAACATGAGTGAGGCCGATTAGACTCTTGAACATAAAATTGTATGTGGGTTCATTCGACAATTTGTAGATGATAATGTTTTGAATCACATTAGTAAAGAAACACATGCTCGGACTCTATGGAACAAACTTGAATCTTTGTATGCTCAAAAGACTGGAAATAATAAGATGTATTTGATGAAGCAACTTATTAGCTTGAAATACAAAGATGGGCAATCCATATTTGATCATTTAAATAAGTTTCAGGGAATGTTAGATCAACTTTTAGGTATGAATATGAAGTTTGAAGATGAAGTACAAGGACTTTGGTTACTTGGTACTTTACCAGAATCTTGGGAAACATTTCGTATGTCAGTGTGTAACTCTGCTCCCGATGATATTGTCACTATGGATTTTGCTAAGACTAGTATTTTGAATGAAGAGATGAGAAGAAAGAGTTAGGGTTCTTTGTCTCATTCTGAAGCTTTGGTTGTTAAAAACAGGGAGAGAAGCCATAGTAGAGGTTCGAGAAGTTATAACAAAAGTTGAAGTAAGTCTAGATCGTGGCATAAAAATGTAGAGTGCCATTATTGTGGCAAGATGAGTCATATCAAGAAAAATTGCTTCCAGTTGAAAAATGAAAAGAAGAATGGTAAAGGTAGATATGAGAAGAAGAAAGTTAATGAAAGTAAGGAGAAGAAGGATAACAATGATGATGATCGAGTTGCAGCAGCTACTAATAAACTTGTTATTGTGTGCTATGATGATAATGTGAATTTTGCAAGTAATGAGACAAGTTGGGTAATTGATAGTGGTGCTTCTTTTCATATTACTTCTAAGAGGGAGTTCTTTACTTCTTATACTCCTAGAAACTTTGGCACATTGAAAATGGGTAATGATTGTTTAGCTAAAGATACAGGTATGGGAGATGTATGCTTGAAGACTTGTAATGGATCCAAGTTGGTTCTTAAGAATGTTAGACATGTACCAGAAATTCGCTTGAATTTGATTTCTACCAGACAACTTGATGATGAAGGTTTTTGCAATATTTTCAATAATGGACAATGGAAACTTACTAAGGGTTCATTAGTTATGGCTAAAGGCAAGAAAGAGTCTTCTTTGTATTTGTTTCAAGCCAAGATTTTCAAGGACATTTGTAATGTAGTGGAAGATAGAAATGCAAATGCTTTATGACATAAAAGGTTAAGTCATATGAGTGAGAAAGGCATGAATGTGTTGGCAAAGAAGAACTTGTTATCTGGGATTAAGAGTGCAAAACTTGAGAAGTGTGCACATTGTTTAGCTGGAAAACAGAAAAGAGTTTCATTCTATAGTTACCCTCCTTTAAGAAAATCAAATTTCTTGGAGTTAGTACACTCAGATGTTTGTGGCCCAGTTAACCCGAGGACGCTTGGTGGAGCATCCTACTTTGTGACCTTTATTGATGACTACTCAAAAAAGGTTTGGGTTTATGTTTTGATGTCAAAAGATCAAGTGCTAAATGTGTTCAAGCAGTTTCAAGTTTCAATAGAGCGGCAAACTAGAAAGAAGTTGAAATGTATTCGATCAGACAATGGTGGTGAGTACATTGGACCATTTGATGAGTATTGTAGGCAACATGGTATTCGACATCAGAAGACACCTCCAAAAACACCTTAGTTGAATGGTATAGCGGAAAGAATGAACAAGACATTGGTTGAGAGAATTAGATGCATGATTTCAAATGCTAACATGCCAAAGACATTTTGGGGTGAGGCATTACTTACAGCAGCTTATGTTATCAATCTATCTCTAACTATTGCTTTAGATGGTGATGTGCCAGATAGAGTTTGGTTTGGTAAGAATGTTTCCTATAACTATCTAAGAGTATTTGGTTGCAAAACATTTGTTCATATTCCAAAGGATAAGAGGTTTAAGTTAGATGTCAAGACACGAGAATGTATATTTCTTGGTTATGGTTTTGATGAATTTGGTTACAAGTGTTATGATCCAATTGTGAAGAAAATTGTGAGGAGTCGTGATGTTGTATTTTTTGAGAATCAAAATATGACAAATATTGGCCAGAGTGAGAAGAATATGTCACAAGGCTCTAAGATTGGTATTGATATTGATATAATTTCTTTAAATGATTTACAACGACAGTTGCCAGAACAAGTTGAAAGTGATATTCAACATGATGTTCAGGATCAAGTTCAGAATAACCAACAAGGTGCAGATAATAATAACACTCAGACAGATAATGTTGTTAATGTTCAGCAAAATCTATCTTCAGCTCCACCATTGAGAAGGTCTACTAGAGATCGCCATCCATCCTCTAGATACTCTATTGAGGAGTATGTATTTTTGACTGATGCAGGTGAGCCTGAGAGCTTTGAAGAAGTAGCAGTGGATGTGGATAAGAAAAAATGGGTTGATGCAATGCAAGATGAGTTGAAATCTTTGCATGATAATCAAACATTTGAGTTGGTGACATTGCCTAAAGGCAAGAAAGCTTTGAAGAATCATTGGATTTATAGATTGAAGCATAATGAAAATTCTTCACAACCTCGATACAAAGCCAGACTAGTTGTTAAAGGTTTCAGTCAGAAAAAGAGAATTGATTATGATGAGATTTTCTCACTTGATGTGAAAATGTCCTCAATTCGAGTGGTTTTGGGATTGGCTGCCAGTCTTGATCTTGAAATTGAGCAAATGGATGTAAATACTGCTTTTCTTCATGGTGACCTAAATGAAGAAATTTATATGGAGCAATTAGAGGGTTTTGAAGAAAAAGGTAAAGAGAACTATGTTTGCAAACTAAAAAAAAGTTTATATGGCTTAAAACAAGCACCGAGACAATGGTATCGAAAATTTGAGTCTTTTTATGGGGGAGCAAGCCTGTAAGAAGACAAATTCTGATCATTGTGTATTTGTGCAGAAATTCTCAGATGATGACTTTATCATTCTACTGCTTTATGTAGATGACATGCTTATAGTTGGTAAGAATGCTGCAAGAATTGAAAAGTTGAAGTAGGAGTTAAGTAAGTCATTCTCAATGAAAGACTTATGCTTAGTGAAGCAAATTCTTGGTATGAGAGTTAGTCGTGATAGAAAAGCCAAGAAGTTATGGTTGTCTCAAGAAGAGTACATCAAGAAAGTGCTTCAAAGGTTTTGTATGGATAAAGCTAAAGTGGTGAGCACACCTCTTGCTACACACTTTAAGCTTAGTAAGAAACAATGTCCTATAGATAAGGAAGACAAAAAAGATATGGAAAGAGTTCCTTATGCTTCAGCTGTTGGTTGTTTAATGTATGCAATGATTTGTACAAGGCCAGATATAGCTCATGCAGTTGGAGTAGTTAGCAGATTTACTTCTAATCCTGAAAGAAAACATTGGAATGCAGTGAAGTGGATTCTAAGGTATCTTCGAGGCATTTCTAGTTTGAAACTTTTATTTGGGAGTGATAACCCTATTCTTGTGGGATATACAGATTCTGATATGGTAGGAGATATTGATAATAAAAGATTTACTTCAGGCTATTTGATTAAGTTTTCAAGGAGAGCTGTGGCATGGCAATCAAGATTACAAAAATGTATTACTTTATCTACAATGGAAGCAGAATTTATTGCAGCAACAGAAGCATGTAAAGAATTGCTTTGGATGAAGGAATTCATAAAAGAACTTGGTTTTGTGCAAGAAAAGTATGTGTTATTTTGTGATAGTCAAAGTGCTATACGTCTTGCTAAGAATTTTACTTTTCATCAAAGATCAAAGCATATTGATGTAAGGTATCATTGGATACGAGATATCATGGAAACCAAAGAGGTTGCACTTGAAAAAGTACATATTGAGGATAATGGTTCTGATATGATGACAAAGGCTCTATGGCAAGAAAAGTTTGAGTTTTGTCGGCATGAGGCCGGTTTGAATTGTGCTTGAAAAATAGACATATAGAATCTCCCTTATTTGGGCTGGAGGGGGAGAATTGTTGGGTTGGTCTAGCCCATATTCGGAGACTTATTATTGGGTCCAATTAGGATAATGTGGCCTTAAGGTTTAAAAAGAAAAATATAGGGTTTTTCTTTAGAGAAGAGGTGAGTAGCCGTCAAAAAGAAAAGAGAGAGAAAAGAAAATAGCAGAATTTTGCAAGAATTAGAGGCTCTGCGCAGCAGTTGATCTAACGTCTGATCAAGGTCAATCCGTGATCCGATTGAGTTGATTTTTTGTCAGCAGGTTTGGGATTGGGTGTTCTTCATTGTGAACGGTTGGATCGTCGTTTGGAGCTCTTGAAGTCAACAGATCTTGGTCAAGAATCTAAATGATATTTCTCCAACTTTTATTGGTTAAGTTGTTTATAACTTCTTCTTCACTATTCATTGGTGATTCTATTATTGTTGAAATAATAAATCTTAGTCCTATTGCTATTGTTAAGGACTTGATTAGGTTGTAATCTAACGATTTATATAGTGGAGATTTGAGTAGACTACGTGGTCGGTCTCGTGATTTTTTATCCTTCACATTGGAGGAGTTTTTTCACATAAAAATTCTTTTGTATTGAGTATTGAGTGTGATATTTACTTATTTTACTTGTGATTCAAATACATTATTGATGTTTTAGTATTTCTTCACAAGTTCAATCAAAGTGTCATTTTTTCCATCAAAAGCAACTATTCACATATATGCAAATACTAACAAACAAAGACCTTAAAATTTTAGGTACATACAGATCCTTATCCACACAAGCACCCACACTTTATTCTCACACAGAACAAAGCCAAACTTGCATCTTTTACTTAACACGGCAAAGGCAAGTAGACAGACCGAGAGGCACCAGAGAGAACATCCTATTCTTTAGCCGGAGATCTCAATAGACTTAACCTCGGGCTTTTTTTCCTCCTCCTTCGGCACAACCACGGTAAGCACTCCATTCTCCATGTTTGCCTTGACCTGCTCCATCCTCGCATTTTCCGGCAGCCTGAACCTCCTCAGGAACTTACCGCTGCTCCTCTCCACCCTGTGCCACTTGTCCTTCTTGTCCTCCTGCTCTCTACTCCTCTCCCCTCTTATCTGAAGCACCCTGCCCTCCTCGACCTCGACCTTCACCTCCTCTTTTTTTAGACCTGGAAGGTCGGCCTTGAAAACGTGAGCCTCCGGGGTCTCCTTCCAGTCTATGCGAGTGTTGGCAATAGCAGCTGTCTCCCTCGCAAAGGAGGGTGCGTTGGCAACCGTGCCGGAGAAAGGGAAGCCCTCGAAGGGGTCCCAAATATCCAGCGAGAAAGGGTCGAAGATGTTGCTTCGTCGGCCGCCTCCGAAAATGCTGAGCGCCATTCCGTCGATCTGCTTGGAGCGTAGCTACGTAAATTACGATTGTTGACGAGAAAGTACCCTAAACTCAACCTCGAATTTCTTCACAGTAAGAATGGACATAGCAGGAGCTATATATAGCTTCCAAAAGCAGATTCTGGTCCCTTCCAGGCTCTTCCCTCATGATATTTCCATGAACAGAAGGGGGAGATTGTTCTATAAGCTTCCAAGACCTTTCCAGACGCCTCCACTTTAATTAACAAAAAACTACGTGTCCGTCCTGCGTCTTAGGTAACCAATATGGTCTCCAACATGTCCGATTGCCACGTGCACATCCGATTGGGCAATTGTTTACAAGGGCTCGGCCCAATAAGGAGCTTAATGGGTTGTGTTCGACCGATCTGGATTAGTAATGTGGTGAATTTGCAGAAGCGATGATCTTCCAATTCAATGGGCTTCATTCAACAGGGGAACGACAGGAAATTCAATAATGTTGCTGGTTTGTCGTTCGTTTTCACTATCTAGATTGTGGGTTTACCTATAAGCTTTCCATGTTGGGTTTACCTATAGTGAAAGCAGCTGGTTTGTCGTTCGACTCAAGCTCTGGAACGGTTGTATTCATGACATGGACCTGGTCTTGAAGTTGTAGCATGTTTGCCGAGTAGTTAGAAGCAGTTTTTGTCCGTGGTAGGGCTAGAGTTGATGACCGGAAAAGGCTACACTCGGATGCCGGCAGAACTGCCGGAGAAGACGAGGGAGTGTGCATGGTGGACTAGAACGTTTGAGTGACCGTGGGCCTCGTAGTACAACTTGGACCATCTGATCAAGGATTTCAGGATGAAGAGCCTGGGATCCAAAGACAAACATTTGGGCTTTTTTCACAAGCAAATATGCCTTAAGAAAGTCAAAACGACTACTGGAAAGCAGGAACCGTAGCCTCCTAGGATCACCATAATAAAACAAACGACTGCGCAAGTGAAAAAAACACAATCAGCAGGCCAGCACCTTTGCTTGGATCGCGCAAAGAACCAGAATTTCTCAAGCTCAAACGACCAAACAGAAGCTGGTTTTTTCCCAGTTAGCCGCTTTTGGAACGATAAAATTATTACAGAGAAGAAGCCAAATCTTAAAAGAGAAAGGGTAAGAAAAGAACCCCATTGGATCCCTCCACGCACTACTGAGAGCTTAACTTAAATAATACAGTATCTTTCACTGCATCAGGACGGATACTCATGTCCAAAGTTGGTGTTGTCAATTGTGCATTCGTCAAATCCCACAAAGAAGTTTTGCCATCTTTCATTTGGCTGCTTGTTATGGTCCAGGGATTCAATTATTCTTTTTGTAGGTCATCGGTACTTTAAGCTTTAGCGTCTGTTTCTTCTCCACTTACCCAACATTTTCTGCTTTCCCAAGCCTAACGACGCCATTTTGCTCTCTTCCATGTGTCATTGGAATTGAAATTTTGGCTTCATCTTGTTGATCTCCATGTGACCGAAGGCAAGACGATAAAGATGTATACCGAAACAATTTGTTGGGTGACTAAGGGTACGTATAAGCGACAACCAAGTGTTAAAAAGTAGGACTGTACTCCGAAAAGTGAGAGAAAATCCACAAAGCTCAGATGGAAGGAGGACAAGCTCCTGCTCATGTTCTCATCTTTCCCCTTCCGGCACAGGGGCATGTCAACTCCATGCTCAAGCTCGCCGAGCTTCTTGCCCTTGCCGGTATCCATGTCACCTTCCTTAACACAGATTACAATCACGACCTCCTTGTACGTCATACCAATATCCTAGACCGTTTCGCATGCTTTCCCGGATTCCAATTCAAGACCATATCTGACGGCCTTCCAGCTGAGCAACCACGATCCGGTGACTTCTTCATGGATTTGTTTGATTCATTAAAGTCAGTCACTAAGCAACTATTTAGAGAGATGCTATTCTCGGGTCAGTTTACCTCAGCAAGTAGTAGGGTCCCAGTGACTTGCATTATATCGGATGGGATCTTGAGCTTTCCTATTGACGCTGGCAACGAAGTTGGGATTCCTGTAATTCATTTTCGTACCATTAGTGCATGCAGCTTCTGGGCTTACTTTTCTATTCCAGACATAATTGAGGCGGGTGAGCTTCCCATTAAAGGTAACTTTCCATGTTCAAACATTCATTTGGAAGTCTTTTCCTTTCTTGATTAGAGCTAAGGATAAAAGGCGGTGGCCGGCAAGTTCATGTTTTTCTAGTGTCCTAGAGTTGCACAGGCTGTCGTGTCACCCGTATGCTCTAGATAGACACTACCAACTATGCCTTTCACATGTTCTCCCTAATCAAAAGCATTTTGGATGTCCAAAATTTAAGATAGTACACAGTTTGCAGAGTA
Organism: Casuarina equisetifolia; assembly: GCA_028551475.1. Lineage (NCBI taxonomy): Eukaryota > Viridiplantae > Streptophyta > Magnoliopsida > Fagales > Casuarinaceae > Casuarina > Casuarina equisetifolia. The sequence goes on from CM052355.1 coordinate 1,572,851, forward strand.
TGAATGGACAAGTAAACCAGTGAATTAAAACCACCGGCGATAATCTAATAGTTCCTTAAACTTCAAATGTGAGAGATATCATTTTTGAACAATACCTTTCTAATTTTATGAAAGTCAAATTAATATCACAAGATCTTCGAAGTTTTTTATGCCCATGTCTAACTATTGACATGATTTAACTTGCAAATTTGAAGGAAAATAAAGGAAGGCCCAAGGAAATGCGTGAGAGAGATGGAGCGTGATCGTTAAAGTTTATGTTTTCTTTTGAAGTGTAGTGATTCAGTAGTCGTAGATGTATGGAAATGTTTTTGAACATAGAAAGATCTTATTCTTTTCATAATGTAGTCATTTAAGGACAAATATTGCAAGCTTCTAGGAAATGAATGAGATCTGTAACAATTAAGTGGATCTTTGTAAATCACTCTAGGAAATGAAGACATGGATCGGCTTATAACGAGCGTGCCAGGGATGGAAACTTTTCTCCGATGCCGAGATCTTCCAAGTTTTTGCCGAGTTAGCAACCTGGAAGACCCTAATCTCAAACTCGTTGCAAATGAAACTAGACAAAGCCCTCGAGCCCGTGCACTCATCCTCAACACTTTTGAAGACTTAGAAGGACATGTACTTTCCCATATACGTACTCAGTGTCCTAACATCTATACCATAGGACCTCTCCACGCACTCTTGAAGCTCAAACGTGAATCCAAAATGTCCACAGAGCAGTCTCAATCTTCCAACAGCCTCTTTAAAGTGGACAGAAGCTGCATGACGTGGCTTGATGCTCAGCCATCAAAGTCTGTAATCTACGTGAGCTTTGGAAGCATTACAAAGCTGACAAAGGAAGTGTTCATGGAGTTTTGGCATGGTTTGGCCAATAGCAAGAAGCGGTTCTTGTGGGTCATACGGCCCGACTTGGTGGACATCAAAGATGGCGAGGGTCACATTCTGGCGGAGCTAGAGGAAGCGACAAAGGAAAGGGGGTACATGGTCGGTTGGGCCCCGCAAGAGGAGGTCCTTGGCCACCCGGCCATTGGTGGGTTTTTGACTCATGGTGGTTGGAACTCCATCCTAGAGAGTATAGAAGCTGGGGTGCCCATGATTTGCTGGCCTTACTTTGCTGATCAACAAGTCAATAGTAGGTTTGTAAGTGAGGTTTGGAAGCTTGGGATGGACATGAAGGATGTCCATGATAGGGTTATCGTGGAAAGGATGGCAAATGACTTGATGGGCGAAAAGGGGGAGGAGTTTATGAAATCAGCCGTTGAGATGTCTACGTTGGGAAAAGAAAGTGTAAGAGAATGTGGGTCTTCTTACAGTAATCTGGGCCGTTTGATTGAGGATTTAAGGTTGACAAGTGTGGGCCGGAAGTGATATCTTCCGTTATAAGCTTAGTTGCTACCATTTTCAGTCCACCAATTATGTTCAAAATTGGAAATAAGTGACTGCAAAGCAAAATGAATTTCTAAAGTTTGAAACCATTGACTCGTGAATAACTATTGGTCAAGAAGGTGGATTTGTCATTATTATGAAATTGACAAAATCATTATTTATCTTTTAGTCTTTCGCTTCTAACAAGTGGCTTGTTGATGCCTTTAGAAGAATGTTAGGATTTTTGATGGTTGGGGAATGAGATATCTAAACTATGTTGGAAGGTTACAATTGAAAAAATTAATTTTTACTTATATTTGTACCTTTTGAATGCAAATATTTCTTCTCTAAAGCAAACTATTTATGAGATTTAAAAAAAGATTAAACACTTTTTATTAATGCACCTTTACATTTCACCCAAAAAAAAAAGTCCTACCTATTTTTGAGAAGGTCCATTAAGTTGTATTATCTTTTGTTTTTAAGTAAGTCCGGGTTGTTTCTGTTTGTGTTGTTAATCTAAGACGCTAATCTTATTAGCAATGGATTGCAAAATATTATAAATAGTGTCATCTTCAATCAACTTGAATTGTTGCAATACGCTTTGGTTCAGTTGGAATGCAAGTAGCCTGAGACCAAAAATGTTCTAGGTTTAACACACCAAAAACCCCTCACCCCCTTTGCCTACCCAAAAAAAAAAAAAAAACTTGAATATTTTATTTTGCAATTGCTGCGCATGAGATTGAATGGAATGCATAAATATATTGTGCTCAAGTTCTTAATGAACGATCCCCTAGAATCTGGTCTGGGCCTAAATCAAGCAAGTAGTTAAATTCAAGTTTTTCTGGAGTACTAGAGAGAAACAGCAGGTTGCAAATTGCTAGATTAGAATGACAGTATATAGGCTACTAAGCTCTCCAGCGGTTGGCATGAAGAGCCCCCTCTCCTTAGACAATCATCGACCTTTTCCTTCAAATGCATGATTCTCTTCCTCATCTCCATCCCATCTGCCTCAAGCATTAGTCTTCTAGTTGCCTTCTTTATCTCCACTCTCTCCAACTTGTTCTCCAAATGCACTCCAACTCTCCAAACATCGCTTACGTATCTAGCGTTCACCATTTGATCGCCTAAACGTGGTAGACAAAGCATTGGGACCCCTTGACAGATGCTCTCCAGAGTGGAATTCCAACCATTATGTGTCCAAAAGCCCCCAGTGGCAGGATGTGACAGCACTTCTTCTTGGGGTGCCCACTTCACAATGTGACCCCTCCCATCCAAGCCCTCTAGAAACCCATTAGGCAGTGGTTCGAGCCATTCTGAGCCACGGATTAACCCTGGTCGAACGACCCACAAGAAGGGCTGCTTGCTGTCGGCTAGGCCCCACGCTACCTCCAAAAATTGTGCTTCATCTAGTGCCGCAATGCTCCCAAAGCTCACATAGATCACAGACTTGGGAGCCTGGGTGTCTAGCCAGGAAAGCGAGCTTCGATCCTGCTGCAGTAAGCTACTTGAGGAGGCTGGAAAGTACTTGTGAAATGGGCCTATTGGAAAGTTTGGGACGGAAAAAACTTGTCGAGACGTGTTCAATGCGTAAGGCTCAAGGTCTTCGAAGGAGTTCCAAATGAGTCCAGAAGAGGCCTTGGTTTCCTTGACCATGTGAGAGAGTAACTGATAAAGGTCCTCCGCATTGCGTGTATCAATCACCGGAAGATCTTTCACTTTCAATGGTGGAAATTCATGAACAGCTTCCTCTAATTTAGATTCTACGAATGGAAGGAGGAAAAAAGAAAGAGAGAGACAGAAACAGAAGAAATTGAGTACAGTATAACTGCTTTTTAATTCCTTTGTTTAGTACTCAATTGGTTGCTTAGAAAAGAGCACCAAAATGTGGTTTTGATTCAAGTGAGTAGCATGTGGACAAAGATGGTGAAAACGTTTCAGAATCACATGGCAAAACATGTGGTCTTGGTGGCAACTAAGCTTTCTACAGATACAAATATCTACGGACACATTGGGCCTCTCAAGATGTGGCATCATATGTCAAAAGAAATCGAACCAAAAACAGATTAAGAAAAGGAATCGTGATTTCTGTCATAAGGTCTAGTGATCAGGAAAACTATTGCCATAATATCATATTCCTGTCCTTTACGTGGCTAAACATGTTGTCTTGAAGACCGTAAATAGGAGTTTCCAAAGAAATTGGAGAAACCAATCATAATCTTCATGGCGTAAATCACGTAAATCACACTTTTTTTCTGTGAAACAGGAGCTGAGCTTTGAACAGCCATTTGTATATGTTATTAAGCAACGATATATGGCAGCAAATAATCCTTTGAAATGCAAATCAGTGACGCGTATGAGCAATTAATTGGAGCAATAACAAAAAACGGTGCATGCCCTATGAACATCGGGTAAATAGGCGCACCTTGTATGGGGAGGTAACCCTTTTCAAGTAGAAGTGGGAAGGCAGCCATAGCAAGATATGAAGAGACACTGCTGGTCCGCAGCACAAGTCTCGGGATCTTCAGGTCTTCAGCTACGGCTTGAGTGAAGTGACAGTCAGCGTCGACGATTAAGCAGGCAGCAGGCTCCCTCGAGCCCTCACTCAACAATTTGGCCAAGCAATCACGAAACGGCACCACACAGCTGACATTGAGGAAACTGAGGAGGGCTATGACATCCGCGGTGGAGTGTTCGGTTTCCGACAGACCATCGGGTATTGAATGGAAGGTGAAATGCCGGTGGTTGCCGTTGTTGGGAGAGTTGAACTGGGTGTGTATGATGGTGATGGAAAAGCCCTTAGAATAGAGGATGTTTGCAAGCTGAAGCATGGGGTTAATATGGCCTTGCAAGGGCAGCGGGAAAAGGATCAGTTGGCGGCCTCTTTTATGTTGCATATGGCTCTCGATTGGATCCTCCATGGAATTCTCTTTCCTGCTTGCTTTCATCTGCTCGTCCGCTACTCCTTTGCTGTTGGAAGCTTCAGATGCCATTCATTTTGATACTTGCGAATTCAACTGGTCTGTCCCAACACGCCTTGGCTCAGTTACTTATCTAATTACGGCTGATATACTTGGGGGTAGAATGGTAGTTGGGACAAGGGACTTTTTGCAAATTAGGGGAAAAGAGCAGGGGCAGAACGTTAAATTGACAAAAAAACATGAGTTAACCAGGACCCTAGGGATACTGTAGAAAGATCCTATTGGAAACATGGGATTGAAACAACTCTGCCAAATATGGTCAATAAAGATCGCTTACGCACTTCAAATGAGTTCCAAATAGAAGTCCATAGAAGTCCTCCGGATCACGCTGTCTTTGACCTTGGGTGGTGCAAGATTTGTCACAGGTGCTTCTATTGAGAGAGGGAGAGAGAGAGAGAGAGAGAGAGAGAGTCCGCACCTTGTATGGGAAGGAAGCCCTTTTGCCGCAGGGACGGAAGGCTGGAGAAAACAAAGTGAAAAGACTTACTAGTGCGTAACACCGTTTGGGAGTTTAAAGCTGTTGGCAATAACTTGGGAAAGGCACCAGCCAGAATCAGTAACTATGCAAGCTGTAAAAACAGAGAAGGGGCGGAAGCAGACTCCTAGGACGCGGCTGACATGGACTGACCATGCTGTGCTGAGGTGCACTGTTCTAGCACAAGCAATGGGGTCTTCCGAAGAACCGGACAACAATTTCGCCAGGCAACTCCGGAACGGAGTGACACAGTTACTGTGTTACTACACCTGTAGTGGAGAAACACTGTCTCTCTGTTAGTACATCTGTATTGGAAAATTCACTTTCCAACAAGCCGTCGCATGAAATTGGAGGTGAAATTTTTTAGGTATTTTTTTAATTCACACGTCCACTTAGGCACTATAGATATTGAATTTAGGACTAACAAATCTTAAATTACACTTACTCAACACTGAACTAGGTACTTGCTACTAAAAGGTGAACTTGGGGTGCTAAGAAGAATATGAAGAATTGAAGTGTGTATGAAAAATAAAAGATAGAGTTTAGACTATAGATAAGTGAAAAAATATAATCGAATGGATCAAAGTATTGTAAAAAAAATATTAAAAAAATTACGTTCTTCAACTTCACAAGATTATGTCCATTGGCAAAAACAAATACAAAAAAGAATTACAACTGAAAAATAGAGTGAAAATTAATAGTGAAAAAAAGAACTCAAAACTCCAACATTAAGACCTTTCGTCCCACTTTGACAGCCAGAACTTTTCAATGAAAAAAAAAAATAAAAGAGAAAATTCTTCTTCCGCAGCGGTGTAATAATCACTGAATTTTCTATGATCTTCTTAGTTATTACGATCTCTTTAATCTCTTCTATGCCATCATGTATTTTGATAATAGGACAGGATAGACGTGGGATAAGGAATGATTCCAAAAGTTGACTAAAACATTATGTTAAGTTGTCTAAACCAATGGAGGAGGTTAAGCTTGCCGTTCTCCAAGGAACTATCTCTGAGACGACAAGACGTGAAGTACCCTTATGGCAGTTCCCGCAAAAATTCTGGAAGTGTATTCAAAAGCTGTAAGTTCTAATTAAACCCAAACAATACTTGAATACATAACAGCTTATTGGTTTAACTAGCATGTCATAAACTGAAATTTAGATAACATGAGACAATAAGTCAATCACAAAAAGAGCACCAAACTATCTTCGACTGCATCAATCCTTAGCTTCAATATATATATATATATAATCAAACAACTAATTTTCTCTTATAGAGATAGGGACATAGCATTTGCTACTGCCTTTAACTTGAATTTAGCAATACACTAAAAGATTACATGAATTAAGTGCTACATCAATAGATTACAAGGCAGATGTCACTCCCTAGTGCCTTTGAGTCAAATCCAATGGACACCTCAATAGATTATAACCAATTGACAATTAAAAAAAAATAAATGTGATGGGAAAACCTAATGAAAAATGGACCAAAAGTCAAGGTTGTCATTAAAAAAAAATTAGAAACTATGGCATCGTTTTGAAAATAAATAAACACTCAGGGTAATAGTCCATACTTGAATTTAATGAGACATCAATGGACTGCTACGTACATTAATAGACGACAACCACTGTTTAAAAAACAATGTAACGGGAAGCTTAACTAAAAATGAATCGAAACCCAAGATTATTATTGAAATAGTTAGAAACCAATTTATTGTTTTGAATATGAACAAAAACCCAAGTAATAATCCATACTTCTAATTTCATTAAATTCGTCAAGATGTACGCTAAGATCTATAGCTCTCTATTGATGGTATTTTTAATGCTATTGATGATCCTATTAAAATTTTCTACCTAAACCCTTAATAGCCATGCATGACTGCTCATTGCTCATCAATGCAAAAGTGTTATTTACTTCGCAACTGGGGAGACATTAAGGTAGAAAAATCGTTCTTAGCCAAGTGCCTCTTTTTATGTGCTTCTCTCATTTTTAATCCCTATTTTCTGTGGATTAGTGATCGTGGGTTATCCATTCTTTTCAATCATTTTTATTTCATTGGATCCGATTTCTTAGGTGGATCATGTTCCCCCCGAATATTCGTTTTGTAATCGCATAGCCGCGGTGGTTTGACTTTGACTTACAATAAGTGTAAAATTTCTAGGCGGCTTCTCCCTTACAAGTCTTGAATCTTATTTTCCACTTCTCTTGTGATTTCTAGCAACTAGTTAGCTTTCATCCTTCGTGAATCAATTCATCAGGACCAAGTCTATATAAGAGGTCAACGGTCTTGCCTTCTCTCTCTTACTCACAAAGCCAACATGGGTACCTCTTCCGCAGCTTGGCTTCTCTTCTCCTGCTCTCTCTTTCTCAGCCATGGCGTTCTTCAGCTTGAGGCTTCCCATCCTGTTTACAGGAATGTTATACTTTTCGAATCTCCTTCCGATCATCAGCCATATAGAACTTCTTATCACTTCCAACCACCCAAGGACTGGATGAACGGTACTTCCTTCACCTTTCCATCTTGGTTGTCTCTCTCCCACCCTATTTTATTATGTTTGGTCTACTAATTGTACATCCATAACTTGATTCTTTGCTTCTCTTTTTTGTCATCTTGACTTCTCGTAATGCTGATATGGACAACATTGTAACTTTGGATTTTCAGATCCTAATGGTAAGTTCTCTCAAACTTACTTTTATGATTTTATACTTTTTTTTATGTGTTTTCTCTATTTCCTTCGTCTTAATCTTATTTTGCTTTCGAAACATACAAGTTTTGATTTTTCTTATCTTTCCAAAGAATAGTTTGTTTTTAGGTTCCCTTTGTCTTATATAATTGGCTTACTTGCAATGATATATATAAATATATATATATATATATATATGAAAAGTCAAAAATTATATATGACAATAAAAAGTTATAAAATTAATTAGTTACTTGCAACAATACTTGTATGCAGGACTAATGATCTAAAGGGACTTTACCATCTGGTCTACCAATACACTCCCAACAGAGTAGTAGGGGGTATCAAGGTGTGGGCCCACTCTACGTCAATGGATTTGGTGAACTGGATCCCTCATGATCTTGCCATCTACCCTTCACAACCTTCTGACATCAATGGCTGTTAGTCCGGTTCTATGACAATTCTCCCGTCTGGTGAACCAGTCGTTCTCTACACAAGCATTGACCCCCAGAAGCACCAAGTCCAAAATCTGGCGATGCCTAAAAACCTCTCTGACCCATACCTTACAGAATGGATCAAGTCACCTCGAAATCCCTTGATGGCACCCATTACAGCTAACCAAATAAATGCAAGCTCATTTAGGGACCTGACCACCGCTTGGTTAGGCCTTGATGGGACATGGAGAGTGATCGTCGAAAGCAAAAGGGACCTTTTGGGATTCTCTATTTGTTCGGTGAAATTTAAATGCAAGTGAACATGTCGAACAAATAATATAATGATAATAAAGATATCGTCCCACGAAGATTGGTGACTACTAAACTAATTAAGTACTAATGATGAATTAATCCTAAAATTTATCTAGCAAATCAAAATATTGTTGAAGATGAATTAAAATTTAAAATTTCTAAAACAAAAACTCAAAACTAATTAAAATTGAATCCAAGTAGAAAAAATCAAGATGAGACACATGTTAGAGCTTCCGATTTCACCATAACTACTAGATATGAATTTCCATAGTTTATGCCTACAAGAATGATATTATCTATGTGATGGTGGAATTTCCTAATTTATTTACTATCCTATGTCTAGGTATAGTAAACCTATTTAGTTCATTAATTCACTATATCTCTATATGTGAATTGAAACAAACCAAATGCATTAGGATCTGTGAATATTCCTGGTTTACAATAAATCTTTCGATCATCTTATCACCAAAAGCCACACAAATAACATGGTATATGTCTATCCATATTTAATTCATGGTTATATATTATAAGAAGCAATTGCATATTATTACCTTTCAGTCTCTAACATACACATCAAATCATTTAAGTGGTGGCCAATCACTTAAAAGTATTAAGCATAATAATATATAACTCACATAAATAAACTATCTTGCAAAACATAAAACTTATAGGATTCACATTATCATAGTTAGGCTACATCTTCGCTCTAACAAAAGAAGTTTAGAACATAATGAAATAATGAGGAAGAACAATAATAAGAAACAAATAAGGCATCTTGAATCCAAGAACAAGAAGTTTGTCACCCTTTTTGTCTTCTCTTCAAGAAATCTTGAATTCTTGGCCTCTTTCTTGAGTTGAATCTTGAATTCTTGACCTCTCTCTTGAGTTGTGCTCAATTTCCTCCTTGGTTTCAGCGGCAACTTCTTTTCTCTTTTGCTTCTCTACCTTCTTCTATGCAGAGCTCTTCCTTTATATAGGGTATGGGATCTAGAACTTTCTCCTTATCCTAATAGCATTGGGTTTTGGATTCCTAATACAATTGGGTTTTAGACTTCTATATTAATTAGGCTTTGGACTCCTAATAAGACTAGGTTTTCTAATTATTTAAAAAACCAATAACAATAAAAATCTAATAACAATTATTCAAAGCCCAAGCCCATCTTGATTTCCTTCACCTTGATAATTTGACCATCTTCTGCCATATAATAAGTATTAGGTTCTCCATGCTTGTTCTTTTTCTTCATGCCTCCTTATGCTACATAAACAAGACAAATTTAAGTAAATAAAGAAGAATTCAAATATTTTCTCACAAACATTAGAGAATTTATTATTTAAATTAGGTAAAATAACTCTATAAAAATAGAGTTATCAACACCCCCAAACTTAACATTTTGCTAGTCCTCGAGCAAAAGTAATAATTTGCATATGCTTTAGACAAAACCCCTTTAAAAAATTCTCCATAATTGCTCAACTTAACAATTCAAAGAAAAATATAGCTTTCATCTAAACACCACAATTGTTTTATAAGATAAGATAGACTCTTAACTATGTTAACCACGTGTGTATGTGTGAGTCCTTATCTTTTCAACTATATGCACTCCAAATAGATCCACATTAATATGCAATCTCTCAAAATCTTTAACCAAACCTCATAGGTTTGCTTTTCATTCCTCTCTCCACTAATGTAGGCTAATCATCTAACCAAGAATCAATAGGACTTTTATAAGCTTATAATGTAAGGCTGGGCTAGGGGTAAGATGAAAGTCATTTAGGCTAAATTCACCCATGAACACATTGCTTTCTAGGATCTAATTTGAGCTTTTGTCACTTCCTTTTTTTGCTTTTTTTTTTTCGCAAATGATCTTTCTATCACCATTTCTCTCATTCCTTTCTTCCCAAAAATACTTGATTTCACTTGGATTTCGACACTCACAAAAGTCACAATCATGCTTGCAATAATAAAGCAAGTAGTAGGACTAGAAATGTAATTATTATAATCTTATTTTTGCTGATGACATCCAACTACTATGCAAAAGCCAATTTCTAAACCTTGAGTGGCTTGAATTTGACAATAAGCACTAAGAGAATTCCATTCTTAGACAAATGTTGCATTTCCTTTCTTTCTTTCTTTTTTTTCTTTTTTTTTTTTGGCATTCACAAAAGCAACATATTATGCTACATAATCATTGCAATCAATATCCTTCCCATATAACATCCTTCCCCTCGACTTCTCTTTCACTCAAATAGACTTATATCCTAAAAATCAACATGTTCAAGGGTGCGGGACGAAAAGATAATTTATCAAAGGCTCAAAGGAATATATATGTGGGTGTCAAAATAAAAAAAATGGATATAAATCAAGGCTCAGCAGGGTGACTGGGGATAAATAAATAGGATGGGCTTGAAAGGCTCAAACGATCCAAAGAATGGCCTAAATCATTTTCTCAATTAGATGCAGCCTAGGATTTCGCCTCAAGAGGAAATCAAACAAATTCTAAGATCCGGGTGAGATATAAGAAAATCACATACTTCACATGAATGTTCTCTAGAAATACACATAATTTAAAAAATGAAGGACTTTTAGTGTTTAATAAATGGATCAACATAATCAGAATCACACTTAACTCACATCACAATTGTAGGTTTGAACAAAATCTATGTCTTCCAAAGAATCGCCAAGAATTCACAATAAGGGATGTAATCATGACATAAGAATTTTTTTTTTTAAATCAGATTTAGGACAAAGGTTCTTTCCCTACCCCCAAACTTGAATGAAGCATTGTCCTCAATGCAAAAAGAAAAGAAAGTAAAAATAAAAGTAAAAGGAATGAGAATACTCCCCTGATTGTAGGTCATATCCACATAGAGCTTTGAGGAGATGGTGGTGACAAAACTTCCAACAACAGAATGAACATAATGCTTGGGTTGCCTCCCAAGAAGCGCTTGTTTTATAGTTTTTAACCAAACTATCTTCAAAGTTATTATTCAAGGAGGGAGAAGATCAAGGGTAGTCTTCTGCATGTTAACTCCCTCGAAGTAAGGCTTCAGATGCTGACCATTCACCTTAAATGTGCCTTGGGTGTCATTTGCAACTTCTATTGCTCCATATGGGAATACCTTAGTGACTATGAAAGGGCCAGACCATCGGGACCGCAATTTACCTAGAAACAATTTAAGACGAGAGTTATAAAGTAATACTTTTTGACCAACCACAAACTCTCTTCTTAATATATGTTTGTCATGCCATCTTTTTGTCCGCTCCTTGTATATTTTGGCATTTTCATAGGCCTCATCTCGTAATTCCTGTAATTCATTCAACTGCAACAATCGAGTTTCACCTGCAGACTGCATATCAAAGTTTAAAAATTTCAAAGCCCAATATGCTTTATGCTCTAATTCTACTGGTAGATGACAAGCCTTCCCAAACACTAGCCTAAAAGGAGACATTCCAATTGGTGTTTTGAATGCTGTTCTATAGGCCCAAAGTGCATCATCAAGTTTCTTTGACCAATCTTTCCTTGAGGCATTCACAGTTTTTTCCAAAATTCTTTTAATTTCCCTATTTGATATCTCAACTTGACCACTAGTCTGAGGGTGATAAGGGATAGCAATCTTATGGGTAACCCCATACTTACCCAAAAGTGCTTCAAATTGTTTGTTGCAAAAATGGGTCCCTCTATCACTTATGATTGCCCTAGGAGTGCCAAAACGGGTAAAAATATTTTTCTTTAAGAATTTAACCACAACCTTAGCATCATTTATAGGCAATGCGACTGCTTCTACCCACTTAGACACATACTCAACAGCCACCAAAATATACATATTTCCATAAGAAGGTGGAAAGGGTCCCATGAAATCAATACCCCAAACATCAAATAACTCACACACAATAACATTGTTTAGAGGCATCTAATGTTTCCTAGAAATATTTCCAGTTCTTTGACATTGATCACATGCAACTACATATGAATATGCATCTCTAAAAAGTGTGGGCCAATAAAATCCAGACTATAAAACCTTAGCTGCAGTTCTGGTGGCACCAAAATGACCACCAGCCTTTCTAGCATGACAATGGTGTAGGATACTAGCCATCTCTTCCTCAGGAACACATCTCCTTATAACCTGGTCTACACATACTTTAAACAAGAAAGGCTCTTCCCAAAAATAATGTTTGAGGTCAAAAAAGAATTTTTTTCTTTGTTGATATGACATTTCAGGAGGAAGAACATTACTTACCAAATAATTGACTAAATCAGCATACCAGGAAATTTGGATGGATTGGAGTGCAAAAATGTTTTCATCAGGAAATTCTTTCATAATTGGTTGAGCTTCTTCCTTCAGATTGGGAATTCTGGACAAATGATCTGCAACTAGATTCTTGGTTCCTTTCTTATCCTTGATCTCCAAATCAAACTCTTGTAGCAAGAGAATCCACCTGATTAACCTAGGTTTTGATTCTTTCTTTTCAAGTAGATACTTAAGAGCTGAGTGGTCAGAATAAACAATAACTTTGGAACCATAGATAAGAACGGAATTTATCAAAAGCAAATACTACAACCAAAAGTTCTTTTTCTGTTGTTGAATAATTTAATTGTGCACCTGATAATGTTCGACTGGCATAGTAGATGGTTTGAAAAACTCCATTCTTCCGTTGTCCCAGAACAGCTCCTACTGCAAAATCACTAGCATCACACATTAGCTCAAAAGGTAAGTCCCATTCTGGTACTGCCATGATTGGTGTTGATATTAACTTTTCCTTTAAAGTATTAAAAGCCTGCAAGCATTCATCAGAAAAGTTATATTTCACATCTTTAACCAACAAACTTGAAAGAGGTCTAGCGATTTTAGAAAAATCTTTTATGAATCACCTATAGAATCCTGCATGCCCTAAAAATCCTCTAACAAGTCTCACTGATGTTGGTGGGGGCAATTTTGCAATGACCTCCACTTTAGCTCGATCAACCTCTAGTCCTTTTTTGGATATCTTATGCCCAAGCATTATTCCTTCCTGTACCATAAAATGACACTTCTCCCAATTCAACACAAGGTTAGTCCCCTCACACCTTTGTAAGACTTTTGCTAAATTATTTAAACAAATGTCAAATGATGGGCCAAATACAGAAAAATCATCCATGAAAATTTCAATAAATTTTTCAACCATATTAGAAAAAATGGCCATCATGCATCTCTGAAAAGTTGCTAGTGCATTACAAAGACCAAAGGGCATTCTTCTAAAAGCAAAGGTACCATAAGGACAAGTGAAAGAGGTTTTCTCTTGATCTTCTGGTGCAATGTGAATTTGATTATACCCTGAATACCCATCAAGAAAGTAATAAAATTTATGTCCTGTAAGTCTTTCTAACATTTGATCAATAAATGGTAAAGGGAAATGATCTTTTCTCGTGGCATCATTCAGTTTTCTATAATCTATACACACATGCCATCCAATAACTGTCCTAGTTGGAATCAGTTCATTATTATCATTTCTTTGAACAGTCATACCTCCTTTCTTTGGCACAACTTGTACAGGACTTACCCAAGGACTGTCTGAGATGGGATAAATGATCCCTGTATCAAGTAACTTGATTACCTCAGCCTTCACCACTTCTTGCATCTTTGGATTCAATCGCCTATGAGGTTGAACAATAGCTTTGTACTGCTCTTCCATCAAAATCTTGTGCATGCAGAGTGAAGGACTAATTCCCTTGATATCAGCTATTTTCCATCCAATTGCTCCCTTATGCTTTTTCAACACTCGAAGTAGTTTCTCTTCCATTGATTCTGTCAAAGAAGAAGATATGATTACAGGCAAAGTAGAAACTTCATCTAAATAAACATATTTCAAATGGGAAGGTAAGGGCTTGAGTTCAAGAGTTGGAGGCTCTTCAATCGATGGCTTAGGTTTTGTCATGTGTTGTCCCAACTCCTTAAACTTTGTTGCCTTTTGCTGTGAATATGGTGGATTTGCTTCCATGAGATTGGCATACTCCTGTATCTCTTCACTTTCAATTTCCTCATTCTTTGGGTGAACCAAGCATGCTTCAAGTGGATCCTTGAAAGCTTTTTCCTGAAAGATCTTATTCACAAACTTATCAATTGTCTCAACCCTAAAGCAAGAACTATCATCAGAAGGATGTTTCATAGCAGTAAAAACATTAAAAGTGACAGAATCATTTTGAACTCTTAAGATTAACTTCCTTTGTTGTACATCAATTAGAGCTCTTCCTGTTGCTAGAAAAGGTCAACCTAAGATAAATGGTACCTCAAGGTCTTCCTCCATGTCAAGTACTATAAAATCTGCAGGAAAGATAAATTTGTCAACTTTCACCAATACATCTTCAATAATGCCCCTTGGATATTTGATTGATCGATCAGCCAATTGTAGGGACACTGTGGTTGGCTTCACTTCACCCATTCCTAATTTCCTGAAAACAAAAAAAGGCATTAGATTAATACTGGCTCCTAAATCACATAATGCCTTATCAAAGTGAGAATCTCCAATAGTACAAGGAATTGTAAAACTCCCTGGATCTTTTAATTTTGGAGGCAGTTTGTTTTGTAAGATGGCTGAGCATTCTTCAGTTAGCTTTACGGTTTCATACTCTTCTAGCTTCCTTTTGTTTTTCAATATCTCCTTAAGAAATTTTGCATAACTGGGCATTTGAGCCAATGCATCTACAAAAGGAATGTTAATATGTAATTTTTTAAATACATCAAGAAAGTTAGAAAACTGCTTATCTATTTTATGTTGTTGGAGTTTCTGAGGAAATGGAACTAGAGGCACATAAGGCTTGGGATTATCAGGGAATAATGTTCTCTTGGTTGCCTCCTCAAGCTGCATGCTAACATTTTCTTCCTTATCCCTGACACTTTCCTTCTCAACGTCATTTTTTCCCACTTGTTTGCCATTTCTTAGGTTTATTGCCTTAGCATCTTCTATAGGATTCTTCTCTGTGCTGCTAGGCAAGGAACCTTGTTGTCTTCCAGAAATCATATTAGCCAACTGACCTATTTGCACCTCTAAATTTCGAATTGAAGCTTCTTGGTTTTGCATTCTTGTTTCGTTGTTTTGTAACATCTTGGCAACCATTTCCTCTAAATTAGGCTTCTTTTTTTCTGGTTGCCTAAACCCTGGTGGTGGCCTCATTGCATTAGAATTACTCCATGAAAAATTTGGGTGGTTACGCCATCCCGAATTGTAAGTGTTGGAGTATGGATTATTTTGTGGCCTACTTGAATTTCCAACATAATTAGCATCTTCACTACCCTAAGCAAAGGTGTTATCTAACTGACACTCTATGCTCGCATGTCCTCCACCACAATGATCACATACTATGTTTTGAATCCTCATGACTAGAGCATTCAAGTTATCTATCTTTTTGTTGAGTTTATCAAACTGTGCATAAATTGCAGTGAAAGCATCCACTTCATGAATTCCACTAGCTTTCCTTACTGGTAGCCTTTTAGTAGGCCATTGATAACTATTGTTTGCCATTTCTTCCAAAAGATCATATGCTTCTTCTGGTGTCTTATTGTTCAAAGCCCCTCCTGCAGCTGCATCAAGCATAAAATGAAAATTTGTACTAGACCCATTATAAAAAGTTTGTACCTGTAACCATTTGGGTAGTCCATGTTGTGGACATTTTCTTAAAAGCTCCTTGAATCTTTCCCAAGCTTCATATAATGATTCATTCTCCATCTGCATAAAAGCGGTAATATCGTTACGCATTTTTACAGATTTTTCTGGAGGAAAGAACTTACTAAGAAATTTCTGAGCCAAATCATCCCATGTTATAATTGATCCTGCAGGAAGAGAAGAAAGCCAACTTTTAGCTTTGTCTCTTAAAGAAAATGGGAATAGCCTTAATCTAACAGCATCATCTGTGACCCCATTGTATTTAATCATGTCACAGATTTCAAGAAAAGCATCAATGTAAGCATTTGGATCATCATTTGGTAGCCCATAAAATTGCACGGAATTTTGAAGCATCTGAATGAGTGCTGGCTTGATTTCAAAGTTGTTTGCTTGAATTGCAGGCCTTTTGATGCTTGATGTGGCACCCTGAACTGTTGGTGCAACATATTCTTTTAGAATCTTGCGTGGATCATCATTCTCTGCCATTTTTGTAGCTTCACTTCTTTGTTCTCTTAGCTCCTTTCGTTGCTTTCTGACTGTGCGTTCAATTTCTGGATCAAGATTAACAAGTTGTTCTCTTTGGCTACAGGTCATGCACATCTGTAACAATCCTGAAAAGTAGCAACTAAAAAAAATGATTGATTTTTTTAAATTAATTTTTTTAATGTAAAAATAACAATAATAAAGCAAAGCAAAAATAAAATCTGACAAAACAAAAAAAATCATTTTTTTAAAAGAAAATAAAAACTAGATTAAACTTAGAATTATTCGGTATTAATATTAATGAGTAGTAAAACAACCAATCCCCGGCAACGGCGCCAAAAACTTGTTCGGTGAAATTTAAATGCAAGTGAACATGTCGAACAAGTAATATAATGATAAAAAAGATATCATCCCACGAAGATTGGTGACTACTAAACTAATTAAGTACTAATGATGAATTAATCCTAAAATTTATCTAGCAAATCAAAATATTGTTGAAGATGAATTAAAATTTAAAATTTCTAAAACAAAAACTCAAAACTAATTAAAATTGAATCCAAGTAGGAAAAATCAAGATGAGACACATGTTAGAGCTTCCGATTTCACCATAACTACTAGATATGAATTTTCATAGTTTATGCCTGCAAGAATGATATTATCTATGTGATGGCAAAATTTTCTAATTTATTTACTATCCTATGTCTAGGTATAGTAAACCTATTTAGTTCATTAATTCACTATATCTCTATATGTGAATTGAAACAAACCAAATGCATTAGGATCTGTGAATATTCCTAGTTTACAATAAATCTTTCAATCATCTTATCACCAAAAGCCACACAAATAACATGGTATATGTCTATCCATATTTAATTCATGGTTATATATTATAAGAAGCAATTGCATATTATTACCTTTCAGTCTCTAACATACACATCAAATCATTTAAGTGGTGGCCAATCACTTAAAAGCATTAAGCATAATAATATATAACTCACATAAATAAACTATCTTGCAAAACATAAAACTTATAGGATTCACATCATCATAGTTAGGCTACATCTTCGCTCTAACAAAAGAAGTTTAGAACATAATAAAATAACAAACCAAAGCAATAATAGAAATTAAGCAAAACATCTTAAATAAAAAAACAGGAAAGTTGTCACCACACTGTCTTTTCTTTAAGAATTCTTTACAGAATTCCTACAATTCAAGAATGATAAGAAGTAGAGGGAAGCTTTTGCGCCTATATTTCTCTTTTTCTTTCTTGGTTTTCTCTTTCTTCTCTCACTTTTTCTCTCTCCCTTGATTGGTTTCGGCAGTGGCTTCTTCTTCTTTTCTCTCTCTTCTCTCTTGTGCGGCCCCTTCTCCCCTTTTAATTCACGATTCCTTTGCCTTTTTATGCTATCTTGGGACGCATGCCCTAAGATTCTCCCTTAGTAATTCACTTTTTTGTCTCTTTTCCTTTATTTCCTTTCTTGTCATTTTTTGTCCTTTTCCTCCTCTTTTGCTACGTTATACGCTGCCTCCTCTTTTCTTCTTTTGACTTCTTTTTCTTTCTTTGTCTTCTTCACGTGCCTTTTTGTAACTTTCTCTTCCTTTATTTCTTTTGCTCTTTTGGGGTTTGCTGCATAAATAACACCAATTTACATAAATATATCAAAACTTAAATATTATCTTATAAAACTTGTATTATTTATATCCTAAAATAGTCAAAATAACTCTATAAAAATAGAGTTATCATTGATGTTGAGATTTCGTTCGGCGTAAGTGAGTTGGAAGAAGTAGAAGTCCTGGATCCGAGTTGGACCAATCCACAGCTGCTTTGCAGCAAAAAAGGGGCATCAGTCAAAGGAAGGGTAGGACCATTTGGGCTGCTGGCATTGGCTTCAAAGGGGTTGCAGGAATACACCGCAGTGTTTTATAGAATATTCAAAGGCCAAGACAAATATGTGGTGCTAATGTGCAGTGATCAAAGCCGGTAATGTTTATCAGTCTCTCTACCCCTGCCCTCAATATCTTACCAAACATTCAAAGTTTAGAACTTATTTTGTTATTGTTTTCTGTGGATGATAGTTCCTCGTTGAATAATGATAACGATAAGACTACTTATGGGGCCTTTCTGGATGTGGATCCTGTTCGTGAAAAGTTATCAATTCGAAGCTTGGTGAGTTTCTTTGCGCTTTGTACATGCTATTTTAATCTTATGTACTCATAATATGAATGCCAACTTTTTCTTAACAATCATAGCCTCCCCACTTGTCGCATTCAAAGGAAACTTCCGGACGTTTAAAAGCCTTACCTACCAAAATAGTAGTAAAAACTTCAAACTCCGACCCTTATGTTTCCCATAGCCACTGGGATATTGCATGATGAACTTTCTCCCCACCATCTTATCCTTTATTCATAATGAAAAGGATAAAATGTGAAGCAGATGATATTGAACACTTAGTCTTATATTAGAAAGATTGACATTTGTTAAGTATCTTATAAACCTTGAATAATATTTTTTCTTTTCTCTTTTAAAAACCATTTGAAAAGAGGTGAAGTTGAGTTTTCAAGAAATAAAAAATAGTCAAGTGGAAGTCTCTCAAAATTGAAAGGAGTTTGGTGCTCATTCCCCTTTTTTTTTTCTCCTTTCTCTTTCTAATGGTTGAAATATGACCTTATCGAATGCAATAAATAAAGATTCATCTCCAAGTTGAAATCATTTCATTGCTTTTATTTTCATTCCTCAAAAGATGGACTCCATGCGTAATATTAAATAGAAGATTTGTAGAAGCTAAAAGATTATTGCCAGAAATAAAGTTTTGCTTCTGGCATAACCTTATTTCGAAACTTTTCGGCCCCCACTTTTGAGGAGTCTTTTGCTTAGAAGTCTTCTTACTAAAGAACGAAAACCGCACACAACTGCATGCTAGTCGTTCATGCAGCTATCCGTCCACACGAGCATTGCATCATGTCCTATTCTAATTTGTTGGTTTCGTACTCCTTAATATGTGTAGGTATATGCCTTTACACTGATTCCTCCTTTGACCCAGTTCATGCTTTATATTATACCTTTGTCCTAATCCGGTTGGTGTTTATCCGTTTCCACAGATTGATCATTCTGTGCTAGAGAGCTTTGGTGGAGAAGGTAAGGTATGCATCACGGCCAGAGTTTATCCCACATTGGCAATTGGTGATGCGGCCCACTTTCATGTTTTCAACAATGGCAATGGGAGTGTTAAAATCAACAGTTTTAGTGCTTGGAGCATGAAGAAGGCCCATATCAATTGAAAGTTGAAAGTCTAAACTCGCTTGAAAGCGTGGAGGAAGCTCCTATTTTATATCTCAGAATAAAGCATCTCCTCTGTCCTTTTCCCTTGATGTGGTAGTTTATTCAAAAATTGTTCCCTTCTCTACTGGGGATGGTGGGTGTATATATATATATATACACGCACTAGAAATACAAGTCTACGAACATTATATGCAAGTAAAGTTTAAAGTACACATTAAAGCAACTACCTCCCTTTGTGTGCGAGGAGCATCGTAGAGAGCGGATGGGCCGCGTTGACCGTCCAGCGACTGCAGATCCATTCTTGTCCCGTGACTTGAGGAGGTTCTGAGTTCATGATTATTATGTTTGACGACTGGGGAGTTCTTGTATCGAGGAGCATCTTGTGGCATGTCAGATTGCTTGGTACGATTGTGGAGCCTTGGACGGAGCGGAGTGATGCGTCACTGTCAAGGGTCTCAGTGCCTACTAGAGAGCCTTTTTCTGTGACAGATAGAGCCACAGGTTCAATACGTCATAGCTAGGTGGCAGGTGGTTGTTTGGGACTGACTGGCATCCAAAGTGACGGAGGTCGCAGCCGGCGGGCACAAAACCACGTCTGTTCTTTATTTATATATTTTTTAATAGAAATCTAAATTTGTGCAATGTACAAAAATTTAAAATTTAAAGACACATTTTAACTTTATAAAAATTATAAAAAAAATTAAAATTAAAATTTTTTAAATTTCACTTAAAATAATATTTTTATATAAAAAACTTATATTTTAAAATAAAAAAATCTCTCATTCATATAATTTTTTTATTTTAATCAATATAATTAAAATATTAACTATTTCATTTTAAAATTATCTTTTATTTCAATCTACTTATTATGTTCTTTTCATTGGTTTTAGTAATGGGCATCTCGAGTACGCTCTAATTATATATTTCTTCTCGGGGTGTCCTAGTTTCCACAATCTTCTTTAGATTGCAAAGGTAAATTTTGTGAGGGGTTATGTTTGTGTGTTTTGTAGGTAAGGAGGTCTCATATCATGATGGATTAAGGGTGTCACGGGTCCAACGCAGCTACAAGTACTTATGTTTGTATTTATAAATTTTGGGATATAATATATAATAGGGCTTGAGATCGAAGGGTAGCTTCGGTACTAACTCTTGTAGTAAGGGTCTTTTTGTACTTTACTGCCACTAAAACAGCCAACGGTAAAAGGGGAATTGGGGATGAGGGTTACGGGGACTGTTATCTTGAATCATGAATAGAAAGGTGCAGTGTCCCTTGATGTTGAGGTTGTAGCGTCCCTTAGATGCTATATTGTATCTTGTTCTGGAATCATTGATCGATACAGGAAAAAGAAACCTTTTCGGGGTCTTGACCTTCCACTCCAGGTTCTAGATTTGGATTCCTCTAGGAGAGATTCTGACTACGACAAATTGGTATCGAACATGGCAGATCTTGCTTTGGCCCGACTGGAAAAGGAGTTGGAAAAAGGTTCAAGGAGGAGATGGACCATCATTTCAAAGAAGTCATGGAGAACATGTAGAAGATGTTTGTCATGTGGGGAGGGAAATCCGACAAGAATACTCACGAGGAAGGCTCTAGCTCTAATCGTCGGGAGAAGGATATCAATAAAGAATCTAAAGATGGCCAATTTGAAAATCAACATTGGCAAAACAAACTGAAAAATATATGGTTTGATTTTCCAAGGTACGAAGGGGGATCTGACCCTACGGGATGGATCTCACGAGCCAACAAGTTTTTTCGCTACCACCACACACATGACAAAGACAAGGCAGAAATTGCGTCGTGGCATCTGGATGATGATGCAGAGGCCTGCTTCAAGTTCTTGCAGAGGAAGTGTAGAGAGCAGCCGGTAACGTGGACACTATTCACTCGCGAGTTGCTCTTAAGGTATGGTCAAACTTACCATGGAAATTTCTTTTTAGATCTCATGTGACTCCAACAAATAGGGTTTGTAGAAGAGTACCAGGCTAAGTTTACAAAACTATTGCTTAGAGTAAATCAAATGCCAATCGAACAAGAGATAGCTATGTTTCTGTTTGGGTTGAAAAAAAAGCTTA
Source organism: Casuarina equisetifolia (assembly GCA_028551475.1). Lineage (NCBI taxonomy): Eukaryota > Viridiplantae > Streptophyta > Magnoliopsida > Fagales > Casuarinaceae > Casuarina > Casuarina equisetifolia. The sequence continues at coordinate 1,594,570 of CM052355.1, forward strand.
TGAAAAAAGTTTTTTCGAGGAGACCTGCTAGTTTGACAGAGGCTATTAGTTTGGCACGGATATTTGAAGAGGAAGTTAAGGTGGCTAGAAAAGAAGGACCTTTAGCCTTGAAAGAAGTCGGAAACACCAACAATAAGTGGAATAAGGGGGCTGGCCAGTCAAGTAATACTAAGCGATTAACTCTTAAAGAGGTACAAGAGCGGAGAGAAAATGGTCTTTGTTTTAATTGTGACGAAAAATATACAATGGGGCATCGTTGCAAGAATAAGCTCTTTGTGTTGTTGGGGGAGGATGTGGATGATGATAATGAGAGTGTTGTGCCAGAAATGGAAGAACCCGATAAAGAACAATTTTAGGAGGAACCTGAGGTTTCCTTAAAAGCTATGAATGGTTCAACTACAACTCAAACTATGAGGGTGATTGGGTACATTAACGAAAAAAAAAAAAAAGAACAAGATTTGTATTCTTTCATGTGGGGTTGGCCAAGAAGTTAGGATTAGAACCAAAGGATGACAATCCTCTAGGTGTGGTAGTGGCAAATGGCGATAAATTAACCAGTGAAAGGCTATGCAGGAACGTGCTAGTTTGGGTGCAAGGTTGGAAGTTCATATGTGATTTTTTCTTGCTGGACATACCCAGGACAAAGGCAATTTTAGGTGCAGGTTGGTTAGAAACACTTAGACCTATTATGTAGGATTTTGCAGAACTTCAAATGGGGTTTACAGTGGGCAACAAAACAATATATTGGCAGGGGATTAAGACAGGAAAAAGTTACTTGTTGGATGATAAGAAGTTTAACAAGGAATTAAAAAGTATGAGAAGTGGAGTCTTACTGTAGATTCAACTAATGTAGGATGTAGTAAGAGACATGGAAGGGGAGACAGAAGTATGTTGTAAGCTTGAGTCTACTTCCGACCAACCATTAGGGGAGGAAATCAAGGAGCTGTTAGAGGAATATAAAACAATCTTCGAGGAACTAACAAGTCTTCCACCTCCTAAAGAGCATAATCATCGGATTCCTTCAAAGGAAAATAGTGAACCCATCACCTTAAAACCCTATAGATATCCCCACTACTAAAAGAATGAGTTGGAGTTAATGGTTAAATAGTTGTTAGATGCAGGAGTAATTCGACCTAGCATTAGTCCATACTCAACCTTGGTTTTGCTAGTTCGAAAGCATGACGGATCATGGAGACTATGTGTGGACTATTGGGACTTAAATAAACAGACTGTTAAGGATCGCTTCCCAATTCCCACAGTAGAAGAATTAATGGGTGAGCTATTTGGAGCTAAGTATTTTACAAAATTGGATTTGAGGTCCAGCTATCAGCAAATCAGAATGCATCTAGGAGACATTTACAAGACTGCCTTCCAAAATCACCAAGGGCATTATGAGTATTTAGTTATGCCGTTTGGGTTATGTAATGCTCCCTCATCGTTCCAAGCTTTAATGAACTCAGTCTTTAAGGAGTATCAAAGGAAGTTTGTCTTAGTATTTTTTAATGACATACTCCTTTATAGTGGGACTTGGCAGGATCACTTGGAACATGTGAAAGAAGTGTTTGGACAACTAAAGGCGCATCAATTATTTGTTAAAAAGAGTAAGTGCTCATTTGGACAGCAAAAGGTTAAGTAATTGGGGCATGTAATCAATGCAGTCGGGGTAGCTGTGGATGCATAAAAGGTTAAAAACATGCAAGATTGGAAGAGACCTACAAACTTAAAGGAATTAAGAGGCTTCCTTGGGCTCATAGGATACTATAGGAGATTCATTAAAGGTTATGGCAACATTGCTTACCCTCTCACAACCTTGCTAAAGAAAGATAACTTCTTGTGGAACCCAGATACAGAATTAACCCTCAAGAGGTTGAAAAGAGCATGGTAACAGCCCTTGTTCTAGCAATGCCAAACTTTGATCAAGATTTCATCTTAGAGTGCGATGCCTCTGGTGCTACCATAGGAGCAGTATTATCGTAAGAAAGACACCCAATAGCATTTTTCAACAAGGTACTTCAAGGAAAAAATGTTTTACTCTCCACTTACGATAAAGAACTCTTAGCGATAGTGATGTCAGTGAACGAATGGAAAAGTTATTTGTTGGGAAGGAAGTTCATAGTGCGCACAGATCAAAAGAGCCTGAAACATTTGTGGGATCACAAAATAATTACACTTGCCCAGCAAAAATGGTTAGTGAAATTAATGGGATTTGAGTTTAACATCGAGTACAAACCCGACAAGGACAACAAGGTGGCAAATGTGCTCTCACAAAAGGTTACTGGGGAATCAGATTTAGGCAAAGAAGTAAAACTTGGGCTACACTTGTTACTTGAATCAGAAGGCACCCTGCTAGCTTGCTCAACCCCTATGCCAAAATGGATAGAGCCAATCCAAGAAGAAACAAAGGAGGATCCCAAGATGCAAGAGTTAGTTAAGCAGATTCAAGGTGGAAAGGTTGGAGCACGGTGGCAATATCGGAATGTGTTGGTTTTTTACAATAACAAGTTGTATTTGAGCCTTCATTCATAATTATCTCAACCACTAACTGAAGAAATACACACTGCATGTCATGAAGGAGTGCATAGGACATTGCAGAGGGTTAAGGAAACTTTTTTCTAGGTTAAGATGAGAAGAATGGTTCAACAGGTTGTGCAAGAATGCACCATATGCCAGAGAAATAAAGGGATGAATACATTGCCAACAGGGTTAATGCAGCCACTACCAGTACCTAAGGAAGTATGGTTAGAAATTTCTATGGATTTTGTAGAAGGATTACCTTCCTTTAAAGGGAAAACATGTATCTTCGTTGTGGTTGACCGTTTATCGAAAATGGCACACTTCATTGCACTTAGCCATCCCTACACTACAGTGACTGTGGCAGAGGCCTTCTTCCAAAACATTTACAAGCTATATGGAATGCCAAAGAAAATAGTGTCAGATCGAGACCTAGTGTTTACTAGTTTGTTATGGAAAAAGCTCTTCAACCTACAAGGAACTCGCTTAAATTACTCTACAGCGTATCACTCACAGTTAGATGGGCAAACGGAAGCAGTGAATCGTGTTATGGAGATGTACCTTCAATGTTTTACTGGAGATCAACCCAAGAATTGGGTGAAATGGCTACCGTGGGCTGAGTTGTGTTACAATACCAGTCTTCACGGGTCCTTGGGCAAAAGTCCTTATCAGGTGGTGTATGGTAGGGACCCTCCTACGTTGTTGGATTATATCCCTGGAGCTACATGCGTGGAGGCCGCTGAGAAGGAGTTGTTAAGTAGGGATGAAGTGATAAAAAGGCTTAGAGAGAAGCTGATGGAGTCCCAGGACCGCATGAAGAAAGTCTATGACAAGGGTAGAACAGATCGGGAGTTCCAAGTGGGTGAGCACGTATACTTGCGCCTACAACCATACAAATAGTTGACTGCCGCAATGAGGCAAAATCAAAAGTTGTCCCCTAAATACTTTGGACCCTTTGAAATCCTGGAAAGGTGTCATCAATCCCTACCAAGTCTTTGAACGTAGTTCGCTTTATCTCTTCTCTATTCAGCTTACTTTCCAGCTGCAGTCCAGCTTTCAAAACACGGCTAATGTACCTAGCATTTACCATTTGATCACCGAAACGAGGCATACAAATCATGGGAACCCCCTCAGAAATACTCTCCAGCGTAGAATTCCAACCACTGTGACTCCAAAATGCACCAACCGCAGGATGGGCGAGCACATCCTGCCCGGGAGCCCATTTGATAATGTGTCCCCTTCCATTCAAAGTCTCCAGGAACTCACTCGGCAGTGGCTCAAGCCACTCCGAGCCGCGGACTGATCCAGGTCGAACCACCAACAAGAATGGCTGCTTGCTATTTGCCAGGCCCCAAGCTATCTCCATAAATTCCGCTTCACTTAATGCTACTAGGCTCCCAATGCTTGCATAGATTACTGAATTAGGTGCTTGTTTGTCTAGCCAGGAAATGGAACTCCGGTCTTGGGTTAATAAGCTACTTGAAGAAGAGGCAGAAGAGTATTTGTGAAATGGGCCTACTGGGAAGATTGGAACTCGAAATTCCTGCCAGAGAGTGACTAGTCCTGACTCTTCAAGATCTTCAAATGAGTTCCAAATGACTCCTGAAGCAGCTTTCTTTTGACTGACCATGCCAGCTACAACTTCATACAACATTTCGGGGTCATCGGTATTTATCACCGGGAGGTCTTTCACTTTGAAAGGTGGAAGTTCTACCACTGTCTTCTCTAACTGGGAATCTGATTTGAAATAAAATTAAAATTAAATAAAAAGATATATAACTCGAGAATCAGCCTTGGAGTATTTTATATTTATATTTATTAACAATATCAACATCTCAAAAGAAAATGGGTATTACACTCAATGTGTAAGTTTTGGACAGCCAATAGCTAATGATTAGACTACTCACTTATTAACAACATCTCTAAATAGATCATCTGAATCAGTGAATAGTTCCACTACAGTAATCATGTTCAATTTTGCATTGGATTGGACCCTGGTAGATTACCAAGTATTATCTCACCTATATGTTGCCTCTATATTAAAGGTAAAGTCAGCAAAACATACCTTGTACAGGAAGGTATTCCCTTTCTCTGAGAAGTGGAAATGCAGCGAAAAGAATATAGGTGAAAACACTACTGGCCCTTAAAACGATCCTTGGGAGCTTGAGGCTGTCAGCGACAGCTTGTGTGAAGTATAAGACAGAATCTGTGATTAAGCAGGAAATAGGCTCCTCTGAGACATCAGACAAGAGCTTCGACAAGCAGTCCCGGAAAGGCTCTACACATTTGATGTCGAAGAGTTTTAGAAGAACGACAAGATCTGATGTAGAGGCATCGCTTTCCGATATTCCATCGGGAAAGGAGTGGAAGGTGAAGTTGGGATGGCGGGAAAGGTTGGTAGAGTTAAAGTTCATGTGGATGATGGTGACGGAGAAGCCTTTGGAGTGTAGGATGTCCGCGAGCTTTAGTATGGGGTTTAAATGGCCTTGAAGTGGCATCGGAAACAGAGCTAACCTGAGGCCCTTTCTTTGCTCCATTTGTGTCTCTATGTGGTTCTCGGCTTGATTTCTTCTCGATCCAACACTTCATATACTAAAACCTATGATTTCAGAGTGTAAATTAGTTCTGAAAACCACAGGGAAAGATCATTTACAAATGCAGGCAGTCCTGTAATTGCGCAAAGACACTGATCTGCCTTCTTATTTGATAGCACAAACTTGGACCACAATATTTGTCAAAAGTTAGTGTCTTCCACGTTGTCCACTTAGACCTTAGCTTTCACGTCTAGAACTAAATAGTCTGTGCAGAGATCAAGAGGTATAAAATATTGCATGAGCAGTTAAACAAATCTACACAACCCTTTCTTGTCTCCTGTTTTCTTCCAATTGTTCTACGGAATTAAGTGGGAAGATGATGACATCCTGGGACCCTTTGTCTTCTTACAACAAGTATCTTAGAAAGGCCAGTGGTAGAACTTCCACCTTTCATAGTGAAAGACCTTCCAGTGATGAATACTAATTATCCCGCAATGCTTATATTACAAAGTTATAGCAGCTATAGCATCAAAATAAATATAACAACACAAAGAAAAGCAAACTTGACTTATAAAAAAGAAAAAAAAAAGACAAGTACAGCTTAATCAACCATCCCATAAATGGATAGCATACATGCTAAAAGTAAATAGACATGCACTCGACTAAAACCCCTTACTTTAAAAATGTCTTCTTTCTGTCGACCCTGTCTCATCTTTTCCCATATTCATTGACCTTAAGTCCTCAGTCAAACGGTCCAAATTACGGTAAGAGGACCCACCTTCGCTCACACTTTGTCTTGCCAACCTAGACATTTCAGCGGTTGATTTCGTGAACTCCTCTCTCTTCTCCCCCATCAGGTCATTCACCATCTTTTCCACAGTTATCCGATCAGCGCCATCCTTCATGTCCATCCCAAGCTTCCAAACCTCACTCACGAACCTACTATTCACTAGCTGATCGCCAAGGAAAGGCCAGCAGATCATGGGCACCCCAGCCACAATACCCTCTAACAGTGTGTTCCAACCACAATGCATTAAAAATGCACCGACGGCCGGGTGGTCCAGGACCTCCAATTGTGGCGCCCATCCCACTATACAGCCCCTCTCCTTAGTCGCCTCTGCTAGCTCTGCTGGAATCTGATCCTCACCATATGTTTCGTTCACCAAGCTCGGCCGTATGACAAGCAAGAACCGCTTCTTGCTGTTGACCAAACCATACCATAATTCTGTCAGCTCATTCTTTGTCATAATCACAAAGGTTCCAAAGCTAACGTAAACCACAGACTTCAATGGCTGAGCGTCGAGCCACGTCATGCAGCTCCTGTCCAATTCCAAGACGCTGTTCGAAGACTGAGACTCAGAGTGTGACGGTGATCCTTTGGCTTCAAGTCGGACATTCAGGTGCGCGTGGAGAGGTCCAATGGAGTAGACCTTTTCGGGACAGTGTGGGAGCATTCGGGATAGTATAGGTCCTTCGAGGTCTTCAAACGTGTTGAGTATGAGCCCGTGCGCTTGAGGGATTCTTTGGAACGCGGTAATAAGGAAATGGAGAATCCAGTTGGGCAGGTTGCTGTCTCGACAGGGACTTGGAAGGTCTCGGCATCGAAGAAAACTTTCCATGCCAGGCACGGTTGTGATGAGGCGGTCCATATCATCGTTACCTGGATTGTTTGGCATATAAAAATACGATTGGTAATTACTGTAAACACCAGTCTGGTCACTACCAAACTAGCTTTCCTAATATGTCTTTTGAGAAAAGTTTAAGTGGACCATGTAAACCCTTGGCCTTTCAATTGTTTAACAATATCATATTCTTTCAAGAAAGGGTAAATAAGTCACATCATACGCCGAAAGTCTGGTTAACAAGTGGAGGGATAAACTCACATATAATGAAAAATTTCAATTTACACCTTAGCAATACAAAAATATAAGAATTTCAACCCGTAGTATCATTTATATGTTAACATGTCCCCTCACTATAATGATGTAACAAGACCATTATATAATGCTACTTTTTGTATGGATTAAGCTTCAATAGTCCATAATGGTGCTAAGAAATAATTTGAACTCTTATATCATGTAAATATATTCATATGTTACCTCTAAAGTGGACTAAAAAATTGAAGGTTCAAATCCACATATAACCAATAATTTTAACTGATATCTTACTAAGGTGGAACTAACATTCATTGAAGGAAACCTAAAAGTCAAAATCCATTATAGGCTTCAAACACTAGAAACTTCTCTGTAAATTCGCAAAGTAATGCTACTATGGGGGGAAAAAATAGTACCTCTAATAGGAAGTTCGCCGGCTTCAATGATATTAGGGACACAAAAGTGTGTCCATATGGAGCAGATACTGAAGACTTCAAAATAAATAACTGGAATCTGGAGCTCATTAGCCACGTCACTGGTCAAACCGCCTATAATGTTATCAACTACGATGCAAGTCACGGATGACCTGGTATCCGAACTAAACTGATTTGAAACCAGCATCTCTCTGAGAAGTGGCTTAGTTTTTGAAATTAACGAGTCACTAATCTCCATCATGAATTCAGCTGATCGAGGGTGATCGGTTGGAAGGCCATCGGAGATGGTCTTGAACTGGAATCCAGGATACGCAGATAAACGGTCTCGAAGATCAGTACACTTACCGTGGATGAAATCGGTGTTGAGGAAGGTGACATGGAGGCCGGCAAGGCTAAGAAGCTCAGCTAGCTTGAGCATGGGGATGACATGTCCCATAGCCGGAACGGGAAAGAGAAGAACATGAACCGGCTCTTGTCCTTTTTGTTCCATTCGACCTTGTGGTTTTGACGCGTAGTTGCAGATATGTGCAGGCCCAATCACCTGACGGAAGCGCTTTCTTTGGTTGCAATTTTGATTTTGGTAGGTCTTGCGTCGGTGGCCTCGACGAAGAAATATTAAGAGAGAGTATTTGGAGCTCGAGACTGGTGCAAGTTGCTGACAGAGGAAACAGAAGCTCCTCCGTGGAGTTTCATGTGTGGGTAAGCGTCTTCATCAACTTTAAATCCCACTTTGACATGCTCCGAGGAATGATAACCCTTTCCTCACGAAAGACTCACTTCAATAAACTTTTATCCCATTAGTTGATGAAGAACAAATTTCAATAAATTAATCAGGTTTCGTTGATATTTGATAACTACGAGGAGTTCTAGAAATCTCTGTTCTTTTGATATAAAAAAGCTGTAGTGTGATTTAAGTTCAGAAAGCCACGTTAAAAAGTATATACCTAAAACGTCATATCTTTTGTTGACACCACGGTTCCCTCTTTGTCTTTGATTTTGACTATTCTTACTATGACACAACAGCACGATTCAATTATTTCGCAGATGAAGAATTTTTAAGGATTCCAAACGCTTTGTCGCACCATTTTATTACCATTTTACTCACGACAGTGAATCAGTACAGTAAAACGATTTAGTGAAAACAATAGTCTCTGCGGTTGTTTTGGCTCAAAAGCTACGAGTGACTTTGTTGAAGATTATGTACGCAGTATCACATTATTATTATCCTCTAGGTAGAATGATAGCACTTTTCTCTGTTAATAAAAAACAAAATTTCAACAAACTAATCAAGTTTTGTTGATATTTGATAACTTTTATTTATTTATAAAAACATGGATCTGAGTCCTGATATATTTAATTAAAATAAACAAGATTGAAGTAATAATCATATCTTGTGCGAATGAAGTGAAGAATATATAAAACTAATTCTTGAAAAACAAAATTGAGAAATTGACATATCAGGTTCTCAACTAAAAAGTGCATGTATTGAAACATAAATATAAAGGGTCTCACAAAAGTGTAATCCAATAAAGAGCTATAATTCTCTAGACTAAATTGATTGATCGTGAAAGCTATGAGAGTTTTAAATATTCGATAACTATGAGAGTTCTAGAAATCACTGTCCGACATCTTAGTTGTAATTTAATAATCTTATAATTCGCATCTGACGAATAACAGTGTGCAGGTGAAGTGTATCTGTCAAAGCAATTTTTACTCGACGAAAACCGATCATTAAAAATTCTATTTAAGCTCAATCTCAAACAACGTCACAGTCATGGAGACCCGTTGTGCATGGTTTTTGACTAATACACCACAGCTCCTTCTTGTCAATAAGACACCACATCACGTACCATTTTTGTACTATTTTATTCATGATAATGAATCTGTATGGAAAAATAATAGTTCCTGTGGTTGTTTCGACCTAGAAGCTTCTTTTTGTAATTAGTGGTCTCGTTGAAGATTATTTATGCAGTTTACCATTATTATCGTACCTTTGCAGTGCTTGAATTTCTTTTTGTATAATTTTGTTAAAAAAAATTAATGCTTATTTTGTGTTTCATTAAAGTATCTAGAAATCGTTGTTCAACAAATTAATCAGACTTCATTGATGCTCGATGATTACGCGAAGTGCTGGTTTCAAACTTTTCAGAGAGATGCTGGTTTGAAAGCAGTTCAACTTAAACGGTCAACCACCGGTGACTTGCATCATAGTTGATAACGTTATCGGCGATGTTACTAGTAATGTGGCTAAGGAGCTTCGGATTCCAGTTATTCATTTTCAAACCTTAAGCGCCTGCTCTGTCTGGATTACGTTTTGTGTTCCTGACATCATTGAAGCTGGCGAGCTTCCCATTAAAGGTATTTTTCCTGTTTGCAAATTCACAGAGCAGTTTGTTTCTTAAAAATTTGGGGTTCGGAGTCTTAAGATCCAGATCCTTTTAAGCTATTGTAGCTCATAATAATTTAATATTTGTTCTACTCACATTTAAAGCCCTCTATCAACTGGTTTCTCGTGAGGGTAAAGAATGATGATAGGAGTACAGTAAACTGTGTTCTATAATCTTATGTTTCATTGAAGTATCTATCTTATTCACCATCTGGTACACAATCAAGGTAATGATGATATGGACCGCCTAATCACAACTGTGCCTGGCATGGAAAGCTTCCTCCGATGCCGAGACCATCCAAGTTCCTGTCGAGACATCGATCTTTCCAACCGGACTCTTCATGTCCTTGTTACCGAGTTCCGAAGAACCCCTCAAGCGCATGGCCTCATACTTAACACCTTTGAAGACCTCGAAGGGACCGTAGAATCTCATATGCGCAATCACTGTCCCAATGTCTACACCGTTGGGCCTCTCCACTTGCACCTAAATGTCCGACTTGAAGACAAAGGACCGCTGTCACTATCTGAGTCTCAGTCTTCGAACAGCCTATTTGAATTGGACAGGAGCTGCATGACGTGGCTTGATTCTCAGCCATTGAGATCTGTGGTGTACGTAAGCTTTGGAAGTTTAGCAGTTATGACAAAGGACCAGCTGATGGAATTTTGGCATGGATTGGTTAACAGCAAGAAGCGGTTCTTGTGGGTCATAAGGCTCGACATGGTGGACGGAAAATGTGGGGAGGGTCAAATTCCGACGGAGCTGGTGGAGGAGACGAGGGAGAGGGGGTATACAGTGGGTTGGGCCCGCAAGAGGAGGTCCTGGCCCACCCGGCCGTCGGTGCATTTGTTACTCACAGTGGTTGAAACTCAACCTTAGAGGGTATAGTTGCCGGGAAGCCCATGATTTGCTGGCCTTTCTTTGGAGATCAGCAAGTAAATAGTAGGTTCGTGAGTGAGGTTTGGAAGCTTGGAATGGACATGAAGGACGTCTGTGATAGGGTTATTGTGGAAAAGATGGTGAATGATGTGTTGGTAGAGAAGAGGGAGGAGTTCATGAAATCAGCAACTGAAATGTCTAGATTGGCAAGACGAAGTGTGGAAAAAGGTGGGTCCTCTTACCGTAGTTTGGACCATTTGATCGAGGATATAAGGTCCATGATAGTGGGTCCTAATGAGACGGTTTCTGTCCAACAAGCAAGACATTCTTAAACTAAAGGTTCAATTGATTGCATGTCAATTTAGCTTTCTCGTGTGTGCCAGGTATTCGTGAGAGGGTTGATTAAGTTGTATTTTTTTTTTCTTTTGGATGAATCAATTAAGTTGCCATCTATTCATGCTTGTGTCTATACAATAAATCAGATGTATGAACTACAACAACTAAGAATTAAGTTGCGTTTATCGTTTGCGGTTGGGCAAGTCAAATTTGTTTTTCTTTGTCTTGTTATCTTTATCTTAATGCTCATCTTATTCAAAATGGATCACAGGTGTTATAAATAGTGGTATCTGCAATCCTTAGAGCGTATATGTGCTCCCCCAGTTTAATATTGGCAATTTTCAAGTTTATCTCAAAGTATCAAGGAAAGCAAAGCTAAATCATCTAAAGGGATTACATTATTGGGATAACATCAGGAACCGAGAGCCAAAGAGGGTGTCACTGAGATTTGAATGTGAACGAGTCTAACTTGGAGATGTAAGTGACCAAGCTGTCCAAGGATTGGCGTGAAGAACCACCTTCTTTCAAGCAAAGATTTGCCTTCCCCTTTAGTTCTGACATTCTTTCTCTAATGTCCTCCCCTTCTTTTTCCACCATTAGTCTTCTGATAGTCCGCTTTATCTCTTCTCTATTCAGCCCACTCTCCAGCTGCAGTCCAACCTTCCAAACATGGCAAACGTACCTAGCATTCACCATTTGATCACCGAAACAAGGCATGCAAATCATGGGAACCCCCTCACAAATACTCTCCAATGATGAATTCCAACCATTATGAGTCCAAAATGCACCCACGGCAGGATGGGCGAGCACATCCTGCTGGGGAGCCCATTTGATAATATGGGCCCTTCCGTTCAAAGTCTCCAGGAACTCACTTGGCAATTGTTCATGCCATTCCGAGCCACGGACTAATCCAGGTCGAACCACCCACAAGAATGGCTGCTTGCTGTCGGCTAGGCCCCAAGCTATCTCCAAAAATTCAGCTTCACTTAAGGCCGCTAGGCTACCAAAGCTTGCATAGACTACAGATTTAGGTGCTTGTTTGTCTAGCCAGGAAATGGAACTCTGGTCTTGGAGTAACAAGCTACTTGAAGAAGAAGCTGAAGTGTACTTGTGAAATGGACCTATTGGGAAGATCGGAACGCGAAACTCCTGGCGAAGAGTGACCAATGCAGACTGTTCAAGGTCTTCAAAGGAGTTCCAAATGACTCCTGAAGAGGCTTTCGTTTCATTGACAAGGCCAGCTAAAACTTCACAAAGATTTTCTAGGTAATCTGTATTGACCCCAGGAAGGTCCTTCACTTTCAGAGGCGGAAGCTCTACCACTGGCTCCTCTAGTTGAGAATCTGAATCGAAATACAAATAGATACATCACTAACAAGATCTACAATCCCAAAAGTCATGCGATTCAGCGAATGTATTAGCAACCAAGAACGTATACACTATCATAATGTAAATAACTAGATTAGACATGCAGCAAAAAAACATGCCATTTCCGGCCAGGTATCCCCTTTCTCTGAGAAGAGGATATGCAGCAAAAACAACAAAGGAGGAAACACCACTAGTCCTTAAAACAATCCTCGGTAGCTTAAGGCCGTCGGCGACGGCTCGAGTGAAGTAACACATAGCATCTGAGATTAAGCAAGAAACGGGCTCCTCTGAGACATCGGATAGGAGCTTATCCAAGCAGTCCCGGAAAGGCTCGACGCATCTTGTGTTGAGGAGCTTGAGAAGAACGATAAGATTAGATGCAGAGGCCTCGCTCTCCGATATCCCGTCGGGAAACGAGTGGAAGTTGAAGTTGGGGTGAAGAGAAGGGTTGGGACAGTTTAAGTTGGTGTGGATGATTGTGATGGAGAAGCCTCTGGAGTGAAGGATGTCTCCAAGCTGAAACATGGGGGTTATATGGCCTTGCAGTGGGAGTGGAAACAGTACCAATCTGCGGCCTCTCCTCTGCTCCATTTGTGTCTCGCTTTGGTCCTCCGAAATGCTTCTGTTTTCGTGTTGTTGGACAGTGAAGTTACTCTAAAAGTCCCGATTATCGCAGGAGGAGGCAGCAAGAACATGTTTTATTAAATTTCTTGAGAAGGATCCGAGAAACAACGATGGATCTGTTATTGGGCAAAGTGACCAAACTTATTGTTCTACAGTACGAGTTTGGACTTATTTCTCAATTTTAGAGCCCCTTCACACCGTCCAATGAACCTCGGCTTTCGCAGGTTGAACAGAGCAATTTAATTTGACTTGTCAGAGCTCAGTTGCGTTGTCCTTTACCTCGAGCCCATTTGAGGCATTCACGAGTCGAATCCCGGGATTCTCCTTGGGCCATCTCAGTCAGGTGGTCCACCCAACCCAGCTTGCCCACTAGAAGGAAGAGCCGAAACGGCACCATATTCAGGATGTAGTAATCTGTTGGCCTTTTCTTCCTCATAAATTATCATCCGCGGAGGGCTCAATGTCAGACTACAGAAATTTTTTATGAAATTTTTTGTCTTACATGTTAAAAATGTGCCCTAATGTAATGAATTAATCTAGACTTTAATATTGTATTGAATGGAAACCATGGCCCTGTTATTGGAAGGGAAGATGACAACCTTGGCCTTTCACTCTGGTATAAATATTTCAACAAAAATGATAATAATTCTTCTTTTTTAATAGAAAATTATAAATAAATTTTTATATTAGAAACTTTAATCTGTTTCATTACGTCCCAAAAGAAAAACATTCGTATTTATGAAATAGAGGAAGTGATATATTTGTAAGATCTGTCCAAATTTCCTCGGCCAAATCAAACTTACAAATGTATAAAAACGTATGGATGCATGCATGCTGCCTCCATCTTTCATCGTAATCAAACTTTTCTTTCGGCTGACGCAATGATTCCGGCCTACAAGTTCCAGAAAGACCGCCACTTCATCGGCCTTTACCATCAATCTTCTGGACTCGTCTTTTCGCCAGATGCTTCTCCATCCTCCTTAAGGATCAACCAAACTTACCAGAAGACCCCAATCCTTCCTATAAATACTTTCCTCGTCCAACCCCGTAAGAACGCAAGAAAGCAGGCAGACAACATATTGAAGCTCGCTAACCTACAATCTTTGATCTTTTACTTTCATATCCCACACAAAAAGTTCCGGCAGAGATGTCTCTCATTCCGAGCGGCTTCTTTGGGCGACGGACCAACGTCTTCGACCCCTTCTCGCTAGACATCTGGGATCCATTCCAGGACTTGCCATTCACAATAAGGTCGGTCCTCTCAGCCCCGCGCTCTAACGTCGCATCCGACACTGCGGCGTTCGCCAACACCCGCATCGACTGGAGGGAGACGCCGGAGGCGCACGTCTTCAAGGCCGACCTTCCGGGGCTGCGGAAAGAGGAGGTGAAGGTGGAGATAGACGAGGGTCGGGTGCTGCAGATAAGCGGGGAGCGGAGGAAGGAGAAGGAGGACGCGGGCGACACATGGCACCGGGTCGAGAGGAGCAGCGGCCAGTTCTTGAGGCGGTTCAGGCTGCCAGAGAACGCGAGGGTGGACCAGGTGAGAGCCAGCATGGAGAATGGCGTGCTCACTGTGACCGTGCCGAAGGTGGAGCTGAGGAGGCCTGACGTCAAGGCCATTGAGATCTCCGGCTGAAGATAACTTTTTATCTACGTTGAGCGAGTTAGTATACGAATAAATAAACGAGTTCATGTTTTGAGTGTGATGTGCGTTTGTTTCATGGAGTCCTGAGTTTCTGCTTGGATTCATGGCCTCCATGAATGAGCCTCTAATATTACTATAAATAGAAATAAAAAGTGAGTGTTTTTCAATTTTTCCCCATGTCGAAGTGTTCATGTTCATCTTCTTTGCTTGAGTTCTGCAACTCTCCTGTGGAGCTGGGTGAAGATATGATTCTGATTTAGATTGATTAGTTCTTTCCTGCACACGGTTACGACTGATCCAAGTCATCAGCACGGCCTGCCAGGATCCAAACCATGGAAGCCCAAACCAAAACCACCAAAAAAAAAACAAGGAAACTGGAAGAGTTATCAGTGATACACTAATGATCTCCCAATGTTTAATTTTAATGTTTTAATATACTGTTAACAAACGATTAGTTCAGATAAATACAAATATTGCCTGAAACTTCTTGATCAAAATTTAACTCATAGTTCATACGAGTGTATATGTTTTAAAAAAGAAAAAAGTTGAAATGAATTGTCCATTTAATCCTAAAAAGAGGGGAAAAAAATTGAAAGGCACTCCTAATTATTTGAGAAAAATATAAAAGAGGAACTTCACTGATCAAACTCTAACCACATGATTCTATTTTTTTCTTTTTCTTTTTCTTTTTTATTTATTATGAGATTCATTTCAATTAAATCAACTACTAGTTTCTGTTTCTCCACAAGATGATGCAAATATAAGCTATGATTTTTTAACTTCTTTAAAGGGTCTCCTAAAATTACTCTTTCCCGCAGAGATTATCATCCGAGTTATCTAAACTGTTCACCAAAGGATCTCGTGTATCTGATCAATCAAGCTCTAAAAGAAGCTCAAGATACAGATGTTGACGCCTCAAAGTGAATGGAAGAAGCTCAATATCTTCGTCGCCCACCATATCCTTGGAAAATGATGAGCTCAACCAAGATGTGCCTCTTCCAAGCGACATGGCAATCAGTTATCTTCCTCTACGATACCTGCTTGAATTCTTTCACCTTCTCAAAATCGAGAGCATGAAAATTTTTTTCCACCTCCCAAGCAAGCTGCGACATGCAATTAAACGTCGACTTCACACCCTTCTCATCCACCACTTCTCTTGGAAAAGGAACCCGGACGTCGAATACACCTTTCTGAGAGAAGAGCCGCATGTCGAAGCCTAGCCGATCAATCCATATCAGCTTTGCCTCTAACACCTGCCAAACACAGATTAAGTTTGAGATAGGGAGTTCAAAGAAAAGGTTCTATAATATGACTGACATGATCAGTCATCTTCAGCTTGTATCTGCATAGGACATTGAACATGCTTCCTGTAAAAGTTACATAATCTACTGTCAAACTTGTTTTTTACGCCTAAAAAAAAAAGTCATATAAGACTTATCAAATGTTATCAAAAGTTATCAAAAGTGCATATTTATCATATCTTCTAAAGCAAGAAAGGAAAACAAAAAATGGCAATGATAAGAATAAAAAAAGCTTCATTCCACTAGGTTCTTTTGGTAACTTTTAAAGCTTTGACACCAGGTTAAAATATGATATATAACAGAAAAAGGCTTTGTATGTGACCTTCCCTCATTCATCAAAGCCCTAACCACAAAGCAAAATCATCAAAAGAAATGCATATGACTTACATATTACTTGCAAAATGCAATATGCCGAAATGCAAAATAACATATGCCACTTAGTATCATCTATTCAAATCATTATTCAGATGTTGAAGAGTTTGAATTAACCATTTGGTTTTTCATGTTTCTATATAAAAATGCAAAGTTTTCCACACATATGCATAGTTTAAATCTTTTAGTACCTTTGGTTGACAAACTTGAATCATGGATCTCTCTCTCTCTCTCTCTCTCTCTCTCTCTCTCTCTCTCTCTCTCCTCTTTTTATTTATTTATTTATTATTATTTATTATAAGATAGGTAATGGGGATAGGGGATTTGAACCGAAGACTTTAAGCTCAGAAGCCACTAGCTCTTGCCCTAGATTATTGGCCCCGGTTTGAATCATGGATCTCTTATTAAAACTAAAGCCTTGCAATTCCTATCTAGCAAATTACTCAACGTCCAGTTTGAGTTTCTGACAAACTTAAGGTGATACTAGAGGTCACAAATACTGGGTTAGAAGCAAACCTGGAAGTCCAAATCAACATATATGTTGCAAAAGCGATTAACGTCTTCCACATTGTTTGTGTTTATCTCATTCACTAGCTTTGCTGCAAAGTCGCGAAGAGGGTCCGGCTGTGCATTTCTATAGTCTGATGAAGTGACCCATACACCATCCTGGAATCAGATTCAAAACATTAAAGTTACTTTGTCTTCCAAATAATTACCTATTTGCAATAAAAGCTAGAAATTAGCAAGCTATGAAGACATTAAGATCCAACCATGAGAACATACAACACCAATTTACCTCCTTGAAGTCTTCCATTTGAAATACCCGTTCCACAGTAACAACATGTAATAGGTCTTCGTCAACTTCTTCTCCAAACCTCTTTTTCCATATCGAATGCAGCCGCTGGAAAATAGAAAGTCGATCTTCAAATAAAATGTTCAATTGAAGCAATGCATGCACCTAAATAACTCATCTTGAATTACTTTTATGAGTTTTGTGTGAACCTAAGTGATTGAAACCTTGTAGATTATATGGCCTAAATAAGAACCAATCACATGACAACTGAACACAAAAATCCCGTTATGTTCACAGTTCCTACCATACTATAATCCTATGGCCGTATGGCGGTATGAAGACTCCTTTTCCTCAAATCCCAAGCTGTGAACATGTAACGCAGAATGGTTTTACGAACCATGCCCAGTCAAACCAAGAACATGATCGAAGAAATAAACTGACACAAGAGAAAAGGGCAACAAGTAAAAGTTGCCGAGTAGCTGATACAAGATCCCAGGTCACTAAGGCTTGAATTTCGGGAAAATAATCAATGAATCAGAATCAACAGAAGTTATGACAAAAAGAGAGAGAACAATGTTTGCAACGCACCGAACTACCAAAAGAAAAGGCAAGATCCAATCAAATTTTGCCTCTCCACCCCAAATTAATAATTAGGTTCTTTCACAGATTCTTTCCAAACCTCAGTAGACAACAAAAACACTAAACTAAAAGTAAACCAGCATTCAACCCTAGATAGACAAAGATCATGTGGTGGCCGGTCAAGCCTTTCAAAAACTCAAGTACCAGCCTGTGCATGCAGTGCCTTGCCAAGCCCTTCAAAAACTCAGTACCGGCCTATCTTCTTTCATCACCAAAGCTCCATATCAAACATAGAGAACTTTCAAGCCAATGTTCTTTTGTTATCTGAGCTTCAGATGCTAACAACCCATCACATCCGAAATCAATTTCAGAAGCATCAACAATACATGAAAAGAAAAATTAGAGGCCTAACTCCATAGTCACTGAAAGATGAAGTAATAGATGATCTCTAATTCCCAGCACAAATTCGCAATTAACACCAGCTGACATGATGACATTTCATTGCTTAATCAAAGTATATCTGTGGTTTGACACCCAAAAAGCTGTTGAAAAAGAAAAGCAGCCTAGATTCAGAATTTAACTCCTTCCAAGGAAAGTATCTGCACCTTATGGAACCTAATCAACGCTAGCCTCAAATTACTTAATCCTGGTATGTTATCATTCACAGAAAGCATTATGACAACTCACCATAGCCCGCTATATCAGCTAAAAGGACAACAAAAACTTCCTTTCCCAGTCCTAAACTGCCTAACATTTTGGCGAATCCATTGACATCCCTTTATAACTAGCAACTACTAGTTACATATCTTCTATTCCTTTCAGAGGATCTCGAAATTGCAATCAGAAAAAGAATTTCAACACATCACCATCCAAATACAGTTTCCTGAACGGAAAAGGTAAACCTTAACTCAAACCATGTGATAATATTCAAGAATGCCACCCGTGTATCAGCTCTAACCTCTCCATGCACAGATACCACGTCACATGTCACCCCTGCACCAGGATAAGGAGCTCCACGACATGGGGATGACATGTCCCAGCTGTTACTACAGCTTGTTTCTTTCACTAACGGATCTCCAAAATCATCTAGTAAGTGAAGGCTAACTTAACTCCCCAAGATTTCTTTATAAAGAGGAGTACATATATACTGAATGATCTAGTTTTTCCTCTCTATTTTTAAAAATTTCTTCACTTTTCCTACCTTAGTCTCTCTCTTTCATTTCCTAACGAATGTTCTCTAAATTCTTTCTCCTCCCCCATTTTTTCCTCCTTCGAAAAGGTATCACCGGAGTGGCATGATTCTCCTCTGTTTTTTTCTATATTTCTATAAACTGAAGATCTTGTCTATGAATATTCACAAGGTTAATGCAACTTAGATTCAGGAAATCTATCTATGTCATCCTGGCACCAATTCGCAGAAGCACACAACCTAACGTATAAATCCAATATCCCACTTTATAGCACCCTAATCTACAAACTGACTTGAATCCAGAATCTTGTCTTAACTCCCTACCCAACATCCTTGTAAGCTCATAATGCGCTGGTTTCTGAGTAGTCTAACTAACATGATCCAGCCTAATAAACATAAGCTGATGCCTCTGAATCAATTCAAATAAACCCTTCACTGAGTGGGCCACATATCGTTCTAGCCTGGGTCAAAACTAAAAATCAATACAAACAAGAATAAGTTGGGGCTTGATAGGGCCTAATAAAACTATGAGAATTGAAAAGGTCATTTCTTTTGTAAATCCTGATTTACCCATCAGGTCAAATGCATTGGATAAATTGATGAAGCACTAATTATATGGGAAGTCAAGCTCATAGCATTTT
This sequence comes from Casuarina equisetifolia, assembly GCA_028551475.1. Classification (NCBI taxonomy): domain Eukaryota; kingdom Viridiplantae; phylum Streptophyta; class Magnoliopsida; order Fagales; family Casuarinaceae; genus Casuarina; species Casuarina equisetifolia. The sequence continues at coordinate 1,614,034 of CM052355.1, forward strand.
ATTGGGTCAGGCCAAACTTAGGTCACCATAAAAGACTTATTTGGTTCACCAAAGGGCCAATACATTTCTAAGGAATCACTCAAATGTTGGTTAAGATTGTAGATGCCCAGAAGAAAAGAAAAGAGGAAATAAATGAGTTTCAGATGAGTTTTGAGTGAAGGAGACTACAGAAACTCTGAAGCATCATATCTGAAAAAAGCGATGGGAGATGCACATAAGAAAAGTGAGTTAATTAAAATGACAACCACTACCCATTTTTGCACATTTAGTAGAGCAGTAAACTACCCCCTTACGTATCTCTTTCTGTTTTACAATTCAGGTTGTATTACAGAAGATAAGACCATGTATATCTCCTTATGGGGTTTGTCTTTTCCTTCAACAATCCTGTTATTACTTATCAAAAAATAAAATCAAGAGAGCATACGATTTGCAAGAGATCTGAGACATTTTGATCATTATCATAGTCATATGAACAAGTACAACATCATACAGAGGTGTGAACACAGAAGATTGTGGCAATGTCCCATTTCGAAATAAGCTCAATTTCTAGCTCAGTTCATGTCACAGAAAAGATAAGCAACTAAGCTCTGTTGAATCCCTGAATATCAATCAGGCAAATAAACAAGCATAAAGGTGATGAAGTGTGAGCCATGAAAACGCAATCAAGTTGCCTACTTCTCTAAGGTTCATTTTGCGCTGAGGTGACAGTAAGTTATCTCTCTGTTTGCCTGAATCATATCCCACTTCTAGGTGACGTTTGAAAGTTGGTTAGGAATTTTTGATGCTGGAATAGTGAAAAGCAAAGACAAGAGGGAGAAGGGAACTGAGCGAGGGATTGTGAATTGATATGATAATGCTTAAAATGCACGGATCTTGCTTCATCAACTTGAATGCAACGGATTGTTAGAATTTGAACCTTTTTGTTTTTCTTTGAACTTCCTTCATACTTATGCACCTCCAACTTTCCGTTGCCTCAAGCCTTCTACTCAAGGTCAAGACCCTATTCCTGTTCCAGATTCTATTAAACCCCAAACAATACCCCTAAGAGACAAGCCACTGTGAAACTTTAGCAGTCAAATATATGTTCTACGTGACTGAGTACAGAAAAAAAATGTGTATATGTGAATTACATAATTGATCTGACTGATTAATGAATTTTGCATCTTAAATAGACTAGCGATCTTTGTCTAAACGGATGGCTGTGAGTGAAGAATTGTTGCATTCCACAATTTACAAATTGCAGTTTAAAATAATCAAGTCTAGCTCCAAATAATCACAATCGAAGATATCATGATATCATGAAACTAGCATTTTCAGGTTGTTCAAACACTAGAGTTTTCTTTAACTTCTGAATTATTTCCCACTCATGTGTCCCTAATGTAAAAATGCTGTTACCATTGATCTTCTCAACCACAAATGCTTCAAAAAGAAAATCAAGCAACAGTTGCAGCCCACGTCAGAGAATAACTTTCGTTCTAAATTAGGCGATTCCAAGTAATTTTTGAATACAATGAGGCAAAATAATATACCTTGGAGACGATTCCGTCTTCTGGTTTTTCAAGGCTGCCCTGAATTGTGCATTGAATAGTCCTCAGTCCACATTGCTCAACCTGTTTGAAACAAACTTAAATAATACCTTATTAGAATTACATCCATATACACAAACTGGAAACTGTGATAAACTATAACAAGCATAGAGAGAGAATACAATGAAAGAAGCACCTGAACATGGAGACTGGAACTTCTGTCAACAGAGAACCGCCTATTCGAAGCATTCAAGCACAAGACCGGAGTCCCTTCTGGGTCGACAGCGAAGCGTACGCCGACACCCAAGGGCCAGTTCTCCTGGGTCAAAGTAGAAAGCGTGCCCACAGACGCCAACTCCACAATTGTCCGCGAAACCTCAGCCGGGAACGGCTTATTGCTCCCGAATTCCAGATGGGTCGGCTCCGATACCAGCGAAAGGGAGCATCTTGGAGGCCGGAAAGTAGATTGGCGAAACGATTTGGCTTGGGCGGGGCGAATTGAGTTCTGGTTATGGGCTTCGAGGGGGTGAGTGATGGAGCGAAGTGGGACGTTAGAGACCAAGTTTGGAGAAGCATTTTAGCGAGAAACCAAGATTGGACTGGTGCTTTTCCTAAACCTAACAGAAGATTGCAAAGGGCTTGTGCATGAGTGCGAGAGGACGGGAAAGCTAGAGGAGAAAGGAAAGACTCTCCGAGGGACCAACGCGTCCGACAGGGAGTAGAGATTAGAGGATTCAGTGACAGTTGGAAGGTAAGGTAAAAGAACAAGAAAATTAACCGACTGCTGTAACAGGAATCGGTTTATTTTATTTTATTTTTCCTATTTAGAAAAATAAAACCGCATTAGAACAACAAGAATCGGTTAAAAGTCGTTGAAAAACAACAGTTTACGGAACAAGCCTGAAGATTGGGGAGCATAGGAGGACGCTCGCGGGAACAAGAACGAAGCTTGGTTGCCACAGCAGAGAAGATCCCACTAGAATCAATTGACGGAATCATTTACAAGGAATACAACTCTCGCTGTCAAGTTAAGGGCGATGTCTGACGGTAGGCAGGCGTAGTCTTCATAAGCGAGTTACAGAGAGGGCGTCTTTTGGGACTTGAGTTGAAAATATATTGATTTGCCGTGAACCGCGTTGAAAATACCCTAAATTTTAAATTAAAATTTTCTTTTAATTAGTAATTCATATAGTAGGAAATATGTCTGACCAATCTACTGCAAACTCAAAAACAAGACTTAACAAAGATCTCCTTTACTCTTAGGGTCTCTGATAATGTCAAATGTGAGGTGATTTCATTATTACATTGAAGGATTTACAAATGAATTGATAAAGATTTTTAATAATTTAATGAGTAATTTGTAGGTATAAGAATATCTTTTCGGTCAAAAATAACAAAATATGAACATTTAGAATTATAGTGATCTTTCCATTGTGTTATTTCCTTTTTTGTATTTCTCTTTTTATTTTATTTGTTTTGATTTTTTTTTTCACATCTTGTAAAACTTATTAAAAGGCAGCAACTTTCAACAAAAAAAAAAAAAAAAAAATTGGAGAAGAAAATTAACCAAATAACTTTTTTAATTATTTTTTTTAATTCTCTCTGTAAAGTAAGAGTTTACGATGACTACCATTACAGACAACCAGCTTGGTAACAAACTAGCCTTTTAACTTGGTATTAAGTTCAATTTTCTATATTTCCTGAATTTGGTGGTTCCTTGAAGTATTATTCTCTTAGAAACTCGCAATTTCAAAGAGAAAGTGAATTAGGATGAAAAGAATAGAAAATAAGCCGAGGTGACAGAAGAGTAATGCAACAAATCTGGGTTCCCAAACAAAGAAAAAGAAAACGAAAACATGAGAAAAAAGTAGTAGTGGGGCGGACAGAAAAGGGTTTCACCCCATTCCTTGGGGTGATTCTTGTTCTACTCCCCGTCTGAAATCCGAGCCGCACGCAGTCTATAAGAACCGCTGACCTTTAAAGAAAAGTAATAAGCAACGATCACTCTAATTAGGGTTTAGGAAACATGCTCGAAGAGAAAGAGCGATTACAGACATGGATGCCCAAACCGACTTGTCTCACCAGTTTGATCAAAACCAACTTGGTTCGAGCAGATTTTCTTTTTCTCTCCCGTCAATCAGTCAGTCAGGTATTGTAAACTCCCCTTCAAAGAACCTTGTCAACATTCCAACAGTTGGCTTGTCTACCCAAACCCTCGCGTGTCGTTTCCTCTTTACTCCTACAAGCTCTTTTATTATCCTCTTTCTTGCAGGTGATCGTGATCGATCGATCACCAATAGCATTGCCGTGATTTATTGGTCTAAGAACCCTATATGCTTATTGTGGCTGACTTTATTATCATTCGTTGTTTTAACCTTTGCTCCAAATACCTTGATCCTTCAGAAATCAAATAATTTACGTGGAACCCTACCTTAATCCTAGACTTTGGGGCTTAGGTTGATGCTTAGAGGAAGAGGTTCAGGTTCGTGTTAACTTTGGCTTCAGTGCCGGATCTCATTAGCTTTGAGCCATCAACTTCTTCAAGGAATTGGAAAAGAAAACAGCAGACCACTTTGTAAATCTAGATTAAATAAAGAAAACACCTATGGAATGCAGCCAGTTAAAAGAATTTAGACATGAATATCTACCAATTACTGGTGATTCGAATCCAAGAATTACATGGTTAAACTTGAAAGTACAAATCTGCGAGGAGGCTGAGCAAATATGGAAAGTGGAAGGAGTTATTTCTACTAGACAAGTCATAATCACACTCAAATAGCTGAAAGGAGACAATAAAGCTATGGAAGAAGGACAAAAGGGCAATAAAAATAGCACTGGAATCACCTCACACTATTCTATCCAATACCCACACATCAGATCCCGAGTTCTCCTGGATCTTTCTACGTTTCTGGTTAGACAAACATATCTCTCAGAAAGAAAATCTTAACGTCATACCTTATCATCGACATATATTATTATTCGTCGCCATTAATCACCTCAACCACCTTCTGAGGTCACTGGTTGAAGAAGGAGAGATCTCTCCACCAAGGCTTTCAGTGCAGCAAGATGAATAGTTGGACTGTTGCTCCAACCCAAAATGTGCTTCGACGACACTCTTAAAACTTGGACTCCTCAAGTTATGCCCATGTCCTCCGTACACCATTCCCAAACCGTAAGGGTCCGGCGCCGGGAAGGAAAGTCGTTTCTTCGCCGACCCAGTTCGGTCCCTCTCTGGTGTCGAGGGTCTCTGCCTCGGCGCGCTCTGAGAACGCAGACGAGCCTTAGCAGACTCCGTTGCGGCCATGTAGTTAGGCAATGTGGCGCCACCGCAGGCGCTTGTTCCGCCCTTGGCATGTTGGTGCAAGCTACCGCTGTAACAATAGTTGGACCTTAAGCTCGGCGTTTGAGATGTATGGAAGGTTCTGTCGTCCCTGGAGCAGCGAGGGCTCGCGGACCGGATTTGGATAGTGCGGGTTTTCGACGGTGACGGCGTGACGGGGGAGTGGTGCAGGTGCCCATTTTGATGGCTTCTGTGGAGAGGGGAAGAGGGTCTTTGCTGCTGGTGCTGTTGATGCTGGTTTTGATTTGGCCGCCGGAAAGTAGGGGTTAAGTATGTGTAAGGCTGGGCGGTGTCCATTTCCACGGTCTTGATGGGATCCTTCTGATCAGTGGAGGCTCTTCGTGCATCCCACGGCTTCGTGGCCATCCAGCGGTCGAGCCACTTTGGTCTCTCTTCGAGCTCGTCTTCATTACCGATCGATGGGCTCCGGCCAGTCCTCCAAATCTATGATAGAAGTATTCAAGTTCCCAAAAATTAGCTCATGCATATAAACAGCACTTAAAAACAGGGCATCAAAACAGAGTAGTGGATGAAACCTGTTGAGAGAAAGAATGAGACAGGGTCTTGTCACGCTTCATTGCAGTTTCTTTTCTGTGCTGCAACATAGCTTTCACTTCTTCAACTGTATGGGGCCGCTCATCCCAATCTTCTGCTATACTGCTCCCTTCCCTTGACTGTAATTATCACAGAGCAAAATAGAAATACTTGAAGATGTTCCATCTCAATGGTCTCAGAACTGTAAAAGAGCTTGGATTTTGCAATCTTCGTGCTTCAAAAAGCAAGAAAAGTACTTCATAAATATTGACTAACATTAACTCCGGATCAGCACCAACTTACAATTGATTTTCTGTCTGATATATCCGGAAGATACCGCGCCTCCCAAACGCTGTTTGCGTCGCTGAATGTGGATTTTCTGCTACCATCATGAGAAAGCCTCATGCGTTGGTCAAGCACCCTGGCCTGCACACGAACCAGCGCTTGCATGCACCTGAGAGTCATCTTTGCTTGCTTTCTAACGTTGTGACCTCTCACTAAAGCCTGCAACTTCACTAACCCCTTTAGCGCACGAAGGGCTCTCCTCCCCTGCAGCAACACATGGTCATAGACTGTCAGGATGCTAATGACTAAACCTGCCTCCTCTGTTAATCTATGATATTATGAAAAGCAGATGATAGATCCATCGTTGGCTTACCAAATACCCTCTAAAAGCGGTCTGAATAACAACGGCAGCAGAGTGTGCTCGAGCGTGATTAGCAGGCCTGGTCAGCCGAGCCACCTCCACCGCCGCCTGGGCAGTAGCCATTGCAGCTTCGGCAGTAGCCACGGCCACCGCAAGCGCATGCTTTCTCTCCGCAGCCGCCTTCACCGCCGACTCCTGGTTCCTCGGCGCAGCCGTGGACACTCCGGCGCCCGCGGCAGGTGCAGGCGCGGCAGTGGTTGGCGTTTGCTGTGTCGCCGTTTCTTGGTTCGTTGGCTTCCTGAATAACCATCTTCGCTTCTCCCTTTTCTACAGCAAGAAAGCCAAATAAAGATCACCCATTTCAGAACTTACAAAGTTAGGAAAGCAAATCAAGATGCGAAAGAACGCTCATCTTTTAACAAAGTTAGAGATTCTCGTTACACACCTTCTCTTCATCATCTTTAGTAGGAGATCTGAAAGCTCTTTTCACAGCATTCAACCATGAGGTCCCTCCCTTCCTCCCCATCAAAAGATGAGGCAACTCTAAGCTGCATTTACAGCAGAGCCTGCTAAAATAGATGCCAAAGACCAGAACTTAAAGGGTAAAGATGATGCCGTCTGGATTGTCCCCCACTGCCCACCTCTTTAACCGCGCCTATGTTTGGCGTATGAGAGAGAGGGAGACAGAAGTACAGAGATATTAAATATTCCATGAGCATTTATCGACATTATTAAAGAAAGAAAAGGAATCAGCGGGTTCTCGACGGATTCACTCCCTTGGGGAGCTGCCAAAAAATCCATTGAATCTGCTGGCGGTTAAATCAATTTTGAATAAGCCAACGTTTATGTGATGCTTATATCATTTATCGACTGTTAGCAGAAACAAATGTACTTTTTTTTCCTAGACTTATGCTGGGATGAACCCCGTCCATGATGTTGTTATGCCCCGCCGCCGCCGTTTCTGGTGCGTTTCATTAGTCTGAAAGGCAAACCATCTTTCTTGCTGCTCTGAAACGATTGAAAGGACGTATCGTCCAAAAAACAGAAGGGAAACTTATGCAAACTTTCCACTGCCGTCAATACGCATCTTGGCCTGCTTGGATTTGGGGGCCAAGAATCACCCGCCACCTTTCCCGCTGCTTTTGTTAAATAGTGCGTACGTCACTTAAGCTTTGACACGGTAGTTTCATCGCAGTCACAAGCTCATGGGAAGACGGTCACCCTGTGCTGTCAGAGCGTGGTAACATCGACCAGAAATAATAAAATCGACAAAGGACGAGAGAGAACCGCGTCAGTGGCAATCGAGGAGGTTGACAGCCACGGGAGCACGTTGTGGGCCGCAGGAGAACCGAAACTCGAAATGCACCTTCTGAGCAGAAAGCTTTTCTTTTTCCTTTTTTAATCACTGTTACTCGATGAAAGGGCGTTGAGCTTCTCACCCAACATCTGCCTCGCCTTCATGCCATCACGTGCTGCCAGCTGATAGAGAAAACCTTGTGGTGGGTGCGCCATGGCAGGCTACTAGCTGCCATGTGGTTTTCACAGTATCGAAGACTGGTCAAATCTGTGTGGGATTCTCCTCATCTTGTGTTTGTCTCGGTGGTCTCATCCCAATCCTGCAAAATTATTGGTCTTGGACAGTGTTCTGTTCTTCATACTTTGACCTGGTCAGTCCCTCCCATTCTATCCAGGTTACAACGTACCCAAGTTGTTTGTGAGTTAAAAGTTGTGCTATTTGGGTAACGAGTATTATGTCACGGACAAATGACTAACTTAATGGAGTTTTAGGATTTTCATGATGTGGGAAAAAGTTCCTCTTTAAAAGGTCTTACTTCTTATTCAAATTTACATTTCTCAGTATGGTTAGTCTCTTTAATGTTCATGATACTATTTATCATGAACATTAATTTATTTTAACAATTTTACAAGTACTAACAATAAAGTTCCCCCCCACCGTCCAGTAAATTAGCAAGGTCTTTGTTGCAACATGCTCACGAGTACTTCCAACAGTGAAGTATTATCCTAATCCCAATACAAAATTTGGAGTCGCGGTTCCAGAGATAGAGATACGCGAAGAACAAAGTTTTGAAAGGGCCAAAAAGGGCGGTTACGGCACTTTTGTATTAAAATAAAGGTTAGATTAGGGCTAGGCTGGCACCTAAGATTTGCATATATTCCAAATACAGTATTATAATGCAAAAGATATTTCAAATATTTTGTTCTGTAATGGCATATCAAATTGTTATTTTATGTGTAATAGTCTAAACTTTCCTAAGTCTAAATGGAAGTCCTTAAGCAAACAAGTAGCAAACAAGTCAAGAATGGAAATTGAGTCGACATGAAGGCATGTCTCTAAAAATATTACTTAAAAGAGTAGGAATCTAGTTTTTTTTTTTTTTTTCAATAAACACATCAAGATGATTTATTATAGCTTGAAACCAACTAGGTTCCATATTTAAGATACCAAAATTTGCTACCCGTGACTATGTCTTTTACCTATAGTTCAAGTAAAGTAATCCAAAAGTCCAACTCAAAGGATTAGGATTCAAACACCTCAATATCTCTTCTTAATGTTGGTAGTTTGTTCATCAAAAGTGAATAGACACAAAACCAATATTCCAAAGACTTTTTGTTACACAAAATTGACGAAATCTGGTTTTTTGTTTTTCTTGTGCAAAGAATACATACTTACGTACATGGATGGCTACAAGGTCAACATACAAGACAGTTGTGTGCTGGAAAGTTGACTTCTCTCGAGTTGTATCCAATTTTAAATGCAACGATGGTGGGGATATTCCAACTGTGGCCCCCCAAGGGCAGCTCCTTTGGTGACAATTGGTTACATTTTTTGAACCCCCCTCGAAAGTAACTCATTCTCGGTTGAAATTGGGTGCCGCTGAAGTGACCGGCAGAGTTGACAGCTGCAGAGACTGATGAGGTTCGAACAGCAACCTCGAAATGGAGAGCTCAGGGAAGCCTGGCGATGGAGGGGTCCAGTCGGAGATAACTGTACGTGCAGCATGAAAGCGAACCAGGACAGCAAATCTCCCCGGAGATCTGGCAAGCCTCCGCTTTCGTGCTTCTCATCCTGTTGCACCCGTACTTGTTTACATGCACTGTCGTCGTCTTTGTTTATAACATTTGGAAATGTGAAATTTGGATGATGGCTGGTGTTATTAAAATTAGGAAGTCTTTAAATCTAAGTTAAAAATTAATTCAGGATTTAAGACTCTTGTTGGAATGCATTTATTGGCTTGCTATTACAAGCAATCTTGACTTTTGCGTTTCCTTTTTTAACTTTTTTGTTTGATTTGCCAACTTATCTTTCTTGCATTTATTTCTCATGAAAGAGCCAAAGAACTGCACCATTCCCTCGTTCCCTGTTTGAAATATTTTGGACCCACCTAAAACAAAAGCAGAGTTGGGGTCCAAAAGAGGATAATAATAAGGCTGCCACTTATTGTTGACAATTAGTGAAAACTTATTAAAAAAAAAAGTATATGGTACAAGCTTAAAGTAAAGTCGATTTGAAAGTTGAGGTGGGTGTAGGACTCTCTTTTTCAGGCGGCACATGTTCGTTCGTCCAAATTGTCAGAACATACTTTTCCTCTCCGCACTTTTTCCAAATGGACGTTTATCTCCGCTGTGCAGCGGCTTCGATTCAATGTTTCAGTTGACTGAGAAGATAGTGCTTATTTGAATAAAATTTGAAAGTTTTTAATTTTTATCTTTTGATACTTGTAATAATGTTGTAATATTAATATAAATTTTTTTATGTTATTGAATTTTAATTTTTATTAACATAATTTACCATTCTACTAAAAAAGCAGAAACAGTGCTTGTGTATAAATTTAACCATTATCCACTTTTGCCAATGTTTTTAATTAACCGAAAAAAAAGGAATTTAAAGATGAAAATTATAGAGACCCAGTTTATGCTGGTTCTTGTCTTGACTAGGAAAAGGTATGATTCTTAACACATCCAAATCCTTCTCCCAATCAATCTTTTGGGCGGGACCTTAGCATGCGTGTAAGATAAACTTGTTGCCATTTTAGCTTATTCTAGAGTCCCTCCATTTCCGTAGTCACAGGCATAGCCATACACACATTGGGGTTTCCCTTAAGAATCTCTCCCGTTCTTCCAGGAAACTTCTTCGTCCATGGCCTTGGCTGCACTCCTATCGAGTTTCTTTGAAACTTGCAGAAAGTGAACTTGGCTCTATAGCTCCTTGAAGGACGATGACTTCTGGCCTGTTCTTTGTTGGGTTATGCCATTATGTTACTTTGTCCGCACTACTGTCGGCTTCCGAGGTGTTCAAAAAGACACACAAAATGTTCCTTCGAGGGACTTGAAGTTCATTCAACGTGCGACATTAACGTCCACGAAGCCCGGTTCAGGAGCCCACCGGCCCTTGTGGAGCAAGACATGGGCTACTTGGTCTGGACTGAATGAAGACGGCCCAAAATAGGATCGACTGGTTTCACTTACAGGCCTTGCCAGTCAGTGGAATCAATCCACCTTTCGACTAAAAAACTGCATGACTGACACTTCGAAAGTGTGTGTATATATATATGCATTCAATTCTGCTGTCTAGTTATGGTTCAGCAAATTTGTTTTCTTTATCCTGTTGCATGGCCCGACGTCTTTCTTTATGAATGACAGCAATACGATATCGAACTCGAATCCAGAAAACTATTAATTATTGGCGCCTGAGGTAATGAAGTTTGTTTGAGAACGAAGCATTATTGCATATAAGACAAAGGAACTGCCGGAGAGGTCATATAATGTAGGTGCGTCGACGGCAAGAAGCATTCATTGATTACATATCCGAGCATCCGGAGCCTAGTTGCTGAACCTAGAGAACCTCCAGAGTCACAGGGATTATGTCTGCTGGAATAGGAACAACCTGCTCCTTCTTTTTATCAATCATTCAAAAAGACACGCACCAAATTGTCTTGGTAGCATCTGTTCTTCTGTCCTAATCCTATAATAGCGAGACAAAGCCTTCTGCTAAATGGAATCTAGCCTTACAAAAACTGCGAGTATTCGTTGCTCTTAGTGCTCGTAAGAAAAGATGTTTGTATTAGATAATAAAGTCTCACATCAAAGAGGAAGATGCATGTAATGTGCCTCATAAGTTTAAATAAATTCTCTTCTTAATGAAGTTTTTTGGAAAGAGGTGACCCTGAGCTTTCTTTCAACGCTGGTAAATTTAGCGAAGAATCCTTTTGTTTGCAGATCAGTAGTAGGTGTAAATCAACAGAGCCATGTTGTGTTTCGTATTTGCATGATTGGAGTTAAGAGGTTTAGAGGGTGGGAAGAAAGACGAGATTCGTATTGATATTCGTGTGAAGACACCGGTTATAGTCAAAGCTCTTTGGTGCACCTTTTATGGCCTTGATTGCTACCATGATCAATCAAATGCTCGGAATAATTGCGGAAGCAGCGGTTTCAACTCATGCTATTCCGATGCTCCTTTCAGAATTATTTATTCAAAAGAAGGTTGAAAAGCATTTGACGTGTGACACGCTCCGTACCTACATGTATGTGGAGGAGAATCTCTCGCTTATCACATTTTGAATATATTGTAAGGGGTGTCTCCACTTTCTAATAGATCTCATGTTTTCTTGTTGCCTGGAAGTTAGTGAAAAGAGAATGAATGTCTTGACACATTTGTACACTTCTTTTCAGAACGTCAAAGTGGAATTGGATGATAATTGAAATCCAGATAGAGTCAGGAGCCTTTCCTTTCCCACCTACGTATCCCATCAAAACACCCTCCGAGATATGATTCTTTGGTCTTGTTTTTCAAAAAGGAAGAGCCTCCAAAGCCAACCCTTCAATTCAGCTGCAAATTAGCATTCTTGTTCGTGCTCTATTACGATCCAGATGTAACATGTCGCCTGTTTGGCCTGACCCACCCGACCTACCGTGATTAATTCACTAAAATTTGAGATGTGGTACGTTTTTATTTGTTCCAATTATGCTGAGTTTGTAAAAATCATGACTGATCAACTGCAGTGAAGGCTCCAGAAGTCCTGTCCGACAAACATGTGATTTCTGGAGAGCATAATGGCATCCTTAGTGATTACCCAAGCCAGTTGTTATCTTGGGTTTGTCGGCTAATCCCGAAAGACAATTTGGCTGCACCTTGTTGTGGGGCGGAATTTAACATGTCGTGTCTCTCGTGACAGGAAAGTGGATCATGATTATAACATGATCATGACATGAAACCAGTCGTTAAGATTGTTTCCAAAGGGATGATTCCTTGATTTTTATTTCGGGCACCCTGTATACGTGCTCATCATACTTCCACAATTGTGTGAACCTATGGTTGACTACCATAACCCCTGTGACCCACCAAAAGGAAAAGATAAAAGAAAAGCAACCAAAAAAAGTAGTTCATCAATCACTAGGTAGCCTAGGCATTGATTCCAATTTAAAGTTCCTTGTTGTAACTTAGATGAGTTAAGTTGATGTTCTTTGCACATATTTTCAACTGTAAAGATGCAAGTTTAGTTACACGCTCTGTTATCTGAAAATAAAGAAGTGATTGGAATTTCAAACGTGACTTTCCCTTAAAATATGGTAGCACCACATGTCAGGAGGCTTAGAGAATACTTAGCATACCAATGGTGGGAATTAAAGACTTTTAGAAAGTAATCTCATCAACATAAAAAGACGAAGGCCATTTAGAGAAGATAATTTTTTTTTTTTTTGAAGAAGGAAATATTTTAGTTGGTGGACGTACCAAAAGGCTAAAAGGTTGAGAAAGGCGGTGAAAAGATCGTAAATGACAAACTTGGTTTGTCGTAAAGAGCTACAGCAAAAGAGCTTCCTCGGATCTGGAGCTTGGGATTTATGTCGTATTTGGTGACACATAAGCTAAAGGAGTCCCGACCTAACAGTTCAATGGGTGAAAGGTTTGACACCTTACCCTCTTTTTTAGGGTGTGAGTTAAAAGAAAATAAAATATATGAATTTGAAAGAAATAGAGTGTAGGATATAGCATGATCTAAAGCACATTGGATTAGGACTCATAAATATGGTTTTGCATTAGTGTGGATGACGATTAAGCTTGCCTCAATGCGCGTTACATGAAAAATGAGAAAGAAAGAATTATTCTCCTTGGTCCAGTGAACACAAATAGGAGATTAGGGTTTTGTAAAGAAAATAATGTATTTTTTTTCTAGCAAGAAAAATTAAATGTTAGGACCATGGACACTTGTGGTACTTTAGAGTCCATATCTCATGATGGTAATTTTCGCAAGGTTTTAGTATTTTGTGATCGTATTTATTATTTGTTTCTAAAGGCATAATATTTTTAAGTTTTAGTTAATTCATGTTTGAAACATAAAATTGAGAGTCGTAATACTTATTTCGATTTTAGTGACTGAATGTAATCTATTTTATCTCTTTCTTTTCATATTGATTTTTATGTAATTTCATAGAATTCTTGAATGTTGATTGTTGGGTTAATTGTTGTACTCTTTATTGTCCGCATTTGTTGAATTTCCTCTCCTACATAGACAGTAGTTTGGTAGTGTAAAGCATATCATATCCTAGATGGGTTGTGTAAGATGAATAACAATAGTTTCTATCTAATTCAAAAGGTAATACCATCAAACAATTAACTCGGTATAGCATGGTGGCATAAAATTGCTTTTTCCCTAGGAGGTCTTAGGCTCTAATTCATTCTCAGCACTTCTTTAACTTAAAAAAAAAAAACCATCCAAAAATGAGTTATTTTATTTCAATTGAAATAAAATACGATTCGTCGCAAGCATGTGGCTTAGTTCTGGTCCAAGTTCAAAACCAACTCTCCTGTATCCCCATTTACCTAAAAAAAAAATTAAAAAAATTAAAAAAAGGGTTTATGGCATTGACATAAGTGAAATCCACATAAATGATGATAGAAAATGCTTATACTAACTCCATTTCCATGCCTTTTTACTTGTCTTCCCATCCTAGAATAATGAACTGCATGTGTGTTGATAGCCATTGTAGAGATTTGATAGGGCAAAGAAACTCACTATAACAAATATAACTTAATCTAAATTGTGAAGGCAAATCATGAAGTCCCATGTATGGTGTAAGTTGCAAGAGCAAGTGGTTCATGGTATAAAGTAACCTAAGTTATCAAGTTAAAATCTCACTTCATGCTTAATGGGTATTTGGAAATAATATGAGTTATGAATGTGTAACTTTTGAAGTTATACACATTTTATAAAAATAGATTTGTTGTGTAAAAAAGATTCTAAAAACAATTAAAATCTGTTTATTTAATATGCTTAAAGATTTGAGAAAGTTATTTTTTGTAATAATGGAATATTGTATATGATCTTATCATTAAGGTATATCCTTGATAATCTTGTATTAATAATTGTTATATATAAAATTTTACTTAAGAGAAAATTTCTTTCGAGTATACGTTGATGTAAAATGCCACCTACAAGTCTCATAATCAAGATAAGATCGGCAAGTGGAGAGAAACGACTAAAGAGAAGGTCTTTTTCTATTGAACTTGTTACCCATGCACCAAGTGTGAGAAATCTGTTTCGGTTTCAGCAAAATGAAACGTATTACCACTAAATGTCAAAGGGAATCTCATAAAGGCATTCTAGGAATTGACTACAAATAATTGTTTGTCCTGTTTCTAAAAGGCATATATGTGTTCGATGTTTAGCCATTTTCAATGCCTGAACATGATAAAAGCTTCAAGGATAAGTTTGATCGATCAGCATAGGCGGTAGGGTCGTCCATGCAAATCTCAGACATTGAAAATCAACTAGAGTAATATAGCTTTGTGCCGACAATGAAGAACGATCGTTGAGATAAAAGTTTTGGCGAGGCGACAAGGCTAAAATATTTTGGGCCTCCGTCCTATGCTCGAATGTATTGTGCAGGTGAGCGCCTGGAATTTCTGCGCATTTCACCTGCAAATAGTCGCATCAACCAGCACTCTTCATTAGTGTAATATCCAAAAAATCCTTCACCATCTTATCGCCCAAATAGAGAGACAGAGAGATCATGATGTGAACCGGGTTAGAATGTCAGAAAGCAACCCAGTAAAGTGAACGTTCCCACCTACCCAAATAGAAAGTGAAAAAAAGGAACGAAACCTTGTGCTAGTATCAAGAGAAACCATAGCAGTGCACCAACCCCATATTAAAAAGAGACTAACGAAACTTAGTCAAAGAATCAACTCTAGCTAACAAGCTTAATATTTCTTACAAGAGCTTTAGAATTTACCAAATGTAGTATTTGAGCCTAAATGATGATGTTATAATTGTACAATTTATAATTTCTTTATGTAATATATAATTCTTGACTTTTTACAAAGAAAACAAATGAGCTTAACGTTTTTGGGTAGGTAAAAAAGGGAGGTGGGTTGTATATTGAACTTAGAACCTCTTTAACCTCATGTAGTCAGTTACTAATTGAATTAGACACTTGGCCAATAACGTAAGCTTAACTTAGGAAAAGACTTGTCGTTAAAACTGCTAACAATATAATGAAATGAATCCTCCTAGTAGGAATAGGCACAAGGGATACACTTATCAAACACCCAATACCAAATGGTATATAAAGAATTGGTTAGAGAAGAGATATTCAGACATCCTCACTACATAATATTTGATATACCAATAGTAGCTAGCATAGAAATCAAGGAACGAAGAGAAGCGCAACCAAAGAGTCAAGTAATCTCAAGAGAGTCACATCTTTGTTATGTGTGTACTATCTTATATTATTAGGAAATATTATGAAGGGAAGTACTTTCTTTTCTCATGTCTATCTTTTGAATTGGTTTTTGGACTTTTTTTTATATGATATTAGAGTTCATGATAATAAATGCTTTAAGCCCCAATCAACTTGAACTCTCCTTGTACACAAGAGAGGTATTGAGGAATATAGTAGAGTGTGAAGGTCAATTCCAAAATTTTAAGGTATTAAGTAAAGAAACCTTATCACTTATACATGAAAAGAAACTTCACTTTGGGACATAGGTTTTTATAATGTAGAGACTCATTTTTGACTTTGATATTATATTAGAATGTGACCCCATCCCAAAATCTTTCTATATTATATAGAAAAACTTTATCACTTATAAGCTCAAGAGCCTCTTTTCTCATTTCTAATATGAGACAACACCTACTTTCAACATAATGTAATCTCAAATCTAATAAATAATGCCCAAGGTAATGTTTAAAAGTAAATTTATCCCCTTAACTTATTAGTTATACTATAGGCTTTTTAACTTGATATTAAAAGACCAAGTTCCTCCTTGACATGTATATGAACTCTTAATGATTTCATTCACACATGGCGACACCATGTTAGGCTATGCCAAAGATTGGACTTGCTTGATGGGAGTATATGTTACGGCGTGTAAGTACTATAAGGAATGTGATGGAAATCCTAATTAAATAAAGGAAAATATCCCCTTTTTCTCAAATTGGCTTTTGGAAATGATTTGAACTTAATAACAATCTAGATATATGATCACTCAATCATAGAAGTTACAAGGAGCCATGTATTGGATAACCTCCAAAGACAAGTGGCCAACACAACTTAGAAGAGAAATGGCAAGACAGACAAGGAATTTAGCACAAGCCAAATGCAACTCCGAAGGTTGACCGTACAATTGCGTGGTGCCGTGGTTGGTGGCATGGCCTAAAGTCTCGTTGTTTTGTCGGATTCCAATTTTCCTCCCCATACTGTCCGGCAACAAGTCATCTAGCCGTATGTTGGATAGGAAAATCCCAAATTAGCAAAAAGAGAGGGCCTATCAGTCATTGTCAACACCAAACACACGGCTTTGCATTTCCATTTATTTTTACGTTAATAGTTGATGTGACGAGGTCAATAGGATTTAGGCACCACGGGCACATAAGGCCTCATCGCAGCATATCGGTGGACCAACCTCCACGCCCGTATGATGTCAAAAGACAACAATTTTACCTTTATATATATATATATATATATAAACAGTTAGGAGCTGTAAGAATAGATTTAGACATAACAGTCGCATTTTGGACAGCCAAATGTGATGTCTCCTTGAATAAACGGATTATCAAATCCTTCGGTCATAATCCAAGTAGCGATGTTAAAACATGATCACATCTTATAAAATAAAAAAGAACATGAACAAAGACCAAGGAGTTGCTCAAAGTTGAGCACCAATCTTCGTCTTCTTAGATATGCATATTGTAAAGAGAATGAGTAGCAATAAATTAATATAAGATTATCGAAGAATCTGAGTATTTGTTTTATTTTAACATCTACATACTGATAAACATATCAAACGCCGTACCATAACGAAATTATAAAGTGATTAGTTTTGAATTATCAAGCCACACCAAAAACATGGGTCTATAATTTAAGAATTTGAAAAATATCCACTCACGTCTCTCGCATAGATTAATTTTCCTTTTTTTTTTTTGGCATAAACTCATTTATTTAATTGAAATCAAGAAAAGTTAGGTAGAGTACAACATAACCTAACAGTTACATGCCCTCCAAGAGGAGAAAGAAAAATAACAAGCTCATAATACAATATGTGTATCCAACCCTACATAAATTTCCTAAAGAGGACCATAACATATCTTGTATAGATCAGCCTAGAAAATTTAACCAATAACTATGAATTTGGTATAGGATAATATTATATCGTTAACTCTCAAAACTTTATTCTTATAAAAATAATAGAGTGCATACCACATACGTTGTCCTTATACTGCTGATGGGACCCTGAGTAATGACGGTGATCGCTTAGACCATCACGCACACTAACCCATTCAATTCAAGAAAAAGAAAAACTAAAATTCTACCTACCACCAGCGTTCTGAGTTGTTGTGATCCGAACAACAACTATACAAGATCAATTTATGAAATACTACTCTAAAAGATCAATCCATTTTATGTTTTAAAATTTTTTCAGAAGTTAATCAGCATAGCATAATTTTTTACTTACCGATTGAAAAAAGTTCTCCCCGGAGAATTAAAAAAATATATATATTGAAAGGCTTGATCTTGAGCAAAATTGAAGGGTAAGAATTTTCACTGCCCGCTTGGTTAGGGAAGTAGAAGTAGAAGTGTAATGCACGATACGGAAAGCTGTGTTCATAGCTATTTTCTTTTCAATTTCCTCATTAGCGTTGACGAACACAAGGAGTCGATGGATGAATTTGGCCACCGACCTGTCATTTTGCTTTATCTGTTTCCCTTCCGACGAGACAATTATTAAAAGCTTCAGCTTCACTTTAATTCTCTTTTGACTTCGTTAGAGAAAGACAACCTCATAGTGCATGGACTAGCGAAGACATGGGCTTGGCAACTTCCTCAAAGAAACCGACAAATCACGTGACCAGAAGATAAATTGATAATTTAAGAACATGACCGGCTTGATAATCTTTGCCGTTGGAAAATAAAATATCAAAACACCCAGGAATTGTCTCTGCTTTTAGATGGCAATTTAAAAAAATTAATGGCAGACATAGTGGTTAACAGAGAATAATGATTGACAATGCCACCCCATCTAAAACGCCTGACCTTTATTCATCTGGCTTATCATGCACTAGTATCATCATAAATGACTTGCTTGCAATCATGAGCCTCTGACTTCAAGAACTACGTTATATGATTACACATGTAGATTTGTATATCTAGAAGGTTATTTCGTTATACCGGAGCATTCGGCAGGTGGCAAAGCTGGTCGGGGGATGAGAACGACGACGACGATTGAGCGAAATTCCAAAGGTCAATTTCGTTGTTGAAGTCCTGGGTGGGTTGGAAGGATCTGTTTAAAGATGATGACGGTCGAAGGGATGGAAACTGGAGATCGTGGTCAGTGCAATAAGCCATGGTGGGGTCAATAAGGCCGGCTAACTGTCTAGAAGCCTCTGTTTGGCCGTTAAGCTGAGAAGCGGCAAGCCTATCAAACGCTGCCCAGCTGGTGAGGGCAACTGAGGATGAGTCCATTTGATAGACCGAGTTTGGGTCAGTGGCATACACCCTGTTGGTGACTAAGCGTTCATTTTCTGCAATCATATCTGGGTTAATGGACTGATAGGAATTCCGGTTGACCGTGGAGTTTGGGCTCTCTAGGCTAGGAAGTTTCAGAAAAGTCTCATGGTAGCCAATTTTCATGCCCGTGTCCCCGCTATGGAGAAATCTTATGCTACTTTTCACTTCATTCTCTACCTTGCTAGTGTCCCCCATTTGCTCTAGTATTTCCTCCATATCATTTGATGCATCAAGCATCTGTGGTCTAGCTTCCGCAGTCATGGACGAGCAGGTAGGGCTGTCTAGGGTTTTCAGGTGATCTTTCTTCTTGAATGTACGGCACACAACCCATACCACTTCCTGAATGGTCTCTTCCGTAGCGTTGGGGATCTTCACATAGTTATCAATAATTTGATCAGTTAGCACGAAATTGAAATTTGGAAGATAGTTCACTTATAAAAAGAGAAAAGAGAAAGAAAGTTGGCTTACATTGCTGTTAGTGATGTTGTCGTCCAGTCTATATTCGTGCATGATCCAATCTGATTTCAGTCCATGGGGGGCTCGGCCTTTGTAAAACACAAGAGTTTTCCTCATCCCGATCCGCCTACGATTGCTAAATATCACTTTATCGCGTCCGGTGGCTTTCCAGAATCCGGCAGCGGTTGCACGGTTGGTGCGTGTACCTGTGGGGTACTTCTTGTCTTTGTGGCTGAAGAAGTACCAATCATTTTGAGGGGTGGTGCCTATTTTACACACCTCTGCAAGAAACAAAGCAAAATCAGCATAATTTAGAGACGAATCACTGAGAAGAAAGCGCGTTAGCATTTGGAAGAACACGTTCCTAATAGTATGGAATGTGTAAAAACAAACAAAAATTCAACTAAAACAGGGGGCAGTCAATCGCTGAGGCTACCTTGTATATCCCATGGCTCCAGCTTATTGAGATCAACGTCACGAATTACATCCAGGTCAATCTTTTCATAAGAAACCTTCTTCCTTAGATAGTACAGCAAAAGCTCCTCTTCCGTTGGATGAAATCGGAACCCAGGAGGGATTTTGGATTGTCCATTTACTGATATACTCATGTTTCCTGGCATTCTGTAGAAAAATGGTAAAGAAAGGCACAAATATAGAGATCGAAGACAGGAACAATAATGCAAACAAACTAAGATAGCCACCACTCTGAGAGAGACAACGTATCGAAGAAAGATTAACAAGTTTTTGTACCCAACTGAGTATGTGGATGACTATATATATGTGTTTAGGACATAAGGGGTCAATAATAATGGTAATTAATTTGTTATTGTGAGACACATTGTCATTTTTTTTTCTTTTCCATGTGGGGTTTGTTTACTGTGCTTGAGAACAGCCACCTAACAGCAAAGATGGAGAAAGATTACAATTTTTGGCAGCTTGTTTGGGGTCCATCTACTTGGTTAGAATAGTGGTTAAAGTAGAATTATTTAGATATTTTTCTCGTGGTATCTCTCATATGCATTTCCCATATCACATTCAATTGTCACGTCCAAAATTTTTCACTCAAATAACCCACAAAGATAAAATTGAGAGAAAGAAGTAACTAATCTTCCACAACAAGACTAATATAGGGTCCATGTAAGAAACACTTATTCTTTAGTATTCTTTGACTGCCTGTTTTACAACAATGCGACACATGTCAGCAACAATAGGAATTAGATAAGCACTTACTCTTTAATTACAGTTTAACTAGATGCATAAGGAGGGCAATCTTGACAATGAACGGATTGACTTGTCGACTTGAACCATATGGAGGGGAAGTTAGTTGAATAAGTAGAACAATAAAAAGTAAAAGTTTCACGGTAATATTATGGAGTGGTTCCTTAAAAGCTATAATATATTATATTTAGAATGAAATGAACAAATGGATATTTAACGATCAAAGTCTAAAGAATACCTCCACACTTATTATTTAAGGGTGTAAGTTGTATAAATTTTAATAACTATTTATAGGAGTTTTGGAATCTTTCGAACACTATCTTTGATCCTAGATAAGATTACTATGATGGTGGACAAGGGACAAAATTATTTTAGGCAACTAGATGCAAGGGCACACCAACATCCAAAATTACGACTCTCGACTTTAATCTTCTCAGATAAAGAACAACAATGGACCACTTCTCTTTCTTTGCCCTACTATAACTGTAACAATAAAAAGACGATTGGGTAGGGTTTGTGCTTCCACGATCCCTTACATGAGAATAGAATACGTGATCCGTGGGAACTAGTGGGCTTGACATTATGTGCACCTTGGGTTTCTGCTCTCTTTTTCTCTTGGTTTGTTCTTCTTTCGTCGTTAGGAAAATATGAAAATGCCCGACATTATGTCAAGGCCATGTGACAGCTGTGAATGATGCTATATTAACGATGCTAGTCTCTCTCAACTCCCTTTTCGTTACTTCCTGTTGGGTTCATTTAAAGTTGCTCATAGTCCCGAAACTGTAGCTTAATCAACTCACTGTATTAGCAAATTACGACCATTAATATTTTTAACAATTTAATAAATAATTACTTTCAATAAAGAAGGATTAGGAGATTTTGTACATCACACTCTTGCATTTTTCTTCTTCTTCTTCTTCATCTTTTTTGACTTTAAAATCATTTGCCCTCTAGTTATTGAAACTATTTTTTTTTTAATAAAAAAAAGTTTGTATTAATAAAAATTAGTATACAAAAGCATAATGACATACCTTAGTATTATAAAAATTATAAAAGTTATAAAAATATGAATATTAGAAACCTCCAAATCTTATTCAAAATGACTAAATTGAATATTTATTCATCAAAACTAAATTGAACATTTCTATTATAATGAGCCAAAATGTCTAAATAACTTGTTGATTGAGTATACATGTGCACATGCAAAAAGATCAGATCTCGTTTTAGAAAATGAGAAGTATTATGAGTTGTAATCAAATATTCGGCCTAAGCCTAGCTATTTAACTTTTGGGATAAAATGGAACCATTAGGTGTTACTTTATAAATCCATCAAAATACTCCTAATGCATCAATGTTTGTTTGAAATTATAGAAACCAATATGTGGTATGTTGGAGAATAGTTGTTTATTTTGGAGTTCGAATAATGATGAAATTTCTTGAAGTGGATCAAAGTGACACGATTCATTCAAATGATTGGAGAAATGGTATATATATAATCGACATCTTCTATTTAGAGGTGAATATAATGATCTAGTGACAAAACTTACGATTGAGAAACAAATTATTAAAAATAACTTTGTCAATACAGAAAAAGGTAAATCTTATAATAAAAAGATGTAACAAACATAAATGATTAATGTGGCCTAAAATCTGCAGTAAATCATATGTCATGATCGTTATAAGGAACTTTCTGAAGTACTAATTTTTCTCACTAAACTACAAATTCAAAGGGGAATCTCATTTAGTTTTCTTAATAGAAGGAGAATAGTTTAATGGAATAAACTGTTGGTTCTCCTGAATTACTTCTTTATTAAGACAAAGGGAGCACTATAGTTTATCTAAAAACTCTTTTTGGGTGTTTGACTATGCAATGCATCTTAACTGTTATAAACTAGCTTTATATAAACATGATTTGACATCATCTGTCATAGAAACAAAACAGGCTTAACGTTTGCTTATGCTTTATCACAATTTCAAAGCTAGTCATTTTGGCTTACGCATATCTGAATCCTACTAGCAGTCAAGTACTTTTATTATCTAGATTAAAATTTCTAACCACGGCCCTCTTCCATGAAGTCATCCGTAAAGGGTGATCACCATAAGTCTTAGCATATTAGTTTCTTGTGGGGTAGGAAACGTACTGAAAAAGCATTATATTCAGTGAATCAAGTGAGGACTCAATTGTTGAAAGGACACAATTTTACACCTTACTCCAACACGTTAAGAATTGGACAGACTTTGGAAAGCAAGTCTAAAGAGAGAATTCCATAGTCTTGAGCCATTTGTTTATGCTACTAATTGGTGCCACTTTTTCAAAACTCTTGTGCTTGCAATTGGATGGGTTAAAATAATTTAGCCTCTCCTTGATGGGTAAAGCGTCACCACACGCCAGTCCAGTCCAGCAAAATTTATTATTGACATGAAAAGCAATAAGATAACGACATGGCAACCAAGGTGTATGGATTTTCGTCATGGCTGGTGACGAATGGTGCTAACGGCTAAGAATCTAACAGAAGGAAGATATGCCAGATCTTGGACTCTGCAAGACTTGAACTTGATGTGATTGGAACTATTTGTGATAAGATAACACATGTAACACATGAAGCGTAGGGTAGGCAGTCGAGTTTCTTACTTAATACAGAAGTACTTAGAAATTGTATCAACTGAGGTAGTAGGAGACCTGGACCCAGCAGCATTTTTTTCCTGCATTTTAAAATCATGGAGGCGCTCGTGCATTCCCACGAGTGATTGATCGGTAGCCAGGGACCCCAGCCTATATGCTGAAGTGCACGTTATTTTTCTTCAGTTTCCAGCTTCCACTTTCTGCAAATAAAACAAAAATAAAATAAAATAAAATTTCAAGAACCAACCTAATTGAGACAAAAGTTCCACATCAGTTCATTTCCATTCAGAAAAGCAATAATTTAATTTATTTCTTTACTGATGTTTAAAGAAAGCGAGAGAAAACAAAATCAAGAACCCACCTAATTCAGACAAAAGCTCCGTCAAATCTGGGTTTGAAGCCAAACTTCTCCTCAGGAGGATAGATGGGGCGATTCAGGTGAGATCCAACATCAGTTCATTTCTATTCCAGAAAAGTACTGACTCGATGTTTTTCTTTACTGATGTTTAAGGTATATGATTTACAAGACACAAGTATCAGCAGAAGAGCAATAATACCTTGTAGATAGCAATTATATAAATAAAAAAATAGATTCTGCCCAGTAGTGAAAAACTAGTTTCTCATTCTTTTTTTGATTCCCCTGGCTAATTTGTTTAGATTGCAGATGTTGTTAACAAGTGTCTGGCTTAATTGAAAGTATTTGTCATCTGAAAGTTCTTAAGTTCAAGTTCTTTCATGAGTGTGAGTTTAGGTGCTTGTGAAAAAAAAAAAAAAAGATCTTAGATTTTCACTTAACATCAACCTTAATGATACAGACATCGATCTGGATTAATACCTTTAATTCAAACCGAATTTTTATTGCCTTATGTCCGAGTTCTTTTATGAGGATCTTCTAGACGTATTGAAACTGAAGTGGTATCACTAAAAACTTTACCCACCAAACCTCCCTTGAGTGTGAAGTTTCCCGGGACGCTCGTTTTACAACAACGGCGACCCCTCGAGAAGCCAACGATTACATACTTGATGTAAGTTTAGAAGGCTTAAAAAATATTAGTTAAGCCTCAATAGATAAATAACGTTTTCCCTTTCAGCGATTTCTTATAGAATCATGCAAATTATATGATGTTGGAGTTTGATTAATTTTCAAGCAATGGCCGACACAAACATCTCACTTCCTGCGCACTCTCGGCAACAGAGGAACATATGTTTTTTTGTAAGGAAACGTACAGGTGTCTTAAGGCTAATGATTTTCGAGCCCATCTGAACTCTTTCACATTAGTTATTGTTCCGGCTGATGAATGACGTAGCAACGACTTTTATACTTTAGTTGATAAACTGCAGAGGGTCGCTGCCCATTTGTTTTTTCTTTTTGTTAACGAAAATGTTTGGTGTTGCAGAAATTCAAAAGGGCTTTCTATGTTGTTAGAGATACACAGATGGGTCATTATAATCTTGACTAGAACTGCAGATCAACAATTAAATATTAATATCTAATGAAGATGAGCCTGAGGTGTAGATTTGCATTGAGGGTTCCCACTCTTCACTTTCAAACCAAAGATTGAACATGGACAGAAGAAATAATAGTGGCATTTTCTGCTTTTTTCACCTGCATTTCATTTTCAGTCTCAATCTGTTGGGAAAATTATGGCTCTGCTAGCATCTTTCGCACCTGAAATTCCGGAGCATATTCAAACTGCGAGAAAATTGCCCCCTTGTGACGTAGGGTGATGATATTCAGACTGCGTACGATATCTAGAAAGACGTGGTGATTTGCATGGGAAGCAATCGAAGGTGGTCGTACAGGATTGGATGCCATTGATGCTTTCTTCGATATTCTCCATGGAGCTCGAAAAGAAAGGGGGTAAATAATCCTGTTCTAGGGTAAAAATTACATATAATACCTAAGGCAATAATTGAGTTGTTGTGATTGGGTATATCAAATAGGAAATCTCGTAACTTGGCTGATGGCACATATTCGTATTTTGGTCTTAGATGATATGATTGGATATCTTATATAGAAAAAGTTCAAAATTCTGTACTGTTCCTAAGTTAGGAGTACATGTAGGTTATATTCTTTGTCCAAAAGAGTTTGACCAGTAAAAGTTGAAATTGTTCAATCATTACTATTAAAATTAAAAAGGACATAAGAGACAAGATTTCATTAATTAGGGAAATGAAGTATATAAATTTTAATAAGTTTGTATAAAAACTTTAAAATTTGTCAAATATAGTTTTTAAGTTTAAATGATAATGTTGTAATGAAATTATTTATATTTTCTTTGGTGATTTATAATACTTGATATTTTATCTATATATATATATATATATATATATATAAAAGAGCTCAACTATCACGAGGCATCCTTAACTAAATTGCTCACTTACTTTTTTTATTTTTATTTTATAAATGTGTAAGTTAATTTATCTAAAAACAAGATAATACAAAGACTTAAAGAAAATATCCCAATATTACACTTCATTTGACTGAGAAAACTATGAATAAGAAATTCTAGTGTCTCTACTCGCACCATACAATTACTTGTTTGCTATCACACTGGAATTCATAGCAGTTTCCGTGAAGGTTCTTCCTTTGTAACATTTTGTGCCTCCTTTAGGATAAGACCACTTCTTTATCATATGGTGCGTTCTCCAAACTTTAGTTATTAATCAATTGAAAACCTAGTCAAGCGCTCAGTACCATTTTTCTCTTTCTTTTTATGGTTCCGTGCCTTTTTACCCTTCTTTTGTTCATTTTTCTAGTACGGGTCCCCACTGATTTTATCAAAACAGAATCCAGTGAATACTAATGGATTTTGGTAAGACTTTGACGTAATGGTAATGGATTTTCATCTGAGCAACAACACACAGTAACTCTTCCAACTCTCTCCTTTGCAAGCAGATTTTGTCTCTTGTTCCCACTCTATCTTGCACTTTACATTTGTTCACAAATAGAAACATATATAGATTAAGAAGAATGTAAGGGAAAAAATCTTATCAATTAGAGGTGTAAGGCATAACAATTATAGTTACTATTTATAGGAGTTTCCAAATTTTCTAAATGTCATTTTTTAGTTTAGGTGATGAATGATTGATTAAATTATTTTTGTATTATATAAATACATGAAACTTCACCATATATATATATATATATATATGTCTTAGCATTTTTACTTAACTCATATTCATTTTGGGCTTAAAAGCTATACCTACATTCGACATTTGAGTTGAATCAAACATGGAAGATTGTCAAATTTATCATTAGAGAGGGAACTCATTATTTGCAAATAGGTGTAAAGTAAAATATCCTGTTGATGGAGAGTGTTATGATTCTAAGCTGCAGAATGCGTAACCAAGTCAATGACTGAAATATCCTTCCACAACTATTGGTTGTGTTTCCGTTGGTTGTTCCCAATTATGATAGTCTGATAGATAGAATGATTCACACAATTGGAAGAACTTTTGGAGATTATAATATGAAAATAATATGAACTTTTGGAGATTAGTAATGCCCCTTATTTATAGCTAAATTAAATGGTGGTAGAGTCCTTTCCTTGGTAGCATTTCTATGTGTGTGCTGTTAAGCCAAGTTGGAACCTATACTTGTGCCACTACAATGGTGGCCGAGAAACTTGAAATGACATTCCGAGTTGAAAGAGTAAAACCACTTGTCCACAAGCACTCCTAGTCATTGATCATGCGGCAACACCTCTCTGGTGACACCTTGGATGGTTGACTGGTTACATGGAGTCAACTCGTAACATACCATCCCTATATGGAAGAACCTTGTCTGCAAGGTTCGGGAAACGCGTGATGAGCAAGAAGGCATCTTCCTAGGAAGCAACAGTCAAAGAACTCCCTCTCTAGTGAACCGGTACTTCTTGACGGTGGCTAGACTATAGAAGTCAAAAATTGCTGGAGGAATAGGGCTTTCTTTTTCTTCAAAGGGTAGATCATCTAGAAGCAAACTTTGAACTGGGTTCCATGGGTCAAGGAATTGATTTAAAACAAAGATGTGAAAGGTGGGGTGGAGTTTAAAACCAGGAGGAAGATCGAGCTTGTAGGCAATCAATTCAATTCGTTCAAGGACCTTGTAGGGACCAAAGAAGTGAGTTCGGAGTTTGGCATTGAAATGACTGGCCATTGAGTGTTGGCAATATTGTTGGAGTTTAAGGAAAACTAAATCGCCAACTTGAAATGCATCTTATCTTAGGGCTGGGTTGGCTGGGTCCATAAATAAAAGAGTAGTGTTGGGGGCTTTGGGTTTTTTCTTTTTCCCCTTAAAAACAACTCGGTATGGGGTCATGTTAATGCTAAAGTGGTGATTGGTATTATAGCTATGTTCTACGCAAAGCCAACAGTTTGACTTGAGTTTTGGGATTTTCACTCACGAAACACTATAAATACATCTCAATGTTCTATTTACAATTTTCAGCTGGCTTTGATATCACAAAGTGATGATTCTTAGCTACAAAACACATAACTAGGCCGGAGACCAAAAATCCTCCCACAACCATTGGTTGTGTTTTTGCCTGTTGTTCTTAATTATGATGGTCTAATAGACATAATGGCTCACACTCGGAGTAAAGGAAACCAAGAGAAATAAGAAATAAATGGAAATTCATTCACGAAAAAGAACTTTCGGAGATTACTATATGAAAATACTCTGCCTTATACATTCGTAATGCCCTTATTTATAGCTAAACTAAGTGGTGGTGGAGTGCTTCCCCTGGCAACGTTCCCACATACGTGTCCTTGAACCAAGCCAAAATCCACACGTGCACCCATCCAATGGTGGCCGAGATCCCGGGAAGGATGTCGAAGACATTGGAGGAGTTGAAAGAGTAACCTATTTTGTTTGCAAGCACTCCTGGTCATTGTCCATGTGACAACACCTCCTTTGTGATGGATTCCAACTTGGATATTTGACTGATTATGTAGAGTTAACTTGTAACAGAGTGTAGAACATTATAAGGCCAAATTAGTGGTGAAGGGTTACAGCGAAAAGGAGAGAGTAAATTATCGTGACACTTTTTCACCCATGATAAACTCTGTTATTATGAGTGTGTGCTGTCCAGTACCACATAGAAGGGTGGATTATTTATTAGACGAATATTCACAATACATCTAGATATGGAGATTTGGAGGAGGAAGATTATATGAGAGTGCCTCTAGGAAGTATACTTGATGGGAGGACTAAAGTATGTAAGCTTAGAAAGGCCCTTATGGATTGAAGCATGCATCTAGAAGGAGTAATGAAAAATTCACTAATGCTTTAATAGCATTTGGATATGTATAATTTTTACATGATTAATACTTTTTTCCCAACTTACAGATAATTGGAATTAACTTTATATTTGCATTCATTTTTTCATATCAAAGATTTATAAGAACTCATGTAATTTTTTAGGATTGAAGTCCCTAGATATGACAAGAGAACACATTTGAGCCAAAAAAAGAGTATATTTTTGTGCTCATATTAGAAATGATGCTTTCCTGTAAGTAATCCTATGGAAACAAACATAATACTTACTAGCATTAAGTATGATGAGAGACTTCGTCAAAAACATGAAGATCTCTCATTTGAAGATATTACCAATTATTAGCTGTTAATTGAGAAGTTAATGTATTGTTCTCAACACATCTACTCAGCCAATTATGTATGTATCAAAACGTTCTCATTGGAATGCATCTATAAGGATAGTCAAATACCTCAGGCGTTGTCCAAGCCGAGGGATATAATTGCGATCAGAGGGAGGCTTTTATATGCGAGCTTATTATAATGCTAATTGGTTAAACAGATTTACTAGGAAGTCATCAGATTATGCTCAAAGAAGAAGACCTTTATAAAAATGTATCCAACTAGTAATTTGTTAATAAAAACCTTTATGTTTAGTTAACCTGCTTTAAGTTCCATCATCTTTACGTTGATATATATGAGATATATTCACTGAAAGAAAACTTCAAAAAAAATAAATATAATTAAATTTTGAAAAACCTAATTTGACTTCCATCACCGCTAAGGAAGAGAGAGCTCAGCCGAAACATCCTTCGGAGGGAATTGAAGCTCTTTCAATGCTCGTCGTCAGCGTCAGCGTCAGCGAAGCCCGGTTCAGGAGCCTGACGGCCATCGTGGAGAAAGACATGGGCTACTTGGTCTGGACCGAATGAAGACGGCCCAAAATTTCCAAACCTCCAGCTCTTTCACGCACATGCAAAGCATTGAAGATGAACAGAGGCTGAAAAACCTTACCTTACTAGTTAGGGGAATCAAATCACCTTTCGACAAAAAAGTGCATGGCCACACTTTGAAAGAAAAAATATATATATATATTGACATATTTATATATTCAATTCTGCTGTCTGGGTACAGTTCAGCAAATTTGTGTTCTTTATCCTGTTGCATGGTCCGACGTCTTTCTTTATGAATTGCAAAAATATGATGTCCAACTTGAATCCAGAAAATTATTATTTATTGGCGCCTGAAGTA
This sequence comes from Casuarina equisetifolia, assembly GCA_028551475.1. NCBI lineage: Eukaryota > Viridiplantae > Streptophyta > Magnoliopsida > Fagales > Casuarinaceae > Casuarina > Casuarina equisetifolia. The sequence goes on from CM052355.1 coordinate 1,643,890, forward strand.
ATGAAGTTTTGTTTGAGAATGAAACTGTATCAGCGATTGCAGAAAAGACTAAGGAACTGCCGGAGATGCCCCATTGTGTAGGCGGGTCAACAACAAGAAGCATTTATTGCTTAGATATCCGAGCATCCGGAGCCTAGTTGTTGAACCAAGAGAACCTCCAAGGTTACAGTGCTTATGTCTACTGGAATAGGAGCAATATGAATATTCTTTTTCTCAATTATTCAAAAAGACATGCGCCAAATTATCTTGGTAGCATCTGTTGGTCTGTCCTAATCCCATGTCAGTAAGACAAAAAGCCTCTGCTAAATGGCATCCAGCCTTACACAAACTGCAAGTATTCGTTGCTCCTACTGCTCATCAGAAAAGATGTTTGTCCAGTGCATTGGAGGAGAGGGGGAGGAAGAAAGTGCTTTGGGGTTTTCAACGCTGGTAAATTTAGCGAAGAATCTTTTTGCATGCGGATTAATAGGAGTAAATCAACAGACCCATGTTTTGTTTGGTATTTGCATGATTGGAGTTAAGAGATTTAGGGCTTAGGAAGCAAGACGAGAAACCTATTGATATTTCTTAACATATGCATGTGAAGACACGGTTTAGAGTAAAGCTCTTCCGTGCACCTATTATGGCCTTGATTGCGATGATATCAATCAAATGCTCGGAATGATTGTGGAAGCAGCAGTTTAATCTCGTGCTAATTTGATGCTCCTTCCACAGTTGTTTCTTCAAAAGAAGGTTGAAGAGGATTTGACGTGTGACACACTCCATACCTCCATACATGTGGAAAGGAATCTCTTGCTTATCACATTTTGAATGAAGTGTAAAGGATGTCTCCACATTCCAGTAGATCTCTATGGTTTCTTGTTGCCTGGAAGTTAGTGAAAAGAGAATGAATGTCTTCATATTTGTTTTCAGAACGTCAAAATGGAAATGGATAGTAATTGAAATCCACAACAGTAGCCTTTCCTTTCCTTTCCAACCTTTTCGTCCCATCAAGTATCTTTTGAGATACGATTCTTTGGCCTTGTTTTTCAAAAAGTAAGAGCGTCTAAGGCCAACCCTTCTATTCATCTACATATTAGAATTCTTGTCCGTGCTCTATATCGATCTAGATGTAACACGTCGCCTGTTGGCCTGACCCCACCCCACCAACCGTGATTAATTCACTAAAATTTAAGATGTGGTACGCCTTGATTTGTCCCAATTTTACTGAGTTTGAAAAAATCATGACTGATTTGACAGCAGTGAAGGCTACAAAAGTCCTTCCCAACAAACATGTAATGTCTGGAGAGCATAATGGCATCCACAGTGACTACCCAAGCCAGTTGTTACCTTGGGCTCGTCCGATAATCCCGAAGGGCAATTTGGCTACACTTTGTTGTGGGGCGGAATTTAACTCCTCGTGTCTCTCGCGAAATGAAAGTGGATGATAATTAAAACATGGCCCTTGTTAAAACCAGTCTTAAGATTGTTCCCGAAGGGATGATTCTTGATTTTATTTCGGCCACAAGTGTAAGTTTCTCATCTTTTTATTTCCTTTTTGGGTCCCGCATCATACTTCCATATTTGTGTGAACCTATGGTTGACTGGCATATCCCCGTGACTCACTGAAAGAAAAAGATCTAGAAAGCAACCAAAAAAAGTAGCTCATCAATCAATAGATAGCATACGAATTTAAAGTTCCTTGTTGTGACTTAGATGAGTTAAGGTGATTTTCCTTTGTCGTTTGTCAATCTATAACTTCGAAAATCTCATAGGGGCTTATTTTTCTCGAATAAGTGGTTCCAAATCTAGTAGTGGAACCGTGAATTAAGGTGGTCGTTTTTACGAGCATTCTTGCCCATATTTTCAGTCATAAATGTGCAAGTTTATCTACGAGCTATGTTATCCTTAAAAGAAAGAAGAGATTGGGAATGGAGACGTGATTTTCCATTGGAATATGGTAGAACCTCATGTCAGCAGGCCTACCAGGAAGTACTTTTCGTCAAGAGAATATCAGCCAATCCCTATTATTTTCAGTATACCAATAAAGTGGGAAATAGGGACCTTTAGGAAGTATGATTTCATCAGCATAAAAAGACTCTGCCTATGAAGAGAATATATATATTTTTATTGAATAAAGAAATATTTCAGTTGGAGGAGGTACCGAAAGGCCAAAAGGCATTGAAAACTTATTAGGGGTTTAGGAGAGAAATGGAGTGAAATGCTCGCAAATGACAAACTTCGTTTGTGGTAAAGAGCCACCGCAAAAAAAACCACCACGGATCTGGAGCTTGAGCTTTATGTCATATTTGCACACAGTCTTGCAACTCAACGGGCTCGGAGGAATAGAGTACAGCTGAGCATGATCTAAATCACATTGGATTAGGAATCATATAAATAACGTTTTACATTAGCGTTGATGACTATTAAGCTTGCCTCAATTGGGCATTGCATGGAAAAAAAAAAAGAATGAAGAATTATTCATCTTGCTCCGGTGAAAACAAGTAGGAGATTAGGGAGATTAGGTTGGCAAGCACTTAGCTCAATTGGAATAGGTGCTACTTTGGGGCCAATGAAGTCTGAAGTTTGACATTTACTCTTATCCTTTTTACCAAGTTTTTTTTTAAAAAAAAGAAAAAGAAAAATAAGAGATCATGGCTTTTGTAAAGACAAAATTGTATTTTCTGTAGCAGGCATGACTAAATTTTAGGACCATAGACACTTGCGGTGCTTTAGAGTTAATATCACATGGTGGTATCATTTGCTAGGTTTCTAGTATTTTTTGATCACATTAATCATTCCATTATATTCTTACGTTGTTGTAAATTCACAGTAAATTTGTGTTGAAGCACAAAATTAAGTGTTGTAATACTTACTTTAATTTTAGTTATTGAATATAATTCATTTTATGCCTTTCTTTTCATGTTGACTTTTTTTTTTTTAAAAAAAATGTGAATTTATTCATTGAAGAATAAGAAAATAAAAAAGCTTAGGGGCATATTCCAACATTATAATTGATCTAAGAGAATAAAATTTAGAATTCTTCAACCATGACACAATAAAATATTTATATGAGAAAGTTTAATATTCTTAAATAGAGATGCTCTTCCACGAACTATTTTCTTGATTCTAACAAACAAAATTGGTATATTAATAGTCTTATTTATCATGTTGACTTTTCTTTATGTTATTTCGTAGAATTCTTGTATTTTGATTGTTTGGTTAATTTTTGTATTCTCTTTTGCTAGCAATTACTAAATTTGCACTCCGATATTGATAGTAGTTTGTTTGTGTAAAACGTATCATATCCTAGATAACATGTATGATGAATGATGATAGTTTCTATCCAATCCGAATGATAATAATATCTAAGATTGAGTAATTTTATTTCAATTGAAATAATACATGAAAATGATGTTAGAAAATGCTTATGCAAACGCCATTCCATGCCTATATGTATGTTGGTAGTTGTTGAATTATGCAACATTATGATGGTTTTTAATAATTTGACCATCATAGTGAGGATGTTTGTTAAGATGCAAGCAATAAGTCTTATATTGCTAATAAAGATATTAAAAATTTTGCTTATAAAGAGATTAATTCTATTACTTAATACCTTATGGTTTTAAATTAGATATGAATTATATTCTATAAAATTTAACATGGCCCAAAGCTAGGATTCCTCTTAATACTCCTATGAGCTTTCCTTGGTGTCAATCTATACATTGCCAACATAATATCACATCACGATGTTCAAACAATTGGATCACCATGATTGGGGATTGTATTGAATTGTGCAAGTATCACAATGGTCAAATAGTTTGAACACATGGTAAAGGAGCTCGTTAAGATGTGACCAATAAATCCCACATTATTAAAGAAGATATTAAACACCCTACCTACCAAAAGATGGATTCCACCATTTAATACTTTATGATTTTAAGTTGGATATGAGTTATACTTTATAAAATTTAATAGTAACCACCATAGAAATTAGATGAGCCAAAGAAAAGTTTCATAATGAGAAAAATATAACTTAATCTAAATTGTGAATGCAAATCAAGAATTCCTTAAGGTGTTAGTTGTAAGAGCAAGTGGCTCATGATATAAAATAATCCAAATTATCAAGTTAAAGTCTCACTTCATGCTCAATGGGTCTTAGTCTCCTTGCTAATGGAACCTTTTCTGACCAAACGTTGATGGGAAAATGGCACCTACATATCTCGCCATCAAAATTGGATTAGTAAGTGGAGACAAACAATTGAAGGGAGCGTCTTTTTCTATTGAACTTGCTTTCCTATGCACAAGTGTAAGAAATCTGTTTCGATTTCAGCAAAGCGAGATGAATTAATATAAAATATCAAAGGGAGCCTTATAAAGGGCTTTTAGGAGCTGACGAGGAGTAATTATGTCCTTTTTCTAAAAGGCATACACGTGCTCGATGATTAGCCAATTTTCAATGCATGAACAAGATAAAAGCCTTAAAGATTGCTTTCGTCGATCAGCATAGGCAATAGGACCGTCCATGCAGTTTCAAACACTAAAAATCAACCATCGTCGCATAGTTTTTTCTTAGAATGTTTATAGTTAATTGTAGTTTAGGCATAATTGGAGACCTTATTAAATGTAACACTATCGTACTTGTCATGATATTTAAGAATTAACTGGCCCCTTCACCATGCAAGAGACAAATGTTTTAAGGCATGTATAATTAATTTAGTGTTTACATCATTTTTTTGTCATTTGAAATAAAAGAAATAATAAGATCTTCAGAAATAGTATAATCTTTAAATGGATAACTCTTAAAATTATCAAAAAGCTTTTAAGAGACAGAGTTTATTATGTTAAAAAAAACTCTAAAACAGTTGAAAATTTGTATATTCAATATACTTGTAAACTTGAAGAAATCATTTTTGATTCAATATTGATGTTGTATATGTTCTAAGCATAACAAAAATGTCCCTAATCATCATGTAATGATTTTTAATATATATTAAATTTTTACATGCTTATTGATTAAAGAAAAAAAAAGACTAAAGAGTGGTCCGCGATAATAGTTCTGGCAAGGCAACATTGGTGAGAAGTTGCTCACCCAAATAGAAAGATAAAGAGATAAAGAGAGACAGAGATAGAGAGATCCTGATGTGATCCGGGTTAGAATGTCGAAAAGCTACGCAATCATAAAGCAAACAAGCAAGGTGAACAGATACCCACCTTGCCAAATAAAATAATACAAGTAACAACGAGAACAAAACCCGGGGCTAGTATCGAGAGAAACCATAGGAGTGTGCCAACCACGTACTAAAAAGTAGTCAAAGAACCAACTTTGAGTTTGACAAGTCTCATAAGGTCCATAAACGTACTTAGGAAAAGAAATACGCATAAGCTTAACTTAGGAAAAAACTTGTCATTAAAACTGCTAACAGTATAATGAAATAAATCCTGTTAGTAGAAATAGGCAAAAGGGATATTACACTTGTCGAAATACCAAATGGTATTGGAAGTTGGTGAGAAAAAAGACAATGATATATATACTCGATATCGCCGCTATCCGGTATTCGGTTGACTAACAACAGCTAACAGGTTAAATCAAGACATGAATAGAAGCATACCCAAAGAGTTAAGTAATCTTAGGAGAGTCACATGCGTGGCATTGTTATCTTATCGAGTTCTTTATCAAACCATTAGTAGAAAAATTCTCGACATCACATATTTGAAAGAATTCAAGGTGAATTCAGAAAGTCACATCTTTGTTATGGTTTGTGGATATTTTCACTTTGCTGAAGAATATGATGGAAATTCTAGTTAAATGAAATGAAATACCCCCTTTTCTCAAGTCTTCTTTGAAGTTGGACTTAACTTTTCTTATTGCTATTAAAGTACATGATGAAGTTCGCTCCATACCTCATTTAACTTGAATCCTCTTGATGTGTGGGAGGGTGTTGAAGAATGTAATTTTACAATGAAGAAATGGAATCTTTGGGTAATGTTTAAAAGTAAATTAGTTTTTTTTTGGTTGAAATGTAAGTTTGCATTAATAAAAGGTAGTGTACAAAAGTAAAGGGGTATACCTCAACATTACAAAATTTTGACAACTATGAAAAGATAGAAATTAGAAGCCTTCAAATCTCATTCAAAATGACATTTCCCTGTGAGAACTTTACATTTTGAAACAAAGAAGTTCTCCCTTGTATAGTTTTCCTTACTTTAGTCAATAGGATGAGAATGTCGACTGTTCTATTTTGAAATTGTCTTATATTTCGTTCTATTCATATACAATAAATACAAATTAAAAAAGATATTTTAAAAAGCTTTGCAGCCAAATTCTTTCCTTTAGTTGCTCTAATCATTCATTGCAGTTCTTCATTCCATCTTCCAATATAATATTGAATTTCATTTTGAACAAGAATAATCTTTCAAACCATCATTGTTTATAGACATTCAAAAAAGAGATGACTCATATTTTCAACATGGGACTAACAAAAGTCACAATATAAGTTAACTAAAGGAAGCCATCATATCATTTTTTCTGCTGTAGAGAGTCGATTTTGACAAACTAAGCATCCAATAAAATTATGTTTGTAAATGCCTCATGTCCAAATTAAATCATACTAATCCACTTTTTCATTAATTAGTTGAAGGTTTTAATAAATTTCTTTGCAGCAATAAACAGACGTATAAAGAACCCGAGTAAGTATAGGCCTTAGTTTGAGAAGACCTCTCTAACTCTATGCCATGGTACCTTTGATATCAAGCTGCATTACTGAAGTTCTTTTACATTTTGTACTTTGGATCCACTTACTCCATAATGAATTTGTTTTCTTAACTTATAAATTAACTTTTGCATTAGACTATATGCTTTTAACATAATATCAAAGCTTACATTTTTCTTTAGCATCCTATAAACTCCTATTGATTATGTCCACACATTGTGGTGCCCACATTAGGTTGTGCCAAAGTTTGGATCCATGTGATGAGGGAATGTATTGTGGTGTTTAGATATTATTCCACATTACTAAGAAATATGATAAAAATATTATCAAATGAAGGAAAATATCATATTTTCTCGAATAAGCTTTTAGGAAGGATTAGACTTCCTAACAATCTTCAAATATATGGTCACTCTTTTGTAGCGTGACCCCAACTTAAGCATGGAAGTTAGAAGGAGATACGTATTAGGTAACCTCCATAGACAAGGGGGTTATTAGAAATTGAAAGGCCCAACTAAAACACAGAATTGTGCAATAGTGGGTTGCTAGCGGAAGTTTATAAGGCTAGGCTCTTCTGTTGCCTTACCCAATGTGGGACTGGATATTTTAATCTTCCAACACTCCCCCGCAGTCTCACATTGGGCACGGTGAGAGGTGGGACCAGTCTAGAGGGACCACACCAAGGTAGGCAGGACACAGGGCTGGCTCTGATACCATATTAGAAATTGAAGGGCCCAACTAAAACACAGAACTGTGCAATAGTGGGTTGCTAGCGAAAGTTTATAAGGCCAGGCTCTCCTGTCGCCTTACCCAATGTGGGACTGGATATTTTAATCTTCCAATAGGGGCGGACGTGGTGGCATGGCCTAGAGTCCCGCTACTTTGTCGGACTCCAATTTTGCTTCCACATACTGTCCGGCAATCAAGTCGCCCAGCCCTTTTCTGGATAGGAAAATTCGAGATTAGCAAAACCGGTGGGCCTATCAATCATCATCAACACAAAGCATACGGCTACGCAATTCCATTTACTATTTACTTCCTTTCGTTGATGTCAAAAGGCCAAACATTGTTAGGCACAAAAGGCCTCGTCTCCTGAAATTGCAGCATTGCTTCATTATCGGTGGACCCAAAACCACCACGCTTGTATGAAGTCAAAAGACACGAGTTTTATTTTATTAAAAAAAAAAGAATTAGGAGCTGTGAGAATAGATTTAGGCATGTCGCACTTCGGACAAGGCGGGAATCAAACATAACATGATTATCTCTACGGGTAAAAACTTGTGGTTCATAAAAGAGGCGTCTCCCTGAGTAAACGGATTATCAAATACTTCGTCATATCCAAGTAGCTATGTTAAAACCTGTCCAGATCTTATCAAATAAAAATGAATAAGAACAAAGACCAAGGAGTTGCTCAAAGTTGGACAAAAACCTTCATCTTCTGAGGAAATTTTCTTGTAAAGAGAGAGTGGCACTGGGTTGACATAAGATTATCAATGAAACCCAATATTTGATTTATTTTAACGCTTAAGTTCTAGTACACATATTGAATATTGTACCATAACGAAATTATAAGGTGATTTACTTTTGAGTTATTAAACCACTCTGATAATATGGATGTATAATTCAAGAATTAGGAATTTCCACACGCACATCTCGTATAGATCACCCTCCACAACGTTTAGCCTAATTTTAATTCATATCTAGTTGTGAAAGTTTCTTTAAATTTCCAAAGTTTAAAGTTTGATTGAATTTTTTGGTTTTAAATCATTACTTATCCTGAAAATTTTAATTAACAAGAGCGGATTTGGTGTAGGATAATATTAAATTGTTAACTGTCAGAGCTTTATGTTCATGAAGATAACAAATTTAATAGTTTCTTTCAAGATGCTATATAATGTGTATTTCTTTACTTTCAATAATTCCAATCAGTGAGTATCTTTTATGCTGTCTTTATACTGCTAATGGGACCATGAGCAATGATGGTGATAGGCCAGACAACTCCGCGCACTAACCCATTCAATCCAAGACAAGAAAGAGAATGAGTAAGTTTTCAAACTATAATTAAAAAAGATTAATTTGTATGAAATTGGGAGAAATATGTGAAGTTTGCGTTTCACTTTGATTCTTTTTTACTTCGTTAAAGCAGAACAACCTCTGTCGCTCTCTCTCTGTGGGAGCATTTGATGGTAATGCATATTTGCGGAGCCCATTGCTCGACACCCTTTAGCCATAGTGCATGAACCAGCCGAGCCACGGGCTCGGCACCTTCCTCAAAGAAACCGACAAATCCCAAAAGATAATTGATAATTAACAACATGACCCGCTTGATCATCTTTGAAAATGAAAAAGCAGACTGATCATTGCAGTTAGAAAAGAGAAGATCGAAACCACCCAGAAATTGTCTGGCCTTCTAGACGGCAATTGGAAAAATTGATGGTACACATAGTGGTTACCAGAGAATAATGATTGACAATGCCACCCCATCTAAAACGCCTCACCTTTATTCATCTACCATATCATGCACTGCTACTATCACAAATAACTGCCTGCAATCATAAGCCTCTGACTCCAAGAACTACGTTATATGATTACACATTAAAATATGTATATCTAGAAGTTGATTACGTTATACCGGAGCATTCGGCAGGCGGCAAAGTGGGTCGGAGGATGAGAACGACGACGATGATTGAGCGAAACTCCAAAGGTCGATTTCGCTGTTGAAGTCCTGGGTAGGATGGTAGGATCTGTTGGACGATGATGACGGTCGAAGGTTTGGAAACGGGAGATCATGGTCAGGGCAATAAGTAATGGTGGGGTCAGTAAAGCCGGCTAACTGCCTAGAAGTCTCTGTTTGGCCGTTGAGCTGCGACGCTACGAGCCTATCAAGGGCTGCCCAGCTGGTGAGGGCTGCTGATGCCGAGTCCATTTGATAGGCTGAGCTAGTGACTAAGCGTTCATTTTCAGCAATCATATCTGGGTTAACGGGTTGATAAAAATTCGGGCTGCAGGTAGAGTTCGGGCTTTCTAGGCTTGGAAGTTGATGAAAAGTCTCATGGTAGCCAATTCTAATGCCTGTGTCTTTGATATGGAGAAATTTCGTGCTTCTTTTTACTTCATTCTCTTCCTTGCTACTGTCTACCTGGTATTCTAGTGTTTCCTCCATGCCAGTTCCTGCATTTGATGAATCAAACATATGTGCTCTAGCTTCACCGGTCATGGACGAACTGGTAGGGCTGTCTAGGGTTTTCAGGTGATTTTTCTTCTTGAATGTACGGCACACCACCCACCCCTCTTCCTGAGTAGACTCTCCCATAGAGTTGGAGATCTTTACATAGTTAACAGTACTTTGGTCAGTATAAAGCATGAAACTGAAATTAGGAAAAACTTTGATAATTTCATGAGAGTTCATTTCTTAAAAGAAAGAAAAAAAAAATTGGCTTACATTGCTGTCAGTGATGTCATCGTCCAGTCTATATTCGTGCATGATCCAATCGGTTTTCAGGCCATGCGGGGCCCGGCCTTTGTAAAAAACAAGAGTTTTCCTCATCCCGATCCGCTTACAATTGCTATATATCACTTTATCACGGCCGGTGGCTTTCCAGAATCCGGTAGCGGTTGCACGGTTGGTTCGCGTCCCAGTCGGATACTTCTTGTCTTTGTGGCTAAAGAAGTACCACTCATTTTGAGGGGTGGAGCCAATTTTACACACCTCTGCAAGAAACAAACCAAAGGAGCATAATCTAGAGACGAATCACTAAGAAGAAATAGATTGAACTAGTTAGCTCCTTCAGCATATATGAAGACTATGTTCCTAACAGAATGGACTGTGTAAACACCAGCAAAAAATCAACGAAAACCGAGGGAAATCGATTAGTGAAGCTACCTTGTATATCCCATGGCTCCAGCTTATTGAGATCAACATCAGGAATTACATCTAGGTCAATCTTTTCATTCGAAATCTTCTTGCTTAGATAGTAAAGCAAAAGCTCCTCTTCTGTTGGATGAAATCGGAACCCAGGAGGGACTTTGGACTGTCCATTTACTGATATACTCATGTTGTCTGGCATTCTGAATAAAAAGGGTTTAGACAGACAGAAGGATAGAGATCGGAGAGAGGTACAAGAATGCTAACAAACTAGGATATCCACCACTCTGAGAGAGACAAGATATAGAAGAAAGACTAACAAATTTCTCTACCCAACTGAGTACGTAGAGGGCTATATATACGTGTTTAGGGCAAAAAGGGCCAACGAGCCATGGAAATTAAATATTTGTTATTGTGGGGTTTGTTTACTGTGCTACGAGAACAGCCACCTACCTACAAAGATGGAGAAAGAGTACTATTTTTGACAGCTTGTTTGGGGTCCATCTACCTGGTCAGAATAATGGTTAAAGTAGAATAATTTGAATGTTTTTCTCCCGTTATCTCTCATCTGCATTTCCCTTATCGCATTCAATTGTCACGTCCACAAATTTTTACTCAAATCAACCATAAAGATAAAATTGAGAGAAGGGAGTGAGGGATATTCTACAACAAGATCAACGCAGGGTCCATGCGGAAAAGGTGTTGTGGGCAACTGAGTACAAGGGCACGCCAACATCCAAAACTATGACCCTCGACCTTAAAACCTCCACAGAAAAGCACCTCTTAAACAACCGTGGACCCCATCTTTTTCTTTCTGCAACCACCACTGCAACAACAAAAAGATGATGGGGTAGGTTTTGCGCTTTCACGACCCCTTAGATGAGAACAGAATACGTAATCGATGGGAACAAGGGGGAATTGACATTTTGTGCACCTTAGCTTCTGTTCTGTTCTCTTTTTCTCTCGCTTTGTTCTTCGTTAGCCGTCAATAAAAATAAAAATAGGAAGGGCTGACATCATGTCAAGGCCATGTGACAATTGTAATGGATTGGCGACAATAATGATACGTTCCTCTCTAACTATTTTTCCATTACTTCCTTTGGCCTCTTGGGTTCATTTAATCTTTGTGTTTTAGCTTATTCTAGTCTATAGTTCACGTTAATGAGTAGCCATCAGTTTATACTGCGCTAGCGCATTAGGACCATCAATTTGTTTAACTATATAATAAATAATCTTTCAATAAAGAAGGATTGGGGAGATTCTGTACATCGTGCTATTCTTTTTTTTTTTTTTGACCTAACAATCTGTTGTCCTCTAGTTATTGAAATTGTTCATCTTATCTAAATTGAATATTTTGATTATAATGAGATAAAAATTTTAAACAACTATTTATTAAGTATGCATATGTGCATGTAAAAAGATTAGATTTCATATTAAAAGTTAAGAAGTATGGAAATAAAGAATAACATATTTGGGGCCAAAACCAGCTACTTAAACTTTGGGATAAAGTTGGATTATTAGTTTTTATTTTTATTTTTATAAATATTTGAGTTTATTCATCTAAGAATGAGAAAATAAAAAAAAATTAGGATCATACCATTGAATTATAAGCTCATCTAACAATAAGAAAAAGCATGATTGGAATCTTCTAATTTTGACATAACAACATATTTTTTTTATGAATATGTGAGTTTATTCATCAAAGAATAAATAAATACATAAGCTTAGGGGCATATCCCAGCATTACAATTCATCTAGGAGAATATAGAATTTGGAATTCTCCAACTATGACTCAACAAACCAGTAGCTTGAGAGAGTTTAATGTTTCTAAATAAAGAAGCTCTACCACGAACTACTCTTCTGATTTTAGTTAACAACTTTGGAATATCAATAGGCTTATTCTGAAAACATCTATGATTACGTTTTAACCATATACAAACATAACAAAATATTTACTTGGAAAGATTTAATGTTCTTAGATAGATCTCACAGTTTATGTTCCTAATTCTTACCAATAAAATTGGTATCTCAACAACCTTATATAAATGTTTATAGTTATATTTAAAATGGATTCATTAGTTATTATGTTATAATTCCACTAAAAATATTCCTAAAGCATCGATGTTCTTCCAAATTATAGAAACTAATATTTGCTATGTTGGAACATAGTTGTTTATTTTGGTGTTGGAATAAAGATGAAATTTTCCCATTGAAATAAGATTTGCTTAAGGAAAAGCACTTGCGTCAAAATATGGCTTTCAAGTTAAGTTCTAATGTAGTGGATGCTGCCAAAGGAAGTGTTCATGCCATACATAAGAAGGAAGAGACTCATAGAAAGGCAAAGACAAAAAAAGCTTTTTCACATGTTTGTTACTCAATGAACAAGATCTATACAAACACATAAGCCTATAAATCCATACAACTTGATTGGAAAAGAATTAATAGAAAAACAAACAATTAGAATTGATTGATATATTTATCGAAACAAACAAAAGACAAAAGAGATAAAAATGAAATTTCATGCAATAGATCAAATCGACATGATTGATTGAAGTGCTATATATATATATATATATATATAAAGCTTCTATTCAAAGTTGAATATGATGATCAAGTGATAGAACTTACGTATGAGAGAGAAATATATAAAAAAAAATGTAGCTTGTAGAACAATTAATATTGCCAACAAACTATATGGTAGAGTATACTTGCGCAACAAGGTATACGTGGGAACATTGATGATTGGAATTCTGAATCATTATAGATGGTTAAAGCAACAAAAGGCAAAGATTTGGTTGCAAAACTTCTTAAACTTTTTTTATTAGTTTACATGTAGTGTATATGGTCTAAACGAAATCATAGATGTTTTCAGAATAAGATTGTTAAAATACCAATTTTATTTGCTAGAATCAGGAAAGTGGTATGTGAAAGGGCATTTTTATTTAGGAATATCAAATTCTATCATGCAAATGTTTTATTGTATTATAGTTGGAGGATTTCACATTCAATTTTCTTTTAGATAAATTGTAATGTTAGGGTATGTCTCTAAGCTTTTGTACTCTCTTATTCTTTAATAAATAAACTCACATATTCATAAAAAAAAATTACCTACAAACTTAATCTCTTGGGTTAAACGGTAGTAAATTATATATTGGAAAACTATATTTGCTTAGAATAAAGTTTGACATCATATTAGAGGATGAAATAAATAATTGTGATGGATTATTAGAGTTACTAAAAAAAATAATTTAGCTACTAAACTTCTTAAAATATTTTTTTTAGCTTACATTAATTGTATATAGGTTAGACATAATATAAGACACTTTCATTACAAGTCAATTAACATTTCAAAGTTGTTTGCAAAAGTAAGAAAAATTGTACAAGGAAGAATTTCTTTATTTGAAATATAAAATTCTCCTAAACAATTGTCATTTTGTGTGAGATTTGAAAACTTATAACTTCTATCTTTTCATAACTTTTGTAACTTTTGTAATAATAAGGTATGTGCCTATACTTCTGTATACGAAATTCTATTAATATAAACTTACTTTTTCACTAAAAAGAAGAAAAAATTATGATAATAATAATAATAAAAAAATAAACTTTCAAAAGGAATCTTTTTTTTTTCCTAATAAATTGTCTTTAAAGGAGAATTTTTACTTTTCTATCTAATTTTTTTTTTAATAAGAGGAGGGTAATTTAACATAAAAAGCTTTTTGTTCTTCTGTAGAGTGTCATAAATTACGTCTATGGTAGAACAAATGGAGCATTATTATTATCTAAGAACTCTCTTTGGGTGTTTGACTAAGCAATACATCTTAACTTTTATAAATTATCTCGATATGAATAAACTCATATTTAAGAACATTAAACTCTTTCAAATTAATGTTTTATTGTATCATAGTTAGAGAATTTCAAATTTTATTTTCTCTTAGATGAATTGTAATGCTAGGGTATTCCTTTAAGCTTTTATATTTTCTTATTCTTCGATGAATAAACTCACATATTCATAAAAAAAAAAATTACCTCAATATGAACATGATTTGAGATCATATGTCATAGAAACAAAATAGGCATAACGTTTGCTTATGCTTTATTGCTGCTTCAAAGCAAGTCAATTTGCGTAATAAATAAATCCTACGACTCAGTCGACTACTTTTATTCTTTGAATGAAAATCTCTACAGGTCTCAGCATTTTAGTTTCTTGTGGGTATATAGAAACATAATACAAAAGTGTTGTATTAGTGAATCAAGTTGGGACTCACTTTAAAGGATAAGGTGAGCAAGTTACTCCAAGTCTTAATGGAAGGTGCCTTAAGGCTAGCAAAGTAAGTCTTAAAAAAGAATTCCCCAGTCTTGAGCCATTTGCTTAGGATTGGCTACTAGTCAGTGCCACTTTCTGAAAAATCTTGTGCTTACAATTGAATGGTTTATGTTTGCGTGTCCTTGATGGGTGGCGAGTTGCCCCCCCGCAGTTGAAGTCCAGGAAAGCTTATGATTGACATGAAAAATTAATAAAATATCGACATGGTAACCGAGGTGTATGTACTTTGTCGTGGCTGGTGACGGATAGTGCTTGCTGCTATGAATCCAACAGAAAGAAGATATGCCAGATATTGGACTCCGCAAGACTTGAACTTGATTTGATTGGAAACATTTATGATAAGATTACACGTGGAACACACGCAGCATAAGGTTCGCGGTTGAATGCAGAAGTAGCGGGAGTCTATATCAACGAAGCTGTTTGGGGACCTGGACCTAGCAGCATTTTCCGGCATTTTAAAATCAGGTAGGGACTCGTGCATCCCCACGTGAATGATTGATCGTTAGCTTGGGATCCTTGCAAGGACCTTTCCATATGCTGAAGTGCACGTTATTTTTCTTCAGTTGCCACCTTCCAGTTTTGTAAGGAAAGCAAAAGAACAAAAAACAAAACAAAAAAAACAAAACAAAAAAAAACAAAAAAAATAAAACAAGAACCTACCTTATCCAGACAAAAGTTCTACGACAGTTCATTTCTATTGCAGAAAGCAATAACTTAATTTATTCTTTATGATGTTTAAGGAATATGATATGAAGATGCAAGAATCTGCAATAGAGCTAGTACGTAGTAAGTAGGTTGCAATTAGAAAAATTAGTCTGCTCTTTTTTTCTGGCTTCCCCGGCAGGTTTGTTTAGGCTGCAGATTTCACGTAAGATCAAACTTAATGGCACCAGCATTGACTCGGATTAACACCAAAGAGGTCCCAGGCAGGTTCGAGGCATCAAAATCTTTCACCTATTTTGCTTATAAAAAGATTAAAAAAATGAGGAGTGCAACACAAGATTTGAAAGTTTTTAACTTTCATCTTTCTTATCTTTTATAAGTCTTAAATATTAGAGCAAGTTTTTATGATTTTGTACATTAATTTTTATTAATACAATCTTGTATTTCTATCTAAAAAGAAAGAAAAGAAAAACTTTTTAAAGTTACTGGTTTTATGATGTTGGATTTTGATTGAATTTTTACGTAACGGCTGCACATCTAGCTTTATCCATGTTTCAGACATCTCACCCTCTGCATACCCTCAGCAACGGCGGAACGTGCAGAGGTCTCGAGGCCAATCATTTTTGAAGCCCCCAGGTAATCTTTCACACTAATTATTGTCATGGCTGATGAATGGTGTGGCAACAACTTTATACTTTGGTGGTTAGTGTTGCAGAAATACAAAGAGCTCTGAATGTTGTTACATATACGAGGATGTGTTGATGTACTCGTGACAAGAACTGGTGATCAGCAATTAACAATTAAGATCTAATGAAGACGAACTTGACATGTGTAGGTGCTGTGAGGTTCCTACTTATCACCTTCAAGCCAAAAACATAATGTGAACAGAAGAAATAACAGTGGCGTCCTCTGCTTTTTTTCACCTGCATTTCATTTGTTGTGTCACCCCAACGGGAAAATAATGGGTGTACTAGCATTTCCAGCACCTGAAATTCCAGCTGAGTGAAAATTGGTCCCTTATGACGTATAGCATGACAATATTAGTGCTGGAAAACAAGGTCAAACAAAGATGCATTTTCTTCTTTAAAGCGACGTACGTACGAAGCCTAGAAAGAGGTGGTTTGTATGGGAAGCAATCCTAGGTGGCGAACTGGATTTGATGCCATTGACGCTCCATTACAAATGCAGACACCGATACTTTTACTTTGTCTGTTTCATCCCTCTTTTCCTCGATATTCTCCATGAATCTCGAAAAGAGAAGGGGTAGCTAATCCTGCTCTAGGGTGAAGATTGCATATAGCACCTATGGCAATAATTGAATTGCTGTTATAGGGTAAACCAAATAGGAAATCAGGTAAATCTGATGATGGACATATTTGTGTTACTCTGACATGATATGATTGGATATCCTATATAGATGTAGTTCAAAATTCTCTACTGCTCCTAAGGTTAGGTTACATGTTGGGAAATGTTCATGGTAAAAAGAGTTCGACAATCGTAAGGCATCCTCAACTAACTTGTTCTCTTACTTTTTAAAGTTTAGGGCATGTTTTTTCGGGATGTACAGTCTATGAAAAAATCCGACTGAGAAAATTTTGAACTGGAATCTTGGTTTTCTACTCCCACAACCCCCTTACTTGTTTGCCGTCACACTGTGCGACAGAATGTTGGGGGAGAGTTCATAGCAGCAACCGAGAAGGTTCTTTCTTTGTAACTTTTTGTGGTTTTCCTTCACGAGAAGACAGCGATCGTTCTCATATGGTACGTTCCTCAACTTTACTTTTTTTGGCTTATCGTTTTCTTTTCAGTTGAAAATGTAGTCGATTGCTCAGCGCCATTTCTTTTTCTTTTTATTTTTCTTTTCATGGTTCTGTGCTTTTCACCCTTCTCTTGTTCATTTCTCCAGTATGGAATAACTCCCCAATACACTTCTAGGCTTTTTTTTTTTTGGGTCTTTTTGTTCCATAGTGAGAACATGGAAAACAAAAACAATGATGTAAAACAAAAAGAAAAACCCTTGTTGGTTTCGCAACTTCCCAAAATAAAAATAAAAAATGGTTTAAAAACAAGAGTAGCGTAAAGCACTTGCTCATTTTCTTCGTGAATGAAAACTCTAAGTATGAAGGGTAGAATAAAAGGTTGGAGAATGACAATTATACAAGAAAACTACAATTGAAAAAATCAATTGTTACTTTTATATGCACATTTTAGATGTAAATGTTCTTGCTTTCAAAGTAAAATACTTATGAAATTAAGAAGAAGATTAGCACATTCTATGGTAAGATAATATTTAAGATCATAAATTCAGAAAATTGCTTTGTAGGTAGTTTGCTTGCCTAAAGGGAAGGGGCACTAGGGCTATCAAATCTCAAAATTTAAAATAAGGTTTTGTTGAATTGCATGCTTTAGAATTTCATGTTCTTCTTTATGAAGCAAATAGATACACAGTACCAAATGAAGATGATTTTGTGCTTTATTTTTTTTTAATGAAAGGTTAAGTATTTTTTATGGGCAGATAATATATATACATAACGTTCTTACAAAGTTATTTGACAAATAATTTGCTAATCAAAGAAGGAATGGGGATTAGGATTACTGAATCTTTAACTTTAGAATAAAGTCATTTTAGGACGCATGCTTTGGAATCTCATCAATTTTCTAGATATTTCATTATGGAGTAAGTGGATCTACAATACAAAATGTAAAAGAACTTTAGTAATACAGCTTGATATCAAAAGTTCCATGGTATAGAGTTGGAAAGGTCTTCTCAAACTAAGGTCCACACTTACCTCAGTTTTTTATAGGTTTGCCTATCGTTGCAAAGAAATTTATCAAGACTTTCAACCAGTTAATGAAAAAGTAGATTGGTATAATCTAATTTGGGTTAGTGGTGTTTGCAAATATAACTTTATTAGATGACTAATTTCTTAAGATCAATTCTCTATAACAAAAAGAATGGTGTGATGGCTTCGTACACTTAACCTATACTATGATTTATATCAATCCCAAGTAGAAAATAGGAGTCATTTTTTTTTTAATGTTCATGGACAATGATGGTTTGGAAAACCATCTTTATTTAGAATGGGATTTGACGTCATATTAAATGATGGAATGAAGAATTATAATGGATTACCAGAGTAACTAAAGAAAAAGATTTGATTCCAAAACTTCTTAAGATATCATTTTTAACTTTCATTTATTATATATGAGCATAATATAATAGAATATGATTTTAGAATAGAATAGTTGACATTCCAATCTTGTTGGCTAAAGTAAGAAAAACTATACAAAGGAGAGTTTTTTTGTTTCAAAATATAAAATTCTTACAGAGAATTGTCATTTTGAGTGAGATTTGGAGGCTTCTAATATCAATTTTTTTGTAATTTTGGTAATTCTAGTAATGTTAGGGTATGCTCCTGTACTTTTATACATAACTTTTTATTAATACAAACTTACATTTCTATCTAACAAAAAAGAAAAAAAAAAGAAAGGTCAAGTAGTATATATTACCAAAGAAGATAAAATTTTTCAGTTATAATATCCTCATTTAGGCTAAAAAAGCTAAACTTGATAGATTCCAAAGCTCTTGTAAATACTTATTATAAGTTATAGGCTTTATTTTCCTAATTGATGAAATCTTACCTTTCATGTTCTTCTTGATTTTAACAATTATAGTCAATCTATCTAGACTTTTATTATTAATTCTTCTATTCTTTTTTTTTTTCAAATATGATATAAAAAAGTTGTGAATGATATACTAAGCAAGGATATTGCAAAACTTATATATTTAATAATCATGATCATCCAACATACTTTCACTTTCTATTATTCAATTTTTTGAGATAATCCATTCATACTTGATAGAGCCTTCCAAATGAAATTTGTGAACCCATAATTAAAGAATAAATGTTCATATGATTCTTCTTCTTATTGGCAAAGGTTATATTGTAGGTCCACTAAATTCTTCCATACTACCACTCGATTTGTTGTAGTTAACTTGTCTTTTAAAAGGACCCAACAAAATTATACTTTGGCACTCATCCTATTCATACTAGTCTTGCTCATTCAATTTCTTCTTTACTTTCTCTTAATGCTGTATAGCTTTTGACAATATTATACTATGATTTAATTAATTATTATGAGAGTTCATTTATAACTTGTAAAATGTTCTATAATTCCAAGCTAGTGATCCTTTCATCTCTATTTCTAAAACACTTATTCTCTTACAATTGTTTGAATTCATTTATTTAGCCCATAATGAGTTTGAAGTATTGTAAGCTAGAGATCATAATAATTTTTCAATTGTTGTCTTATTCCAATTATGGATGTCTATCAATCCCAATCCTTTATAAATTTTAGGATGACAAATTTCCTTCTAGGCCTCTTTTGCTATACATTGCCTTGTAGATTTTCTCGCCCATAGGAAAAGTCTAATCCTAAATGTAGTAGAACTTCATTAATGCATATCAACATCAAAGGTAGAATGATATGGAGTTGGAGAAGTCTTCTCAAGTTACAAGTTGCTCTAATACTGATTCTCTCAAAACTAAACTATTACTATAAAAAGACATTCAATGAATTGTTCCAAGTAAATGATAAGGTTGAATCACACAATTTGATTTGGACTGGAGATATTTACAGATACAATCTTATTATTTAACTTATATTAGAGATAGGCACTCCATAACAGAAGTTCTATTTTGATGACTACCTTTGATAGACTTGTATTGTAATTTCTATAGGATTCATGTTGAAAACATGTCTAACCTCACCTTTGAATGTACTTGGATTGGGCATATATGACATAGTATCCTCCCATAATAGGGCCTTCGTCAGCCTATTAAAGACAGAATAATAGATTGTAATGGATGATAAAAGTAATAAAAAAATTTAGCTGTAAGACTTCTTAAACTGTATTTCTTAGCATATGTTTACTATATATGGACTAAGCATAATCATAGATGATTACAAAATTGGCAACCAATTGAATCCTATTAGCAAGTATAAGGAAAGTGGTATAAGCAAAAACATTTTGCTTAGAAACATTAAATCCTTCTTTACTAATATTTGATTGAGTGAAAATTGGAGGCTTTTAGCCTTAGTATTTTTCACACACATAGATGAGTTTTGTAATAGTGGGGAATCCCCTAAGCTTTGATACTTTTTAACATTGTGAGTGAACTTATATATTTATTTGAAAAAATGAAGTAACAACATAAAAGAATTAAACTTTTCATTTCATAAGAATAGTTTGTAAGTTTGAGTAAGATTTATAGGCTTTCAACCTCTGTTTTTTTGTAATTTTTATAATTTTAGTAATATTGGAGTATGTTCTTATACTTATATATACTAATTTTTATTAATGTAAACTTATGTTTTACAAAAAAGAAAATATTTTGTCAGTCACAAGTTTAAATGAAAATGCTCTATTATATTTTTCCTATTTTTATGTAAAGGATGGTTATGAGGAAAGAGAAAAACTTAAGTAATTCTAACAAATTTGTCTTACCACATATGATGAGACTAAAATATAGAGAAAGGCCTTAAAAAATACATAAAAATTAACTTAAAAGAGACAAACAAAATATGAAACATGAATAATTTTTTTTATTGAGTGTTACACTTGTTGAACTATATTAATAATCCTTGAGTTCTTATTTGATCATATGATAATTGACAATATTCTTTTTCCTTTGATAAGTAATAATTGACAATATTCTTATTAGGTAATAAATTCCTTTATAGTATTATTGTAGTGACTATTCTGTTGACTGAGCAATTTAGGCTTCAATGTTTAACATATTAAATCACTATAAAAGAAATTTATATCTCTTAGGAATAATTGGAGAATATCACATAAAAGCTAAGTTGTCAAATAATAAAAGTGTGTTGGAGAAATTGAGTAAGAGATGGGAGAAGATGGATAGAGATGACCTAAACAAAGAGATATTAGGTAGACAAAGTGACCAATGCTAAAGCTAGTGAAAGATAAAAGGTCACAAAACAGCTATCAACTGTTTAATTATTTTTGTCCCATGCACAAGGGTATACGAGTAGTGATCAATTTCTTTTGAGGAAAGTTGATCAATTTAATGAAGAACCTTTTTAGCTCCCGTAAGTTTATGCCTTCAAGTTTTTTTGCGTAATGACTAAGAATTTTCACACTTAGTGGTTGGGATATGCGCCCTAGGTCTACTATGAACCAGAAACTAAGTGTTAGTAGGACGAGAAGAATCCCAGAGCAAGTGGGAAAAGGAGTCATGTTGTAGGAAGAGTTCTCAAACATTTCTTGAAAGGGAACCAATACCTATTGATTAAATGTCAGCTATAGAGGAAATAGCATTTACATTTATATACAAAAGCAAAAGCACCTAAATATCAAAAAACAACAACTATATGTATATATATAATAAGGATGAAAATCATTGTTTGAATAATGAAAATAAGGGGAACTCGATGCATGATTAATGTTACTACCACTAAGAATAATGTTATGATGTAAGCAATAATCCCACATTATTAAGAAATATATTAAGATTCTTATTTGTTTTATAATAGGTTTAATCAACTTTTAGGTTAGCTAATAGATGTTTTAACATGATATCAAACCTTAAGTTTCTCTTTATTATCTTTATGGTGTTTAATTGATTTAAGACCACATCTTGCTTATGTAATGTGACATCATGATGATTTGATATTTAATCATTAAGGTGAGAGAGTGTATTACGATGGTGAGCATTACTTTGAAATTTTTGTTTTGGTAGAAATGTAAGTTTGCATTAATAAAAATTAGTGTACAAAAGCATCCCAATATTATAAGAATTACAAAAGTTATGAAAAAATAGAGATTGGAAACCTTCAAATCTTATTCAAAATGACATTTTTCTGTGAGGATTTTACATTTTGAAATAAAGAAGCTCTCCTTCGAATAATTTTTCTTACTTTAGCTAATAAGATTGGAATGTCAACTGTTTTATTCTAAAATCTTTTTTTTATTTTGTTCTGCCCATATACAATAAATGTAAGTTAAAAAAGATATCTTAAGAAGCTTTGCAGTCAAATCTTTTCCTTTAGTTGTTGTGATCATTCACTGCAATATATCATTTAATCATCCAATATGGTGTCAAATTCTATTATGAGCAAGGATAGTCTTCCAACCATTATTGTCCATGGACATTTTAAAAAAAAGATAATTCCTGTTTTCAACCTAGGATTGACAAAAATTATAATATAAGTTAACTGAAGAAAGCCATCATATCATTTTTTTTTTGTTGCAGAAAGTCAATCTTGACAAACTAACCAACCAATGAAATTATGTTTGCAGATGCCATCAATCTAAATTAGATCATACTAATCCACTTTTGCATTAATTGGTTGATGATCTTGATAAATTTCTTCACAACAATTAGCAGACTTAAAAAGAACCAAGGTAAGTGTGGGGCTTAGTTTAAGAAGATCTTTCCAACTCCATGCCATTGAATCTTTGATATCAAGCTATACCATTGAAGTTTTTTTACATTTTGTATTGTAGATCAATTTACTCCATAACAAAGTATTTGGAAGATTTATGAGAGTCTAAAGCATACATTCCAAAAGGACTTTATTCCAAAGTTTAAGTTTTGGTAAATCCAATCCCCTTTCCTTTTTGGGGGAGCAAATTGTTTCCCAAACAAGGTTGTGAGAGCATGATGTATCTGTACTATCTACCCATAGAGAGCTCATGATCTTCTCAATTTCATAAATTGTTTGCTTTGTAGTAAGAAAACTTGCATCCAAAATATATATGCAAAAATTATGACTAATTTGGCCAACCGTAACCTTCCTGCAAAGCTAAGATGTTTCATTCCCCATCCTTTTATTCTTCTAAATATTTTATCTATCAAACCTTTGCAATCAGTATAAGTAAGTCTTTTCGTAATTAATTTGACATTGTTAATGAATATATCATAATTTTTTAATTGAAATGTAAGTATACATTAATAAAAGGTAGTATATAAAAGTATAGAAGCATATCCTAACATTACAAAATTATAAAAATTACGAAAAGATAGAGGTTAGAAGCTTTCAAATCTCACTTAAAATGACATTTTCTTGTAAGAATTTTATATTTTGAAACAAAGAAGCTCTCCCTCATATAGTTTTCCTTACTTTAGCTAATAGAATGAGAATGTTGACTATTCTCTTATGAAATCATCTTCTATTTCATTCTGCCAATATATAATAAATACAAGTTTAAAAAGATATTTTAAGAAGCTTTGTAGCTAAATCCTTTCCTTTAGTTGCTCTAATCATCTATTGTTAGTTTTTCATTCCATCCTCCAATATGACGTTAAATTTTATTATAAGCATAGATAGTCTTTTAAAGCATCATTGTTCATGGACATTCAAAAAAGAGATGGCTCATGTTTTCAACATAGGATTGGCAAAAGTCATAGTATTAGTTAACTAAAGGAAGCATTGTACCATTTTTTTTTTAATGTAGAGAGTCAGTCTTGACAAACTAGCCATTTAATGAAATTATATTTGCAAACATCATTTGTCTAAATTAAATGATATCAATCCACTCTTTCATTAATTGGTTGATAAATTTCTTTCCAGCAATAGACAAACATATAAAGAACTTAGGTAAGTGTAGGCTTTACTTTAAGAAGACCCTTCTAACCCTATGCCATGACACCTTTGATATCAAGCTACATTACTGAAGTTCTTTTACATTTTGTACTATGGATCCATTTACTTCATAATAAAACATTTAGAAGATTGATGAGTTTCCAAAATATATGTCCCAAAAAGACTTTATTCCAAAGTTTAAAATTTAATAACCCTAATCTCCCTTCTTTCTTTGGTGAGTAAACTATTTGTTAAATAACTTTGTAAGAGTGTTGTGTATCTATAGTACTAGCCCAAAGAAATCTCTTAATTTTTTTCTCAATCTCATAAAATATATTATAATTCTTGCTTGTAAATAAGGGGTTTCACTAGTTCTTAAATTGGTTTTTGAGGTTGATAATGAGTTTCTTAATACAATATGAAAGTCTAGTTTTGTTCCTTAGTATCTTTATAGGTTGTCATTGATAAGAGCTAATATATTGACCATGTAATGTAATGGCATGATAGTCCTATGATTTGATGATTGTGGCGAGGTGTATTATAATATAGGCAATGATCTTACATTGTTAAAAAAATAGATTATGATTCTTTTTTTAAAAAAAAAAAATAAGGAGGGGAAGGGGGGATTCTTACATATAGGATAATAGGTTCTACCATTATTTAACCTAAAAGCTAACTTGAAACTTACTAAAACTCATTATTACATAAGCAGTAATCTTAATACATTCTTTAAAAATTTAGGATTTATTGCCTAGATTATAATGTGTTTCTTCACTATGAAAGTCAGACAATCAAACTATTAAAGTATCTATTATGTGGATGATGTTTGAACTTAAATCAACAAGAACTCATATGAGATTTAAGGAGAAACCTGAACTTGTAATATCATATTAAAAAATTTATTACCTAATCCAAAAGTGAACTTGAGAGTTAGTAGAACTCAATATTGTATAAACAAAAATCTTTATATATTTTTTAACAATGTAAGATTTATTATCCACATTGTAAAAAATAATATATAAATTGTATAAGCTACTTGCATATTTCCCCATTATGTACCTCTGAGTGTTCAACATTTGTGCTGCTGTGTTTGAGAAAGTAGGATTTTAAATGTAAGGATTAAAGAAAAACCGACAAAAGTGAAGAGTTAGCAGCGATTTCGTGACCGGTGCTGTTTTTCAAGGGCAGTCAACTTATAGCAGCAGTTCGTAAAAGCCTACCGTATGTGGCTTACAGCAGCAACTAATGCGACTATCGACAGAACTACTTACAGCAGTGAATTAATCACTGTTGCTATCAGAGCGCTTCGAGTTCCACGTTGTTTGATCGCTTCCGGAAAAATGATAACACCGGCGATGAAAAAACCATCACCATAAGTTAGGTACAGAGGTAGTTTGTGATGACCCTTAAAAAACGACCCATAAGTGGGACGTAGGTCGATAGCAACACAGATTCCGGGAGCAGCGTTGGAACTTGGACATTAATGGTTCTAAGACTCTAGCAACAACATTGATTTGGTGGCTTGCTCGTGTCAGCTTGGCCATGCTCAAGAAAGATGTTACAGACCCAACCATTAAACTAAAAAGAGAACTCCTTATTGGGGAGGCAGATCCAATAACTCTTTACACCATAAAATACTCCCACAATTCCTTTATCCAACATCTTTAGTGAATGCCAGCTGTTGGGTCTGCTAGGAGGCGGGCCCAATAAATCTTTAACTCCATATGCCAAATGTTGGGACTGTCGGGGCTCTTTCCCCTCATATTTCCTCACATTGTACCTATAAGGATTCAAACTTAGGATGTAGGATTTGGGTTTGATACAAATTGTTAAGAATCCAATTATTGAGCTAAAAGAAAAACTTCTTATTAGGAAAGCAGGTCCAATAACTCTTAACACCGTAACAAAAAAAGTGCAGAAATTTAAAGTTGATCACCTTCTGGCCACTTTAGGATGAAATGTAGAGCTTGAAAGTGCCTGAACGTTGAACCTTTTTTCGGTGGCATACTCAACATAATAAAATAATTAATTCCTTCTTTTAGGTTTTACTTTAAGAGTGTTAAACCGTTTTTCGGTGGCATTCTCAGCATAATAGAATAATTACTTCCTTCTTTTAAGTTTTATTTCATGAGCATTAAATATTTTTTTGGTAGCATGATCAGCAAATTAAAGCAAGAATCTTAGTTATAGGGCATAAAAATTCAATCCAAAAATTAGCTCAAGGGTTAAAAACTTATTCTTTATTTTAAATTTTATTTAAGAAATTTATATTTTAATATAAGACTTTCGTCATATACATATTCTTATATATATCAAATATAGTTGAATTTAAGGTCATATAATATAGAACAAATTTAATCTAAGTTTTCATACCAAATTAAAAGGTTAAAGCTTTTTATTTTATTTTTTAAAAATTTTAACTCAATTTTATTTTTTAATATAAAATTTCGTCCTACATATAATATTAAGCAACAGACGTGTACAATCATCTAATCTCACATCAAGCAGAAGAGTTTGCCTACTTACTGATTATGACGTTCGTTGATAATAAAAATGATCAATAACGACCTACGGCACACAAGTGCTGGAATTGTACGCCAAAGATACTCCAAATTTACACTAGCAATGGATAGGGGAGAGGAGACAAATTCCCTGGAAGATCGTGACCCACAAGAGTATAATTAAGTCCCTGTCTTTTGTTTTTTTTCATTCACGGGTTGAAAGTTGCTGATTGTTGTTGGATCCCGACATAAATACCGAAACTTCATCGGACAACAGGACATGTAATGGCCTTGCCCTTAGCTTTATTCGTACGCTGCATGTTGGTAAACAGTGACCCAATATATTTCCTATGATAAAAAGAAAGGGAAAGGAGATTTATTGCGCTCCACTCCCTTCGAAGGGCCCTATCATTAATTATGAATTGGGTTGAAGCTTCGTGATGAATATTTAATTCTGAAAAAATATTGTCAAAGCAGCTTTCACAAAAGTGATTATCACCGTGCAATTATTCAGAATTGATTTCTTTACGTTGTAATGCATTCGGAAGGCAATAATTCAGAGAGGCCAGTGATAAAGACGAAATGGGAAAAGATTCTCTTTGTGATGTAATAAAGTATTCATAGGTAATCAAGCTTTGCCGACAGGATTTTCTCCTTTCAAGATGAGATGAGATGAGATGAGATGAGATGAGATGAGATGAGAATGATAATTGTTGTTGTCGTTGTTTATTTTTTTTTATTTTTCTAAAGGATGATATTTTGACATATTTTATTAATAAAAATAGGCTGAGTTGAAAAACCATTAAGAATGATGATTGTTGCATATTATTCATGTGAAGCCCTTACTTATGCATTGATCATAGACTAACAATCAAGTATGCGGAAACTTTCATTTTTTTAAGTGCATGTTCACAAACTACATTTGGAAGACTTTGTTAGACATGAATGGATTAACTAGAAGAATTAAACACTGGAGAGCTGAAATAAGTTGGATGATCAAGACTGTTAAAAGGAAGAGCTTTGTAGCAACTTTGCTTAGTATATCTTTCAAAGCTATATTGTATCACATTTGGAGTGAAAAGAATAGAAGAAGATTTAGCAATACAAGTTTAGATAGCTAAACCATTATTGCTAAAATCAAGAAGGATGTGAGAGGGAAGATTTCATTTACCAGAAGAGTCAAGCTTACAAATTGTAATAAATTTTTACAAGAGTTTTGAAATTTGCCAAGTGCAATATTTGAGCTTAGATGATGATATTTTGTAATCGAACAATCTTGTAAATTTTTTTACGGGTGATATATAATTTAACCTTTCACAAAAAAAAAAACTTTCGTTGTTTACATTTGAGACGAAAACGACAACAGATGGAAAAATCTAAAGAGATTTTTCAAAAATTTATTCAGAAAATATAACTAGTTTTCTTAAATCGATGAATCCCATCTCGTCATTAGTTTACTTATGAAGCAAATAGCTTTGTTTTTTTTCTTTTGTTTTTTTGATAGAAAGGTAAATTGTATTAATAAATTTTAAAATACAAATACATAGGGGCATACTCTAGTATTACAAAAGTTACCATATCTATGAATAGTTACCATTATAAATATTTTGACAACAATATGTAGAACTAGAGAGGACAGAGACAAGTGTAGGCCTTAATTTGAGAAGACCCCGCCAACTCCAAGCCATGGTATATTTTATGTTCAACTGCATTATTGAAGTTCTTTTGCACTTTGTACTGTGAATCCTTTATTCCATAATGAAACTTCTAGGAGATGTACAAGATTCCAAAGCATACATCCTAAAAGAACTTTATTCCAAATTTTAAGATTCAATAAACCTAATCCCCCTTCGTTCTTTGGTGAGCAAACAGTTTGCCAAGCAACTTTATGAGACCGATGTACATCTATATTACCTGCCCATAAGAATTTCTTTATTTTCTTTTCAATTTCATAAATTGTTTGCTTTGGTAGTAGGAAAACTTGCATCCAAAATGTACATATGGAAATGAGAATAGATTTTGCCAATTGTAATCTTCTCACATAGCTAAGATGTTTCATTCTCCAACCTTCTATTCTTCTAAAGATTTTATCCGTCAGACCTTTACAATCAGCTTGAGTTAGCCTTTTTGTGATAAGGGAAAATACTAGACCACACATTAAATGTGGTGAGCTAGACAATTAGTCTTATAAGTAAACTGGTATTGCTAAGCCTCATAATCCAACAATCTCCCCTTCCCCTTGCCTAGCATGAGTTGAGACTTGAACTCATTGCCTCACTTTAATAAAAATTATAAAGATCACAGGTACTACATGGACCCCTTTCTTGCCAGGCCTACAAAGGACTTTCCTTCACAACTCACTTTTCGCAGTATAAAGCTCTATACTAAATGGTAGGCAATATGAAATACTACACTTAACTACTTGTTAGGTATGGCAAGCTAGACAGTTAGTCCCATATGAGTAGAATGGTGTTGCTTAAGCTCATAATCCAACAATCTCCCCATCCCCTACCTAGCATGTGCCAAGACTTGAGCTCATTGCCTTACTTTGATAACAATTATAAAGATCACAAGTACTACATGGGCCCTTTCTTACAAGACCCACAAAGGACCTTCCTTCACAACTCACTCTTAACAACACAAAGCTTTACATTAAATGGTGGGCAAATATGAAATACTACACTTGACTACACGTTAGATGTGGCGAGCTAGATAGTTAATCCCATATAAGTAGAATGATATCGCTTAGCCTTATAATCCAACAATCTCCCCCTCCCTCACCTAACATGAGTTGGGACTTGAACTCATCGTTTCACTTTGATACCTATTATAAAGATCATAGGTACTAGCATTAGGCCAAAAGTTATAGTTAATAGCCAAAGTACAATCTTACTATCTTAACCTAGTAACACGTTGGTTACCCACTTGGCCTAGCATTAACCTAGGTTTATGCTAGATGTCATAGACCTAATATTAGCATTGCATCAAAATTCAAGTTTACAAGGTAGTCTAGTTTATTCCTCCTTGGCTGCCTTTTTTCCTAAATTCTTTCTAGATAATGTATCAACCACTACATTTTTCTTACCCAAACAGTACTCAATAGTGAAATCATAGCCAACTAACTTAATTAACGATTTTTATTAAGTTGAAGTGGAAATCCATGATTTCCATGGATATTGCAAGTCTTTTGATTAGTTTGCACTATAAATGGATGTCCTAACAAGTAATGTCAACATTTGTGTTCTAAAATCACTAATGCCATAAGTTCCTTCTTATATGCCAAGAGTTTCATGTGTCTTCCATGAAAAGCTTGACTAATGAATGAGATTTCTTCATGCAATAAAGTGGATGTATTATCCTATAAAGAAACATGAAACTTATTAGCTACAAGTAGCATTTTAATATTTTGTGACTTTCATAAGTTTTGTAATGTTGGAGTATACTCTAATGCATTTGTATACTAATTTTTATCCATGTGACCTTAACTTTTCACAAAAAGAAAAAGAAAAAGTAATAGGTTAAGAATGATGTAGAAAGTATCTTATATTATTTCAATTTTGGTTAAAATTATCTTTTAAAATAATTTGTGCACCCTTATTACAAACTAGTTGTAAGCAGGACATTAATTTTCTTATAGTTTTTCTCTAATATTTTCAGTTCAAACCCTTGGGAGTAGGATATGAAAACTGTTTGTTGAAAAGAAAAAGATCAATATTTAATTATCTTGGCATCACTTGACTAGAGTGAAATTATCTGCCCTTCAGCAAGCTGACAACTAACAAACTCCTCGGCCTGCATCCAGGTGTCAATAATACAAACACATTCTCGCGAGGTAAAAGAAACAATTTAAAAATCAATCGCTACCAAGTCAAAAAAACGTAAAAGAATATAACGTGGGGTTTGTACACAAGGATGTTTTAACCTTTCTGATTAGAAACGAAATCATTATGCGAGCCCACAATGTGACAAAATAAGTGACATGTACTACCAAAAAACCTAACTCTCTCTATACTGTTGTAGCTTCTAGGTTCCAGCTTTGGTCATTAATTTGGACCCTTCCCTCCAAGTTGATACGATGCTTACTGGTAAAGAAGAATATATACCAGCTTTGGTCATCTACACCAATAAAGCTTTTAGTGTTTATGCATGGAAACCTAAAAACGTGTTAAAGGTGGTAACTATTCTCGTCTTAGGCCCCAGAACATGACCCAGTCTATGTCTTCAAGTGTTCAAAAGATTGCCCTTTGTTCTCTAGTGTTCTATTCTTGTGCCTTCCCATGACCGTGACTTATTGCTTTATTGAAAGATGAGCTTTTGATCAAATTAAGGCCAGCAGGTTGATGGAAGATATTTTTAATGATGCCCAAACATGGCAAATTATGCTTTATCCAATTTGTGCATAACTAACGCTCTAACACTTGATTTGTCGGTTAAATCCACTTAGAAGAGAATTTTTTCATCTTGTGCAAATGAATCTTATGTAAATTCAATCTAAAGATGATATAGGAGTCTGTAATTATAACATACACAATGCATAAACCCATACCTAAAGAGCGTCATATGTATCACATGCATCATTTCTTAGACCCACCAAAGTGCGGATGTTAATCTTGAGGAAATGTACTCATTTTTCCTTTAACTTTTGGTATTATACTTTTTTCTGTCATTTCGCCATCTTTTCTGCCGATTTGAATAGAGTTCCATTCTGAGCAAGTGGAAAGAAAATTTTAATTCACTGTTACAAAGCTGGTGATTACAGGGAAGACAGTGCCAGAGATGGGCCCCAAAGGGGCCGAGTTTTACGATGTTATGACTGGGCCAAAACCCATGGCTTGTCCTTACGGTCCAAAGATTTCCATTAGATGATGAGCGAAAAAAGATGTGTATAGATCTCACGCAAGCCCGCCGTTAACAGGCACACCTACCCGAGCTTTTGTAACCACCTACAAAAGATAAATAGGCTTGTACCCGAAAAGAATTCGCGAAAGAGCGAAAAGCATGACAGACAATGAGAAAGAGGTCATCTTCTCAAGAATCAAAGCCAGCTTCCTCTAAGATGTACCATAAAGTTATGAGTGTGTTTTACATTGACAAAAGAGTGCACGACCGACACTTTGGAACTGTGTATATATACAATTCTGCTGTCTGGTTACTGTTCAGAGAATATGTTTTCTTTATACAGTTGCATGGCCCTACGTCTTTCTTTATGAATGGCAGAAACACGAAATCCAACTCGAATCCAGAAAATTATTATTTATTGGCTCCTGAAGTAATGAAGTTTTGTTTGAGAATGACACTGTATCGGCGATTGCAAAAAAGACTAATGAACTGCCAAAGAGGTCACATAATGTAGGTGGGTCAACAGCAAGAAGCATTTATTGCTTACATATCCGAGCATCCGGAGTCTCGTTATTGAACCTAGAGAACCTCCAAGGTCAGAGGGATCATGTCTTCTGGAATAGGAACAATTGCACTTTCTTTCTTTCTTTTTCTTTTTTTTAACCAGGAATCTTGGTAGCATCTGTTGATCTGTCCTAATCCTGTGCAGCGAGAGAGAAAACTTATGTTGAACGGAGTCCAGCCTTACACAAACTTTGTGTAGACGTTTCTCTTAGTGCTCATAAGATGTTTGTTCAGTGCGTTGGAGGAGAGAAAGGAAGAAGGAAAATCCCTTGGGGTTTTCATCGCCGGTTAATTTTGTGTAAGAATCATTTTGCAGGCGGATTAATAGTAGATGTAAATCAACCGACCCAGGTTGTGTTTGATATTTGCATGATTGGAGTTAAGAGGTCTGAAGGGTGGGAAGTATGACGAGATTCGTATTGCTATATACATGAAGATACAGCTTATAGTCAAAGCTCCTTGGTGCAACTTTTATGGCCCTGATTGAAATGATGATCAATCAAGCAGTAGTTTAGTCTCGTGCCCATTTGATGCTCCTTTCAGAATTATTTCTTCAAAAGAAGGTTGAGAATTTGACGAGTGACACACTCCCTACCTACACACATTTTGAATATGGCGTAGGGATGTCTCCACTTTCGAATAAATCTCTATGCTTTCTTGTTGCCTGGAAGTTAGTGAAAAGATTTATTTTCAGAACGCCAAAATGAAATGGATGGTAATTGAAATCCAGTGAAAAGCAGTGGCCTTCCCCTTCCTAACTTTTTGTCCCATCAAATATCCTTAAGATTTGATTCTTGGCCTCGTTTTTCAAAAAGGAAGGCCAACCCTTCAATTCATCTACAAATTGGCTTTCTTGTTCGGGCTCTCTTTCGATCCAGATGTGACACATCGCTTGTTTGGCCTGACCCCACCCGAATGACCGTGATTGATTCACTAAAACTTAAGATGTGGTCCGTTTTTATTTGTACCAATCATGGTGGAAAAATCATGACTGATAGACAGCAGCGAAGGCTCCGGAGGTCCTTCCCAACAAATATGTAATGTCTGGAGAGCATGATGGCAGCCTCAGTGACTGCCCAATCCAGATGTCATTTTGGATTTGTCGGCTGATCCCGAAAGGCACGAAGTATAAGTTTCTCATTCTTTTATTTTATTTTTTAAAAAAAATTGGGTCCTGTGCTCATCATACTTCCATAATAGTGTGAACCTATGGTTGACTACCATATCCCCTGTGATCCACCAAAAGAAAAAGATTGAGAAAGCAAACGAAAAAAGTAGTTCATCAATCAGTCGATAGCCTACGCATTGATTCCAATTTAAAGTTCCCTATTGTAACCTAGATGAGTTAAGGTGATGTTTCTTTATCGTTTATCAATCTATACCTTCGAAAATCTCATTGTTTCTTATTTTTCTCGAACAGGTGAACCCAAATCTAGTAGTGTAACTATGAATACTGGTGATCGTTTTTACAAGCATTCTCTACACATATTTACAGCTATAAAGATGCAAGTTTAGCTACAATCCCGAAAATAAAGAACTGATTAGGAATCCAGACGTGATTTTCCATTAGAATATGGTAGCACCTCATGTCAGTAGGCCAACCAGATAGTACTTTTTATCAAGAGAATATTAGCCAATCCTTATTACAGTCTGTATACCAATAGAGTGGGAATTAGAGACCTTTTAGCAAGTATGATCTCATCAGCATAAAAAGACGAAGGCTATGAAGAGAAGATAAAGTTTTTTTACAGAAGAAAGAAATATTTTATTTGGTGGAGATACCAAAAGGCTAAAAGGTATTGAAAACTTACCAGGGATCAGCGGAAGAAAGGCGGTGAAAAGCTCACAAATGACAACGTTGATTTGTGTAAAGAGCTACAGAAAAAGAGCTACCTTGGATCTGGAGCTTGATCTCTATGTCGTATTGGCTGACGCATATGCCAAGGATTAGGACCAAGTCTTGCTCCTCAACAGGGGAGGAATAGAGTGCAGATTGGATTAGGACCCATATAAATAGCGATTAGCATTAGCGTTGATGACTATTAAGTTTGCCTCAATGTGCATTACATGAGAAAAGAGAAAAGGAGTTATTCTTCTTGGACCACTGAACACTAGTAGATTAGGGTTTCGTGAAGAAAACTTTGTATTTTCTCTAGCCGGCAGGATTAAATATTAGGACCATGGACACTTGTAGCATTTTAGGGTCAAGATCTCATGGTGGTACTACTCGCTAGGTTTAGTATTTTTTGATCTATTTGTTTTTGAATGCATAATATTCTTATTTTTTGTTAATTCAATGTAAATTCATGTTTGAAACATAAAGTAGAGTGTTGTAATACTTTATTCAATTTTAGTGACTAAGTATAATTATTTTGTCTTTCTTTTCATGTTGACTTTTTTTTTTTGGTAGAAATGTAAATTGTATTAATAAATTTTAAAATATAGATACACATAAGCATACTGCAGTATTACAAAAGTCATCATATTTATGAAAAAATAAAAATTGGAAGCCTTCAAATTTCACTCAAAATAACATTTCCTTAGAAAGATTTTATATTTTTAAATGAAGAAGCTCTCCCACGTAGTACCTTTTTTACTTTAGCAAAGAGAATAAGGATATCAATTGTTTTCCCTTAAAAACATCTCCTATTTTGTTCAGCTCATATACAATAAATGCAAGCTAAGAAAGATAGTTTAGGAAGTTTAACAATTAAATCATTTTCTTTAACTACTTTGATCATTTACTGTAGCTCTACATTCCATCCTCCAATGTTACGTCAGATTCCATTTTGGGTGAGAGTACTTTTCCAAATTATCTTTGTCCATGCACATTAAAAAAAAAAAGATGACTCCTATTTTCTATATGAGACTAAAAAAAATCACAAAATATATTTACTAAAGGAAGCCACTTGTTTGTTAAATTTTGTATACACTTTCCTAAATAGATAGTAGCTTGGTTGCAGATAAGGTATCATATCTTGAATAACCTAGGTAAGATGAATAATGATAGTTTTTGTCTAATTCAATTTCTTTTTATTTATTTTAAGGTATCATATCTTGAATAACCTAGGTAAGATGAATAATGATAGTTTTTGTCTAATTCAATTTCTTTTTATTTATTTTTGTTATGAGAATAGGACCAAAAAGAGTTAGGTGTCGAACCTAAGACCTTTTGGTTTCAAGCAACATGGGCTACCAATTGAACCACATGACTATCTAGATACCTAACTTAGATGATAATACCATTCAACAAAGAAGGAAATGACATATTAAAAAAGAAAAAAAGGAAGGGAGATTAGGATTCAAATCTCAAAATTTGGTATAAGGTCTTTTTGGAACCTATGTTTTGAAATCTAATAAATCTCCCAAAATCTTTATTATGGAGTAAATGGATTTATTATATAAAATGCAAAAGAACTTCATATGCAATTTAGCATAGAAAGTACCAAGACATGAAATTGGAGAAACTTCCTTAAGCTAACATTCATACTTACCTTAGTTTTCCCTGATTCCACATATTGTTGCCAAGAGATTTATATGAACTTTTAGCAAGTTAATGAAAATGTGAATTGATATGATTTAACTTAGACTTGTTGTATTAGCAAAAATAATTTTATTAAATGTCTTATTTGTAGAGATAGACTTTCTATAACAGTAAATATTGTTTGATTACTCCCTTTTGTCAACATATACTATGATTTCTATTACATCTTACGTAAAAAATAAGAATCATCTCTTTTTTGGATGTGTATAAACGAGGATAATTTAAAAAAGTATTCTCACTTTGAATGATATTCAATATAACATTGAATGATGGAATAAAAAACTACAATAGATGATCAAAACAACTAAAGGAAAGGATTTAAGAGCTAAACTTCTTAAGGTATATTTTTTAGTTTACATTCATTGTATATGGGTTAAACAAAACAAAACACAATTTTAGAGAAAGATAAGTGATATCCCAATTTTGCTGATAAAAGCCATAAAAGTTATATAAAAAAGAGCTTCTTTACTTAGAAACATAAAAAAAAAAAAAAAGACATGTCATTTAAGTGAGATTTAGAAGCTTTCAATCTTCATATTTTTAGCCTGCATTTATTGTTTGTGAGTTGAATGAAACTAAAGACAATTTCAGAGAAAGATAACTAATATTTCAATTTTGTTGGCAAAAGTCAAGAAATTTGTACAAAAAAAGAACTTTTTTGTTTAGAAATATAAAAAAATTATTAGGAAAATGTCATTTTAAGTAAGATTTAAAAACTTTCAATTTCCATATTTTTGTAGTTGTAATAGTTTTTGTAACATTAAAGTATGCTTGTTTATTTTTGTATTCTAATTTTTATTAAAATGATTATGCTAAGGCTATTTCCTTGCTTTTTTTACTTATCTTCCCCATCCCAAAACAAGGTATAGCATGTGCACTGGTACCCACCTCGGAAATTTGACAGGTCAAAGAAACTTTCACCAGGGGAGAACTATAACTTAATCTGAACTACAAATGCCAATCATGAAGTCCCACCTATGGTACAAGTTGCAAGAGCAAGTGGTTCGTGATATAAAATAATCTAAATTGTTAAGTAAAAATCTCACTTCACGCTCAATGGGTTTTAATATCCTTGTCAATGAAACCTTTTCCGAATAAAAGTTGATGTAACAATAGCATCTACAGATCTCACCATCAAGATAAGATTAGCAAGTGGAGAGAAACGATTAAAGGGAACGTCGTTTTCTATTGATCTCTTTTACACTAAATGTGAGAAATCTATTTCGATTTCAGCCGAAATGAATTAATATTAAATATCAAATTGGAATCTAAAAAGGGGTCTTAAGAACTGACTGCAAATAATTATTTGTCCTCTTTCTAAAAGGCATACGTGTTTTCAACGATAGCTTTCAACGATCAGAAGCCAAAGGGGCCGTCGATGCAGTCCCAGATATTAAAAAACAAGTATGCACAAAGTTTTGACATGAACATACTTGTCAATAAAATTGCTAACAGTGTAATGAAATAAATCCTCCATGGAGGAATAGGCAAAAGGTCTTAGGTTGTTGGTGAGAAAAGAGACAATGATCTGTGCACTTAATATCCCCTCCACATACTATTCGGTTGACCAATAACAGTTAACAGATGAAATCAAGACATGAAGAGAAGATAACCAAATTGGCAAGTAACGTTAGGAGAGTCACATGTGTGGCATTGTTACCTAATAAATTTCTTTGTCAAACCAATAGTAAAAGGCTTCTCGACATCACATACTTGAAAGAATTCAAGGTGAATTAAGAAAGTCATATCTTTATATGACGTCCTACATTGCTAAAGGATATTATAAGAATCTTGGATAAATGAAGAAAAGTGTCCCATTATGTCAAGTCTTCTTTGAGTTGAATTTTAAGTTTTCTTATATGGTATTAAAGTTAATAATGAGGTTGGCTCCAAACCTCATTCAATTTGAACTTTTTTGGCATGTGGAATGATTGTTGAAGAATATAATTTGACAATGAAGAGACAGTATTGTTGGGTGGTATTTAAAAGTGGATTTGTCATTTTTGTTCATAAACTAATTTTTGGGATTGAGATTTTTTGACATGGTATTAAAGTTTAAATTCTTCCTTGCCACCTTTATAAACTCCTATTTATTATGTCTACTCACTATAATACCATGTTATACTATGCTAAAGTTGGGACCCATGTGGTGAAGGAACAAATTATGATATGCAAATACTATTTCATATTGCTAAAGAATACAATAAAAATCTTCTCTATAAAGAAAATTTGATGAGTTATACCCTCTTACGGACTACATATATGGTCACTCATTTGTGTCGTGACCCTAACTTGACCATGAAAGTTAGGAGATATGTGTTAGATAACCTCTAAAGCCAAGGTCGCTTCAACAACCTAGAAGCAAGATGGCAAGAGCGATTAGGAATTTAGCACAAGCCAGATGTACCTCCAGAGGTTGACCAAGCTTTCGATGTTGTCAGGCAACTGCAGGACAAAGTACATAATTCCCTGCGTATCCTGTTGTTGCTGGAATGGCCTTATCTTGTCGGAGTCCAATTTTCCTCCCACTTACAGTCCGGCAAGCAAATCCCTAGCCCGATTCTGGACAGGAAAATTGAAGACTAGCCGAAAGAGTGGGCCTGTAAATCATCATCAAGACCAAGTATATGGCTACCCATTTCCATTTATTATTAGCGTTCCTCGTTAACGTGGCGAGGGCAACAGGATTTAGGCACCACAAGTACAGAAGTCCTCATCTCCTAAGTTGTAGCATCGCATCATTATTGGTGGACCAACTTCCAGGCCTGTATGATGTCAAAATGCAACGATACTATGATTGTCTCTGCGAGGTTAAAATTCGTGCTTATCGAAGGGGTGTCTCCTTAAGTAGATGGATTATCAAATGTTTCATCATAGTGTAACAATGTTAAAATAAAATATTTTCCTAACAAGATTTATTATTCTTGAATAGATATATTTTTTTACATATTAGTTTTTTGATTCTTGTCAACAAAATTGGTTTCTTAACAATCTTTTTTTAAAAAAAAAATACTATTATGTTTAAACTACATGCAATATATACATGTTAAAAAATAAAATTTAAGAAATTTCACAGCCAATTTTTTTTGCTTACTTTAATCATTTATTGTAAATTAGAATTTTAATTATTAATAATCGTAATTGGAGGATTTTACTCTTGATTTTTTTTAGATGAGCTTATAATGTTTAGGTATATCTTTAAACCTTTGTATTTTCTTGTTTTTAGATGAATAAAATTATATATTCATTAAAAAAACTTATAATAGTGTCATTGAATATGCTATTTGTATTTCTTTACTATTAAAAAGAGATATTATCTAACATTAAAAGTATAATGATGGACTCTTAAGCTTATAAGTGATAAAAAATTTCACCTAATATCTTAAGTTTTTGATATAGATATTTACACTCTAATATGATATTAAAATAAAAAATAAACTTTCATTTTGTAAACTCTCATGCCCTAAAGTTAGGCTTTTTTTTCATATACAGTATTTATGTCAATATGCACAAGAGGAAAAATTTTAAATATGAGTATGTCCCTTATTAAAAGTATAAAGATGAGTTATTAAATTATAAGTAATAATATTTTTATCTAGTGCTTCAAATTTTTGAAATGATCCTCACACGCTATTATTTACTTTTAACAATTTCAATTAGTATATAATTCGTACGTTGTCCTTATACTGATAATGGGACCATGAGCAATAATAGTGATCACCTTGACAATTGTGCACACTAACCCATTCAGTCTTTCTTAAAACTTTTGGCGAAGAAGTTTTTAGATCAGTTTTTAAAATACTACAAAAAAAGATCAGTTAGTAAGAAATAGGGGCAAATTCCACAGCGAGATGGTTTTTTTTTTTTTTCTTTCTTTCTTTCACAAGTCATCACGACGTGATTTTGTACTTGCCAATTGAAGAAGGTTCTCCCCTCAAAAGAGGAGGAAAAAAAAAAGGTTATTGAAAAGTTTTATCCCCAGGTAAAATAGAAGGGTAAGAATTTTCTCTTGCCGGTGAGAGTACAAGAAGAAGTAGCATTTATGATTCAGAAAGGAGTGTGTTCTAAATTCGATTGGTGAATTTTGCCATCGACCTGTCATTTTGCTTTACCTGTTTCCCCTCCGACGAGACAAATATGCAAAGCCTGGGTTTCACTTCGATTCTCTTTTGACTTCGTTAAAGCAGGACAACCTCTGTCTGTCTGTCTGTCTGTCTGTCTGTCTGTCTGTCTGTCTCTTTTTCTCTCTCTCGGAGTATTTGCTGGTCATGCATGTTTGCGGAGCCCATTGCTCAGCATCCTTTAACCATAGTGCATGGACCAGCCGAGCCACGGGCTCGGCTCCTTCCTCAAAGAAACCGACAAATTAAATGACGAAAAGATAATTGATAATTAAGAATATGAACAACTTGATCATATTTGAAAATGAAAAAGCAGACTGATCATCGCAGTTAGAAAAGAGCAGGGCGAAACTACCCAGAAATTGTCTAGGCTTCTATACGGCGATAAGAAAGGTTAATGGTAGACATAGTGGTTAACAGAGTAATAATTGACAATGGCACCCCATCTAAAACGCCTTAACCTTTATTCATCTAGCATATCATGCACTAGTACCATCACAAATAACTGCCTGCAATCATAAGCCTCTGACTTCAAGAACTGCGTTATATGATTACACATCTAGATATGCATATCTAGAAGGTTATTCTGTTATGCCGGAGCATTCGGCAGGTGGCAAAGTGGCTCGGAGGATAAGAACGACGACGATGATTGACCGAAACTCCAAAGGTCGATTTCGCTGTTGAAGTCCTGGGTGGGATGGTAAGATCTGTTTGAAGATGATGAAGGTCGAAGGGTTGGAAACTGGAGATCATGCTCAGTGCAGTAAGTCATGGTGGGGTCAATAAAGCCGGCTAACTGCCCAGAAGTCTCCGTTTGGCCGTTGAGCTGAGAAGCTACGAGCCTATCAAGGGTTGTCCAGCTGGTGAGGACCACTGACGAAGAGTCCATTTGATAGGCTAAGCGTTCATTTTCTACAATGATATCTGGGTTAATGAGTTGATAAGAATTCTGGCGGCCGGTAGAGTTCGGGCTCTCTAGGCTTGGAAGTTTCTGAAAAGTTTCCTGGTAGCCAATTTTAATGCCCGTGTCTCTGATATGGAGAAAGTTCGTGCTACTTTTTACTTCATTCTCTTCGTTGCTAGTGTCTCCCATGTATTCTAGTATTTGCTCCATGCCAGTTCCTGCATTTGATGAATCAAACATCTCCGTTCTAGCTTCTGCTGTCATGGACGAACTGGTCGGGCTGTCTAGGGTTTTCGGGTGATTTTTCTTCTTGAATGTACGGCACACCACCCACCCCTCTTCCTGAGTAGTCTCTTCCATAGCGTTGCAGATCTTTTATATAGTTAACAATATTTGGATTAGCGTAAAGCTCGAAATTGAAATTTGGAAAAACTTCGATAATTTCATGATAGTTCATTTCTAAAAATAAAAAAAATAGAAATTTGGCTTACATTGCTGTCGGTGATGTTATCGTCCAGCCTATATTCGTGCATGATCCAATCGGATTTCAGGCCGTGGGGGGCTCGGCCTTTGTAGAAAACAAGAGTTTTCCTCATCCCGATCCGCCTAGAATTGCTATATATCACTTTATCACGGCCAGTGGCTTTCCAGAATCCGGCAGCGGTTGCACGGTTGGTTCGCGTCCCAGTGGGGTACTTCTTGTCTTTGTGGCTGAAGAAGTACCAATCATTTTGAGGGGTGGTGCCTATTTTACACTCCTCTGCAAGAAACAAAGCAAAAGCAGCATAATCTAGAGGCGAATCACTAAGAAGAACTAGATTGAACTAATTAGCTCCGTTAACATATATGAAGAATAAGTCCCTAGCATAATGCAATCTGTAACTCCAAACAACAGATCAACGCAAACAGAGGGAAATCGATCAGTGAAGCTACCTTGTATATCCCATGGCTCCAGCTTATTGAGATCAACATCAGGAATTACATCTAGGTCAATCTTTTCATAAGAGACCTTCTTTCTTAGATAGTACAGTAAAAGCTCCTCTTCCGTTGGATGAAACCGGAAGCCAGGAGGAACTTTGGATTGTCCATTTACTGATATACTCATATTTTCTGGCATTCTGATAAAAAGGTGCAAAAGACAGGCAGAAAGACAGAGATCGAAGAGAGGTACAAGAATGCAAACAAACGAGGATAGCCACCGCTATGAGAGAGACAGGATATAGAAGAAAGATTAACAAGTTTCTCTCCCCATCTGAGTAGTTAGAGGTCTATATATATTTGTTTAGGACATAAAGGGCGAACTATACATGGTATTTAGAGATTTGCTATGTGAGACACATGGTCGTATTTTTTTATGTGGGGTTTGTTTACTGTGCTACGAGAACAGCCACCTACCTGCAAAAATGGAGAAAGAGTACTATTTTGGCAGCTTGTTTGGGGTCCATCTACCTTGTCAGGACAGTGGTTAAAGTAGAATGATTTGAATATTTTTCTCATGTTATCTCTCATCTGCATTTCCCTTATCACATTTAATTCTCAGCTCCACAATTTTTCAGTCAAATCAATCATAAAGATAAATTGGAGAGAAGGGAGTAATGGATATTCGACAACAGGATCAATATACGGTCCATGCAGAATAGGTCTTGTGGGCAACTAAGTGCAAGGGCACACCAACATCCACAACTACGACCCTCGACCTTAAAACCTCCTCAGAAAAGCACCTCTTAAACAACCATGGACCCCTTGTCTTTCTTTCTGCAACCACCACTGCAACAATGAAAAGATGATGGGGAAGGGTCTGGGCTTTCACCAACCCTTAGATGAGAACAGATTACGAGATCGATGGGAACAAGTGGGATTGACATTATATGCACCATGGTTTCTGTTCTGTTCTCTTTTTCTCATGCTTCATTCTTCCTTTGTCGTCAAAAAAAATATAAAAGGGCTGACATTATGTCAAGGCCATGTGGCAATTGTAAAGGATTGGCTACATTAATGATAATTTTCTCTCTCAACTCCTTTTCCATTACTTCATGGCCTCTTGGGTTCATTTAAACCTGCTAATAGTCCCGAAAAATATAGCTTAATCTTTGTGTTTTAGCTCCTCCCAGTCTATTATTACACGTTAATGAGTGGCCATCAATTTTTCTCATCGCACTAGCACATTAGGACAATTGATCTGTTTAACTATTTAATAAATAAATTACTTTCAACAAAGAAGGATTAGGTATTTTGGGCATCGTTTTTTGCTTTTTTTCTTTTAGCCTAGGAATTGGTTTGCCCTGTAGTTATTGAAATTAATCATACTAGCTAAATTGAATATTTCAATTATAATGGGGTTAAAATTCAAAATAACTATTTTATTGAGTATACATGTGTGCATATAAAAAAGATTAGATCTCATATTAAAAAATGAGATGTATTGAAACTTAGAATAACATATTTTGACCTAAACTCAACTACTTAAACTTTGGGATAAAGTGGGATAATTATTTGCTACGTCATAATTCCGCTAAACTACTCCTAATGCGTCAATGTTTGTTACAAATCATAGACATTAATATGTGTTGTGCTGAAGCATAGTTTGTTTATTTCATGTTGGAAGAAAGACGAAATTTCTTGAATTGGATCAAACCAAATGATTGACTCAAATGGTTAGAGAAATGGTCTATAATTTATTCTTCTATTCAAAGACGAATACAATGATCTAGTGATGAAACTCACAAGCGAGGGAAAAGTTATTGGGAATACTTTTGTCAGCATAGAAAAAGTTAAATTTCACATTAAGAAGATGTGACATGCAGAAATTATTAATAATGACCTACGATTTATAG
This sequence comes from Casuarina equisetifolia, assembly GCA_028551475.1. NCBI lineage: Eukaryota > Viridiplantae > Streptophyta > Magnoliopsida > Fagales > Casuarinaceae > Casuarina > Casuarina equisetifolia. The sequence continues at coordinate 1,687,348 of CM052355.1, forward strand.
TAAGTCATATATCACTATCATATTAGAAACTTTATAAAAAAAAAAATTCTAACGAACTGTCTTCAAAGGCAAATCTTTACTTTTCTATTTACTTGTCTTAATAGGAAGAGTGGCTTAATATAATAAGCTTTCTGCTCTTTCGTTGAGTATCCTAAATTACATCCACGCTAAACAAAGGGAGCATTATTGTTGTCCAGGAATTCTTTCTGGGTCAGAGTTTGACTGAGCAATGCATCTTAACTTTCGTAAATTGGCTTGATATAAACATAGTTTGGGATCATCAATCAATAGAAACAAAATGGGCACAGCGCTTGCTTATGCCTTATTAGTATTTCAAAGGAAGTCATTTTACCTAATATATATCCGAATCCTACGGGTTAGTCAAGTACTTATATTCTTTCAATGAAAATCTTTAAGCACGGCCATCTTTCCTGAACCCATCAGTACAAAGTGATCACTATAAATCTTAGCATTTTAGTTTCTTATGGGTGGATGGGAAACATACTCATAATAGTGAACCAAGTTCGGTAAGCGCTATTCCTTTTACTTAATTTAGGATTGGCAAAGCAAGTCTTAAAAAAGTATTCCATAGTCTTGAGCCATTTGTCTAGGATTGGCCACCAGTCAGTGCCACTTTTTGTAAACTTTTGTGCTTACAATTAAATGGTTTAAATAAGTTAGCGTGTCCTTGATGGGTAGCTCGTTCCCTCACCCCAATTAAGCCCAGCAAAATTTATTATTGACATGAAAAATAGTAAGATAAGGACATGGCAACCGAGGTGTCTGTATTCTCGTCATTGCACTAACTGCTAAGAATCTAACTGAAAGGAGATATGCCAGATCTTGGACTCTGCAAGACTTTACCTTGATTTGATTGGAACAATTTATGATAATACACATGCAACACATGGAGCGTAGAGTACGGAGTCGAGTTTCACACTTTATACAGAAGTACATGGAGTCTGTCTCGACAGAGCTACTCGCAGACCTGGACCCAGGGGCATTATCCTTCATTTTAAAATGATGGAGGCGCTTGTGCATTTCCATATGAATGGTTGATCGGTGGCCAGGGGCCCCAGCAAAGACCTTCCTATGTGCTGAAGTGTCCGTTCCGCTTCTGGTTCCCCCGGCAGGTTTATTTAGACTGCAGGTTTTCAAGTAAGATCAAACTTAATGGCACAGACATTGATTTGGATTAATACCCTTAATTCATAACAAACCTCCGTTGAGTGAAGTTGGCAGGGACTCAGGTCTTTGAACAACGGAGAGCCCTGAAGAAGCCATTGAGTTTATACTTGATGTAAGTTTAGAAAGCTTGACATGTGTAAGTTAAGCCTCAATAAATGAATAACTGTTTCCCTTTCAACGATTTCTTAGAGAATCTTACAAATTATAGGATGGTGAGGTTTGATTGAATTTTCAAGGAATGGTCGATCTAGCTTTACATGTTTCAAACCTTCACTTTCTGCGTGCTCTCAGCAAGAGCGGGACATATCTTTTATGTTAGGAAACGTACAGAATTCTCGAGACTAATCATTTTCAAGCCCATCTGAATCTCTAATTATTTTCCAGCTGATAAATGACGTCGCAACGACTTAATACCAATTTCTTTTATCTTTTTGTCAACAAACATGTTGCTTTTGTGGTTGGTGTTGCAAAAATACAAAAGAGCTTTGTATGATAAATTTTACATCAAACCTACAGTCTAATGGGAAAATTCTGGGTGTAGTAGCATCTCTAACGACTGAAATTCCAGGATAAATTCGGACGAAGCAAGAATTGGTCCCTCGTGACGCATAGCGTGAGAATTTTAGTGCTGGAAAGCAGTGTCAAACGAAGTTTTATTTTCTTATTTACTGCGACGTATGTACGATGCCTTGAAAGACGTGGTGGTTTGCATGGGAAGCAATCCTAGGTGGCGGAATTGCATTGGGTGCCATTGACGCTCTTTACTCTTGCAGACACCGATTCTTCCTTTTTGTTTTTTGTTTTCATCTTTTATTTTGTCTGGTTCATCTCTCTTTTCCTCGATGTTCTCCGTGAATCTCTAAAAGAAAGTGGGTAGATAATCCTGCTCTGGGGTAAAAATTACATGTAACATCTATGGCAATAATTGAATTGTCGTGATTGGGTATATCAAATAGGAAACCAGGTGAATCTGCTGACGGCACATATTCGAGTTTTAATCTGACATGATATGATTGGTATCCTGTATAGAAGAAGTTCAAAATAGAGTTCAACTATCACGAGGAATCCTCAACTAACTTGTTCTTTTTGCTTTTTTAAAGTTTATAACATGTTTTGCTGGATTTACAGCCGATGACAAAATCCGACTGAGAAAATTATGAACAGGAAACTCTGTTGTCCCTACTGTCTCCATCCGACTACTTGCTTGCCTTCATACTGTATGACGGAACGTTGGGGAGAGTTCAATAGCAGCTGCCGAGAAGGTTTTCTCCGGGTCCCCGTAAGCCCAAATGTCTCCCGACCTCGCATAAGATCCTTAACATGCTTCGCATCCAATGCCACCTAATGGCTCCTTTTGGATTTCTCTTCCCCATATGCTTGGCAACTCCTCCAAAGTTCTTCTCTAGCGTAAAACTTGAAATGTGATAGTTGGCTCTAATATTAATTGTAATTAATGTGATAACTTTGTCAAAAGGCCTAAGCTTGATGACGAGTCATATCTAATACTTTTGAATATTGTTCCCCACTTAGCTCTCATAATCTCAGATGTGTCCATTTCCCATAAGATCGTTTACAAACTTTTTGTGTTTTTTCCTTCAGGATAAGATATCACTTCTCATATTGTACGTTCTCCCAAGTTCAGTTTTTTGGCTTATCATTTTTTTTTTTCAGTTTTATGGTTCCGTGCTTTTTCTCCCTCGTATTGTCCATTTTTCCGGTATCTATCCCCACTGCTTTTAGCAGGACTGAATTCATTGTATGGTAAAGGGTTTTGCCAAGACTTCGATGGAATGGTAGTAGTTTTCATCTAACAAAGCAACAATGCACTGAAACTCTCCAACTCACTCCTACCCAAGCAGATTTTGTCTCTCGTTCTCTCTCTCTCTCTCTCTCTCTCTCTCTCTCTCTCTCTCTCTCTCTCGTACTTTACATATATACACGACAAATATATGTCTATATATCTTTGCTTTTGTGTTATTCTGCGTAAGAATAGTTCATCCACCTCAAGTCTTGACGAAAATGCTCGAATAGTATTTCTCCCATTTCTATGGATTGAATTGCTAAGAGGAAAGAGAAAAACCTAATTAATTCTGACAAAATTGTATTTATTATATACGATTAGGCTACAAAGATAGGGAAAGGCCTTAAAGAATACGTAAAAGTTAGCTTAAAAGAGACACTGAGTTTCTGGCTCTATTTGCACTACATTGTAAGTTCTAGTAGTTACAAAATCTAACACATGAGCACTTTATCTTGTTAAACGCGTAAATAAATCTCTTCATGGGATACCTATTAATGAATAATATGTTTTATCGAGTTTTGCACTCATTAAAATATATCAATAATCTTAGGGTACTAATTTGATCATGTGATAATTGACAATATTATAATTAGATTATCAATTCATTTATAGTATTAATATAGTAACTATTCTGTCCAAATTAAAAAATTAGACCTAGTTGTTCGTTCTATTTATTAAATCACCTCAAAGGGAAGATGAATAAGAGAGAAATTATGAGTGTGTTAGGGAAACTATGAATAAGAAAGAGGAGAAGATGGAATAGAGAGAAAGCAAAAGAGAGAGGAGTTTGGGCAGATGAAATGACTCAGCAAAAGGAAAGGACAAATATATGGTTACCAAACACTTGTCAATTGTTATTTCTTTTTGACTCGTGCCCAATCACGTGTACGTGCAATGATCAATTACTTTTGAGGAAAGTGGATCAAATTATTGAAACTTTTTGGCCCCTTTTAGTTTATGCCCTCAAGCTTTCTTGCCAAGTGACAAAGGATTTTCACACTTGTTCGTCTAAATATGCGGCTAAGGTCTTTCATTAACCAGTAACTGAAATGTTAGAGGGACGAGAAGAATCCAAAGCAAGCCGGAAGAGGAAGTCAAGTCGTAAGAAGAAGTTTAGGATTTGTGGAATAATTAAGTTAGAGGATATGATTATAATATTTTATTATAATCAGAGGCCTTTTGTTGTAATAAGTGTCATAATTCTGCACTTTTCAAAGTTGTTGAATTGAAGATCAAATTAGTCAAATTGTTAGTGTGTCTACATATGTATGCTTTGATCATTGTTGAGGGATTGTATGAAAAAATCCGAACAAGAATTCTCAAAAATTTTCCCAAAAGGAACCAATGCCTCCTATTGAATAACAATTGCACAAAAAATAGCTTCTACATGTGTTGTTTCGTACATGAGGAAATATATATGCTTTTTGGGTATGCAAGTGTACAGACATTAAAAACCTTTTGGCTTCTAAACCAATGTTCACTTTTTTTCTCAATTACAGGCCAACGTCAAACTAATAGGGACAAAGTTCAGAGTTTGAATGATAAAAATAGGGGCGACCGGATGCATAATTCATATTGCTACTGCCAAAAATAATTTATAGATTTTTCTAAGCTTCGTGTATTCTTTTACGTTATCTGCCTCTTAGTGTTCAATATTTGTACTGCTGGGTTTAAGAAAGTAGGATTTTAAATGGGAGGATTAAAAAAAAAGCTGACAAAAATGAAAAGGTAGCAACGATTACATGATCAGTATCCTTTCTCAGGGGTTATCACCTTATAATAGAAATTAGGAAGTCTTATTATGACTTTGCTTAAAGGCTAAATCTAACTTAAAAATTAATTCAAAAATTAAAAAAAACTACTTTATTTAAACTTAACTATGAATGTTTTCTTTCTCCCATATAAGACTCATGGCCTCCAACAACATGAAGCAATAATTTATGTAACTATCACAGAACTACTCATGGCAATGACTTAACAACGGTTGCTATCAGACCGCTAGCATTGTTTGATCCCCATTGGAAAAAAATGCTAACTCAAGCGGTGTAAAAACCATCCACGTAAGTTAGGCATCGAGGTTGTCTGAGATGACCCATAAAAAAAAGACCCCTCAATAATTCCTGCCAGAACCTTTGGACGTTAGTCAATGGGAACATGGATTCAAGGACCAGCGTTGAAAACCTGGACATTAATGGTTCTTGGACTGTAGTAATAGTACTATTTCGGTGGAATGATTCTGTCAGCAGGCCCTCTCTAAATAAGTACGTGTGGAATTGAAGGTGATTACCTTTTGGCCTCTTCCAATCAGTACGGAGAGTATTGCTTTGAACCTTGTTTCGGTGGCATGATCATCAGAATAAAGCAGAGAGTATTATACCACAGACATGTGCAATGATCTGATCTCACATCATGCAGAAGAGTCGCCAACTGATTATGACATACGTTGATAATAAAAATGAATAATAACCATGCACGGCGCCACAGATACTTCCATTTTACACTACCAGTCGGTGGGGGAGGGAGCGATGAATTCCCGGGAAAATCAAGTCCCACGAGAGTCTAATTAAATGCCTGTCTCTTTTTCTTTTCTTTACGATTTCTGAGCTTCTAATTATTGTTGGAAACCGACAAAAACCGTAACTTCGTCGGACAACAGAACATGTACTGGTCTTGCTCTTAGCTTTATTTGCACGATGGACGCTTGGCCCAGTCCACTTTCGTGTTCGACTACTTACACTGCAAAATTGTCATCACATACATGATAGTTGGTAAACATTGACCCAATATATTTCACATATTTCGCCATCGAAAAGGAAATCAACCGCACGGTCTGGAAGCATATAGCTGGAGTTGATAGGGAAGGGAGCAATGTTAATGCAATTTGCGGTGAACGTTTTTCCTTCAAACCCATGTGGATTGAGCTTGGACAAAGTTTCATCTCACACAAGATATCAAGGTATCGTTTTATTTATTTATCTCTTGGTGAAATGATAAATTGTGTTAATAAAAATTAGAATACAAAAATAAAAGAATATATTTTAGCATTACAAAAACTACTACACTTATAAAAAGATGAAAATTAGAAATTTTCAAATTTTACTTAAAATAAACAAAAAAAATTTTCGTCATATAACTTTTCTTACTTTTTTCAATAGAATTAGAATATCAAATTTTATTTTTTTTGGAATCATTCTTTGTGTCGTTCAATTATTTATTTATTTGGTTGTCTAGTTAATTGATTTCTTTTGCATTACAATTGTATTTTCCCCTTGTGTAAGTTGCGTTCCTATCCCTTTGAAGGGCCCTATCATTATGGATGGAAGTTGATGCCTCGTGAAAATATTGTTCAAAGCAGCTTTCACAAAAGTGATTATTACCCCGCACTTATATAGGATTGAATTCTTTACATGATCACGCATTTGGTGAATAGCAAGACCCAGAAAGACCAGCGATAAAGGTGAAATGAGAGAAGATTCTCTTGGTGATGGTAATAAAGCATTCTTAGGTACACAAACTTTACTTTGCCAATAGGAATTTCCCCTCTTAAGATGAGAATGATATTCTTGGAGAAAATGTTCCCCAACATGAAAAGCCGGGCATATGCATGCACCACAAAGTGACAACCAAGCATGTGGAAACTTTCTATTGGATGTGTACATTTTCTTAAGTCGCTTTGAAGAGAATCTTGTCTTCGTCAATGACGTTCTAACCTTCAGACAGAGAAAGAGACGGACGGAATCACGCTTTTAATCATGTTGTAAGGAGAACAATAAACAAGAAATAGAAGATAAGAAAACTTGAATCGAATAAAAGTTGCAAAAGGAGAACAAAGTCAATTCTCATTTCTCACTGCTAAGAATCTTAGAAAGAAAATGTCTTTTCTTGTGGAAAGAAGAAATTTTTAGACAAAAAGGACAACAAATGGGAATTTCTGGAGAATCTTTTAAAAAAAAAAAAAATCCGTACACACCCACAAGACGCCGACTTTGAACCTGGAACAAGAGGTCCCAGGTCATTTTGGCGAATTGGTGTGATGCGATTCAAGGGGCTCCCCTTAGATTTTATTCTTTCAGTGCCGATTGCCGAGATCTTAATTATAATTCACCAGCTACCCAGTCATTCGTCTTCTTGCACTTTTTTTCTTTCTCGTCAGGAAGACCATCCTGCTGAACTTTATATATTCCCAGTACGAAAAGATTGTGCCGATTGAATTATGTTGCTTCCTCTATCAACCTCTGCAATTTTCCTGGATCTACTGAGAGGGCTCTTGATACAGCATCTCCCTCATGATATCACCTTAAACTGACACGAAGTTTTGACAAATTTATTCCAAAGCCTCGTACTAACTTCTTGGAAAATGGGACATCAATACTTAAAGTTTAAAAGTTTGAATTGTTAAAGTGGGATACTTGGTGGGTGGTTCCGGATAATCACTGGATGTTTTATAGTGGTGGTTCTACCAAAAGGGTAGCTACGTTTTCTCTAAACACTCTCCTCGAGGACGTATGGGCATTAATTGATTTCCCAAAATTTACCTAATAACTTATTTTTATCAAGAGTAAAGAGTATGCTACATGTTCAAAGCTTGGTTTGACACTATCTTTAGAACTAAACAAATTTCCATTTTTTATGTGTCATTTTTATGAAAGAAATCAACTTTTGATATAATGTTAAAATTTAAGTTCAAAAGCTGACACCTATATATTTTTTTGTTCATTTTTGTTTTGAACTTACACACCCACTCATGTACCCTTGAAAGTGTGGAATATCCCAAAATTATTTGACACAACTTGAACTGGAGAGAAATTATTCTATATGCTAACCATCAAAAGAACTGCTCAAATTGCATCTGGTGTCAATAAAATAAAACCCATTCTCTCAAAATAAAAGAAAAGGTTTAAAAATCAATTAATACAGCATCAAAAGAGAACAAAAAAATAGAATGTGGGGTTGGTTTCTCTCTCTCTTCCTCTCTCTCTAGCTCTCTCTATATTTATAGAGCTTCTGGGTTCCAGCTTTGGTCATTCATTGGGACCCCTCGCTCCGAGTCGATACGATGCTTACTGTAAAAAAGAATATATACCAACTGTGGGCCACTGTCACCCACACCAATCAAGCTTTTAGTGTTCATGCATGGACCTAAAAACGTGTTAAAGGTGGTAACTATTCTCGTCTTAGGCCGTAGAACTTGACTTAGTCAATCCTTTCAACAGGGCAACATGGCTTTCAACAGGTTGCCTTTTGTTCTCTAGTGTTCTAATCTTGTGCCTTCCCATGACTGTGACTTAAGTGCTTTGCTCAAAGATGAGCTTTTGATCAAATTAAGGCCAACCTAATGATGGAAGAGAATTTTAATGATGACTAAACATGACAAATTTTGCTTTTTTTAATTTGCAGATAATTGATGCTCTAACAAGAGATCCTGCGGTTAAATCGTCTTGGAAGTTGTCTTTGCAAATGAATCTTGTGTCAATTCAATGAAAAGATGATATATTCGTCTTTAATTATGACATAAACAATACCTAGATCCATCCCTAGTCACTTTGTAAGTCACATAATCATTTCTTAGACCCACAAAAGGGTGGATTTTGATCTTGAGGAAATGTATTCATTTTTGCTTCTTTTTTTTTTTCCTTGGATCATTTGTTACTGCCATTGCACTATCTTTTCGGCATTTTTGAATAGAGTTGCACTGAATTCAGTATAATGAAGCGACTGGAGTGTGCTTTCCACCGTCCAGAATGATTGCAAGGAGGGACACAATGCTAAAAGATGGGCTCAAAGGTGATAGAGTTTTACGCCATTTTGACTAGGCCAGAACCCATGGCTGGCCTAAAGGTCCAAATATCTCCATAAAATCATAAGTGAAAAATAAAGATTATGAATTGGTCTCCCGCAAGCGTTTCCTTAACAAACACTACCACTCTTTGAATCATTTGAGTTTATCGATTACAAGTGGAGTTCCGGGGATGTCATTTGATGACAAGTATGAAGGATCACGAAAAAGGCTTGGATTTTGGTTGGCATAAGTCATATGCTGCTCAGAAACAAGCTAGAGAGTTTGGTTAAGTGACCTCTTTTGGGCTTTACTAGAGCCAGTCTTTTCTTTTAATAGCCTTGCGGATCGGAACATTCAATAGAGAAAATGATGCCGGTTTGAATCATAAAGATCTTGGGGTAAGGGACTCTTGTAAAGGGCAAAGAGGACTGTAGCTGTTTTCCTTATGGGGTCCTGACCCTCTTCTCTGCTCACTTCTACAAATACAAGATAGAAGGAGGACCCAGTGTATATCTTCAATGCCCATCAGTAACTTAGACTTTAAACAGCAACTGAAGAGTGACACATTCGAGAGTGACACTGGAGAGCCAGCAAGCGCTAAACCTTGTAATAGCCCTTACGCAATAGATCCCAGGCTGCGAAAAGCCCTTCAATGCCGCCCTTGCTCTGATATCATGATGAATTCAGCTAAAGGCAACTCAAGAAACCAGAAGGGACACAAAGCTGAGAGACGTGGAGAAAGCCCAAAGGCTGGTTTCTACTATTTACGCTTTCCAAATAATTCCATCAGTTCAACTGTTACGTGCATGGTGGAAAAAAAAAAAAAGAAGTTATACTACTATCGGTAATGGGCCCATATCTAAGTAGAAAAAAGATAGCCCCTTTAGCATTAAACCTCTGAGTTTGAAAATTTTCCTTAAATCGTTGTGGCTGGATAAGAAGAGTAAATAGTAGGTACAAAGGTAATGTACAATTTGTTGCCAAAAGATTTATAATGATCTTTGGCAAGTTGGAGAAACGGTGGATTGGTATAATTTAATTTAGACAGGTGGCATTAGCAAACATAATTTCATTGGATGACTTGTTTGTAGGGACAAACTTTCTACAGCAACAGAAATTGTACGATGACTTCCTTCGGTAAACATATATTGTGATTTTTGTCAATCTCATTTAGAAAATCGAAGTCATCTTTTTTTTGAATGTACGTGGACAAGGATGATTTGAAAAAGTATTCTTGCTCAGAATGGAATCCGACGTGACATTGGAAGATGGAATGAAGAACTACAATGGATGATCAAAGCAATAAAAGGAAGGGATTTAGCTGCCAAATTTCTCAAGATATCTTTCTTAGCTTGTATTTATTGTATATGGGCTGAACGAAATAGAAGACATTTTCAGGGAAAAACAATGGATATCCCTATTCTCTTAGCGAAAATAAAGAAGATAGTACGAGGGAGGGCTTCTTTGTTTAGACATATAAAATCTTCTCAATGCAATATTATTTTGAGTGAAATTTGGAGGCTTCTAACTTCCATCTTTTCATAGATATGGTGACTTTTATAATACTGGGGTATGCCCCTGTGCTTTTGTACTTTAATATGTATTAATACAATTTACCTTTTCACCAAAAAAAAAAAAAACAAAGGTAATGTACAAGTAACTCAAATGGTAATGATCTACGGACTAGCAAATGAACTTTCTTGCGATAAGTGATGTTCCTACATGATTTATCGATCTATGACTTCAAAACTTTTATAGGTAATTATTTTTCCATTCATGGCTTTCTTTTCATGTTGAGTTTTCTTTATGTAATTTCACAGAATTTTGTATGTCGATTGTTTAGTTGATTTTTTTAATTCTCTATTGCTTGTATTTGCTGAATTTACTCTCTCAAATAGATAGTAGCTTGTAGTGTAAGGATTATATCCGACATAGCATGTGTGAGATGAATAATGATAGCTTCTATCTAATTCAAATGATCACACCATCCTACAATGAGTTATTTTATTTCAATAGAAATTCATAGAAATGATGTTAGAAAATGCTTATGCTAAAGCCAGTTCCATGCCTTTTTAATTGTCTTCACCATACTCAGAATAATGATGGTATGCGTGTTTGGTAGCCATCCCGGAAATTCGATAGGGCAAAGAAACTTTCACTATGGGAGAAATATAACTTAATCTAAATTGTGAATGCAAATCATGAAGTGCCACCTAAGGTATTAGAGTTGCAAGATCAAGTGGTTTATGGTATACAATAATGCAAATGATCAAGTTAAAGTCTTACTTCCTGCTCAATGGGTCTTAATAACCTCCTTGTCAATGGATACGGCGGATGTCCGACACCTTGCATGTTTTGTGTAGCGTGAACTCCTCGAGTTTCTCTGCATTTCCCTCACAAATAGTTGCATCAATTGGCACTTTGCATTAGTGTAATATTCCAGAAATCTTTCACGTGATTACTCGTCCAAATAGAGAGAGAAAGAGAGAACGGCTACAGAGAACGCCCACCTACCCCAAATTAAACGTGAAAAAAGGAGCAAAACCTAGGGCTAGTACCTGAAAAAACCATAGGAGTGCCCCACCAACCACATATTAACTCATATTAAAAAAGGACAAAGGAAACTCAGTCAAAGAATGAACTCTAGTTTAACATACGGTCCACGAACATTGTAGTACTGAAATCTCTTTTCTTCCCACAAGAAATACACACCAGTAGCTAACATAAGCTTAACTTAGGAAAATACTTGTCATTAAAATTGCTAATAGTATAATGAAATAAATCCTCCTAGTAGGAATAGGCACAAGGAAGATTACGCTACTCAAACAAAAGATACCAGATAGTACTTGAAAGCCAGTTAGAAAAGAGACAACGATAGATGCACTTAATATCCCCGCTGAATTGTGTTCGGTTTATCAATAACAGCTAGCAAATGAAATCAAGACATGAAGAGAAGCATAACCAAAGAGTCAAGTAATCTTAGGGGAGTCATACGAGTGGCATTAACGTTATCAAGTTCTTTATCCAACCGATTGTTAAAAAATGTTTTGTCATTACATACTTAGAAAGAATTCAAGGCAAACTAGGAAAGTAACATCTTTGTTACTGTGTGTGGATATTACCTCACATTGTTTAAAAATATGATATGTATCCTAGTTAAATGAAAAGAAGTGCCCCTTTCTCTTAATTTTTTTTTTCTTTTTTTTTCGGGTGGGGGGTTGAATTATTAGCTTTTTTTTTACATGGCGTCAGAATGTATGATTAGGTTTGCTCCAAACTCTGGTCAACGTAAACCTTCTTGATATGTAGGAAGCATCTCAAAGGCCTTCAACACTAGAAACATAATAATTATTGAAAAATGTTTAAAACTAGAATCATCTCTTAACTTATGAGTCACTTTATAAGTCAGATTATGAATTTTTCTAACTTAGTGTTAGAGCCTAAGTTCCTTCTTAACACCATTACAAACTTCTATTGATTATGTCTACACACTACAACTTCACGTTAGGTTGTTCCAGAATTTGGACCCACGTGCTGAGGTATCGATACTATTTCACATTGTTAAATAACATGATTAGAAAGAAAATGTTTCCTTCTCCTGAGTCTAACTTTCGAAAAGAATTTAGACTTTCTAACAATTTACATATATGATCACTCATTTGTGTTGTGACCCTAACTTGACCATGGTGAAGTTAGAAAGAGATATGTGTTAGGTAACCTCCAGAGACTGTTAGAAGGCGGCTAACACAACCTTGAAGAAAGATGCTAAGGTAGACAACGAATTTAACACAGGCAAGATGTTAACTCCAAATGTTGACCATACTTTCGAGGTTGCCATGCGACTGCAGAACAAAGTACATGGTGCCCAGCTTATCCTGTTGTTGGTGGCATGGCCTAAAGTCCCGCTATTTTGTCGGATTCCAATTTTCCTCTCCCGTCCGGGATTCAAGCTATCCAGCCCAATGCTGGACAGGAGAATTCGAGATTAACAAAAGCAGTGGGTCCATCAATCAATCATGCCCAAAAAAAAAAAAAAAACGAAAATCAATCATCATCATGACCAGCGATGCGGTTACGCATTTCTATTTATTATTTACTTTCCTAGTTGATGTGACGAGATCAATAAGATTTAAGCACCACAGGCGCGAAAGGCCTCATTTCCCAGAATAGAGCATCGCATCGTTTCCTAAGCAAAATTAAGCAGGAATCGAACTATAAGATGATTGTCTCTACGGATAAAACTTTGCGGTTTAACAAAGACATGTCTCCCGTAGAAAACGGATTATCAAATGCTTGGGTCATAATCCAGATCTTTTAAGATTCATATAAGACTACCAATGAACCTGAAGATTCAATTTATTTTAACATTTAGGTACTAATAGAAATTTTAACTAATAACAACCAATTTAGTGTTGGATAATACTAAATTTTTAAACTCAAAATTTTATGCTAGTGGCAAGGCAATTGATGAAAAGCCCTTAAGTCCTAGGTTCAAATAACCTCATCTCCTATTACCTTAAAAAAAAAAATCCCAAAACTTCATACTCATAAAGAAAATAAATTTAATAGTTCTATTCAAGATGCTACACAATTTGTATGGCTTTCAAGAATTCCAACCGGAGCATGTCGTATACGTAGTCCTTATATTGCTAATGGGACCATGAGCAATGATGGTGATCGCTTAGACAATTGCGCTTACTAACCCATTCAATCCAACTTTTGGGGGAAGAATTTATATATTTATTTATTTACTAGTAAAAATATAAATTTATATTAATGAAAGGAAGAATTTATTTTTAGATCAATTTTTAAAATAGTATTAAGAATGATCAATTTGTATGAAATAGGGGGAAATTCTGGGGAAACTTGTTTTTTTTTTTCTTTCACTAGTCACCACGACATGATTTTTTACTAACCAATAAAAAATAAAAATAAAAAGTCTTACCTCAGAGCAAAATTAAAGGGTAAGAGTATTGACTGTTCGCTTGGTGGAAAGTAGAAGTAGCATGTACGGTACGGAAACCTGTGTTCATATCTATCTTCTTTTCATTTTCCTCGTTAGAGTTCACGAATTTTTAAATTCAACTTTCCACTGAGCCAAGACGAGTTGATGGGTGAATTTGGCCATCGACCTGTCATTTCGCTCTACCTGGCCCCTTCGACGAGACAAATGTGAAAAGGTTTCGTTTCACTTAGATTCTTTTTTGACTTGGTTAAAGTTTGGGACAACTTCTCTCTCTTTCGGAGTGTTTTACGGCCATGCATGTTTGCGGAGCCCATGGCTCTGCACCTTCTTTAAAGAAACCGACAAATCACGTGACCAAAAGATAATTGATAACCAAGAACACGAACAGCTTGATCATCTTTAAAAATGAAAATCAGACTGACCATTGCAGTTAGAATAGAGAAGTTACACATGTAGATATGTAAATCTAGAAGCTTATTCTGTTATGGTAGAGCATTCGGCAGGTGGCATAGTGAGTTAAAGGATGAGAACGACGATAATGATTGAGCGAAACTCCAGAGGTTGATTTCGCTGTTGAAGTCCTGGCTGGGACTGTAGGATCCTTTTGAAGATGAGGACGGTCGAAGGTCTGGAAAATGGGGATCATGGTCAGTGCAATATGCCATGGTGGGGTCAATAAAGCCGGGTAACTGCCTGGAAGCCTCTGTTTGGCCGCTGAGCTGGGAAGCTACGAGATTATCAAGGTCTGCCCAGCTGGTGAGGGCCTCTGATGACGAGTCCATTTGATAGGCTGAGTTGGTGACTAAGCGTTCATTTTCTGCCATCATTCCTGGGTTAATGGGTTGATAAGAATTCCGGCTGCTGGTGGAGTTTTGGTTTTCTAGGCTTGGAAGTTTCAGGAAAGTCCCATGGTAGCCAATTTTCGTGGCCGCGTCACTGGGGTGGAGAAATCTTATCCTACTTTTTACTTCATTCTTTTCCTTGCTAGTGTCTCCCATGAATTCCATCATTTCCTCCACAGCCGTTCGTTCATTTGATGAGTCAAACATCAGTGTTCCAGCTTCTGTAGTCATGGATGAACTGGAGGGGTTGTCCAGGATTTTCATGTGATTTTTCCTCTTGAATGTACGGCACACCACCCAACCCTTTTCCTGAGAGGTCTCTCCCATACCCTCGGGGATCTTTATAGAGTTACCAATACTTCCATCAGTTTAAAGTACGAAATTGAAATTTGGAAAAACTTTCATCGTTTCCTTATTGTTCACTTCTAAAAGGAAAAAAAAAATAGACAAAGAAAATTGGCTTACATTGCTGCTAGCGATGTTATCGTTCAATCTATATTCGTGCATGATCCAGTCGGATTTTAGGCCGTGGGGGGCTCGGCCTTTGTAAAACACAAGAGTTTTCCTCATCCCGATACGTTTAGAATTGCTATATATCACTTTATCACGGCCAGTGGCTTTCCAGAATCCGGCAGCGGTTGCACGGTTGGTTCGCGTTCCAGTGGGATACTTCTTGTCTTTGTGGCTGAAGAAGTACCAATCATTTTGAGGGGTGGTGCCTATTCTACACACCTCTGCAAGAAACAAAGCAAAAGCAGCATAATGTAGAGACGAATCACTAAGAAGAAATAGATTGAACTAATTAGCTACGTTAACATATATGAAGAATACGTCCCTAACACAATGGAGTGTGTAACTACCAAAAAAGATCCACGCAAATAGAGGAAATCGATCGGTGAAGCTACCTTTTATATCCCATGGCTCCAACTTATTGAGATCAACATCAGGAATTACATCTAGGTCAATCTTTTCATTCGAAATCCTCTTTCTTAGATAGTACAGTAGAAGCTCATCTTCAGTTGGATGAAACCGGAAACCAGGCGGAACTTTGGATTGTCCATTTACTGATATACTCATGTTCTCTGGCATTCTGATAAAATAAAAAAATAAAAGGGTTAAAGACAGACAGAAAGACAAAGATCGAACAGAGGTACAACAATGCAAACAAACGAGGAGAGCCACCACTCTGAGAGAGACAAGATATAGAGGAAAGATTAACAAGTTTCTGTCCCTGACTGAGTATGTAGAGGACTATATATATGTGTTTAGGACGTAAAGAGCCAACGATAGTCAGCAATTAAAGATTTCCTACGTGACTCGCATGGTCGAATTTTTTTTCTTTTGTGGGGTTTGTTTACTGTGCTACGAGAACAGCCACCTACCTGCAAAGATGGAGAAAGAGAACTGTTTTTGTCAGCTTGTTTGGGGATTACTGTTTTTGGCAGCTTGTTTTCGGGTCCATCTACTGGTCAGAATAGTGGTGATTAAAATTGAATGATTTGAATATTTTTCTCGTGTTATCTCTCATCTACATTTCCCTTATTACATTCAATTGTCAGGTCCACAAATTTTTACTCAAATCAACCATAAAGATAAACATGAGAGAAGGAAGTAGGGGATATTCTATAACAAGATCAATACGGGGTCCACGCAGAAAAGTTGTTGTTGGCGACTGAATGCAAGGGACTCCAGCATCCAAAACTACGAAGCTCGACCTCAAAATCTCCTCAGAAAAGCACCTATTGATAAACCATGGATCACTTCTCTTTCTTTCTGCAAATACCATCCCATCAATAAAAAAAAAAATAATGGGGTAGGGTTCGCGCTCTCTCGACCGCGTGGATGAGAATAGAATACGTGATCGATGGGAGCAAACGGGATTGACATTATGTGCACCTTAGTTTCTGTTCTGTTCTCTTTTCCTCTTGCTTCGTTCGTCTTTTGTCGTGAACCGGATATAAAGAGGTCCGACATCATGTCAAGTCCATGTAGCAATTGTAAAGGATTGGCTACACTAATGATACTTGTCACTCTCAACTGCTTTTACGTTACTTCATGACCCTTGGGTTCATTCAAACCTGCTGATCATCCCGAAACCTGTAGCATAATCTTTGTGTTTTAGCTTCTCCTAGTCCATATTACACGTTAATGAGTAGCCATCAATTTATTCTCGCCACACTAGCACATTAGGACTACTAATATGTTTAAATATTTAACAAGTAGTTACATTTTATTAATAGTTCAATAATTTAGTAATTGGTTGTTGATTGTCGAGATCTTGGTTCCGGGTTTGAAACCAATAGCCCCAAACTCCCATTTTCCTAACAAAAATAATTACAAAATGTAATAATTACTTTCAAGAAAGAAGGATTGTGATGAAGTATGTGCTAGTAAAGCTGAAGGTGGATTAGGCATTTAGAAGGTTAAGGATTGAAATAGAATTGCATAAAAAAAGCACCTAAAGAATTTATTGACCCCTAGGTCCATATGGGTATCATGGGTGAACTCCTATCATGTTACAAACCGATCCTTTTGGAATGTACAAATGGGGAATGGCGCTGGGATATGGAAAAAAGCTCCTTAAGATTAGGTTTTTGGTTGCAAACTAAATGAAGTAAATTCAAGGAAATGGAAAATTAATCCTTTGGAATAACTATTGGATTCCATAAGGGCCTATTGCTAGCATAACTGAAAAGCAAGTCATTTTTTCTTCTAGAATCCCAAGAGATGTTGCTAGCTAGCTAGCTTGAATGATAAGGTAGTAAGGAGTCTAACTAAGAGGTCTAGAATTCCACACCCTACCTACTTGTGTTGGAAAAAGAAGAAGAGAGAGTTCGTAAACTAGCTAACTCAATAGTAAGTTAATATGGATTCTAATCATAAAGTTTGAGTTTTATACTCCATATATGTGAGTTCAATGACCACTTCATCATGTGAAAGGAAAAAGTTTCAAAGCATTATTGTTAAATTTGTTTTTTCATCTTTTCTTTATGTTATTTAGAATGAAAGAAATAATAGCATATTTAAAAACAACATGAGGTTTGAAGATCTAACTCTTGAAGTTATCAAGAAGCTTGTTAAGAAATAAATTTTGTTGTGTTAAAAAGATTTCCAAATTTACTGAAAGCCTATTTATTTAACATGTTTTGAGGCTTGAAGAGACTATATTCGATATAATATAATTCTGTCTAAGGTTCACTCATAAGGGTATGCCCCCTAGTCATCTTGAATTGATATATTTTATACATAAATTCTTTACTTAACAAAAAAGAAAAAAAAAAAAGGATTGGGAGATTCTAGATTCATGATATAGTTTGTCTTTTAATTTTTTGACCTAAAGATCAGTTAGCGCTCTAGTTATTGAAGTTATTCATCTTAGCTAAAAGAAACATTTCGGTTATAATGAGACAAAAAAAATTAAATCACTATTTTATTGAGTAGACATGTGTGCATGTTAAAAGATAAGATCTCATATTAAAAATGAGTAGTATGGAAATTTAGAATAATATATTTCAGGCTAAACCCAGCTATTTTGATAATGTGGGATCACTAGCTGTTACATTAATTTTCCGCTAAAGGGGTCCTACTGCATCGATGTTTGTTACAAATTGTAGAAATCAATGTCGTATGCTGGAGCATAGTTGTTTATTTTATAGTCGGAATAAAAATGAAATTTCTTGAATTGGTTCAAATCCGCATGATTCATTCAACTGATTGGAGAAATGGTCTATATAATTGATAGCTTCTATTCAAAGTTGAGTAGAATGAAATAGGCATAATGTTTGCTTATGCTTTATTGCTATTTCAAAGCAAGTCATTTTTCCTGACGAATATCTGAATCCAACGAGTCAGTCAACTGCTTCTATTCTGTAAAAGAAAATCTCTAAGCAGGGCCCTCTCACATGAGCCCATCAGTAAAGAGTGATCACTCTAAGTTTTAGCCTATTAGTTTCTCATGAGTAGATAGAAAGAAAAGTATTATGTAATCAAGCTGGAACTCACTTGTTCAAAGGACAAAATCAACAAGTTACTCCAATCCATTAAGAATGACCTACTTTAAGGATAGGAAAGCAAGTCTTAAAAAAGAATTCCATTGTCTTGACCTTTGTTCAGGATTCGCTACTAGCTAGTGCCATTTTTTGAAGACTCTTGTGCTTCCAATTGAAGTGCATAAATAAGTTAGTGTGTCCTTGATGGGTAGTGCATTTCCTCACCCAGTTAAGTCCAATAAGATTTATTATTGACACGAAAAGTAATAAGATAACGACATGGCAACCGAGGTGTATATATTTTCGTCTTCAACACATGTAACACGTGAAGCATTAAGCTGGCAGTCGAGTTTCGTGCTTAATACAGAAGTACTTGGAGTCTGTATCAACTAATGTAGTCAGAGTTTCGTACTTCAAGCTTTTAGTTTTTGGAATTATTTAACCTTATTTGTGGAGTTTCAAGAAATGCTAAGGTTTTAGTTATAATAAGTAATTAGGAATGGAACTTATCTACAAATAGAATGTGCTCATGATTTATACTAGGTAAGGTCAGCTCTATTTTAGATTCCACTCGTATGCGAGAAAACATATTTATTTGGGCTATAGCTATAGATGGTCAATCAACTTTGCTCAAAAAGCTAGCATTCCTCATGGCCTAAGGTCAATTGGTATAGAATAGTATGGTTTAAGTATGTGATTCCTTAGCATTAAATGATACTATGGCTAGCAATACATAATCAACTAGCCACAAGATATAGATTACACTATATTGGAGATTATAAAGATAAAGATTGTTGTTTATGTAATGCAACTAATAAATTCCGAGACCAAATTTTCTCAAAAACTTTTTACTTAACTATAGTGTGGGTACAAGTGGAAACATTATTTGATGTGATGCCTCATATTTATCATGGCCTTCAAGGATCAATTACTCTTTCATCATGCAAAAGGAAAAAGATTTAAGACATATATACTTAGATTTGTATTTACACATCTTATATGTGCCATTTGGAATGAAAAGAACAACAAACTTTAGCAACAATATATTTTCTAAAATTAAGCTCTAAAGCTAACATAAGTTTCTAAAAGATAATTTTATTGTAGCAAAAGAATTTTCAAAACAATTGAAAGCTTATATATTCAACATGCGTAGAAACTTAAAAATATTAGTTAGGAGGTTCAAAGACCAACACAAAAACTAGCTCAAAAGTTAGAGTGATATTTTTTTTATTTAAGTTTTATTATAAGGGATCATACTTCAAGTGCATAACTTTCTTCCTAAACACACGTTTATGCATGCCAAGCAACATTAGGCTTAAGGTCATACATAGCGAAGCAAATTCAATACGTATTTTGATACCAAGTTAAAGGGCTCTAAGGTCAATCTAAAAGCCAGATCAAGAGTTAGAAAAGTATTATAAAGAATCATGCTTCTAATGTAAAAGATTTAAGAATTAAAAGTTGGTAGGAATGCTGGTTTCACAACAATAGCAAGCCCTTAAGAAACACTAATTTAGTAGGGAGTAAGTGTTATTTGGTATCTGTTAATTACAAATTTGACACTTAAATATGTAAGTTTGAGTGCATGCATTATAAAAATAAAAATAAAAATAAAACTAAATAAGAATTGTTTTCTTACTTTTTCAAAGCTCATAGCACTCTTTTCTACAAGTAAAGTATATTGACAAAATCCGAATTAGAAAATTGTGAACACGAGACTTTGATGTCTCTGCTGTCGCCATCGTATTACTTGTTTCCCAACACACTCTATGAGATGTTGGGCGGAGTTCGTAGCAGCCACCGAGAATGTTCTCTCTTTGTAACTTTTTGTGTTTTTCCTTCAGGATAAGACAGCACTTTTTCTCATATTGCACATTCGCCGGACTCTAGTTTCTTTGGCTTATCATTCTCCTTTTGTTGACAACCTAGTCGCTTGCTTGGCACTAATTTTCTCCTCCGTTTTGTGGTTCTGTGATTTTCCACTCTTTTCTTGTTCATTTTTCCATAATGGATTTCGGCAACACTTGACGTAATGACAATGATTTTTCATGAGTTTTCATCTATCTAAGCAACAATGCGCAGGAACTCCCCTAGCTCACTCCTACGCAAGCAGATTTTGGCTCTCGTTCTCTCTCCCTCTCTATCTCACAGTTCTCATATGCACACAACAACATTTATATATGTAAACTCCTTTGCCTCTATGTTATTCTGTTTACTATACTGTTTTTACTTTTCGTATCATAATGAATATATAGCACTTGTTGGTTTCGCACTTTTACAAAATGAAAAACAAAAACATTGATTTCAAAGAACAACAATGTAAAGTACTCATTTTCTTCAAGAATGAAAACATAAATTGCACGATTCATGTTGCGACTGTCAAGATTAATATACGATTTTTTAAGCTACGTGCATATTTTTCACAATATGTACCTCTTAGTGTTCAATATTTGTACTGCTGGATTTAGTAAAGTAGGATTTCAAATGGGAGGATCAAAGAAAAGCTGACAAAAATGAAGAGGTAGCAGCGATTACTGATCCGTGCTGTTTTTCAAGGGTTTATCAACTTAAAGCAGTCAAGATACACATGCTGTGTAAGGCTTACAGCAAGTTTTTATGCGATGATCGACAGAGCTACTAATAGCAGTGATTTAAACACTATTGTTGTCAGACCGTTTTGAGTTCGGCGTTGTTTGATCGCCACCGGAAAAATGCTAGCACTAGCGATGTAAAAACCATCACTATAAGTTAGGTATAGAAGTGGCCTCTGATGGCCCATAAAAAACGACCTCTCGATAATTCCAGCCAAAATATTGGACGTTGGTCGATAGCCGCACAAACTCGGGAACCAACGTTGAAAACTAGGACAGTGATGCTTCTCGGACTCTAGCAACGGCACTGTTTCGGTGGCGTTGCTTGTGTCAGCATGGCCATTCTAAAGAAATATGGGGTGGAATTAAAGCCGATCACCTTTTGGCCGCTTCCTATGAGTACGAAACGTAAAGATTGAAAATGTCAAAGCTTTGAACCTGGCTTCGGTGCCATGATCAGCAGAATAAAGCTAGAATGTTATACCACGGACATGTGCAATCATCTGATCTCATATAATGCAGAAGAGTTGCCTACTGACCGATTACGACATGCGTTGACAATAAAAAGGAATAATAACGACGCACGGCACCATATGTAATGGTGTTGTAAGCTGACACCTAAGATACTTCAATTTTACACTAGCGGTTGGTAGGGAGGAAAATCAGTCCCACGAGTGTATAATTAAATCCCTGTCCTTTTTTCTCTTCTTTCACGATTTGAGAGCTTCTAATCATTGTTGGATACAGACAAAAGTGCCGTAACTTCATCAGGCAACAGAACATTCAATGATTCCTGCTCATTCGCTTTATTCGTACGTTGTGTGTTGGGTTTTAATATCTAATGTGGTGGATGCGTTGCCCAAATTGGTGCTCGAAAAGGTCCTTGCGCTGCAAAATTGTCGTCGTGTACTTGTTAGTTGATAAAAATTGACCCAATACATTTATTATGTCAAGGAAAAAAAGGAAGATTTCCTTTTTCCACAAGTAGCACAGATGTTCACCATTGAAAAGGAAGGGGGCAACGTACAGCTGGAGTGAAAGGGAAGGGGAGGCAACGTAAATGCAAACTTGTGAACTTTTCTCCTTCAAAACCCCGTAGATTGAGCTTCGTCAAAGTTTCATCTCATACGAGACTTCAAACTATTGTTTTCTTTACGTTATCATGCATTTGGAGAATAGTAAGATTTAGAGGGTCGGTGATAAAGATTAAATAAAAGAAGATTCTCTATGATAATAGTAATAAAGCATTATATATTATATAATAAAGCATTGATAAGATTCTCTCTTTTTTTTAAGGAAAAATGTCAAGTATTATATATCACAAAAAAAAAAACAATTGTTCAATCACAACTATACCAATAAGATTTTTGTCTTTTAAGATGATTCAAGGACAAAGTGTTCTTGAATATAAAGCCCTTTTTATGCATGTGTCTCGTAGTGAAAATCAAGTACATGAAGTAAAGCATAAATGGAACCTATTGTCATCAACGTCTATATGACCAACTTGGCCAAACACTTACCTTTATAGAACTTTGGTCTTTTTGAAATCTAAAAGAACTAGAGAACGACACTTGGACTTGGAGGAAAATTGTCAAGGTAAAGCCTATTATTACTAGTGCAATGAAATGGGTAATATGTAATGAAAAATGGTGTCAATGAGATATCCTTTGTTCTAGAAGGCCTTAGAGCTAGCATAATCGAAGTGCAAACCATTTTCAACTCTAAAATACTTAGGGATGCAAAAATAGTAGTGATAATTAGGAATGGAAAATGGAACTTACCTACCAATAAGAGATTCCTATGGCATATACTTAGTAGCAATGTCAATATTTTGCTCAAGCCATATAATAGGATAGAAGAGAAACTTGTGTAGACTACTTCAACTAATAGAAGGTACTTAATTAAATCTACTTCAAAAGCTAATACTCCTTACAGCTCTAAAGTACATTGGTATGAAATTGTATAGTTCAAATATGCAATTCCACAACAATCTTTATTATTATGGCTAACAATAAAGGAGTAGCTCGCAACAAATGATAGACTTCAATTCCTTGAGTATCTAGACATAAGAACTACCACCTTTACCACACGAAAGATGAGTCCAAGGACCATATCTTTTTATGATGTTCATACTTCATAGCAATATTGCAATATTTGGAAACTGTGTTCAACATATAACCATCCTATCTATCATAAAATGCAGAATTAGATGGCTTCATCACAAAGCAAAAGGGAAGAATTTCAAGACAAGTATCTCTAAATATTTCTTTATTTTATTTTTTTTGTACAATCTAAAACGAAAGAAATGAAAAAACTTTTAGATACATTGCTATTTCAAAAATTATTGCTAGAAGCTATTAAAAGGTTTATTAGAGATAGAAATCTTTTTTTTGGGGGGGTGGAAAAGTAAATTTCCATTAATAAAAATTAGAGATAGATTTTTCAATGTAAGATAACTATATTTGACGTGCTTAGAGATTAAATCAGCCCATTTTTTTATTTGAGTTGAAACTATATATGATCTTAACCTATAGTTATGCCCCTAATCATATTCTATATGGTCTTAACCTACTTCATGCTCAGTGGGTCCTAGTCTCCTTGCTAATGGAGCCTTTTTTGACTAAAAGTTGATGGGAAAATGCCACCTACAAATTTTACCATCAAAATAAGATTAGCAAGTGGAGTGAAACGATTAAAGGGAACGTCTTTTTTGATTGAACTCATTTTCCTTTACACTAAAGTCTGAAGAATCTGTTTTGATTTCAGCAAAGCAAAATGAATTAATATTAAATGTCAAAGGGAACCACATAAAAATGGTTTTAGGAATTGACTACAAATAATTATTTGTCTTGTTTCTAATAGGCAAACATGTGTTCCCGATTAGCCATTTTCAAATGCTTGAACGAGATAAAACCTTCATGGTAGCTTTCATCGATCAGAAGGCAATAGGGCTGTTCATGCAGTCTTAGACATAAAATATCAATTGCGTCGTAAGCGTTGTACCGAGCCCAAAAAGTAGTCGTCGTCGATAACAATTCTAGCAAGGCAATACAGCAAAAATATTTTGGATCCACTAGCTGAATAAACTGGGTCTGCATGTATTGCAAACTTGAGCTTTCTAACCTGACAAATAGGGCCCAGGGCTCAACAGCTCATGTGGGAGATCCTTGGTTTTGGACTTGTAGACTTAAGAATATTGGATTCATAGGCCCACAAATTGAGTTTGTAGGTCCATAAACCGGAGCTTTCCCATCTAACAAACAAGGCTCAAGGGGCTAATAAACTGAGCTAGATGGCCCATAATTTTGGACACATAGGCTCCATAATTTTATTTTATTTTTTTTCTTGGGCAGTCATGCTAACTCCTGCAGTCCAAATCCAACTACTTGAATGAAGAATCTGACTTCTTAGACTCTAGATTTGACTTACTCGAGTGTAGATTTGGCTTTCCTTATACTAAATATGGGTATTTTATGCCAAATTTACTTTTTGATAACACATATGGTTGTTTGAGATCAAATTTGCTTCATCTTTGAAATTATGCAAACAATAGGTGAGAAAGAGAAAAAAAAATTGGTAAGAAATACATGATATTTTGAAATTATAGTTTGAACTCTTTGTTATCGAATAGAGTAAAAAATACAAATGAGTTGACAGTAAATATGAAAGCAAGATGAGGAAATGTAATTGTCTTTGTTCTTTTTGAAACTTAAAAAATGATGAAAGACAACAAAATTTTTCTTCAATAAAAAACATAGATAAACAAATTTTACATTCAGAAGTGGGGTGCAATAAGAATTGTTAAGATCCTCAAATGATATCACTCAATGAAAAACTATAATTGATAATGTGCATATCATATTCTTTAATAATGTCTTAGTAACACTCACGGATTTGTTCACCCCCTATGACCCGTTTACCCCTATCACCCAAACACAAACACTTACATCAAGTGTTTCCAATACCTGTAACTAACACTATGAAAAGCAGGTAGCTTATTATATCCCCTTACACCAACTTATTTTCTAAAGCCATTTTCTTGACCCACTCTAGGTTTTATACGTTGAAAAGAGCACCAAGCTTCGATGCTTTTGATTCTATTTTAATTAAGTGCTATTGTATGCTAACTTAGTCTATTTCCCTCTTCATGTATGGCAGCAAAGTGATTGCAAATTTTCCAAATAATGTTCTCGGCAAACAAGCAATCAGTGTTAACAATTAAAATTAAAGAGAGAGATAGAGTCAAAGAAAACAGCACACAAGGATGCATGCCCTTCGATCCAAGAATGCGTGGCACCTACATCCACTTTCCTTAACCCAATCGGCTAAGAAGGCCATGCACTATTGAGGAGAAAATCTATTATCCAAAATTGTAAAAATTTACTTTCTCTTTCACAATGAGAATTATACCTCACAACAGCTTACAACATATGCAGCCGCGCCTCAAGACTGACACAATATACTCGAGCTGCAGAAAATTTCTACAAGTCAAGTGTGTTCGTAGCAGTTTTCAACACGTGTCCTCAGACAATTCCAAATGATAAGAGATTTTACAAAGAATTGCCTAGGAAGTAAAAGCCCAAATCGACTAAGCTAGGGTTTTCACAATATGAAACCCAAAGTACAATCTGGCGCAAATTGGGCCACACAAGCGGCTCAGAAAGATAATATGACCTTTCGATTTGTCTAAACTGAGCCTAGATCAAAGACACCGTAACTTTGGGTTAGAGTTTCAGTGATCTTGCAAATAATCTGCGCCAATTTTTGTTTGAAGAATCCAGATTACCTTCTTCTAGATTTGTAGTTTCATATGGTGATTTTTTGCCTTGAACCTTCTCCTCAACCAAGGAGGAGACACGTGCTTTCTCCTTTCCATCAGCTTTCGTCGCAAAGGTGACCTCTCGTCAACTCTCACCTTTCTTGCTCTGCGGGTTTAGAGGTCTGAGGCCAGCAACGGACTGCTGGACCAGAGGCTTCCTCGGTCCTCCGTTCTTCTTCCTGCACGCTTCATGCCCCTGTAAGTGGCAGAATGAGCAAAATCCCAGCTGTGTCGTACGTGGTTTTCTGCCAGAAACTCTCCACCGAGCCAATTTTATGTAGATTTATTGGGGGAGCGGTTGAGATAAATCCATCTCGACGTATATTCTTGCAAAAAGGGTATGTTTCAGCCGTAAGGTAGGGTCGTCCGCCCTTAAAATTCGACCTATGGGATTACCTATGCCCTACAAAATGGCTGGGTTGTGGAACAACAGGAAAATTTGGAAGCTTAAGCCAAAGAGCGGCTAGTTGTGAGTCTCAGCGTCTGTGTAGGTCCTTCGTCTACCTAAGGAGGAAAAACCTTTTGTTCTCAAACGTGTGCGACTCACAGGACCATGCAGTTGCAAAGTCCTTCGGAAAAGAGGTGTATGCTCACATGCTCGTTGTCGGGCAGGCCGACCGCCTCAGGTTAAAGGTTTTTTTGAGCTGAATTTTGACAATGAACTTGAGCTTATGAAAATCTGCCGCCTGGTGATACTCAGAGGGTGCGAGGGAGAACTCCGGTTTTCCTTCACAGAAGGAAGGGGCTTAGGGGGCTAGGCTAATGGAGGGTGTAATTGGAAGGGATCAGACTGGAACATGGGGGGCTGATGGGGGGCCGGCCAGAGGAGAAAGGTAAGAAATTTTGGGAGGTACATCGATGCGTAAGGGAGAGGGAGGTTGTGGGGTTCCTTTCTGTCCTCCGTCCAGAGGGGAGTTTGGGACGTGTGGAGCCCCCACCGTAGAGGGTGGAGGGCCGGACGTGGCCTCCACAGGCCGAGAAACCAAGAAAAACCGGGGAGTTTAGACAGAGCAGCTCTAAGCTAGAGAGAGAAAACAATGAATAAGTCAATATAATATTTAGTACACAATATTCATGCAGCGATACAGTCAAGTTGTCAAAGATGCTGTCGGCACCACCTCATTCAATAATGTTGTAGGCACCTTTTTTCTAAACAGATGGGACAAGATATAGACTTAGGTACCACATCATGTTGGTGGACCAACCTCCACGTTCGTATTATGTCGAAAGACAGCAATTTAACTCTTTTATACCAAAAAATGAGGAGCTGTAAGTATAGATTTAGACATTACAATCACATCCAGGATAGCCAAAAGAGATTGTCTCCCTGAGTAAACGGATTGTCAAATGCTTCGATCATAATTCAAGCAGTGATGTTAAAACATGTTCAGATCTCATAATTAAGAAAGAACAAGATCAAGAGCGGCTGACTTGCTCAAACTTGAACACAAGTGTTTGTCTTCCGAGGAAAGTATCTTGTAGAAAGAATGAATAGTACCAGATTAAGCAAGATTATTTGGTTTATTTTAACATTTATGTACTTAGCCATATTGAATGTTTTATTATAATGAAATTTTAAAGTGATATAGCCATATTGAGTATTTGATGATCATGCATGATTGCGCAGCTCTCTGCTTGGCACCCTTTAGTCATTGCACTTCCTCATGAACCAACAAATTACATGACCAAAAGATAATTGATAATTAAGAACATGACCAGTTAATTCATTTGAATGTCGAATCTAAGACCTTATAGGTAAAGAAAGCCTCAAGCCTCAAGTAGTTTCATTATGTTACTAGTAAACTGATGATTGATCATTGCAGTTAGAAAAGAGAGTATAAAAACTACCCAGATATTTTCTTGGCTTCTAGACGGCAATTTGAAAAATTGATGGTAGACATCATGGTTAACGGAAAATAACGATTGACAATGCCCCTCGTGTGAAACGCCATCGCCATCGCCATTATTCATCTAGCAGATCATGCACCAGTATCATCACAAATAACAACTGCCGGCAAACATAAGCCTCTGACGTCAAGAACTGCATTGCATAATTACACATGTAGATATGTATATCTAGAAAGTTATTCTGTTATACCGTAGCATTCGGAAGGTTGCAAAGTCGGTTGGAGGATGAGAACGACGATAATGATTGAGCGAAGCTCCAAAGGTCGATTTCGCTCTTGGAGTCCTGGGTGGGATGGCAGGATATATTTGAAGACGGTAACGGTGGAAGGGTTCGAAACTGGAGATCATGATCATTGCAATAAGCCATGGTGGGTTCCATAAAGCCGGCTAATTGCCTGGAAACCTCTGTTTGGCCATTTAGCTGAGAAGCTGCGAGCCTATCAAGGGCTGCCCAGCTGGTGAGGGCCGCTGATGAGGAGTCCATTTGATAGGCTGAGTTGGTGACCAAGCTTTCGTTTTCTGCAATTATTTCTGGGTTTATGGGTTGATAAGAATTCCGGCGGCTGGTGGAGTTTGGGCCCTCTGGGCCTGGAAGTTTCAGAAAAGTCTCATGGTAGCCAACTTTAACGCCCGTGTTCTTGAATCTTATGCCACTTTTCACTTCATTCTCTTCCTTGCTAGTGTCTCCCATGTATTCTAGTATTTCCTTCATAGCAGTTTCTCCATTTGATGAATCACAAATCAGTGTTCTAGCTTCTGCAGTCATGGATGAACTGGTTTGGCTGCCTAGGGTTTTCAGGTGATTTTTCGTCTTGAATATACGGCACACGACCCACCCTTCTTCCTGAGTAGCCTCTCCCATAGCGTCGCAGATCTTCATATAGTTAACAATACTTTGATCAACGTAAAGCACGAAATTGAAATTTGGAAAAACTTTGATAATTTCATGATAGTTCATTTCTAAAAATAAAGAAAAAGAAAATTGGCTTACGTTGCTATCGGCGATGTTATCGTCCAGTCTATATTCGTGCATGATCCAATTGGATTTCAGGCCGTGGGGGGCTCGGCCTTTGTAAAAAACGAGAGTTTTCCTCATCCCGATACGCTTACAAATGCTATATAACCCTTTATCACGGCCAGTGGCTTTCCAGAATCCGGCAGCGGTTGCACGGTTGGTTCGCGTCCCATTCGGATACTTCTTGTCTTTGTGACTGAAGAAGTACCAATCATTTTGAGGGGTGGTACCTATTTTACAAACCTCTGCAAGAAACAAAGAAAAAATAGCATAATCTAGAGACGAATCACTAAGAAGAAAAAGATTGAACTAATTAGCTCCTTTAGCATATATGAAGAATACGTTCCCAACGGAAGGGAATGTGTAAATACCAAGAAAACATCGACGCAAACAGAGGGAAATCGATCAGTGAAGCTACCTTGTATATCCCATGGTTCCAGCTTATTGAGATCAACATCAGGAATTACATCTAGGTCAATCTTTTCAAAAGAAACCTTCTTCCTCAGATAGTACAGTAAAAGCTCCTCTTCCGTTGGATGAAACCGGAAACCAGGAGGAACTTTGGATTGTCCATTTACTGATATACTCATGTTTTCTGGCATTCTGATAAAAAAAAAAAAAAAGGCTAAAGACAGACAGAAAGACAGAGATGGAAGAGGGACAAGGATGCAAACAAACGAGGATAGCCACTGCTCTGAGAGAGACAAGATCCAGAAGAAAGATTAACAAGTTTCTGTCCCCGACTGAGTGGGTAGAGAACTATATATATGTGTGTTTAGGACATACAGGGCCAATGATACATGGTAAATTAAAGATTTCCTATTGGAGACACATGGTCTTTTTTTTTTTCTTTTTTTTCTTTTTTATCTTTTGATTTTTTGATTCTTTTGATTTTTTTTATGTGGGGTCTGTTTACAGTGCTACGAGAAAAGGCACCTACCTGCAAGGATGGAGAAAGTGTACTATTTTTGGCAGCTTGTTTCGGGTCCATCTACCTGGTCACAGTAGTGGTTAAAGTAGAATGATTTGACTATTTTTCTCGTTTTAGGTCCATAATTTTTTACTAAAATCAACCATAAAGAAATTGAGACAAGTGAGTAATGGATATTTCACAAGAAGATCAATACACGGTCCATGCAGAAAAGGTGTTGTGGGCAGCTGAGTGCAAGGGCGCTCCAACATCCAAAACTACGACCCTCGACCTTAAAACATCCTCAGAAAAGCACCTTTTAAACAACCGTGGACCCCTTCTTTCTTTCTGCAACCACAACTGCAACAATAAAAAAGATGATGGGGTAGGGTTTGCGCCTTCACGGCCCCTTGGATGAGAACAGATCACGAGATCGATGGGAACGAGCGGGATTAACATTACGTGTACGTTGGTTTCTGTTCTGCTCTCTTTTTCTCATACTTTACTCTCCGAATGTCGTTAAAAAAAATATAATAGAAAGGGCCGACATTATGCGAAGGCCATGTGGCAATTGTAAAGGATTGTCTTCATTAATGATCCTTGTCCCTCTCGACTCCTTTTCCATTACTTCAAGGCCTCCTGGGTTCATTTAAAATTGCTAATAGTCCCAAAACCTAGGGCACAATCTTTGTGTTTTAACTTCTCCTAGTCTATTATTACGCGTTAGTGAGTAGTCATCAATTATTCTCTTTGAACTAGCACATTAGGTCCATTAATCTTTTTAACTATTCAATAAATAATTACTTTCAACAAAGAATGGTTAGGAGATTTGTACATCATGTTTTTCTTTTCTTTTCTTTTCTTCTTCTTGATAGCATAACAATTGGTTTGCCTCCTAGTTATTGAAATTATTCATATTAGCTAAATTGAATATTTCAATTCTAATGAGGTAAAAAGTCTAAAATAACTATTTTATTGAGTATACATGTGTGCATGTAAAAAGGCAAGATCTCTTATTAAAAAATGAGAAGTATGTAAGTTTATAATAACATACTTGGGTCTAAACCTAGCTACTTAAACTTTGGGATATATTGGGACAATTAGTTGCTAAATTATAATTCTACTAAACTATTCTTAATGCATCAATATTTATTACAAATTATAGAAATTAATATGTGGTGTGTTGGAGCATACCTGTTTATTTTTTGTTGGAATAAAGACTAAATTTCTTAAGTTGGATCAAACCAAATGATCCACTCAAATGATTGGAGAAATGATCTATGTAATTGATATTTTATATTGAAAGACAATTATAATGATGCAGTGATAAAAATCACATACAAGAGAAAACTTATTTAAAATACTTTTGTCAATATTGAAAAAGTTAAATCCCATATTAAAAACATGTAACATGAATAAATGATTAATAATGACCTACAATCTATCGTATATATTATATCACTATCATATTACAAGAAACTTTATAATATATTATTCTCTCTAACAAACTATGTCTCAAATGAGAATCTTTAAGTTTCTACTAACTTTTTTTAATAGGAGAAGAGTAGTTTAATATAATAAGTTTTTTGGCCTTTTGTAGAGTATCCAAAATTACATCCACACTAAACAAAGGGAGCATTGTTGTTGTCCAAGAATTTTTTTGGGGTGTTTGACTGAGCCATGCATCTTAGCTTTTGTAAATTGGCTTGATATAAACAGAGTTTGGAATCATCTGTCAAATAGAAACAAAATGGGCACAATGGCTGCTTATGCTTTATTACTATTTCAAAGGACGTCATTTTGCCTATTGAATATCAAACTCCTACGAGTTAGTCAACTACTTATATTCTTTCAATGAAAATCTCTAAGCACTGCCCCTCTTCCATGAACCCATCAGCAAAAAGTGATCTTAGTATTTTAGTTTCTTGTGGGGAGATGGGAAACATATTTATATTATTGCATCAAGTTCAGCAAGCCTCATCCCTTTTACTTTATATAGAAGTACCTGGAGTCTATATTAATTAAGCTATTCAAAGACCTGGACCCAGCAGCATTTTCCTGCATTTTAAAATCATGTAGTCACTTGTTCATTCCCTCATGAATGACCGATCGGTAGCCAGGGACCTTGCAAGGAGCTCTCCATTTGCTTTAAGTGTGCGTTATTTTTCTTCAGTTTCCAGCTTCCAGTTTTGTACAGAAAAAAAAAATCTAGGACCTCCCTATTTCAGACAAAAGTGACTCCTCATTTCATTTCTATTACAGCCAAAGTAATAAGATAATTTATTTCTTAATGATTTTTAATTAATATGATATGAAGATGCAAGTATCTTTAATAGAGCTAATACGTAGTAGGTTTCAATTCTATAAAACACAAAAAGGGAAATATATGGTTCTACTAGCATTTCCAACACCTTAAATTCCAAAGCATGTTTACACTAAGTGAAAAACGGTCCCCTGTGACGAATAGCATGACAATTTCAGTGCTGAAAACAGGGTTAAACAAAGATGCATTTTCTTGTTTAAAGCGACGTATGTACGATACCTAGAAAAAGTGATGGTTTGCATGGTAAGCAATCATAGCTGGAAGAACTGCATGAGATGCCATTGAGGCTCTATATAGAAGAAGTTTCAAATTCTTTACTATTCTTAAGGTTAGCAGTACATGTAGTAATATAGAAAGAGTTCGTTGTTTGGTAAAATTCTAAATGCAAGTAAACATGTCAAATACGTAATGTAATGATAAAAAAGATATCATTCCACAGAGATTGGTGATTACTAAGTCAACTAATTACTAACAGTAAATAACTCCTATAATTTATTTAGCAAACCAAATTGATAGATGATAGATTAATTAACTAAATCTAAGAAAATTAAATACAAGAAATATGTTAAAGCATATGATTTCACCATAATTACTATGTATAAATATTAATTATTTATACTTGCAAGAGGGATAATATCTATGTGATGACGAAATTTTCTAATTTATTTACTATCCTATGTCTAGGTATAGCAAACCTATTTAGTTCATTAATTCACTATATCTCTATATGTGAATTGAAACAAACTAAACGTATTAGGATTTATGAATATTCTCAGTTTACACCAAAAGCCACACAAATAATATAGTATATGTCTATCCATATTTAATTTATGATTACACGTTATAAGAAGCAATTGCATATCATCTACTATCGGTCTCAAACATGCAAATTAGATCATTTAAGTTATAGCTAATCACTTAAAAGTATTAAGCACAATAACATGCAACTTTACATAAATAAAATATCTTAAAAAACATAACAATCATAATATTCATACTATCATAATTAGGTTACATCGTAGCTTTAACAAAAATAAACTAAAGCATAAAGAAATAATGAGGAAGAATAGTAATAAGAAACAAAGAAGGCATCTTGAATCCAAGAACAAGAAATTTGTCACCTTTTTTGTCTTTTCTTAAAAAAAAAACCTTAAATTCTTAGCCTCTTTCTTAAGTTGTGCTTAATTTCCTCCTCCCTTTGTTTTGCTTCTTCTTTTTTCTTAAATAGAGTTTTGAGTTTAGACCTTATCCTAGTAGAAGTCAGTTTTAGATACCCAAAACAATTAGGTTTTGAACTCCTAAATTTATTGGGATTTGAATTCCTAACATGATTGGATTTTCTATTTATTTAGAAAACCTAACAACAACAGAAAATCTAATAACAATCATCCAAAGTCCAAGCCCATCTTGACCCTCTAAATCTTGATGTTATGATTTTGCCACACAATGAGCATTAGGTTCTCCCTATTCATCTCTTTTCTCCTTGCCTTCTTGTGCTACATAAACAAGATAAATTTAGGTTAAAAAAGAGGAGTTCAAATGTTTTCTCCCAATTATTAAAGTTATTTATTGCCTAAAAAATAACTCTATAAAAATAGAGTTATCAAAAGAGTTCGACAATCATAAGGCATTGTCAACTAACTTGTTCTCTTACTCTTTTAAAGTTTATGGATGTACGGTTAGTCAATGACAAAATTTGACTAAGAAAATTATGAATAGGAAACTCTAGTGTCCCTACTGTTGCATGCAATCACTTGTTTGCCTTCGCACTGTATGGTGGAACGATGGGGAAAGTTCAACAGCTGCTGCTGAAAAGGTTCTCTCTTTGAAACTTTTTGTGTTTTTTCTTCAGGGGAAGACAACGCTTGTTCTCATTGGTGTCGATTACTCCGCATCATTTTTCTCTTTCTTTTTATGGTTCCTTTCTTTGTCATCCTTCTCTTGTTCATTTTTATTTTTTATTTTTATGAATATGTGAGTTTATTCATTGAAGAATAAAAGAATACAAAAGTTTAAGAACATGCCTCAGTATTACAATTCATTTAAAAGAAAATAAAACTTGAAACTCTCCAGTTATGACACAATAAAACATTTGCCTAAGAGAGTTTAATGTTCCTAAATAAAGATACTTTTCCATGAACTATTTGCTTAATTCTAACCAACAAAATTGGCATTTCAATAGTCTTATTTTAAAAATGTCTATAATTACATTCAAACCATATACAATAGAGACATGCTAAGAAAGAAAGTTTAAGAATTTTTGTAACCAAATTATTTCCCTTAGTTGCTTTAATCATCCATTTCAATTCAAAATTTCAATCGTCGATATTCTTACAAAGGCCTTGTTATACTAGAATACTTCTCCAAATATGATTAGTCCAAATACACTGAAAAAACAAGTGTGACCTACTTTCATATTAAGAACCACAAAATTACAGTACATATCAATTAAGGGGAGCCATCAAGAAATCACTTCTGTTTGAGGAAGTCTGTCCCTACATATAAGTCAATCAATGAAGTTATGTTTGCTAATTCTTCCTGATCATATCAAATCATACCATTCAACTTCAATATTTACTTGGCACAATTCCTTGTATTTTTTTTTTTATAAGAATAAGAAGGTTTGGAGAGCGTAAAGGTAAGAATTTACCATAGCTTTAGAAGATCTCCAACTTCATATCATATTTCCTTTGATGTCAAGATACATAATTGAAGTTTTTTTACAT
This sequence comes from Casuarina equisetifolia, assembly GCA_028551475.1. Taxonomy (NCBI): domain Eukaryota; kingdom Viridiplantae; phylum Streptophyta; class Magnoliopsida; order Fagales; family Casuarinaceae; genus Casuarina; species Casuarina equisetifolia. The sequence continues at coordinate 1,722,205 of CM052355.1, forward strand.
TTAGTACTATGAGTGCATTTACTCCATAAGGATGAACTTGGACATTTAAACCTAGAAAAGCCCTTCAAATAGAATTTGTGAACCTATAATTAAAGAATAAATGTTCATGTGATTCTTTTTTTGTTAGTAAAGGTTACATTGTAGGTCTACTAAATTATTTCATACTATCACTCAACCTATTATGGTTAACTTGTTTTTCAAAATGATCCAATAGATAAAATTATGCTTTGATACTTCTCTTTTTTATACTAGTCTCACCCATTTAGTTTCTTTTTTACTTTTTCTCAATGAAGCATAGGTTTTGGTAAATATTAGACTCTAATCTAGTCTTTTGTTATGAGAACTCATTTGTAACTTGTAAAATATTCATCCACCTCCAAGTTAGAAATCCTTTCATCTCTACTTTTAAAAAAAAAATTCCCTATAATTTTTTAATATCATCCATCTACCCCATAATGAGTTTGATTGTATTGTACATTAGAGACCATAATAGTTTCTCTAACTATTACTTTATTCCAAGTGTAAATGCATGTCAATCCTAATCTTCCAAAAATTTTAGGATGACAAATTTCCTGTCAATAGGTTCCAAGTTTCTAGCTATATTTAAGCTACATTGCAAGTTCTAGTAGTTATAAATTCTAGGATATGAGTGTTTTATCCTATTAGAACATGTAAATAAATCTCTTCATGGATGACTATTAATGAAGAATATATTCTGTTACGTGTTGCACTTGTTGAACTATACCAATAACCCTTGAGTCTTAATTTGATCATTTGGTAGTTGAAAATATTCTCATGAAATAATAAATTCTTTCAAAGTTTTATGGTAACAACCATTCTATCTAAATTAAAACTTTATACATTGTTGTTCAATATATTAAATCACATGAAGAATAGTAGGATAAGGTTAAATAAAAACTAAGTCATGAAATAATGAAAGTGTGTTAGAGAAATTATGATTGAGAGAAGGGACAAGACAATATAAAAATGAAGCTAAAGACAGAGGAGTTGGGCAAACAAAGCGATTGAGGCAAAAGGAGACAAAAGATATAGGATTACACACACTTGTCAATTTTTTAATTTTTTAATTTTTTTTTATGACAAGGTATGTTTGCATTAATAAAGTTATTTAATCTTTTTTTGTCCCATACAAAATCATTATATGAGCAATGATCAATTTCTTTGAAGAAAGTGGATCAATTTAATGAAGAACTTTTTGGCTCCTTTGAATTTGTGCCCTTCAAGCTTTCTTGCCTAGTGATTAAGTATTTTTGCACTTAGTGGGCTAGATATGAACAAAAGGTCTTTCATGTACTAGTAATTAAAGTGTTAATGGGTCAAGAAGAATTCCAAAGGAAGTGGAAAAAAGGAGTCAACTTGTAAGAAAAGTTCTCAAACATTTTCTTAAAGGGAACCAATGTCTTTTGATTGAATATAGTTTAGAGAAAATAGGTACTTTTGCTTTTGTAGATGGGGGATATACATGCTTTTTTGGTATGGAAGTGTACAGACATTAAGAACACTTTGGTTTCTAAACTAATGCTGACTTTTTTTCTTAATTACATGCCAACATTAAACTAATAGAGACAACGATCACAAATTGAATGATGACAATAAAGAGGACCTTGTGCATGATTCATGTTGCTATTGTTAAGAATAATGTTACAGTATAGATTATGATCCAACATTCTAAGAAATATATTAGAATTCTTGTTTGTATGATAATAAGTTTCATAAATTCCTATGTTAGTTTTTGAGTTAAATAATAAGTCTTTTAACATAATATTAAAACTTAAGGTCCTTTTGACACTTTTATAGGCTTTATTGATTTGAAACCATATATTTTCCATATAATGTAACACCACAATGATATGATGATTTGACCATCATAGTAGGAATGTATGTTATAATGTGGGTAATGATCCCATATTATTAAGAAATATATTAATATTTCTACTTATATAATAGTAGATTTTATTATTATCAACTTGAGAATTGGTAAAACTTATTATAATATAAAAATTACTTGAGTAATGTTAAGGTATACCCTTTTACTTTTATATTTTAATGTTTATTAATATAATTTACTTTTTAAAAAAATAGAAGTATTTCTTAATAATGTTAGATTCATTGCCCACATTGTAATATGCACCATGACCTTTTTTTTTTTCTTTTTTGGTGGAAAGGTAAGTCTATATTAATAAAAAAATTAGTGTACAAAAACATAGTAACATACCTTAATATGAAAATAATTATAAAAGTTACAAAAAAAATGAAGGTTAAGAACCTTCAAATCTCACTCAAAATGACACTTTCTTAGGAGAATTTAATATTTTGAAACAAATAATCTCTCCCTCTTATAATTTTTCTTACTTTTAAAAAGAAAATTGAGATATTAATTGTTTTGTTTTAAAATCTTCTTTTATTGTGTTCAACACATATGCAATAAATACAAGCTAAAAAAGATATTTTAAGAAGTTTTGTAGCTAAATTACTTTCTTTAATTGTTGTAATCATCTATTTCAATTCTTCACTTCATCCTCCAATATGACGTCAAATTCTATTATGAGCGAGAATAGTCTTCCAAATCATCTTTATCCATGTACATTCAAAAAAGAGATAATTCTTTTTTTTTTTATATGAGATTGACAAAAATCATAATATAAGTTAATTAAAGGGAACCATCATATAATTTGTTATGATATAGAAAGTCTATCTTAACAAATTAGTCATTCAATAAAATTATATATGCTAATGTCACTAATCCAAATTAGATTATATCAATCCACATTTTCATTAACTAGTTGAAGGTCCTCGTAAATTTTTTCTAGTAATAGACATACTTATAGATAATTGAAGTAAAAGTGGGCCTTAGTTTGAAGAGGTCTCTCCAACTTCATATCATAAAACCTTTTATGTCAAGCTATATTATTATAGTTTTTTTACATTTTATATTGTAAATCCACTTATTTCATAAGAAAGAGTTTTGGAAATTAATCAGATTTCAAAACATACATTGCGTAAGGACTTTATTCCAAAATTTATGATTCAATAGCTCCAATCTCCCTTCTTTCTTTGGTAAGCAAACTATTTTGTCAAGCTACTTTATGATAATGATGTGTATCTATGCTATTGACCAATTTTCTTTTTTCTATAGATAGGGGTAGTACCCTGACATATCTTATTAACATAGGTTTGGTTAGATAACCATACCTTATTAGGATAAAAATGGTAGGGTATGAATCTAACCCAAACCCAACATGACATCCCTTCAAAAAATAGAGAAAAAAAAAAGTCCTCAAGATATGATCAAACACATTTAACTCCAATTCTTAGTTTCTCATCTTACAAAAGACATTGGAGAATAATCTAGGTAGGGATCAGGTGTATCACTTGTAAAATATGATAATGATTCATTATAACCAAGATTTGGTAACTAGGACTTAGTGAGTTTAATGTTGGGGGAGCATTGGACTTTAGTCTTTCATATCACCATTACCTCCTTGAAGTGCTCCAATCTAATAGCAATAAAAATTATGATCCTTAGCAATCCTAGTTGTTATTTTGCTTCTTCCTTTAAGTCAAAGACATCCATTTGTCACCTCAAAGCAATCTAGGACATCATAAATCTCTTTAATAAGATCATTCTCAATTTGCTTATTCTTCTTAACCTGACTAATATTACCTCTTCTCTTAGTAGTTTTTGCTCCTTTTTCTTTTGTCATGCTAGCTAGAAGCTTTTTTTCTTCTACCCCTATAGATTGCAATTCTAAGTCCTTAGCTCATAACCTAGTTTGTTGTTTTGTCCAAACTCTTGGCAAGTCAAATAAAAATGTAAAGGCAAAAAAAAATCTCAAGTCACTATTCAACTACCTAATTTTTTCTCTTATGTCTTAATTGTTTTACCCTTATTCTCTTTTAATTAATCAATTAAGTAAGTTTGTTCTTAATTGTCCTCCTTCAACTCAATCAAAATAACAAAAGAACTCTTAACTTGAAACCAATATTGAACTCCAGTTGAAATTTCTCCCATTCATTAGGAGCTACCAATAACATCTTATATAAAAAATATTGCATCATATGCCTAGAGTTAAAAGTTAAACTTTGCTTCAATTTCTGCATCAATGCCCTCAACAATTATATTTATTACTCTCTTTTTTTATATTGTTTGTCCGCTAGAACATTCCACATCCGTTATGAGATCCTTTGTCAATTCATTTGATTCAATAAATTTTTGCTATCATACTCAATCTTATCCATGTAGACCTCTTTATCTTGTAGGTGTTGGTCATCCTCAAAGTGTGCTAGGATGATATAATCATTTTTTGTACCAATTTCTTTTAAAGGACTATAGTCTTCATATTTTTCCTTAATTTCTATTCCTTTCACCTAAACCACTTGATAGGATTTATCAAAAATTACTTCATCTCCATCTTAATCAATATAGATAACATTCTCATCATTCTACTTTAGTGTGGAGGACACAACAACCTTATCATTAGAGACAATGGGATTTACTTCATGTGTAGTGACTACCAAGGCTTTTAACTCTTTTGTATTTTCTTTTATTTTCCACATCTTGGATACTTTAACCACATAAGTTTGTTTTCCCTTCCCATCACCTAAATGCTAGGCTTTGGATTTTTCATACCTATGCAATTTTTTTCTACAAATAGACAAGTCATGTTCTCATATGTGACAATAATTACAAAAACTAATATTCATCTCATAAACAGGGGAATTTTTGATAGATGACCACCATAAGGTGGCTGGACATGGGGATTTTTTTATAAAGTTAGGTGAGCCAAAAGGAGAAGAATTTTGTATGCACCTTGATAATCATGATCAAATTAGTATACCACCATAATACTCCATTACATGGACAATACATGAAACTCAAATCAATAGGAACTTATAAGAGTATTAAGGAGAAACTTGAATTTGAATACCATGTTAAGAGGCATGTTATTTAACCCATTAGCCAACTTGAAGGTTAGTGGAAATTTATTGTCATGCAAATAAGAATCTTAATATATTTTTTTTAATAAATATATGATTTTATTCATTTAAAAACAAGATAATTCAAAAACTTAAAGGCATACTTGAGTATTATAACTCATCTAAGAAAAAATCAAATTAAGAGTCCTCCAACTATGACACAATAAAATATTTTTCTGAAATAATTTAATGTTCCTAAATAGGAATACTCTTTCACATAGTAATTTTCAATTTTTAACTAAATAAAATTAGTATTTCAACAATCTTCTAAATTTTAATATATTCTTTAATAATATAACATTCATTGCTCATATCATAACAGATAATATATATTTTTTAAGTTATTGCATTTTTTCACATTATATACCTCTTAGTGTTCTCCATTTGCACTGCCGGGTTCAAGAAAGTAAGATTTTAAATGGGAGGATCAAGCAAAAGTTGACAAAAATGAAAAGGTAGCAGCGATTACGTGATCAATGCCCTTTTTCAATATCAATAGCAGCAGTCAGGAAAAGCCTACTGTGTATGGCTTACGGCAGCAATTTATGCGACTATGAACAGAACTACTTAGAGCAGATCGTTGTTACCATCAGAGCGCTTACAGTTCGATATTGTTTGATCGCCACCGAAAAAAAATGCTAACTCGGGCGATGTAAAAACCATCACTGTAAGTTAAGTACAGAGGTGGTCTGTGATGACCCATAAAAACGACCCCTCAAAAACCCAGCCAGAACGGGGGACGTAGGTCGATAGCGACAAAGAACTGTGGACCAGCGTTGAAAACATGGATATTTACGATTCTTGGACTCTAGCAACAGCACTGTTTCGATGGTTATGCCCGTGTCAGCGTGGCCATGGTCAAGAAAGGTGTGTGGAAATTTAAGGTTGATCACCTTCTAGCCACCTCCAATCAGTCCGAAAATTTAAGGTATGATGGATGCTTTCCCTGTTTAGTGCTTGACAAAATACTTAGCCTACAAAATTGTCTTCATGTACTTGTTAGTTGGTAAACATTGAACAAGTATGTTTCCTATGAAAAAAGAGGAAGATTTATTTTTTCCATAAGTCGCACAAATATTCCTAATTGAAAAGGAAATCATAGTGTCTAGAAGAGTATAACTGGAGTTGATGGGGTAGGTGGCAACCTAATGCAACTTTTCGTGACGTTTCTCCTTCAAACCCCTATAGATTGAGCTTGGACAAAGTTTCATCACATGCAAGACTCCAAAGCATCGTTTTATTTTATTTATTTGGTTGTTTGGCTGATTGATTTCTTTTCCACATAGACTAAGCTGCGTTCCTATCCCTTCGAAGAGCCCCATCATTAAATATGGATTGAAGTTGAAGCCTCATGATGAATATTTAATTCTGAAAAAGTATTGTCAAAGTAGCTCTCATAAAAGTGATTATCACCACGCAATTATTCAGAACCGATTTTTTTTTACATTGTCATCCATTTGGAGAGCCATAAGATTAAGAGAGGCTAGTAATAAAGATGAAATGAGAGAAGATTCTCTCGGTGATGGTAATAAAGTATTCATAGGCTTGCACTCATAAGCATTCATAGGTCAATGAAACCCTAACAACCCAAAGCCGCCCTCTCCTCCCGCCGCCCACAGACTCCACTGCCCTCCCTTACCGGCCTCCATCCCCTTCTCTATCCCAAGCCGCCCCAACGTTCTTCCCTCTCCTCAACAAAAACTTTTCACCGCTACCGCCACCAAACCCTCGACTAATCGCAAGCTGCCCTCTCCTCCCCCAACCGACAAACTCCAGTTTCCATCCCAAGCGCTTCCAACCTCCCCTCCCCTCCCCTCCCACTAAGTGTGACAGGCCTTCACCCACCAGATTCCACCCTTCATCCCTTCCATCCCAAGTGCCTTACTTCGTTATAAAGCGACCCCTTACCGCCGAACTGCCCCTGTTGCAGGACACGAGTTACACATTAGACAGAAGAAGCTTGTATTTAAGTTTAAATGAAAAAAAAAATCTTATATGAATATGTGAGTATATTTATTTTAAAATGAAATAATATAGAGGCATATAAGTATAAATGAAATAATTTATTTTTATTTTTATTTTTTAAGAACAAGAATAATATCATGATAAAGTTTATTAATAATATTAAGGCTAACCATAATAATCATACCTTGTAGGAATATAAAGAGTTAGGCATAAACCTAACCCTTATGAAATAAACTCACTACAATGGGTAGTACAATCCAAACAATTAAAACATAAAAATAAAATAAAATAAAAAATTATGAGGGGCAATACATAGGCTTAATCCTATAGAGGCCTATAATTGGTTAGACACAACCACTTTTTTGAATGCATTCCAACATGATCATAGCAATAAACCTAAGTGATCTGCAATATGTATAATCGAGACTTGATGGCCAAAATTTGCTAGTCTATCCACTACTAAGGTCCCTTCCTTGTATATGTGCTTAATGATAGTTAGGGAGGGAGCAAGAGGACATATTAATGAATCACATACTCCAAGTGCCATGGCAATTTTCATTATTGTAGCATGCATTGCACCAAGTAGCAAGTGTCTAACTCTATGTATTGTAGGATCTTATTCCTTTTATAACATGTGCAAAATCTTATGAGAAGGGCATAGACCTCTATATGTGCATTACTTCCCATGACAAACTTCGTCACAAATGCCAATATGATGCTTCCATTGCTATCTCTCATTATTCCTCTTCTTGTGCTATTTCCTCCAACGCTAGACCCATCACCATTGAGTTTTAACCTGCTAATTAGGGGTAGTTGGCACTTTACCCAATGACCTCTTCTATCTCAATTTGCCTAATGGATAATCTTAAACTATTTAATACAATGCGGTCTAGAAGACTTTCTTGAATATCAATGGGAAGAGATGAAGACATTTGAATTAGTTAATAATTAATGACTTTATAGATTTTTAAAGACATTGGTGTGCTCTTCTATTTGGCTACATTCCTTTTTATCCTTACACTCCATGCTATGTGGCTTCCCACAATTACGATGGTGGCTCTTTGTTAATTATTCCATATTATTTCTAGAACCATGAATTAAGTAAATACTATATGAAATTAAATTGCAATGGTACTTATAAATGACGGAAGTTTCCTCTAACCATGAGCTAGCTCTTAGGTTGTGCTTCAAGTTTTTTGACATGATATTGAAGCCTAAGTTAGGCTGTAAGAAGTGTAAAAGTTGCTACCGAAGCAAACAATTTATGAGATTGAAAAAAAGATAAGAAAATTCTTTTGAGCAGGTAATACAGATATGCATCAATCTCATAAAGTAGCTTGGAAAATTGTTGCTCACCAAAGAAGGAAAAGGGATTAGGTTTATTAAATCTTAAAATATGGAATAAAGTTCTTTTGAAACGTATGCTTTGGAATCTCATAAATCTCCTAAAAGCTTCATTATAAAGTAAATAGATTCACAGTATAAAGTGTAAAAAAATTTCAATAATACAGTTGGACATAAAAGGTACCATAGCTTAGAGTTAGCAAGGTCTTCTCAAATTAAGGCCTACACTTGCCTATATTTTCTCTACTTCTATATATTGTTGTTAAAAGATTTATAATGATCTTTGGGAAGTTGATTCAACTGTGGATTGGTATGATTTAATTTGGACTGATGGCATTAGCAAACATAATTTCATTAGATGGCTTATTTGTAAGGACAGACTTTCTACCACAACAGAAGTTATACAGTGGCTTCCTTCAGTAAATATATACTATGATTTTTGTTAGTCTCATTTAGAAAACAAGAGTCATCTATTTTTTGAATGTGCATGCACAAAGATGATTTGAAAAAGTATTCTCGCCCAAAATGGAATGTGATATGACATTGGAAGATGGAATGAAGAGTTACAATGGATGATCAAAGCAATTAAAGAAAAAAATTTAGCTATTAAACTTCTTAAGTTATCTTTCTTAGCTTACATTTATTGTATATGGATTGAACAAAATAGAAGACGTTTTCATAAAAAAAAGCAATTGATATCTTTATTCTCTTAGCCAAAGTAAAAAAGGTAGTACATGAGAGAGCTTTTTTGTTTAGAAATATAAAATCCTCCTAAGGAAATATTGTTTTGAGTGAAATTTGAAGGCTTCTAACTTCTATCTTTTTATAGATATGATAACTTTTGTAATACTGGATATGTCCATGTACATCTGTATTTTAAAATTTATTAATACAATTTACCTTTCCACAAAAAAAAAGTATAAAAGCTCAACCCAAGAGTTAACTCAAGAATTGAAGGGCCAATCAATTTTTACACCTATCTCAATCCTAGAGATCAAGGAACCTTACTCTAATACAATTATTAGGTTAGAGGTAAATCAAGTAGGGGTGAATGGGGTTTTCCTAGCTTTTTTGTTTTCTATTGTTGTGGTATTCTCTTCAACCGAATGGTATATAATCAATAATGGAAAAAAGACCAAGTGTAATCAATTTACTATGATGTTTGAGTAGATGTTTTCCTAACACACAACAGCATTATTCGAAGAATAGTGACAAACAGAATGACAATAATATGACATAAAGTAAGCACAATAAAAACAAAAAACAAAAAACTCATGCAAGAGAGACATAATATCTAAGTTGTTTTGTTCCAATCTTTTGAATCTACATCCACTATCCTTTTAATCAACTTAATTAGAGCAATTCCTTTGTATGTTGGATGATTAAAGCTATTAAATGTAAAAGTTTTGTAATGTTCCTACTCAATGTATCATTTAAAACTATATTGTATCATATTTGGAAAGAAAAAAATAGAAGAAGATTTAATAAGTAGAATTTGAACCTAAATAAGGATGTTGTAACTAAGCAATTGTATTTTTTTTTATGGTATCTAATACTTGACCTTTCACCAGAAAATGGGAAAAAAATAATTAGAGTAGTCCCTTTAACTATTATCCAGATAGATTACAAGGTTTTCGTTCTTCCCGCCCACAATAAAATCTCTCAATCCTAGAGAGATATTATGTAATCTGTGACACAATCCGTTACAAATAATCAGTAAACCACTTATTTAAGCGGTACAGAATACAAGATTTAAGTTTCTCTTAAATAAACCAAATCCAAGATTATCTAACCCTTTCGGATACAAAGCTATACTTTGCTTCACTCTGAATTACAAGCACAAGACAAATATCTCTAGATTGATTTACTCGGATTTTCACCGTAAAACTCAATCTTTCACAAGATGTGTATGTGGATCAATAATCGATCTTACAGCTTCATTATACAGCGTCGCAGACGATTCGTTTTCTGCCCGTTGAATGTGTCTGCACTCAATCAAATCTTTTGCTTTCAACGTCCCCCCTAATAATTAATGCTTCAGCTTTTATTCAAACATATTCCCAAAATGTGTTTCATTTTCCAAACTTCCTTTTGGTAGCAAGTACCTTTTTCTTCGTATAGTCAAACAATGGCTCGCTTTTCTTCACCTTTGTCTTCATCTTTTTCTTGCTTTTTGTCTTCACCCTTTCTGATATCCAGATTTCTCAGCTTGTCATACATCGGCCAGCTGCCTCCATATCTCATTCAATTTCGTATGATTTTCACAATCCTTTTAAATGTAAATTCTCCACACTTTTCTGACAATGTTTGCAGGAACCGAGCAAGATATATTTGGGATGGGAGATAGAAAATATATGTTATTCTAATGTCTTTTCATTTGACTAATACATATATCATGATCATACTAATAAACTTCCTAAAATATTATTTTTCTAACAAAACTGTGACTTGAAAGGAGAATCTCATCGACTTTTCCTAATAGGAGGAGAGTAGTCTAATATAATAAGCCATCTGTTCTTTTGTAGGGTGTCCTAAATTACACCTATACTGAGACAAAGGAAGCATTATTGACAATTAAGAACTCTTTTTGAGTGTTTGGCTAAGCAATGCATCTTAACCTCTTTTAATTGGCTTTATCCAAACATTGTTTGAGATTATTTATCATGGAAAGAAAATAGGCATAACGTTTGCTTATGCTTTATTGATGCTTCAAAGAAAGTCATTTTGCTTAATGAAGATCTTCATCCTTCGAGTCAGGCAACTAATTTTATTCTTTTAATGAAATCTAGAAGCGCGGCTCTCTTCCATGAACCCTCAAAGAGTGATCACTATGCTTAGCGTATCCGATTTTTTTTTTTTTTTGTGTAGATAGGAAACATACAAATATTATATTAGTGAATCGAGTTAGGACTCATTGGTAAAAGGACAAAATACAAGTTACTCCAACCCATTAAGAATGGGAAATACTGTAATGGTGGCAAAGATTTCATACCCTCGAGCCTTTTGTTTAGGTCGCTAGTAGTGTCACTTTTCGTAAACCCTGATCGCTTGCAATCGGCTGGCTCAAAGTAAGTTAGCCTGTCCTTGAAGGGTAGAGTGCTGCCGCACACCAGTAAAGTCGAGCAAAATTTATTGTCGACATGAAAAGTAGTAAGATAACGACATGCCAACCAAGGTACCTGTCATTGGTATCTGTCACTTCGTCATAGCTTTATTTGGTACCGAGGAACCCGAGCAGGGACCTCTTTTTTTTTTAATAAATCTAATTTGTATTGATAAAACATAAATTTAATTTACATACCTTACTATAATTATAAGAAGATGAAGGTTGGGACCTTTCAACTTCCAATTAGCATCATTGATGTTGAAAAATGTTGTATCTCTAAACAAGGAACTCTTTCTCTTATAATTTTTCTTACTTATATTAACATAATTTAGATATCAAGTATCTTCTTTTGAAAATTGTATGTGGTTACACTCACTCCAATATATAATAGATGTAATATAAAAAAAATATCTTAAATACTTTTGTAGTTAAATCTATTTTTATAGTAACTATAATTATCTATTATAACTCATCATTTTATCTTCAAAATGGTATTGAATTCCATTTTGTGCAATAATATTTTATCAATTCATCCTTGTACATACACTCTCAAAGAAAAGCTAATTCATGTTTTCTATATGGAATTTATAAAAATCATAGTATAATCAAACCAAAAGAAATTATCAATATTCTATCCCCACTTACAAATTATTTAACAAGATTATGTTTACTAATATCATTAGTCTAAATTCAATTATATAACCCACTCATCATTAACTTGGTGAAGTTTTTGGTACGTTTGTTAGAGTAAACTATGAGGTATATTTCTTCCTATTTCAGCTTCTACTTTTGTAAAGAAAACTAAACAAAAAAAAAATGCCCACTTAAGTTAGGTAAAAGTTTTATATGCAACACAAGTCACATGCTAAGTTCATAATTTCTTATGGTAAAACTTAAATAGATTAGGTATTCCTTTACCCCTTAAGTTAATTTTTGAATTGATCTTTTAAGATTTTTTGATATAACATCAAAACTTAAATTGAATTTATTACACTTTATGCAATTTTAAGACCAATTTTACTTAATGTATACAAATGTGGAAGTAAGATAAAAATATCACACGAAATATATAATTTTTTATAATAAAGTTTAAATAAAAAAATATTATTCAACTCTTATACTAACTTTAAATTTGACTTTCGAGACTTTCTAACAAGTTCACACCATTTCATTTCTATTGCAGAAAAGCAATAACGTAATTAATTTCTTTAGAAAACATCTTAATTGATCCGTTGTGACGTATTGCGCTACACTCTTGGTGCTATAAAACGGGGTCAAACAAACAAAAATGCATTTTGTTTCCATGTCCTAAGAAAGATGTGTCTTGCATGAGAAGCAAAACCTAAGTGGGCAAACTGGATTTGATGCCATTGACGCTCCGTTGCACTTGTAGACACCGATTTTCTTTCTTTTTCGTTTTATCTTTTCTACTTTTATTTTGTCTGATTCATCTTTATTTTCCTCGTTATTCTCCAAGAATCTCCAAAAGTGGGGTAGGCAACCCTATCGTAGGGTAAGAATTGCATTCAATACCCACGACAATAATTGAATTATGATGTGATTGGGAATATCAAATAGGAAGTCAGTTAGGTCTCTTGATGGCACGCATTTGTCTTCTACTCCGACATGATATGATTGGAAATCTAACGTACAAGAGTCTTGTACGTGTGATAGCATCTTCAACTAAATTGTTTCTTAATTTTTTTACAGTTCAGAGCACGTTTTTTCTGTGAAAGTTGGTACCAGGAATCTCTGCTCACTTGTTTTCCACAGCAGCTACCGAGAAGGTTCCCTCTTTGTAACCCTTTGTGTCTTTACTTCAGGATAAGACAACACCCCTCATGTGGTACATTCTCCGAACTTCACTTCTTTTTTGGCTTATCATTTTCTTATCAGTTGGAAAACAAGTCGATTGCTTGGCACCATTTTTCTCTTTTGTTTTAAGGTTACGTGCTTTTTCACCCTTCTCTTGTCCATCTTTCTGATAGGAACTGTGTAGTTGAGCGGGATTTACCTCCGATATTACAGGATGTTTGATGCTCCACACAAGTTAGGCTTAGAGCTCGAAGATGTCAAGCTTTGAACCGTGTCTAGGCGGCATGATCAGCAGAATGAAGGAAGGAGATTATACCAAAGAGATGTACAATCATCTGATAGACTGATTATGACAAACATTGATAATAAAAACTAATAACAACGCACGGCACCAAAGATGCCGGTATCTTACCCCAAAAGATTCTTCAAGTTTATACTAGCAATTGGTGAGGAGGAAGCGATGAATTCCCAGGAAAATCAAGTCCCACGAGAGTATAATTAAATCCTCACGTTTTTATTTTCTTTATTCGTGAAAAAGCATGTTAGCTTTTAATATCTGACAAGATGGATGGTTTGCCCAGTTTGGTGGTCGAAAATAGACTAAAGCTGCAAAATTGTCATCATGTGGTTGTTAGCTGATAAACATTTTAATATATATTTTTTTTTTATAAAAAAAATAAGTTTGAAATTAATGTACAAAAGTACTTTGACATAACTTAATATTATTAAAATTATGAAAATTATAAAAAAAATTAAAATTTTCAAATCTCACTCAAAATAATATTATTATATGAAGATTTTATGTTTCAAAACAAAGAAACTCTCCCTTACACAATTTTTCTTTTTTTAGACAATAGAATTAAAATGGTAATTGTTTTATTTTAAAATTATTTTTTATTGTGTTCAACAATATAAAATAAAAATAAGTTAAAAAAGATATTTTTAAAATTTTTGTAGCCAAATTGCTCCAATATATATATATATATTTTAAAGGTTTGGGGTATTACAAGCCCCATTTAATAGTCTCTTTTATTTTATGTTATGGTTCTCATGTGTAATTTTGTTTTCATCATCACTTAAGATTATGCGTTTGGGCAATTCTATTATGTTCTATGTTTGTTTTGCATTGCACCCGCTTTATAAGTTTATGCTTTGACAGGTTAGGTTTTGTGCCATGTTCCATGTATTTCCGAAAAGGTATGACATTTTGGTTAATTTTTGTTATCGATATAAATAACTAGGACAATGTCCCTATTTTAAAAATTAAAATATAAGATATATTTTTTGCACAAGTAACACAAATATTCACTATTGAAAAGGAAATCAATCAGACAGTCTAGTCGGGGATAGCTGGAGTTGATAGGGAAGGGGGCAACGTTCATGGAACTTGTGGTGAACTTCTCTCCTTTAAACCCCTGTAGACTGTGCTTTGGCAAAAATTTTATCCCATACAAGACTTCAAAGCATCGTTTTGTTAATTTATTGTTGTTTGATTGATTGATTTCTTTTGCATTACAATGGTACTTTGCCTTGGGGTTAGTCGCGCTCCCATCCTTCGAAGGGCCCCATCGTTAACCATGGATTGAAGTTGAACCCCAGTGATGGAATCAATTCTGAAAAGAATTTTACTACAGCAGCTTCCACAATCATCATGCAATTATTCAGAACTGATTTCGTTACCTGTCATGCATTTGGGGAAGAGTAAGCTTCAAGAGGTCAATGTAAAGATGAAATAAGAGAAGATCCTCTCGGTGATGGTGGGACTAAAGCATTCATAGTTACTCAAACTTTACCGACAATTTACTCCTTGAGGAAAGAAATATCGAATATGAGGCATGCATCACAATGAAGTATGTCGAAACTTTCTATTCGATGTTTACATTTTTCTTAAACCACTTTGAAGACAATCTTGTCATCGTAAATGACGTTCTAACCTTCTGATAAGAAACAAACGATGGAGACACGCTTCAAATCATGTCGTAAGGAGAATAATAGACAAGGGAGAAATTTTCGGGAGACGAAGAAGAAGAAAGTTTCCTTTATTACTTCATTTCCTTACTTGTACTCATCTTAATTCGTCAATCAACACGTTTCTTTTTGTTCTTTTTTAGGTGCAGACGAAGAGGTGGTTAAGAAACTGATTTCGCATAAAAAGGAATTCCAAAACAGGAATCAAATAAAAGAGAAAAGGAAAAAGAAATAGAAGATGAGAAAGCAAGAGTCCGATCCCCCGCACTTCAGTAATATTTGAGGGAATTAATACCAGAACAGTGAGGGTTCATGACTACAACAAATCATAGAAAGAAAACGTCTTTCCCTGTGGAAGGAAGAAAATTTTAGATACAAAAGACAACACTGGAAACTTCTTTTCGAATATTTATCCAGAAAAAAATTCACTTTTCTTTAATTGATGAATCCCATTTCCGTATTAGTTTATTTATGAAGCATACGGACTTACGGGCCCCTCTTAGATTCCATTTTCTAGATCTTAATTAGATCTATCACCTATCCAATCAGTCATCTTCTCGAATCTGTCCCACACCTAAATAATTATTAGCACTTTCTCCTTCTTCTCAAGAAAACTATCCCGTTAAACTTTATATTGTAAAAATTACCCCAGGATTGAGATAACTTTAAGACTGGAGTAAAAGTAAACTAAAGGGAAATTTAGGTAGAAAGAGAGGAGCTTTGTGTGAGAAAAATGTATTTCAATTTCATAATCAACCCATGAACATGCTGTACAATTTATAGGCATAAAGCTTAGAATTGAAAATCAAAATTCTGTTATCTCCGATCGGTACACTCGGCGACCGATGAGAGTCGGTTCTATGTTTGAAATCGTTTGCCTACCAACCCCAAAGTCGATGTTGCGAGGCAAATAATAAGCTTAGATTGAAGAAGCCAAAATAAAGAAGTGGATAGTCTTCATTGGATATGCCAGTAGATTGATCTATGGAAGAAATGTAGTGCACATGAAGTTGATCTTAAGCAACCCTTTTACAAATAAAATGATAATCAATTTATATGTATATTTAGTTCATGCATGAAAGATGGGATTGTCACTAAGATATATGGCTAAGATTTTATCACAATCCATTTATATGGAAATCCCTAAGTTGAGATCCATTCATATGAGTTTGGCAATGGTATCAACAAGACATTTATATTTAGTTTGTGTGTAAGACAAAAAAAGATAAGCTACTTTCTAGAGTTCTATAAGATGAGATTAGATTCAAGAAAGACGCGAAAGCTACTCATAGAATTTTTTATTATCTATCACTGGCCTACCCAACATCAACAAATTCATAAAGTTAAAATGAAGGACTCTTTGTGAATAAGGTGCTATGGCAAGGAGTGTCGGTGAGAAAGCAAAGATTCACTTGGTAGACTAAAAATGTGTTGTTGTTGGGACATGTCTAAATTGATATGTTGTGTCAATTGCATAAGCTATATTGGGATGTGTGAAGATGAGATATTTCAAAGCACCAACTAAGCTACAATATAGAGTAGGATGTGAGAAGTACTCACCATGATGACTGGAGTGAGGATTAGATCTAGTAGTACAAAGGAATGGATACAAGACAAGCATAGCCTATCTTAGCACAACCAAGATATAAAATGAAAACTTGGCCTAATACATAATTATACCACAAAAAGTGAATTATAATTCAACATTGAAAAAGTTGTGAAGATTACCAATATCTTTGACTGCAAATTCATATTGGTGAATGTTAACAAATGTCAATAATGATGTCATAGGTGAGCTTGTCAAGATGATACCATCAATAAAGACTAACAAAAAGATGTACTAATCATAGTGGTATATGAAAAGTGATGAATCAAAGATGGAAGTGAAAAAACCTAGAATTTTAAAAGGTTGTTCAACCACTAATACCATGCTTCTGAAGTTTGTTTGAGTGATAAAGAGATAATTTAGTTGGTACACATGATGAGATCTTTGTGGATCAATAAAGCCTAGAGTTATTCGATAAAAACTTCCTCAATGAGTTGTCCACAAAGAAATGCATTTTTAATGTCAAGTTGACAAAAAACCTATGGAATAGGCAATGGAAAGGACTTCTTTTGAAAAAAACTTGGTTTCTAAATTTCACAAGCTGGTCTTTTCTTTAGCATGGAAGCCATCTTGAATGGTCTCCGACGCACAATAATGAGCATGGAAGCCATGATTAGCCCTTCCCTTGATTTGAGTCCCTGACCACCCACGTCATTCTTTCTTCCATTTCAAAGTTACGTCAAGCTTATTCAAGCCTTTGGAGATGTGCACATAACAGACAGTCGTAAAAAATTTTGACAAAATTATTCCAAAGGCTCTTAATATGTACAGATTTTATTTTCTCATTACTAACTCCCTAGAAAATGGGACACCAATACTTAAGCTTAAAAATTCGAATTGATCATAATCCGAGCAAATAGCTTAATGGCAAAGCTAAACCATATTTGGATGTTTTATTAGTCGGGGTTCTAGGTTCTATCAAAAGCCTGGCTAGGTTCTCAAGCCCTTAGAAGAAGGATATGAAAACTGTTTGTTGAAGAAGATAAAACATTGAGTTACTTTGGTATAACTTGAACTTAAGTGAAATTATCTGCCCTTCCTTATGCTAACCATTAACAAAACTCCTCAACCTGCATCCTGTTGTCAATAAAGTAAATCACGATCTCGCGCAATAAATGAAAATGTTTAAAAATCAATCACTACCAAGCCAAAGAAAACAAAAACTAAAAAAAATAAATTAATAACGTGGGGTTTCTACACTGTTATCCTTTCTGATTAGAAACGTTGCATTATGGGTGCCCACAACGCGACAAATGTATATATATATATATTGGAGGGATGAATTTGGACCCTTTCCTCCGAGTCGATATGATGCTTACCGGTGAAGAGGAATTTATACCAAGTGTGGGGCACCCACCCCAATCAAGCTTTTAGTTTTCATGCATGGAAACCTAGAAACATGTTAAAGGTGGCAACCATTCTCGTCTTAGGTCCCAGATCATTGCATTAGTCAATGTTTTCAACTGGCTACTTGGCTTTGAACAGATGGCCTTGTGCCTTCCCATAAATGTGGCTTAGTGCTTTACTCAAAGATGAGCTTTTGATCAACTTGATGGAAGTGAATTTTAATGGTGACCAAACATGATAAATTATGCTTTATGCATCAGTTAAATCCTCTTGCAAGAGATTTGTGATCTTTTGCAAATGAATCTTATGTTAATTCAAGTAAAAGATGATATATTCATCTTTAATTGTGACATAAAAAATGCATATATACATTCCTAAACACTTTACAAGTCATCAATTACTTGCTAGTTTGACACTCAAGTGTTTGAGTTTGGATGCATGTGTTAATAAATAAAAATTAATAAACAAATAAAACACTTTGCGAGTCATATATATCACACACATCATTTCTTAGACCAACTAAAGTGTGGAAATTAATCTTGCGGAAATGCTCTGATTTTTCTTTTTCATTTTGGCATTATCCTTTTTCTTCAATTTCACTATCTTTTCGGCTGGTTTGAATAGAGTCCCACCCTAAGCAAATGGAAAGAAAAATTAGATTCAGTATAATGGAGTGGCTGGTGAGTACTTTCCTGCCCTTAGAATGATTACAGGGAAGCCTCAACGCTAAAGATAGATCGGCCCAAAGGGGGCTGAGTTTTACGATATTATGACTAGGCCAGAAAATATGGCTGGGCTTAAGGTCCAAAGATCTCCATAAAATGACAAGGAAGTGGAAAACAAAGGTTGTCAATGGATCGCTCATTAGCCTTTCCTTGACAAACACTCCTACCCGAGCTTTTGTCACGACTTACAAAAGATAATTAGGCTTGTCTCCGAAAAGAATCCACGCAAATAACGGAAAAGGTTGCCCTCTTCCTTAAGATGTAGGGTAAAATTGACGAAGTCTATTGTATGTTATATATTGTCAAGATATAGTTTTGTTGTAGTCTATATACATATAAAGATTATATTACCTTACAAGTCAATTTTAAAAAAATAAATAAATTTTTTAACATAATATTAAAGGTAAAGTTTCAAATGAGGTATCTTTTGCCTTGTGAATTTAACTGGGTTTCAATAGGAAGTTTCCGATGCTCAGGACAAAAGGATGAATTGAGTCAAATGTATATTTTGCATCAACAAGATATTACTTCTTTTTTTCTTTGTATATGGAAGGGTTCACTTTTTATAATGCATTTTAAGACAGGAATTGAATATTCTATTAAAACAATTCTTTTGATCGAACACCCAAAAGATCGAGATATTATGCATATATATAGTAAATTTAAATAACAAAAAACAGAAAAGAAAAGATCGAGATATCCAAATTGTCTGATTCACTAGTGTATGGCTGAAAACTCCATTGGATAGCCATTGTATTTCCTCACCTCCTATGCACCTCCTTTAGGCAAGATCCGAGAATCATTCCATTTTAGCAACCCCCACTTGGGTACATCTGACACCAGAATTTGTAGGTTTGGGTACTTGCCTAAAAAGAGGGGGGAGAAGGGAATAAAAGCCATTTGGGCTTCTGATATATGTCAAGAAATGAGATGATAATCCTAAGTAATTTAAAACTCAAAGAATCCTCCTGAAGTTAAGTTCCTTACGAGTCTGCAAAAGCTTTCATTTCTACCCCACGCTTGGGCTCGGTTAGGTTTCAAATCCTTGATCTTTCCCTGTTCCTGGTATGCGGCTACAATTTACTAGGCTAGGGAATCATGACAGCAGCCTTGGGCTTCGTCCACCAATTTGAAGCCAGATATTGCAACTACTTGTACATATGATTTCGCATGCCTATAAATTCGTTAAAGCAACTTTAATGCCTTCAAAATAATTGCTTAACGGTCAAAAATGCCTTAGGTATTGACTACAACTTGACAAACGGACTTTATAATGTACAATTAATTACAGTATGCCTCACTAGCCTTTGTTTGGATAGGAAATTCAGATTAGTGCGAATCTATCAGGAGATGAATTCAGATGAAGATAACAGTATAAATGCTGCCCAGAACCAGCTTCGGTTTTAGGGAGAGATCTCGACAATTTCCCCTCATTAAGTTTTGAAGGTGTATTTTATGTATAAGTTTTTCATTCAATTGGGAAAAGGTATTGTCTAAGATCTTTTGGTCTCCAATTCAAAATTTAGATGTGAATTTAAGTGTGTGCTTAGAAAAAAAAAAAAAAAGCAAAAGCCCTAGAAGATGACTTCTTGAACTTCTCTAACAACAATCCACCCTTTACATTAGATTATAATTCACATGTAATTTCTCTAATTTCTTACTTTTCCACCTGCATGTTTGACTTTGTTCTGCATTGAAAAGCCTTTTTCCCATGATGTGATTGAAATTCTGACGAGCTCATCACATGCTGAATCAATACATTAATCGTCCTAAACCAAAACAAGAAAACAACAACAAATAACGATAGTTCAATAATCTACCAACAAATATATAGTAAAGCGAAAGTCTATGCAAGTCACCAAATTTAGCTAGGAGTACTGAATTTCTACGGTACAGTTTTCTTCACACTGCATCAGCTGCTATCATACATCAAATTAAACAAATATTAATGACTTCAGATTGACGATCCCTTCCAACTACTGGACAGGCTCCACTGGTCGGAATTAGCCGCCGATGAGACTCCATTTGCGCACTTGGCGACCGTCCTCACGCTTTCTATCAACTCCTCGGTGCGAGCCTCCTGAGACAAAATCTCCGATAGCTGCTCAGGGCTAATCACCAGCTTCACCTTCCACACCCCGGTGCTATTATACCTCGGAACAACTTCTGGGTCGGAGAACCGCTTCAGAATCCCTTGGTTATCGCACGACATGCGGTACGGCGTCGCCGTTATGGACGAGAAAGAAGCCATGTGGCCGTTGACGGCCGCATCGGATTGCTTTGACGTGGTGTTGTTGGGTTTGTAGGGGTTGAGAGGGAGGAGATAGTATAGCTGTCCTACGTGGAGCTCTTCGTTATGGAGGAGAGGCTCTGCAAAGAGATCCCGGCTTCGGAATATGCCGTGGCCGGGGAACTCGCTGGTTATACACTCGGCGGTGATGGGAGGGTAGAGCTCCATGATGCCGCCATTGGAGGTGGCCACCTTGACCATCTCGTCCATGGCTCCAAACCCTTTAAACACACAGTTCCCCATCGACAACCTGACAAATTCTTTACCGCAAAACTGTATACAAACGATTGTGTCTTTCCAGAAAAGGAACACCGACGGATTCAAAGACTGTCACTGAATATTACAAAATTGCGATGAGAAACATGGATATAAGACGATGGGGTTGAGAAGGATGTTTCCTGAGGGTTTCTTCGTCGGCCATCGTGACCAGCCGACACAAGTATCCCTTTCTTTGCTGTCTGAAAATCCTTTGTATGCCGTTTATATTATTCAAGGTGCTGCGGTCCCACGTTTTCCATACTACATGGTACACAGGATCATGATGGTCGTCGTTTATGTACCGTTGACGTGGCCTGGTGAGATCGGAGCTGTTAATAACGGTAGGGGTCAACCAATGGCGACGGCGGATCAGACTTTGACGGTGGTGGTGAGTCGTAATGATCAAGGGACTGATGGTCAAGGCTCACCATCATGTGTGCTCTTCTTTTTAGCCAAGCTTTATAAAGTGGACCCACTTTTGGGGAGCTGTGGCTTAAAAAGAAGAGAAAAAATTGGATTTTAGAGGTTTGTGGGGCCTAGGTCTTCTTTGGGGGTCTGTATTGCAGAACTACTGGGGAGCAACGACGTCGTCGATTGACACGAAGGGAACCGGGAGATTTTGATCAATCTGCAAGATAATGATGGCTCACCAAATTCGTGTCCCATCTCTTGGGTGGCAATTCCGGGAAAATTGGTCATTGATTAAGCAATAGTGTCATTTGGGTGTCGGTCAAAGTACTTGGGTGCAATTCTTTATATAAAATACTTGATTAAGTAAAAGATTGTCGTACCATTATAAGAATACTTACAAATATGTACAATAGTACATAAGGGAGAACTTCAAGAAAAGTAGCTATTTTAAGACTCAATACGAAACTTAATGTGTTCTTCTAAATAGAAGAGTCCAATTATAGAACAAAAAAGAAATCCAATTGTTCCTTTCTTTACTGTTTTCTCTTGTTTCCTAGTATATATGTAGACACAGGTTGCTTTCTTCCTTTGTTGTTCTTCATTTCTTTATTGCTTTTCCCTGTTTCTTAGGACACGTGAACTCTTTCTACTTTATGATGATGAAACGTATATGACTGTTCTTTGTGATGAAGTGCTACCACATCTCGAGTTGTCCTTGGTCACTTTCATTTCATAAGATATCATTATCTTATCACAAGTTCAAACAAGAGCTCAAAGGTCAAGAGAATCCCAAAACACCAAATCGTTCTTTTAACACTGTTAAACATCAGTTTTAAGGTTTGTAATGGATTGATGATGTAGCAAAACTTGATTTATAGTAACAGGAGGAATAGTTCATATTTTAATAATTGTAATCCCTAAGGTATTGCGAGGTACTTTGTCCTATGCCCTTTAATAGCTAACATTAGCACATACAGTATGCACAAACCTTTACAGGCAGTTTATTGATTAGGTTAGCTAAAATTATTGATTTGGTCAAATTCTTAAATTAGGAACTATATATATAGCTCTTCTATTAATCTTTTCTTTTAGTAATTTTTTATTTAGGAATCAAATCCGTCTTTATCCTACTCAGTACAGATTTCTTAATTAAATTTGATTATAGTATCAAATTCTTTCAACATTAAATTACAATATTAAGTGTTTCTTCTTTCAACAGAAAGTATTAGTATTTCTAACATGTGAGAACATCACATTTAACATTGTACTTGTTGAGTGTTTGTTTTCCTAGAAATATTTGAACTTCTAGTAACATCTTGACAAAATTTGTTGATTTTTTTCATTGTCAAGTTTCATGGAAGAAAAAAAAAAGTCAAGGGATAAGTTGTTGATTTTATGGGATCAAAGTGACCATATTGACCTATGTTATTTTGAATACCTAGATTTTATTTAGGGTTGCGTAGGACACGCAAGCGAAAATGAAAGGGTCCCAAGATTGACCTAAAAGCCCAAAGAAGTTTTCGATTCTCTTCTTATCCCTTTCTTTGCAATAGCACCGTCCTTACCACACGCTATCTACCTTTTTTCCCCTTACCCGTTCTCCACTATTTTTGTAACCAATCAATAGAAAAGCAAAGATGGAAAAGAAAGTTGCTTTAGTTGCTAGAGATAAGGATTGATTTAGAAGATGTTTCTTTCTATATTTGCATTAACCACTTCTAGCTTTTACTTATTTCACGAATACTTCCTATTGTCTTTTGTTTTCCTTTCTTATATGTTTTCGTGTATGAAGAGGGACTTGCACAAGAAGACCTTAACTTTGACAAACTTACATAAAATCTAAAGTTAGAAATGTATGAATGATTAGAGGCCTATCATATGAAGATTAAGGGATCAAGCAATAAGTTGGTGAGTTAAATTTGAAATCTTAAAGGAAATTAAAAATAGAAGGAAATCTTAAAGGAATTAAATAAAACTCATAATCCTTAGTGGACAACTTCCTACGTATAACAAATAAAAACCTCTAAATCATTAATGGACATCGGTTATGATTTGCTGTCAAAAATTTCTAACCTTTACTACTAAGAATTTCCCATAATAGGACTTTAAAAATCTTAATAAGTGACCTCCATGCCTATTGATTTTGCTTTTATTACTTCAAGCCGTTATTTTGTCAATTCTTAATTTCATCATCACATCTACCCCTAAAGTTTTGAGAGCCGTTGTAGGGGTTGTCACCATGGGGAAAATGAGATGCATGATAAAATGTAAACATCCTTAACTATTTATTGTAATACTAAATATTCCTTCCAAATTTTTCTATTATGTGCTACACACACACACAAAATAAGTCATTTTTTCTCTTAGATATATTCATGTAAAATTAGAGATGGCTTATGATCCATGTTTTTTCCCCTAAAGGGCATTATAGATAAAATAAATAAAAATATCAAAATCAAAAGATAATTAATAGAGCTCCTCAAGACTCTTAGAGCACTATTAATAATTAGTTGAATCAGGACTCTCTGTGTCATAACAGTGTTTATTTTGATCCGATTGGACAAAGCAACGGATTCCCACGGCATACTGCGAGCTCCAGGTATGTTGCTGTCTCCTTTATATCCCCACTTACAACTTTCGGTGACACTCAAATATGCTTTGAATCCTTTTAGCTCGTAATCATGACCGCCGTGAGCAAGATTTACAATAGTTTCAGGACATTTCTTAACAATTTTTAGACTTCAGACTACCGTTGAATTGTAAGAAAAGGTCATCAAAAGAAGTGTTTAAGACATCATTTCCTACTTGATGGTTCGTTCCAGCTACAACGTTCGGCAAAACTAATGATGTCTATTTAGACTACAATAAGACCCAAAAAAATTTGAAGTTTAGTGCTCGGCCATGGATGGTTTGAATTGAAGAGTTAGCTTGGTTGAAGTATAATAAATAATGCTTCAAAGTTCTTGTTAAAAATAATAAATAATAGTTCATCTCCAACTTAAACAATAAGATAAATGGACTTATCTTTTTATAAACTACTCTTCATTTAAACTAAAACCCAATGAAATGATCTAAATGAATGAGATATTTTCAGCCAAAACCCAGTTCTAACTAGGACAAACTAACCAAAACTGTAGCTTTTTGTTGTTCTTTTTATCAAGGTCAATTGTTTTTTGATCTTAGTTCCGTTCACGGGAACTTTGGTTGTCTCTTTACATGTTTCTTGTCGTATAATTTGCACGATGGATCACTATGCAGCTCACGGGATCAACAGGCCTCGAGCAAAGAAAACAACAAAAAGAAAAGAAGTTCCTGTTTCTTCCGTCCATCCAAGTTGGCGAAGAGCTTTTCTGTATCCTGGACTGGCTTGTGGGACTTAACGAAAACCAATTTGCCGAACGTGGTCTCAACAGCAAAAAAGACCTTTCCCGCTTTCATTGACCAATAACGCATGATAATGATGATGGCCGGGACTCGCCGGAGTTCTTGAATCTCAAAGAAATTAATGATGTTTGGGCATTCCTTCAAAAACAATTTTTGTGTTTGTTGCTTTGCACACACTCTAACTCGCACATTCTGGTACCAAGTTTAAATTAAGAAATCTTAAACAATATTTTATTCCTAACTGAACCAAGCGCTTTTAACACCTAGTTTCAGTTTGTAAAATAACTTTGCAATATTTTAAAATTTTACATTGACAAATGGAGTTTCATACGTAAGTAATGACTACTTCGGTGACAAATCATGCGGTACTGTTTTGTTGTAGAGAATTCAAACACTAACATGAGTTATGCCAGAAATCTGATCAGGAGAAGAAGAAGAAGAAGAAAGGACGCAAGTGCAACTTTACAAAAATAAATTATGTTACCTCTCGCAAGAAAACACGTGTAAGTGCATCACAACAAAAGACATTTCCTTAATTATAGACTGAAAATAGTAGTGAGCATGTTAGGAACCCCCTCACCAGAAAAAATGATATTTGGAAAGAAGTCAAGATGATTTCCACGAATTCTTAAATTAGCAGCAAGGCCATTCCCATACCAAAATATTGAGTTTTCTTTTAGTAGATCTGCGTGACTTGTGCAACAAACGTATATACAAATAATCCTGACTTTACGTGGTTTAGGATAAACCAATTCCTAGGTTTATAGGAGATAGCAATCTTTAGCTTTGGAAATTTTGTATGCATATAAAAACCATCACGAAATCTTTGTCTATGACATTTCTCTCTTTGTTAAACTCTATTTTGTAAAATTATTTTTTATTCTTAACTCCAATCAACTAACATTTTTCTCCGGTAAAATGCCTGCCATCTTCAAATGCATGAGACATGTTTCGATTATTTTATGACTAGTTGTTGATTAGTTAACGTCAGGTGGACATCAATACCCAGAGACAACGTACGCAGAATTCTATTCCGCGGTGCTGATTGACATAGATTGTTGTCAATTGCAAACGTTATACGTCAGCCTTAAGGGCCAAACCATTCCTTTATCGAGAGCCCCCTCTGTATCTAATGCAGACGTTGAATTCTGGGGTTTTCCGGTGGACTAAGCACACCCTCATCCACATATTTTCTTCAGAGGTTTGAGACGAAAAATGGGGAACTGGTTCGGGAGGAAAGTGGAGGTGCACCCTCTGGACCAAGATGGAACGAGACCATCGAGTGGTTTGAGAATCAAGGTGCGAATGAGTATAGGGCAACTGAAGGAGCTGGTGGCACGGCAGGATTCGAGCAAAGGTAAGTCGGAACTGGGCCGCTTGATCTTGCAAGAGTGCTTGGAAGGAAGGTTAACAGCCCGTGTTTTGCCGCAGCAGAGCTGTAGGGATCACGTAGGGAAGGGGATGTTTAGTCCCCGACGAAGAAAGTGATTGTAAGTTATCGAAACAAGAACTATCCAGCTGTTTTAGTTTTGTCTGTATCTTATACTTATAAGTGAAATTATATTTTGTCAGATAGCCCAATGATTAATTTAAAAGTTAGTTCAAAGAATAAAAAGGTATTAGGAAAAAGTATAATTGAGTTTTAGTACCATATCAAAGTTAGCTTAGAAATTAAATGATCCTTTTATTTAATCTTAAGATTACTCATCTTTGACGTGGGATATATGTTCTCCAATACATATCTTGAAAAGAGATTTATGAACCATAGTTGATTCCCGACGAAGATGGTGTTTATGCCGGCTGTGTCGCCGGAACGGTGGAGGAAAAGTTCTGATGTTCATGAAACATGCAGAAGGCTAAGGAGATGAAGAGCGAGAAACAGAAAGCTCTTTGCACCAGATTGCGCTGCAGGCTCTAATATCAAGTAGAGTGCTCTCATCAATGGATTCTGGGCTCTTTCACGGCCCAAATGGAAAAAGAAAAGCTTAGGCTGTCTTTTTGGTGATTGTAATCCTTAAATGAAAGTTATCCATAACCGTGACGTCCCAAAGGTGATTTTCTATTGATGTAAGCGATAATCACTTATTTCAAGGTATGATCCACATCCTATACAAAATAAGAGTTCTGGGATGTTTAACTTCTAAATAAACAGTATCAATCACCACATGATGACGTTTCTCTGAGCATCTTGGATTGGAAATTAGACTAGACTAACTTTTCATTTTCACTGATTTTAACGTAACGCAATATCAAAATGAATTGACTCACTTTCTAATTTTTTTATGATAATTATCATCTTCTAATCAACTTGTTGTATTAATCTATTTCTTTATGTGTTGGTATTGCAATAATATTTTGGAAGGATGAAATTTTGTGAATTTTTCAATGGAAAAGAGATTTTTTTTATTGTTATTATTTTTATGCCTTTAAAGCCCCCATTTTGGTACGTTTATCAAATTTTTAATTTTAGGTGTGAAGTTCAAATACACAATCAAGAAGGGATTTTGTTATCGAGAATGAAATTCATAGGCCTTTTGGAGGACCAAAAAAGTTCAATTGCACTTACGTTCACCCAAAATTTATTAACATTAACCCTTATTATGAAAAACAATACAGGATCCAGAATGTTGCTAAGTCAATGATTGTTAGATCATTCATTGGGTTCACGTATTTATAGTTTAAGAGAACTACAAATGTCTAATACTCATTCAAAAAGATATAGCTTCCCTTCCCCTTTCATAAAAAATAAAAATGCATAGATAGTGCACACCTCCTACTATCTTGTGTTTATCGAGTTGACCTTAATTTGCTTTTCCTTGTATGTGGTTAATTGGAACAAGAATAACCTATCCCATGCTTACCTACACTTTTTTTTTTTTAATCATAGATGTGAATTGGGTTCCCTACTATTAAATCATTCCTAGATTCCATACAAGTTGGGCATGATTATCACCCTATTTGATGGAGACATGGCCTTAACAAGCAACATTTTTTGTTTCAATTAGGAGACAGTGCATAAATAGCAAATTTTAAAACACACCCTCTACTTTATGTTTATAAAAATCTTCTTATCTCATGATTTGTGTACAAGATGGGTTTCCATCTTATATTAAAAAATTAAATCTTGAGATAAATTTCAATGTTAAGTCATAAAGCTTAAGAATTAAATTCAAAATTTAGTTTAAAAGCTGTATTGCATGCCTCAACATTGGGCTAAAATACATAGGCCTAAAGGCTAGTCTTCACATACTTTATTTAAACATCATCACTAATTTAAGTTTCTATAAGCTTAAGCTTAAGCTTATTATAGGTTGAAGGATCATTTGGTTATTAAAGTTTATATTATAGATCTGATCTTCTGATGTGTTATACACACTTCCTTTCCTTGCACACCAATCATTAACTTTCTAATACCATTGTGGAGCCGATGGCTGACAGAGGGGCGGCATTTGTGAGCAAGCAGACACGAAACAGTCTCAGAACAGGAGTGCCGCTGATTGGTCCAGACAGTAGAAAACCGAAACAAAACAATGAATGCTAGCCCCCTTCATTCTCGTTGCTACACCGTTGGGTTCCTGCCACGATGCGAGTCAAAGCAACATGCCCTGGACGGTCACTGGGAAAGTAGACAGCGTACACCCAAGCTAAAGAGCCTAAAACGGCACCTTGGAAGGCACTGCCCAGAACTCATGCCGAAACTGGTCAAAACCAATCTTTAACTACGCAACTATCATTCAAATGCATAAGACATGTTCCACTTGTTTTACGACCAGTTGTTGATCAGTTAACGTCAATTGGGAGGGACTACCCAGAAAGGACGCACGCAGAATTCTATTACGTGTGGCTGCTTGACATAGATTGTTGTCAAGTGCAAACGTTATACGTCATCCTCAAGGGCCAAAACCATGCCTTTATTGTAGGGCGCGTCTGTATTTAATGCAGACGTTGGACTTTGGGTTTTCCGGTGACTAAGCACACCCACATCCACATATTTTCTTCAGAAGAAAAAATGGGGAACTGGTTCGGGAGGAAAGTGGAGGTGCACCCTCTGGACCAAGATGAAACGGGACCATCGAGTGGCTTGAGGATCAAGGTGCGGATGACTAGAGGGCAACTGAAGGAGCTGGTGGCACGGCAGGATTCGAGCAAAGGTAAGTCGGAGCTCGGCCGCTTGATCCTGCAAGAGTGCTTGGAAGGAAGGTTAACTGCTCGTGTTTTGCCGCAGCAGAGCTGTAGAGATCACGTAGGGAAGGGGATGTTTAGTCCCCGACGAAGATAGTGATTGTAAGTTATCGAAACAAACTCTTCAGCTTCAGCTTCAGTTTTGTCTGTATTTTAGTTTAACCTTTAAATTAAGATCACTTATTTCTAACATGGGACTCATGATTTTCGATACTTTACTATTTACATCGTCTTGATATTAGTAACACCAAAATTCTAATATCATGTAAAATCGCCCAAAAAATATAACTAAATATTAATTCAAGTATTGGAGAATCCTTTTATACTCAAAATCAATCATTTCTGGGATGAGTCTTATGATCTCCAACGCATAACTTGTAGAGAGATTTCTGAACCATAGTTGATTCCCGATGAAGATGGTGAGTTTATGCCCGACTGTGTCGTTCATGAAGCGTGCAGAAAGCTAAGGTGGTGAAGAGAAGAAAACAGAAAACTCTTCACACCAAAGGCTGCGTGGCAGGCTCTCAAATCGAGTGCTGTTGGTAATGGAGTTCTGGGCTCTTTCACGGCCCAAATGGATCTGCTCCGTTTACCACCGAAAAGAAAGGCGTAGAAAGGCTTTTTGGTGATTCTTATCCTTAAATCAACCTAAATCCATAACCATGAACGTTTCAAAGGTTGTTTTTCCTCGATGTAACCGATAACACATGACTTAGCAACGTATATTTACGTCTCGATCGTATTTTGAGTATGTTTTTCTCGATCTTGAGTAATTCTTATTATGACTATATGAATGGTAGCAAAGATATCCCACAAAGCTAAGGGAACCCTTGACCTATCAAGCCAATAGGTGGGACGTTCGACAACTCCCTCTCCTTCATATGTGAGTTTTTTTAAAAAAATAGTTGCCAAGACTACAAAGTTATCTCAAAATATAAATTCATATTCTACACAAAATAAGAGTTATGATATTTTTGACCTATGTACATTCCTTCTTTGGTAGAAAGGTAAATTATGCATTAATAACTTCTATACATTCACATCAAACATTATTATCCTCAAAGTCACTTACATACCACGACATACGTTGTAATTTGTCATAATTTTGGGGCATAAATACCAGAATAAAACTGCTTGCCACTCGTGTGGAGCAGATGACTATCAAAGTGGCGGCATTTGTGAGCAAGCAGACGCAAAGCAGTCCCAGAACAGGCGTGCCGCTGATTGGTCCAGACTGCAGAAAACGGAAACAAAACAATGAATGGTAGACCGCTCGATCCTCGTTTACACACCGTTGGATTCCTGCCACGACGCGAGTCAAAGCAACATGCACTGGGCGGTTACTGGGGAAAGAAGACAAGCGTACATCATCCTAGCTAACGAGGGTAAAAACGGAAGAGAGGCGCGAGGGGCATGTGCCGGGTCTGACCGCTTTCCTGCTTCTGCAGTCTTCATGTGGCGAGTACAACACAGTCCCAACCTGCTTAGCGCTGCCTTTTCTTTTTCCGGACCTCCTGAGCCGAGGCTCTCTCGGCTCGGCTTGCTCGGCTTCGATTTTGGTTATAAAAATTTATTATTTTAGTTATCCTATACATATTTATTCTATTAATTTTTTTCTCTAAATTGTAGAATTTTTTAAGAACACATTTTACTGGCAAAAGTAAAGTTTGTAACAGGATTTAATAAGGTGAGTAATGATTTGTATCACTTGATTTAGAAGATAAATATTTTAGCTTATTTCCTTTTGGATTTAAATTTCTATATTAAAAAAAATGATGCGTCTATTTCCTTGTTTAAAAAAAATTTTAAAGTAAATTTTGTGACAAATTGGGTAAGGTTAATCATAGACTATATCATTTGATTCATTAAGAAAAAAATTACTATTTCGGCTTATATCAAATCTTCAATACTTTATTTTACACTAAAATTTATATATAAAGAATATTCTATCTATTTCTTTACATAAAAACTTATCTAAGTTTTATTAACAGATCTATATGGAATTATATCACACCATAAAATAATATAATAATGATAGATTACTTAGATTGTCTTAAAAGGACCTTCCTTTTCCCCCACAGTCACCTTTTAAGACGCAATTTATGACTAAGAGGAAACCCATTAACTATTTTTACTAAAATTTAGATCAATCACTCCACCAAAATTTTGTGAATCAATTTAAAAAATAAGACCTGATCATTGACATGTCTGTGTGTATCTCATGCTACTTTAGAAATATTTTTTATTTTATTGAAAGTTCCCACCAAACTTTCTCTAATAGCTTAAGTTAAAAATTATTTGTTCTAAAGTATATTCTGATTAGTTGAAAATGTGATTGAAAAAATTTAAAGCTATGATACTTGTTTTGTAAAAAATTTGTACAACAATTTTATTTGTCATTTAGACTATATTTTGACAACCCTATAAGTATTTAATAAATAAAAAGATCACCTAATAAACTATTTTAGGTTTAATCTTCATTGTCAAGTTGTCACAAGCTATTTCTAAATGGGAGAGAGTTCAAAGGAGAAGCATTGTGCACATACTTAGGAATGGCAGTAACGCGGTGGAACCAACCCACACCAGACCAGAAAAAGTACAACCTTAGCGAGACTTTGCTAACGGATAAGAAACACGATCAGCTGTCGTTGTCAGGTCTTTTTGAAAAGGTTACAGCAGTACACATGTTTCTACACAGCGAAGCTAGCAGACACTAGCAACTGCCAAACTGCAATTACTATTTTCCGACTCCCGGAATCGGCAGCCCAGGCTGGTGGCTGAAGTTGCAATAGCAGGCCATTGGAGCCGACAAACGAAAAGGCAAGAAAAGTCTAAGCAAAGGGGGCACCAAGTAGTACAGTAATCGAACAAAAAGATTAAACAAAACTCGAGAAAAGGAGGAAGATGATGATTAAAAAAAGGATGAAGTTTGACCGATCTCTTCCGTTGTGCGCTAGCGACAGTCATGATTCGTTTTCAGTGTTTAAATTTAGTCTGGTGGGGGCTCTAATGACCTTCTCTCTCTCTCTCTCTCTCTCTCTCTCTCCTCGTCGTCCTTTTGACCATTATCGAGGCCGATCACCACGCTTGCCACTTGTTTTTCTATTTTTAGTTTAATGGATAAAATTATTTGAAGTGCTTTTGCTATTAGATTATAGAAAGATAAGAAGGGTGCCCGGAAACGGCGTTGGCGCGAGGATCTCGGAAAGACGATAATACCCCGAATGTGGTGCATTGTTTTCCGGTGATGACAGAGGGGAACTTGCTAAGAACGCTGATGGGGAAACGGGGTGGACACGGCTGGACGAATTTGGAAAGCGAGGGGAGGATTTGTTAGGGAAGGTCCGATGTTGACGTTGCGAGACAGTGGAAGTACTGCCGGTGTAACAATGCGCCACGACAGAGGAAAGGGCAGTTTCGGATTTTGGGAGAGCCTTAAAGCTTAGGGATGACCTTACCATGGCTGAATTGTCGAAACCAGGGGTGCTCCTAGAATTGCTCTCCCAATCCATTCACCTACATTTTTATTCAAAAAATGTCGATTTAGAAGGTTGTGCCAGAAAGTTCTGGCCCACCGGCAAAAGGAAGAGAGAGAGTTGCTGGAGTTGAACGGAGCCAAACACAGAGATAGAGAGAGAGAAGGAGCGTGTGCATGAGTGTGCAACAAGGCATCAAATCACGCAGGCCCACCAGAAGCCAATCACAGGGCAGGCAATTCCAGGACGGAGAAGAGAGGAAGAGGAAGGTTGAAGACAGCGAAGCAGATGATCTGCATCTTCCAGAGGATATATTATTATTATTACTATTATGATTATTATTATTCATGACATGAATAATTTAGTATCGGAGAGAGAGAGGTGATACAGCAAAAAAGTTTGGTCGTCGGGCTTTAATAACTCTCATTGGACAACCAATCTCTGCCTGCCATTGTCGTGGTGCCCACTAGCATCTTTGTTGTCTTCTCTTTTGCTCTTCTCCTCGTTCATAATCTCTGTCTCTCCCTCTGCCGAATATTAATTGCGGGTATAAATATTTTCTCGGGGGTTTCGTTTTTTCCTTCTCTTTTTCTCATTCCTCCCCCTCCTTTCCACCCTCAACAGTAATGATTGTCTCGTTACGGGTATCGTTGTTGAGGAATCTGAGGAGTTGTTGTGGCTGTGGAAAAAAGTGGCAGTTATAGCCTCTAAAAAGAACATGACGTTGGAACAAAGAAGAAGAACACCATCTAGTATCTCTGTTGCACGAGTGTTTGTGATTTCATTGATGTGATCTCCACAAAACAAATTGCCTCTTTCTGCTCTTGTTTACAAAAATCTTCTTCCTTTCTGCTTTTCTAGCTACTTCTTCTTGGGTTCTGGGGATCCTTCACTCTTCTTCTGGGATCTCCTTCTTCTTCTTCTTCTTCTTCTTCTTTTATCCTACTTTTGTTTGGGGTTTTCCCGCTTTTGCTTCGATCTTTTCTGTGTTTGATAGTTTCCATGTCTCAACAAAGGCAATTTCAGATGGGGGGTGGGAACAATGACACAACTTTAACCAAAATCTTTGTGGGAGGGTTGGCTTGGGAGACTCAAAGGGACACCATGAGGAGATATTTCGAGCAGTTCGGAGAGATCCTCGAGGCTGTTGTTATCACAGACAAGAACACCGGAAGATCCAAGGGTTATGGCTTTGTAAGCCCATTGTTCTTTCTTTTAGATTCTTCTTTTCGTGCAATGGCGTGTTTCTCTGATTCAAAGTTGGGTCTTTTCTGCGGTTTCCTAGGTTACGTTTAAGGATCCAGAAGCAGCCATGAGGGCGTGTCAAAACCCATCTCCGGTGATTGATGGAAGAAGAGCAAACTGCAATCTCGCGTCTCTTGGAGCACAGAAGAACCGTCCACCAACTCCTCAACATGGTCTTCATCCTTCTCATTCTTTTCCCTTCTTCGTTTTGTGAACAAATTTTGGTAAAACACCATAGAAACAAGTCGGCGTTTCCAATGTCCGGTTTCTATGCTCAGATTAATGATCCCTAAGAATTCATCCCACATGAGTGATGGAACAATTCAAAAAAGAGCAGATTTTGGATCATAGGTGTTGAAACCACCCCATGCATTTTCCCCTCTCCACAATGTGCTTTCCTTTGATTGAGAGCCCAAATCTTAGCAAGCTTTTATGCAAGTATTGCAGTGAATTTATTTGTTCTAAATGCCTTTTATTTCTCAATGAACTTTCAGGTTCAGGACGGTTTAGACCAGCATCTGGGTTGGTTTCTCCACCTGCTTATCATGGCGCATATTACCATCAACCCACTGGTCAATACGCATTTCCTTATTCAGCTTATGGGTAATCCTCATTCCTCTCACTCTGTTGCTTATTTCCATCATGAATCTCCGATCTTTTTCTCCTTAAAACCCTTTCGATCATCTTTCAGGTACGCTGGTTATTCCCCCGATGCAATGTATCCCACGGTTAGTACAATCTGTAAACCCATACGAAAAAAAGATTCATAAATACGAACTCTTTTCCATTGCTTCTTGATTCTGATTTTGATGGCGTTCTCCAGAACTATTACAGTGTTTATGGAGGTCAGCAATCGTCTCCGTACTATGCCACCACAGGAGGAGCAGGGGCACCGGGGATGTTCCAGAATCTGTACCCGTTCTATGCACAATATGCTCAAGGTAGCCAGGCTCACGGCTTTGGAGTTCAGTACCCCCAAGTGGTACAGTACCCATATGTGCCTCAGCCCTATGGCTCTACGGGAATTCTTTCTCTTCCTTCCTCAACGCCAGCGAATACTTCAAGCACAGGTGGTTTGTTTATTTAATCCGTTGAACAATAAATTGGTGATTGACAACAAGAGAATTTACCTGCAAAATGCAACAGGTGCAACGGCGGCGGCAACAGCAGCGGCGACTGGTAGCAGTGCCGGTGCTTCACAAGCCTCCGGAGTGGCTGCCGAACAGACTTCATCAACTTAAGCTCCTCCGGGGGGGGGGGGGGGGGAAATAACGTCTGTTCACAAGACCAAAATCATGGACAAAAGGGTTGAAAGCGTCGTAAGCAGAAGAGGAAAAAGTGAATAAGAACGGAATACTAAGTTGCTTATTCAAAAGGACGGTTGTTCAGCTACCATAACAAGGGAAGGAATCCAAGAACTCAGCAATGGAGATAATTCATTCATGGAACAGGCACAGAGACGTGTCAAAGCTTGTTCCACTAACAAAAGTCTCAATTCATGCCCGGTTGCGTCATGTTCATCATTATACGGTCTGGTTTAGAACAGTAGGGAGTCTTTTTCAAGTAGTTTTTTTAGCACTAGGAAGATAAGCAAATTCATTTATGTATTGGGATAAGGTAGGAACAAAGTATTGGCTTTGGATTCTACCTTTTATAGACTAATTGCTTAGATTGGAACGTCTCGGACGCAGAGAGCATCCGATGACATAAACTTTTGTTTATATGGCAGCGAGGGGTTCAAAAGATCTATTTTACATCTTTGAACCCCGATTGGTTGGTCAAGATGAAAAGGCAAAGCTCGGATAGCTTAGCCGTTTAACTCTCAATTCTTTTGTTTGCTCATCTTTCATGATTGGTACTTTTCAAGGTGGGATTAATTTAAGATTTCTCTTGTTTCTTTGTCTTAAGGCTAGTCATCTCCTTTTGGTCTGTAATCTTTCGCTTTCAGTCGACCTTCTTTGCTGATTGTGATTCTTCTGTTTGCAAAGCACTCTAGAAGGTGTTTAGAATCCAAGGGGATCTCACAGCGGGGTCAATGGGCGGTTCCTTTATGCTCAAAAGTTGGCAATAAAGAATTAAAGGGCAGAAAACCACACTTATTTACTCACTTTTTTGCCATGCATAATTATAATAATGCACCTAATCGCTTATGAAAGGACACTTTTTTATTTTTTGTTAAGTAAAGAGAGGCTTGAGGGTATGGCACATCAAGTCAGGATCTAAATCTTGGGCAACTAGTAACTAACTATAGGTTATTGAATTGTTGACATTATGAAAGGAGACAGTAGGCAAAACCAAAATTAATAAAAATAGTTGAAGGGATAATATCCCGTTATAAGCTTCTTGCCACTATGATTATGTAATAGAAGCGAGTGATGTTATGTGGAAGTCTTACCCTCGACTGTATCCCACACGAAAGAGCAGCAAATTCTTTCACTTTCCAACTAGACAATGTTAAATTGGTTGGGATGGATAGTGAATCAAAATATTGAAGATAGTACTGAATTTAGAGGGTAAATTTCTGATAGAGTTTGGGTTATCTCAGCTTTGATCCTACAAGAAGCTTCCCTATCTTTTGATTTGATCTATTTCGGTGTGATATCAACAAGAACATCTAAGACTTTATGCGTTTCTTCATTTAATGGCTATGCACATACATAACTTTCTACGAGGCACCTACATGTTGGTCAAATTTGGTTTGCTAAAACCTTGTGTCACATCAAGCAAAGGGAAGAACCTAAATATAACCTTTTAAATCAGTTCAAGTATTGAGTGCATGCTTTTAAACTTCAAAGACCAAATTGAAACTTTATGTGTTTGCCCCATAATTATTTTTGACATGGTCACCTCTTCACTTTTTGAGTTAAAATTTTTGGCACTTGAATCAGAGCCTAAGGGATAGGGCATTTGGGTTTTAAGTTACGCTTAGGTCGTAACCATGGTTCAAAATCCGAAAAACATCTCTGATTTTGTTTCTCAGCTTCATCCTCTGACAATGAGGTGATCGACCTAGCTTTACACAACCAAATCAATAATCACTACTCTTAGAATGAGACCATTTGCACATTTACCATAGATGCCTCATCTTCATTGTTAGTTGTCCATCCGATTGTTAAAGCAACAGACCTAAATCCACAGTCAACTTATATGCATATAAGGCGTGCGAAGAACATAATCCATATAGTAGACAAGAATATTTTCGGCTCAGCATGCCTTTTGTCTCCTTTTTCTAACGTAATGCCACGTAAAGACAATTCAAATACTAAAGACCACAGGCAAAGTGTTCTAGTGGATAAGTTTCATTCATAACATATAGTCATAGATACAAACCTTAGGTCCGCCGAGGGGCTTCCTTCTGGCTCATATTTGGTGCTCCTCGCAGAACGACACATGCTTCTTGTGACAATCGTGGCTGCCCAGGTCAGCCAGCGCAGCGCTGTGAGAGTGTTTCTTTCTGAGTGAAAATGGGAGTTCACTACTTTTGTATCGCTCAGCTAGCAAACAAGTTTTTCCTTCATCATTATCAGACAGTAGATTGGAAAAAAAAAAAAAAAAGAATACAAATACATAGGTTTCCACCGTCATAATGTATATCGAACAACCAAGAACTGACAAGCTAATTGAATCTTTCAATGCATAGATCGTTGTCAGTCATGTTAGAGCATATGGATGTTACCAACGACTTCCACACAGAAAGTTCTGGCTGCATACCCTGGCTAATCATCTCCTCCAACCACATAACAGCTTCGTATTGCTGACCCACAGAACAAAGACCCCTGATAAGTATATTGTAAGTGTCAACACAAGGCCTATGTGATTTTATTAACATCTCTTCCAAAACTTGACTTGCTTCAAGATATCTACTTTCACGACATAGCCCATCTACTACAATGGCATAGGTTTCCTTGTCCGTGAGGCAACCGAGCTTCTTAGCCATATTCTTTAAATACCCGACAGCATGGATCGATTTCCTTTCATTACACAGCCCTCGTAGGACAATGTTGTAAACCTTAGTTTTTGATATACGGTTACCCTTCACCATTTCCTCTTCAATTACCTTCACTGCTTCATCGACATTCCCTCCCCTGCATAATGCTCCTACTTTTGCTTCATAAATTAAGTATGTTGGCCTAAAGCCCCTTTCTTGCATTTCAGCAAGCACTGTGTTACCCTGATTAATCTTACCTTCATTGTATAGATCAATAGCCATAGCACCATAACTAGCCAAACTGGGAATCCCGCCTCTTACTAAAGCTTCATTAATCAAACGCTTGGTGTCTTCCACATTTTCTCCAGTACCAAACCGACTGAGATGAAGATGGTTATAACATCGCCTAGGAGCCTTCAGTCCCTTCCTTAAGATCTTACCGAGAATTTCCACAGCCTGTTCAGATTCTCCATTATCACATAAAGCATCTAACAAGGTTCTGTAGATTACAATATCGTCACCGCCACCTTTCTGAGAGATCCTCCCAAACATTGAGTACAACAAATGAGTGGCATCATTGAGCCTGCCATCTGCACACAGCCCTTTCATTAGAATTCGATAGCTTTCCCTATTTGGATAGCAACCTTGATTACTCATCTCCAGGAAAATATCCGATGCCAGATCAGAACGATTCTGCTGGCATAGAGCATCCATGAGCATGTTTAAGGACTGAACTCGACACGTTACCTCCCACCCATAAGAGTTCTCTAAGAACAAGCGATGAGCAGCTTCAAGCTTAGTTTCATTCACCATTATCTGCAGAAGGGTATTGAATGACTGAGTCTTATTCACGCAGTTGAACTGAGGAATACTTTTAAAAAGAGAAACTGCCTCACCTAGCAGTCCAGCTTTCGTATACGTTTTGATTGCATTTACAAAAACTGAATCCTTGCATTCACACGAATCTTCCTTCATCTGATTAATGACCTCTTTCATCTCACTGATACGCCCCGCGTTTCCGAGGATGCCAATCATGGTGGCATAGACTGGACCATTGTGACAGTATTTGGGGTACTTGCGTTTCGCTTCCCTGAAGATTTGGAGCGCTGTTAACGGGTTTTTCTGGTTCTGTATAATCTGAGAAAGGTGAGTGGGTGTCAAAAGCCTTGGCCATCTCACAATCATCCTGTCTCAAACTTCTCCGCATTCCCGACACAAGGAGTCCTGGTATATCAGCAAATAAGCCGGCAAATCGAGTCATCCGCACAGACAAGCATTGTATACAAACACATATATTATCATACACAGGGCCTCGAAAGCATTTCTCCTTCCCGAATACGTTCTAAAGCTTCGTTACACGAGTTCACAGAATACCATATTACTGTGCTAAGCCAATCTTCGCATTGGCACAATGTCGAACATTTAACGGGCACTTTCCTCCGAGCCAACAAAAGCCAGATAGACAAATCATGAAAAGATTACACAAAAAATTAACACGATCCCTGCACAAAAGGTTGCTCTACCGCTAGAAAAGTCACTTGTTGGAGAAAGAGACCCGAATTGCAAAATTATCCTGCACAGAGAGCACGGCCTTGGGTGCACATACGGTTTAGCTGCTTCGTCCGTAAAAGCACCGAAACCAGTCAAATGTTCTCTGTGGACCTTTTGATCTTATTATCTCCACACAAATAAGCATACCACCACGACACCGTTTTGAAGCCATCCAACATGCCAAATGTCTAAGACTCAATTATTTTTTATTTTTAATTAACAAGAGTTAACCATCTATTTTCCACTTTTCTCATCCTTCTTCCTCCTTCCAAAAATTAATAAAAAAAAATTACTGAATTATTTTTTAGTTTAAAATTCATGCATTTTCTAGTACTAGACTTATTGTTGCAAGTTTGAATTCCAACCTAAAACCAATCTTAGTAGATGGATATATCCCATCAATCTCCATTGTTAGGTTAAACCTCTAATTTTTGTGACTTTATAATTTCTTACATCCTATCTTCATATTAAAAATTCATCATGAAACTGTTAATCCCCAAGAGATTATAGGATTAAATAGAGTAGAACTTGAGTTTTAATATCATACAAAAAGAATCTAAAACTAAACCAAAAAATTAACTTAAATATTAAAAAAATTATTTTTTTCAACTACTTCAAAAGGGAGCGGTTCGCTTTATATGGGCTCAGCCCAAGTAAAATTCCTAGGGGGCCGGTGGACGAATCAGTGAAGCCCCTTGGTACTCCTTAAATACAGGCCCTTCTTTCACGTTCTTCCCTTCTTAAACCCTAGAATCGCTTGGGAGGCGCCGCAGCAGCGAAGTGGGCAGGGAGCAATCAGAGAATATCAGGTCGGCTTTCCCTAGGGTTAGACATTCTCAATCTCTCCCATCTTCGTGGGTTTTCGATCTCGTTTTGGTTGTTTTCCAAGAATTTCAGTTGGTTGAATTGGTTCTGTTGTATTCGTCCTTTTATTCTGCCAGTAATAATAGTTCTTACCTGTTGTGTTATTATAGTGAGAAACGATGTCGGTTTCAGAGCTCGCTTGCACTTACGCACTTTTGATCCTCCAGGACGATGGAATTGCCATCACTGTATCCTTTCGGTTGAACTCTTCTTCTTTATGTTCTTTTTATTATATATATTTCGTGATTTATTAGCCTGAAACATAGTGGGATCTATAAGCAATGCTATTTTGAGTCGTTTTATCTGGTTTTGCTTCTCTCCCAAACGTGAAAGGAACTGAGTTGGGATTCTCTTTATAGAGATCGGTGATTGTGTTGGGCGTAGATTTTGTTTGTTACGTGTTTGGGGCTCTGTTTAGATTAGGTGATAAAGTAGTAGAAATTATTTGAATTTTTAAAGCAGTTTTCTTTTTAATAGAAATCAATTGAAAAATGATTTATTAGTCGTCTTAGTCATTGTATAATAACTTTTTGTGAAATTTTACATGATTTGTAAGCATATCTGCAAACCAACAGAGGGTAGACATTTTTGTTAAGTTTCCATTTAATGGGTGATGTGGTGTATATGATTTGGGAAGATTGGTCTTTCCTTTACCCAATGGTCATAGGCGGACAAGATTGCTACTTTGGTGAAGGCAGCAAATGTTAATGTTGAATCTTACTGGCCAAGCTTGTTTGCCAAGCTCGCCGAGAAGAGAAACATTGAGGATCTCATTTTGAACGCTGGATCCGGGGGTGGTGGTGCCGCAGTTGCTGTTGCCGCACCAGTTGCAGGTGGTGGTGCTGCTGCTGCCGCAGCCGACGCTCCTCCACCAGAGGAGAAGAAGAAGGTCTATATCTTGCAACTGAATATACTCCTCTTTAATTTGGTTTTATCTGTCTTAAAAATTGGTTTTGTGGGCTTCCGAATTATCTGAATGTTGTGACTGTTTGGTGCTATACAGGAAGAACCAGCGGAAGAGAGTGACGACGATATGGGATTCAGCTTGTTCGATTAGGAGCTCCTTTCAGATAATTTTGTCCTTTGCTGGAGTAGTAACTTTCGGGGTAGTTTCCTTATGATCTAGTAGCACTTGTTTTTGTTCAATTACATATATCTGTATTCGTGAAGGACGAAGTGATTGGAAATTCACGTTTTGGAATACTCTTTGGTTGTGGTTTTGAACATATTTAAATCATCTTTCAGACCATATTTGGTTCTAGTGCCAATTTTCATGAGTTTCTTGGTACCAGGTTGCTCTAGTTTACCATTCCGGAAATGCTTTGATGGGCATGTTAATTTTCTCGCTTGTTTCAGTATGATTTAAAGGTTTATAAGCGGCGATATGCATGTTCATACGTTGTTAATTCGTTGGATTGTGTGCGCTGCAAAGTTGTAAACATGGATGGCAGGCCTTGTATGGGACAAAATGTTGTTGGTAACGCACTATTTTGGAAAATGCAAGAACGGCTTCTGAATTTGGTCTTCTTTATGACGGCGTGTTATCCATCTATTATTGCTTAATCTACCGAAACAAGAATTGGGGGAGAATATACAGTAAGCTTTACTAGGAACTTGTTAGATCTCTTGTAGCTTTCAAGGAGTCGCAACATTCTCCTTGGCGAGGGGAGCAATTTCCTCGCCGTCGATTCCAGGTTCGCTACCGGCGGCCCCTAAACTCAGCAGTGCCTCCTCCCACTTCTTAGCCGGTCCCTGCACCAAGGGTAGAACCCATCAACGACAGAGAAAGGAGTGAAAAAAAACAGGGCTTCTTGTAGTCTTCTCCATGTAACCCCTGCCACCCACCTTCCAGGAGAGGTCCAGGGCCATGCAATTTTGTATCATCTCGTTTAAAGCCGGCGTTCCATAGGCTGCGAGGGCCCTTTGCACTGTTGTTGCTACAGCGGCTACGTCGGCAGGATCCACCGCATCGCACTGCAAGATCCTCTGATTAGTATTCATGTTCAAAATGCACCAAAATCCAAAACAGAGTGTGTATATTACTTCAACATTGAAGGCTCCCATCTGAAACCCTGTAAAACCTTCTTTGACAGTGTCTACCAATCCACCAGTTGAGGCCACAATTGGTACCTGCAGAACAGTGTCAATGTTGAGGGGAAGGAGTGGAGGAATAAGAAAAAGATTAGGTTGTTATGCAGACTATACAGTTCCGTAACGCATGGCGTGTAATTGAATGAGACCACAGGGCTCAAATCTGCTGGGAACCAGTATAAAATCAGCACCAGCTATTATCATATGAGCCAGGGGAACATTGAATTTAGCCACTCCACGGGCCTTGTCAGGGTACAGTTTCTCCAGCTCTTCAAGCTGCTTCTCAAACGTTTTCTTGCCAGTTCCCTGCAGGAATACCAGGAAGCAGCTCACAGTAAGCTCGGATCTGTTTTCATGGCATGCATGCGAGAAGAAGGAATTCCTAGCCTAATACTTACGAGGACTACTATTTGAAGATTCTCCTTGATAAAACGGGGAATGGCTTCCACAAGAATATCTGAACCTTTCTGCTCTTCGAGTCTACCTATAAAGCCTATAAGAGGGATGTTTCTGTCGACAGGCAATCCAACTTCTGCTTGGAGGGCTTCCTTCAAAAGAAGCTTGGCTTCTGTCACCTGAGAATTTCAAATTTGAAAATCATTGGCAGCTACATTTGAGAGATCATGTTATAAAGCTGAATCATTTCACAAAGCTAGTTTAACTTAAGGAAAGAGGAGAATCTTTTACATATAATCAACAATGGATATAAGGTAGTAGGAGATTCTTACGGTTGAAGCATCATATTTGACGCCTACATATTTGTCAGTCATCGGATTCCATTCTTGGACATCCATCCCATTTACGATCCCTCTAACCCGAGTCTTACGGAGGATGTTATCCAACTCCACTCCTTTATCGATGCCGGAGACTAGTTCCTGGGCGTAGTATGGGCTTACAGTCAAAACCATGTCTGATTCTAAAATTCCAGCTTTCATCCAATTGATTTTCCTTCCCTTGACTGGTTTTTCATACCTGCAGTAGTGCCATCGTCATATAGAGACTTGTCACTGAATATTATGACATGATCAGCTGATCGAAATCATTACCCATCAATGAAATCAAAAGAGCTTCTGAATTCATCTGGGAGATTGAGCAGGGGGAAATCTGCGAAGGCAAATCTACCTTGGTAGGCAATGTTGTGGATGCAAAAGGCAACCTGGGCAAGTGATAAAGGAGAAATAAACAAAACGGATTAATAAGAAATCTGAAGTTGATATCAAGACAGATAAACAAGGTGCCTACTTTGGCATTTGTGTATATGCCTCTGGGTTTGTACATAGATTTCAGGTAGCAAGAGACGAGGGCAGTGTGCCAGTCGTTGGTAATGAATATAACATCTTCACCT
This sequence comes from Casuarina equisetifolia, assembly GCA_028551475.1. Taxonomy (NCBI): domain Eukaryota; kingdom Viridiplantae; phylum Streptophyta; class Magnoliopsida; order Fagales; family Casuarinaceae; genus Casuarina; species Casuarina equisetifolia. The sequence goes on from CM052355.1 coordinate 1,766,104, forward strand.
GCACGCATAAATGTCAATCAGAAAAGCTTGTGGGATGCTGAAGTTTTAGATTCTAAAAACTGCAGATAATTGTTCGTACCATATGGTCCTGAGAAATATTCACTGCTCTTAAGATTTAGAACCCTTGGTGCTTCAAGAGCTGCCTAAAAGCCAAAAGATTGATAAAGTAGGGAACTGAAATCGCATAAAATATACTGTTCTTGGGTTGGATACAAGTGAACAGGATATACTGAATAAAGGACAAGTATCAGGATAGAGATACGAAACTATTTCATTCAGAGAATTCAAACACAAACTCTGTCTGTTGATGCATCCGTGGTGAGCAGCAGGTCTTCCCCAAAAAAATTAGTGTCTAGCCATGAAGGCACTATGGTTCGCCTTAAGTATGACATCTATATTGGTACAGAAATTCTATCCTAACATTTTTTAGCTAGAAATAGTGAGTGTTTGATATCTTTACACAATTTCTTTCTTTTAACAAAATCAAGTTTCCAATCTTATCTAACTACTTCTGTCAATAAGGTTCCTTTGGCATGGTCGACTTGTTGATGGAAGGCAATTACAAGACCAACCATGTAACTCTGCAGCTATTATTTACAGTGGAGCAATGCAAAGGTGCAACAAACCAGGCACAGAAGACTGAATCGAAGTTGGTTGTCCTTGTAATCCTCTCCAGCGATGGGTCCGTAGATTTTTGATGCAGTTTTCCCCCACACCTGTAAGTTATGGCATCCAGCGTTTGTTAGTTTGAAACTCTTCCCAGACATTAAAGGTTTGATCTGAAGTAGGATGAAGCGGCATGAAAATGGACCGACCTTTTCAAGAAACAACGGGTGATCCACAAAAACGCGATCCACACCTCTTTTGTAGCAATGGAAGAAGCGGACCTTTTCACTGCGGTCTCCTACTTTGAGCTACATATCAAATGGTTTTTAATCTTTCAAACATATGGCGGGTTGCTATCAGAGGAAAGTTTCCTGAAAGAATGGAACCTAAGTGTGTGTAGCTTGGAAAGTACTGATGATTATAAACTTGTGTCTAATAGATACCTCTATTACAACGTTTGTATCCCATGCATCTTTGTACTGATCATAACGAGGAGAGACTGTCATCGCACGATGCCCATTGGCCTGGCAAAGGATTGAACAGAACAGATTACTTCTGGTTACTCATTGAATGAATTAATCAATGAAAGAAATACTATAAGAAAAGATAAAAATAAGCTGACCGCCATTGCTGGTGGCAGACCCCCAAGAACATCTCCAAGACCACCAGTTTTGCTCCAGGGACCTACTTCTGTTCCAATAAATATCAATCTCATCCCACTTCCACAAACAATGATGCCGGAAGTCCTCGCATTCCTACTCTTAAATGAGTTGCTCCTAGCCTGCCTGGCAGTAACTTTGTCCGTGATTTTGGTACGCAGCTCGTCCAACTGGTTCAAGGATCTTAGTCCTCTGTAGGACGATGTATACTTCATTAGTCCCAGTTTGGCTTTGCACTCTGGTGCAGTGCTTATTCCACATTTGACAGGCGAACTAGTTGATGCAAAATTTGAAGCAGAGACGCTTGCCATCGTTGATATTCTCTTCTGGCAAAAGAATGCTACACAAGAATGGTGATAGTTATATAACATATTGGTGCTTATACACATATTACGCTTTGCTAGGAAGTCGATTCAAAACAAAGGATTTCCAAACTTGACTTAGCTGCATTTTTCTACTAGGAAGCGGCCCATAAAACTGGTTAAGAAAACACCGGGGTATGAAATTGGAAGCAAATAATTTCAGAGATCCTTACATGGACCTTCGAGTCTAGTTCAAAGGATGAACAAAACCTTCTTTCAATGCCGAGAGTGGAGTCCTAAAAGCTGCACAGGACTGGTGCCAGGACTCGGCTCTGAAGATGCCAGAGGCCGCCATTTGAACTTTCCACAAGGCCACATATAACAGTGGCTGTGGCCCCATGCACCATCACCTGGCTACCTCAGGAATTTTCTGCGGCTTACAAATCACGAGAGAGAGAACAATTCATGAGTTTGGTGGATTATGCTCAAAAGCTCTCGTTTTCATTCTCTTACTATCTTCTCAAGACCAGAACTAGTAGGTGACTGGCTCCCATTTGCTTTTGTCCTGGTACTGAAGATAAACTCCAGTTTATGGGGAGCTTGGCAGATGTACCATTTCCATGCCTCTATAGTTACTGATACATATTTTACAAACTAAAATATGCATGAGTTTCATGAGGCTGTCCTGAAAGTTATGAACCACAAATGTGTGGTGCAATTCTGGTGGATAGTATCCCTTCTTCTAGCCGCGATGGAACCCACCATGATGACCCACTTATGGGTCTGCAATAAGTCCCTTTTGAGAAGAAAAGTTGAGCCATCTGATGCTTCCACACAAAAAATAAAATAAAATAAAATAAAATGAGAACATATCATGGAAATATGAATGGTGACAGAAGGAAAAAACAAAATACATGGAAATATGAATCCAATTTTATTGAGCTATGTGATGCTTCCAAAAAAAAAAAAAGGATCGAGAATTTATCATTTTATAAAATAAATAGAAATATTTTTAAGTTTAGTATAAATATAAATGTATAAGAAAAGTCTTCAATAAATTGGATTCATACTTCCATGTACTTTTTTTTATTTAAAAAAAAAGCAAGGATTAAGTTTCTCGTTATTGCACCCAGGTCAACTCATTTTTAAAAGCAAGCTCAATGAGTTGAGCCAAAAATGATTATATTTTTCACAAATAGAGAATAAAATAATATTATTTATGAATTTCTCATATCATACCACAATCTCTTGAAGGTAGACAAAGATATATAATATGTTACAACATTTTATATGAAAACCTAACGTAAGTAGATCATTTACTAGAAAATTAGTATTAAATTTTCATGGGAATATGAGTTTCAATTATTAAAAAGTTTAAAGTTCAACTTGTAAATTAATGTATAAGTAAGATGGAGATTTTTACTACTAAAATATTATTCAATTATTGTTTATTTTTATTTTAACATTTTTACACATTAAGCATATTTTAAGTTTAAAACTGAACAAGATAAATAAATGCTTCCATTATGAACATACTTGTTGAATGAATATTAAAAGAAATTAATATAAAAATTTTTAAATTCAATTCAAAAATTAGTTTATAAGTTGACAATATATTTTTAATATTAAAGATTATTATTTTTAATATACTTTCATTTTTTACACAAGAAAGCATTTCACGTTTATAAACATTTGTCGTATGAACTAGCCACAAATTACAAATAAAAAGGTCATTGTACAACTTTCATTTTTGTCTTTAAATTAATTAAAGATTATATATTTCAATTATTTCAATGAAATGAATGTTTATATACTTCATTAGCACTATTGATTCTCATTATTTTTTCTTAGACGTTACGGGCCCCAAAACAACTACTTGTACCAGTTGATCGTCTTCTTCGTGAAACTTAATGGTGATTCAATGGAACTGAAGCATGTTCCAGAAATGAAACGCCATAATCACACGCCATGACCAAGAATCTCGCGGGCATCGGACTCCGACCAGAGGCTATGGAACTCGACCTTGACGCCTTCCTTAACTCTCCCCTCACCAGCGACGATGAAGACAACGACGGCAACCACGACGACGACGATAATTCCAGTTCTGTTCCTCACCGCACCATCGATGAAATCCTCAACGCCTCCGATTCCTCCACGGCATCTTCGCCCTCCCAGTCCCCGCCCTCCGTTCATCTCTTCCCCTCAGATCCTAAACACGGCGTCTCCGAGTCCGTAACCGACGCCGCTTCGGTTACGGACTCGGTACCGCCCTCGGAGTCTGCCGTCTCCGAAACCCTGATGGTTCAGACCAAACCGGGCTCCTTTGCTCGGGTCAGGTCTGGTGGTGGGCTCTCCAACGATCCGCTCCGGAGGGCGTTGCCGTCCCTGTTCGGGGGGGTCAGATCAAACGCGAAGCCCGGGGCGGCCCTGGCGGCCGCGGTGGCGGCGGCGAGGGCTTTACCGACCCCGCACGCGGCGGCGATCAAGTCGAGGAGGGCTGCGAATTCTCTAGTGCTTTCGGACGAGTCGAGCTCTCGGAATGGAATCCATGATGAGAGAATGGGCGACTTTCAGCCTGCTGAGGTCTCGGGTGGAAATGAGGTTTTGGGGGGTGTAAATGATGAGGTCTTGGCGGTTGTAAAAGATGAGAGTTTTGGTGAGGTTTCTCGTAGTAAAGAGGCCGAAAGCGAAGCGGAAAATTTGGCTCGAGTGGATGGATTAAGGGTTGGTTATAGCGCGGAGGAACTGGCGGAAACAAGTACTTCAATTTCATTTTCCAATGTCGAACCGGTGAATGTTGGGGAGGACACGAGCAATGCGAATCAAGATGCGAATGCTTGTTTGGTGGACGACAACAATCCTGAAGTTCTGGATATTGATGGTCATGCTGTGGACGAATTCGACGAGAAACGAAAGGTTGGACAGGAGGCGACATTGGAGGCCTTGGAAACAGAGGATCCGGGGAAAGAAACGCATGATGTGAAAGATGAGGAGGTGGGTGGTAGTGACGATGACGATGCCAACTCATTGTCTGTTATTTCCGAGCTCGTGGAGGAGAGAATTGGGCAATTGGAGAGTAGGAGAATCAGTAAAAGAGCGGAACAGAAGTCACGGGCTTCTAAGAAGCCGCTGGAGCTGGCTGAGGAGCTCGAGAAGAAGCTTGCCTCTACTGGTTTGCACTTGGAAGAAGGTGCAGCTGCTCAGCCAATGAGGCTCGAGGGCGTCCGGAGGGGGTCGACCACGTTGGGCTACTTTGATATTGGGGTGGACAATACTATCACACGGACCATTTCTTCTCATCCATTCAGGAGAGATTATGGTTCCCCTCAGGTCTTGGCTGTTCATAATAGTTATATTGCGGTGGGGATGTCAAAAGGCGTCATTGTAATCGTGCCAAGTAGATATTCCTGTTATAGTGCTGACATCATGGATGCAAAGGTTACATTTACATCAAGTCATTTGCATTCTCTTACTTGTTAGACTTTGATGTATCTTCTGGATTCCGTGTTTCTTTATTTTATTTTTTCTTGCTCTGTTGAAACTTGAATTGATCTCGTTAAGTTTATGTAAGCCGATCAAGTTGGTGAAAAGGTTCCAAAATGCTACTCAATGTCAATAAAATTGCTTGTTTTTCTTTCCAAAATGTTTGGATTAATTTCACACGAAAGGAATGTGCAACTTGATTCGTTACAGGAGAACTTCAATGCATAGATAGCTTGATGTTACTGAAAGGAAACATAATGTGGGAGGTTGAGGAAAAAAAAAAAAAAAAACTTGGATGTGTGGACTCAGCACGAGTGCTCAGGATGTAGTAGCACAGATAATATTTTGGTCTTCATACTTAGCAGGAGTATGTAGGTTCTTTCCCTTTGCTAGTTATATATGCCCGAGTTTATTGTCATCCATTAGGAAAAAATTGGTGATGGTATCTAAGTTTCTTCTGTTACAGAAATCGAACATGTGCTGAAGGAACCTTCTTTATATAGAAGTTTCAGTATGCAGAAATATCTGACTATCTAATGAAAACTGGAAATATCTGAATGTCTAATGAAAATATGAAGCTCCCGAGCATATTTGCACTTGCTATTTTGAATGTTGCATTAGTTCTTATAGTTGATTTACTCAGCAAATGATGCTATTTATGTTCCAGATTTGGATGCTTGGTTTGCAAGGCCCCCCTGTCACTTCCATGTGCTTCAATCACCAAGGAGACCTGCTTTTAGCTGGTTTTGGTGATGGTCATATCACTGTTTGGGACATGCAGAGATCATCAGCCGCAAAAGTTATTACTGGAGAGCATACAGCACCAGTAGTTCATACATTGTTTCTGGGCAAGGATTCTCAGGTTACTCGTCAATTTAAAGCAGTTACTGGTGATACTAAGGGTCTGGTTCTGTTGCATGCTTTCTCAGTTGTTCCCTTACTTAATAGGTTCTCCATCAAAACCCAGGTAAGATATTATTCTGTTTTAATACGTGTTTTTTATTTATTTATTGCAACTGTTGTGTTTGATATGCTTTTGACTTTATATCCTACCCAAACCAATGATCATGTTATTGCTTGAAATAGTGTCTCCTTGATGGACAAAAAACGGGAATTGTGCTTTCAGCTTCACCACTCCTTTCTGATGAGTTCTCTGGAGTTGCTTCCCTGTCATCTCAGGCAAGCAGTGCAGTTTCTTCCAGCAGTCTTGGAAGTATGGTGGGAGGCGTAGTTGGTGGAGATGCAGGGTGGAAGCTCTTTAATGAAGCCTCTTCTTTAGTTGAAGAAGGTGTGGTCATATTTGTCACCCATCAAACAGCTCTGGTGGTAGGAAGCCTTCAGATGATTGCACAAATTCCATCTACATTTTTCTTGTGAATTGATCTTTTCTTTGCTGTGGGTATATCGTTTCTTCATACAGGTAAGGCTCACTCCAACTTTGGAAGTCTATGCTCAACTTTCTAAGCCGGATGGGGTCCGTGAGGGTGCTATGCCTCATACCGCATGGAAATGCATGACACAGTCTCGCAGTTCACCTACTGGTATGTAGTGCCGAATCTCTTGAGCTTCATCTTTAGATCTTTCATCTTTGTAATGGGTGGGTTTGTAACAGAAAATATGCCTGTGGAAGCAGCAGAGAGAGTTTCCTTGCTTGCAATTGCTTGGGATCGGAAAGTTCAGGTTGCAAAATTAGTGAAATCAGAGCTAAAAGTATATGGGAAGTGGTCTGTTGATAGTCCAGTCATAGGTCTGGCCTGGTTGGATGATCAGGTGCATTATTTTTCTGTTGATCTGACTTATTTTGTTAACTCAGTGGCATTAACCTACTAATGGTTAATTGACTCATTGCATGGTAAATTATTGTGACCTCTGTACGTAGTATTTAATATTAATTCCTACATAGATAGAAAGTGAATGAGGGCTTTATACTTGTACAGATGCTGGTGGTGCTCACGTTAACTGGACAACTCTGTTTGTTCACAAAGGATGGAACCGTCATTCACCAAACAAGTTTTTCTGTGGATGGCACTGGAGGAGATGAGCTTGTTGCATACCATACTTACTTCGTCAACATCTTTGGGAACCCTGAGAAAGCTTATCACAATTGTATAGCTGTAAGAGGAGCTTCTGTATACATACTTGGGCCTATGCATCTTATTGTTTCTCGTCTTCTCCCATGGAGGGAACGGATTCAGGTTCTGAGGAAAGCAGGTGACTGGATGGGTGCTCTGAATATGGCCACAACACTTTATGATGGCCAGGCTCATGGCGTTATTGACCTCCCCAGAAGCTTGGATGCTGTACAAGAGGCCATAATGCCATACCTGGTAGAGTTGCTTTTGTCATATGTAGATGAAGTATTTTCCTATATTTCCGTGGCATTTTGCAACCAAATTGAAAAAGTGGAACAACTGGAAAACCCAAATAGTAGAAGCAGTTCTGTGCACTCCGAAATTAAAGAGCAGTACACTCGTGTTGGTGGAGTTGCTGTGGAATTCTGTGTCCATATCAAGAGGACTGATATTCTTTTTGACGAAATTTTCTCAAAGTTTGTGGCTGTTCAACAGAGAGGTATAATTAACACCTCTATGCTTTCTTATGTGTATGGTTAAACTTCAAAAGAATTTCAATATCTGGTTTGGCATTTAATTTAAGTCCAATATAGTAACTCCTTCTATGAATATCACAACAATAAACTCCAAGCATGGAATGTTGTTGTTTGGATATTTTGAACTTGCATGGTTTCCAACCATTTGACAGTCAGCTTACTCTAGGCTGGTGACAAGACATTTTTGGGTCTGTGGGGAAGATGGTCAATTGTAGGAGAACGCTTAGCCAAGCTTCCTTTCACTGAAACGTTTTCTGATGTTATCTTTTGATTTTTTGTTAAATTTTTCTTCATTGTCTAAAAGGTTGATGAGTTATTGGTTCTTGTGCTGTGGCTTGATTCCAAGTCAAATGTGTGTGCTTCCATATTTTTGTTTGCGTGTACTGTAATTTGCCCAGCTACTAGCCTTTATAAGCTACTCTCGTAATGATTTATCTTTTTGATTTCGACTTTTAGACACATTTTTGGAGCTTTTGGAGCCATATATTTTGCGGGATATGCTGGGATGTCTACCACCTGAGGTATTGCTTGATGTCCAATTATTTAGCCACATTGGCTTCTTGATCAAGCATTGTGATATTTCTTTTTCTTTCTCTTTGTTAAGATTATGCAAGCCCTAGTAGAGCATTATAGCAGCAAGGGGTGGCTACAACGAGTTGAGCAATGTGTCCTTCACATGGACATCTCTTCCTTGGATTTCAATCAGGTCTTACTTTCAAAAACTTATCTATAGTTTTCCTTGTTGAACTAAATCTGTTTGTTCAGATTGTTGACTTAATTGGCGAATGATTATTTTGTACCATGAAGGTCGTCAGGTTATGTAGGGAGCATGGGTTATATGGTGCTTTGGTGTATCTCTTCAATAAAGGATTGGATGATTTTAGGGCTCCTTTAGAGGAGCTCTTTGTGGTCTTGCGAAACAGTCAAAAGGAAACTGTTGCTGCCCTTGGGTATGTTGCATTAGTTTAGTTTCATTTTCTTTTATAAAAGCTGTCAAGTCAATATAATATTCTTGTTTTTGTTGTTGGGGGGTTGGGGGCGAGGGACTGCATGAATTGGGAGGAATTCCTTATACTGGATTTGTCCAAAGAGTTCTTTGAGAAAAAAGAATTCCACTTATAGGGAACCGTAAACATGTGCGTGTAAGATACATGTTAATTATGTAGTGTGCGGGGAACTGCAAATGGTACTTATCTTGAGAAGTTTCTGTTCAGCTGGTTTGAATTAGAGCTGCTAGGCCCATGCCGGAGTCAACTGGAGTCAACTTTCAATTAGACTTGTCTCCCTCACATTAATTTCCTATTGTAATTTGTGGTCACATGTGCTGTCAGTGTAGACTTGTTTGTGGAAAACATATGTAGAAGATGCTTATTCTGGCTTATTTGTATCTCAACGGCGCCTAAGTGATGTGTTAATTCATGTGGGTAACTTGCCATTCAAAAGTCAAACTGTTAAGCATTCCTCTTTGTTTTATTTTTAATTTCTAGTCCATGGATAAAAACTTCCAAATGTAGTACCAAAACATTACTTTTTTAAGTGAAGGCCAATTCTCTGCTGATAGGTGGTGTAAACATTTAATGGGAATAAAAATACTAAGAAATTTTTTAGGAAAACCTAGTTTTAAGGCTTTTTTGGAATATGACTTGTTACAGATTTATGGAATTTGATGGATTGAGTGAAATGTAAGAAGACCTGACCTTTACCCGAAATTGTTTTAATAATCAGATTGTCATAGCATTTTTTACTGAAATTTATTACTCTAGGTCTATTGTTTTTATTTTACGTACCTTTTGATTCTTATACTTGTACTTCTTCCTTCTCAGAATTAGTTTTCTATTACCTCTTTAAAGTTGTCATATTTTCCTTTTGTTCGTGCTTACAGGTATAGGATGCTTGTTTATCTGAAATACTGCTTTTCTGGTGTTGCTTTTCCGCCAGGTAAGGGTTTATTTTTGTTGGGGATGTTCAATCAATCAGTTAAAGATCTGTTGTGCGGTAAATATGAAAATGATTCTGCGGATCTTGTGATCCATTTTCTTATTTGTTGAAAACCAAATATATGCGTCACTAGCTATCAGTATGCTTTGTTTTGGCTCAATTATCTCGTATATATGTCATCACAGTTTCTTATGGTTTCTCTAATCCTCTAAACATGTAGTTGATTGTATTTATTTCATAATTCTGGTAATATATGGTTTTTGTATTGTGGAATCCTTGTGTGATGTCTGATGTATGAGGGGTTTGAGTCATTTGTAGTGTCAGATTAGATAAGTTCTGAATTTGGTCTCCAATTCCTAAAGCGAATGGCTGGTCTTGTATTGACGGCAGCGGTTGTATATTTTTTCCTGCAAATCCTACATGTTAAGGGTTGGTAATTGAGATGAGTCTATATGTTTTTAAGTGTCTTGGATATTCCCTCTAAATTTAAGCAGTCTTGTATTGGGTTTTATTCCTTTTTCTGTTTCTAGTCAAACAAGGGGTCTTAGTCATAACAGGTTATTGTTGTGAGAATACGAATTTTGTTGATGGAATGTTGAGTTTCGAGTCTTGAGCAAGATTTACTAGTGTTCTTCTCTCTTGTTTTTGAAATCTGCGGTTTTTTAAGTACTTGTATCAGTGTCAATATTAAGCATACTAGAAATAGCTTGGTTACAGCTTGTTATCAGAATTATGATTTTATTTGATAATGTTTTTGGTGCAACTTAATAGTCATGGAAAAGGGACCATTCTACTTTTTTAATTCTGTGTGCATAGGAGTTCCTCCAAAAAGGTGTTATTTGTCAATAATAGTCCTGCCTTAATTCCCATGATGGGATTGATGTTGAGGCTTGTCATTGTTATGAGATAGTGGGCATTTTATTGTCAAAAGTGACCTGTTTCTCTTTTGAAGTCGTTAATTGTAGTGCCTGATCTTTAAATTATGCTCCGGATTTAGGTGTTGTAACTAGTCTTGAGGCATTCAATCAAGAATATCTTGCTTCTATTTTTGTGATGTCCTTGTTTCAGGGCTGTTTCACTTGTACAGCTTCATTTCAATTCTGCGCAGGATGGAACTGATTAAAAATATTGAAACTAAAGTCTTCCTTTTGCAGGACAAGGAACTCTGCCTCTTAACCGCTTGCCATCACTTAGAACTGAACTTCTGCAATTTCTACTTGAAACGTCTGATGCCCTGAACTCACAAGAACTTGCAAGCTTATCATCTGGAGGATCATACCTGAATCTGTATCATCTCTTACAACTGGATACTGAAGCTACTTTAGATGTTTTGAGATGTGCTTTCATGGAAGATGAAATCCCGAAACCCAACTTTTCATCACTTGATTCAGCAGATGAAAATGTGGAGTTGAAAAAAGAAGATGATAATGGCTGTAAAAATTTATTGGTTCAAGATACTTTAAAGGCTCTTGTTCAAATTATAAATAGGGACATACACCGACCTGAGAGCTCTGGTAGTGAAGATGTCATTGGATCAGTTGAAGAGTGGCCTTCAAAGAAAGACCTAGGTCATATATATGAGTTTATTGCATACTATGTTGCATGTAGAAAAGCTACTGTATCAAAAGGGGTGCTGAGTCAGATATTAGAGTATTTAACATTGCAGAATACTTCTCCATCAAATGTTCCAACAAACCGTGTAATCTCAAAAGGAAAAGAGAAGCAGGTGCTTGCTCTTCTAGAAGTGGTGCCTGAGACTGACTGGAATGCTTCTTATGTGTTGGGTTTATGTGAGAAAGCACAGTTTTACCAGGTATGTTCAAACATATTTCTTATGATAGTTAGACTGGAAGCATATTGCCACAATCTAGAAATTCTCCGTTTTCTTTTAGTGTAATTTCAACTTTATTGTCACTTGTTAGGTTTGTGGCTTAATCCATAGTCTCAGACATGAGCATCTTGCTGCTTTGGATAGCTATATGAAAGATGCAGACGAACCTATTCATGCATTCTCCTTCATCAACAAAACATTATTGCGATTGAGTAACAGTGAATGTGCTGTTTTTAAATCAGCAGTCACTTCTCGGATACCAGAGTTGTTCGAGTTAAGCAGGTACCTTTTTTTCAGTGCTGAAATTAGATTTGGGTTTTGCTTATATGGTATCCAGGAATTTTAGTTGTGTGGGAATTCAGGCTATATTTGGCCATTACTTTGAAGAATTTTTATATTTTAATTAAAAAATTGTTGATATGATAGGGAATCGAGGATTATTTTCTATGGGATCCACATCTAGAAATTGTTTTTTCTGTTGTCACCTAGAAGTTCTTTAAGTAATTTTTATGTGAGATTACTTCTGACTTATTAAAGAAAAAGAGAAGGTGGCCACCCTTAGTGTTGTGCCCAATTTTGAGCAGGACAGAATTGATGCAACATTCACTAAATATTATTGTTTTGTGAACCTTTTTAATGTAACATTGCGTTTGCCAAGAACAAATACTAAACATGTTTATTTTGAGAAAACACAAGCTTGATATTTTTAGTGTGAGTTTGTGTTTTGACTTACTAAATTTGAGAGAAAAAAAGAAAGAAAGAAAGTAGCAGGATGAAGTGGTTAGACAATTATCCTTATCAGCTGGGGATGGTGGTTCGGTCGTTCCTGATCAAGATAGAGGTTGATCACATAGTTATACTGTCTCATTCTTACTGGTTTTAAGGTTCTTATTTTATTTTGTTTTATTTTTGAAGTAATAAGCAAAGCCTACGTATTTAAAAGATAAGTGTTTGTTTTCTCAAGATATTCATATATGGTTTAAGTAATTTTCTAAAACAATTTTTGTATTTTTCTTTTTTTTTTTTTTGGATTGTTTTTTTTAGTTGTATTTCTTCTTTCAAGAAATGTGTGGTATTTTGAAAGTAATTTGTTGAGTATGTCTAGAAAAGTATGTTTTAATTTTTAAAAATATAAAATTTTGGTGCAAAGTTTAACAAAGATATATTTTTTTTCTGCATTTAATCTTATGTATCTGATTCTTTGCAGAGAGAATTCGTTCTTTTTGGTCCTCGATCATTTCAACAAAGAAGCTTCTCATATCCTGTCGGAACTACGCTCTCATCCAAAAAGCCTTTTCCTTTATTTGAAAACGGTCATTGAAGTTCACTTATCTGGCACCCTCAATTTTTCTGCTTTAAGACAAGACGATTTTATGGATTCTTCTGATGGAAAAAGGATAAAAGACCAGTCGGGAGGACTTGACTCTTACTTGGAAAAAATCTCTGATTTCCCCAAGTTCCTTCGCAATAATCCAGTTGAAGTGACTGATGATATGATTGAGCTTTATCTGGAGGTGAGTATTGTTTAAGGTATATCAGACACTTATTTCTGAACTGGTTGAGGTTGCATTTGGATTTGGAATGGAGAGAATCAAAACATTTGGTAACCTTTTGTACACATAGAAGTAATTCGAATTCAGAATTTTAAATCCCTTATTTGGATACTTTACTTATGAATTTGAATTTGCATCCTAGAGCAATCATTGCTTTCAATTGCTCTGTATTTGCACACTTAGTCCTCGATGTGCCCAGGCGTAGTCCCCGAACTTAAATTCCCCTTTTCACAGCCCAAGCCCTGAGCTTCACCCATATCCAGAGGCTGTTCTGGTGAATGACTTATTTAAGGGTCAAATTTGGTACTGGAAGTGGGGACGGGGAAAGCTTCAGGCCTGTCCTCTTCTCCTCCAGAAACAATCCTGATGAGATGAATCTGATATTAAATTCTTGGGAAGTTTTAATGAATACGAAACCGGTATCCTTTTGAAAATGATCAAACAAAGGACGTGGATTTTGGGTGTCAAATCGAAAACTGTTCTGGGTAATGGGTAAATCCAGTCATACAAACCTTCATTAGATATGGGCTTGTTCGGTCTTACCAATGGTTTTTGGTATTCTGATTACAGGTGTCAGTGTCAACCTAGTACCATTTCTTAGTACCCCATCGCACCCACCACAGAAGATATTATTTGCTCCATTATTATTTTCTCTTTCTTTTTCTTTTTATTTTTTCTTTTTTCTTTTAGTGACCTGGCACCTGCAGTAACGATCTTGTTTAGATCACTCTTCCGATCCTTATATACTTTCTTCTAATATTCTTACTACCTTTGTCATATATTTTCTGTTCTCTGAAATTGGTGATAGCACCTGTGTACTAAATGTTTTGCATTTTACTTTTGCAGCTATTATGTCAGTATGAACCCAATTCAGTTCTCAAATTCCTGGAAACCTTTGATACTTATCGTGTGGAGCACTGTTTACGCCTCTGCCAGCAATATGGGATTATAGATGCTGCTGCATTCTTATTAGAAAGGGTTGGTGATGTGGGCAGTGCTCTTTTACTTACACTTTCAGGCCTTGATAGCAAATTTTCTGAGCTTGATACAGCCGTTGAAGGTCTAGTTTCTAATGCAACACGGACTTCCTCTGGTACAGAGAATCTCAGCGCCATACTATGTATGAAGGAGGTTGGTGTTTGAATTTTAAACAGCGAATATGTTTAAGTTTCTGGTGTATGCATGAGCGATTCTTGTAAACCTTCATCACTATTCTGGCATTTCTCTTACAGGTCAATGACATATGCAATCTATTGAATGCCTGTATTGGACTGTGTCAGCGGAACACCCCTCGTTTGAACCCTGAGGAGTCAGAGACACTCTGGTTCAGATTACTTGACTCGTGAGTTTGGCATCCATCTTTCTTTTGCTTTCTTGCTTACTTTCGATCTTGATGGAAGGTATTTTTCATTGCAAGATTGTCCGATTTGTATACAATTATCCATCTACCAGTTTTTCTGTGGTAATTATTTGATTTACGGTCATCTGAAAGACATCTATTAGTACAATATGAGTATTAAAACTGAGAAATATTAGTACTGTATGAGGAGCACATTCATTCCGTGCCCGCACACTTCTTTCATTTACTGGAAAAAGAAAAGATAGAACAAATCACATAGTTTATGATTGTGTCGTTTGGAGGGCTTAAAAGTTCTAGATAATGTTGTCCTCTCTATTTCTGTGGGTCAACAGTGTCAGCAACTCTAGTTGACTTCTGTTCCTCTCTCTTGCTTCCTGGATTTAATTACTTTTCCTTAAAGAAAAGATAGAGAGATAGAACAAATCACAGATTTTATGATCGTGTCATTTGGAGGGCTTTAAAGTTCTCCATAATGTTGTCCTCTCTATTTCTGTCGGTCAACAGTGTCAGCAATTCTAGTTGACCTCTGTTCCTCTCTCTTGCTTCCTGGATTTAATTACTTTTCCTTAAGCACTTGCTGATACTCTCTCATCCTTTTGTCTTTTCTTGTAATAGTTCTTACTTAGGGTATGTGTGTGGGGGGCTCATGTCATTGGTATGAGCCAGCAGCAAGTCACAGTAACTAAGTTGGTTTCCCATATTTGTTGGAATGATATACGTTACCAATGAGCCAGCAGCAAGTCACAGTAACTAAGTTGGTTTCCCATATTTGTTGGAATGATATACGTTTCAGTGGCAATCGAAAAGGAATACTTTGAATTATGGATATGCAAACACTTGTATTTGTAGTATTAGATTACTTTTACAGTTCTAATAACTTACAAAAAAATGTTAAATTGGCATCAATGTGATAATTCTTAAGTGGTAATACAGTCTAAGTTGGGCGCAGATAACCTTGTATGATTTAGTTGCATGTGAAACTCTGGCAGTGGCTGTAATTTGAATGGCGACTTCTCCCCCTTGAAAATCGGGAGTAAGTTGAGTTGTGAATTCAGGGCTTGCTGTGTGTATATAACTTGTCCAATCAAGAAAGACAGTGTCTCAATGTGAAATGATTGTGGGTTCTATGCTACTTATTGGTCTAGTTGTTTCAGTATAAATTAACTTCTAAAACAAATAAGGCAGTGGGATAGTTTCTTTTCCTATCTCATTTGTTTGTTTATTTGGTTAGAACGGTTGATTTTGATAGATGAATCTAGCTAAAAAATAGAACAAAATGAAAAGAGATAAGCAAGGAAATACCTGGATGTGTTTTCAAGGCTCAGGTTGTCATTATATGGGGAAGGCTAAGCCTTTATTTGATATTCAAAGCGAAGCATTGAATTAAGAATATTGCTGGTGCAATTTTGTTTCAGTGCTAGTTATTCACCCAAATCATTGCAGATTTTGTAACCCTCTAATGGACTCATATTGCGAAGAAATGGTGTCTGAAGGAGATAAGCATGTTCAAGTGCTACCTGAAACATCAGCCGCACAAGAGGAAGAAGAGGCAAGCATAGTTAAGTGGAGAATCTCTAAATCTCACAGAGGGGCTCATATCTTGAGGAAATTGTTCTCTCAGTTCATCAAAGAGATTGTTGAGGGAATGATAGGATATGTTCGCCTTCCAACTATCATGTCCAAACTCCTCTCTGATAATGGCAGCCAGGAATTTGGGGATTTTAAACTTACCATATTGGGGATGCTCGGAATATATGGCTTTGAAAGACGAATTCTGGTAATGCACTTTAAGCCACGATGTCTTTTAGTCAATCTGGTCTGACTTCGTTATCCTTGTGTTTGGTGAATTCATGTTGTGGGAATTACTTTTGCATCTTTATTGAGGTTTAACTATACCAGTGGGCATAGTTTAAGTTCCAAAATTTCTTCACGTGAATCTTTAGTACTTTAGTATGATTCTGTAAAGTTCTAATCTTAAGATCCATGAATAAGTTTGCCTCTGGCTCTTTGGGAATTTAGTATCTCCTGCCAATTAGAGCTATGTATTGGAAATCTTGCATCTAATTCTGACTAAGTTGGATACACAGAATTAAACAGCAAAGTGCATATCAGGCTGTAGACGCAAGTAGAACTAGAATTATTACCCATGACCATCCATGCTGGTCCTCAAATTAATGACATGTTAACTTCACTGGAACTTCTAATTACGTGTGCAGCATCAATTCGTAAGCTAAGATCTGTATGAGTGACTGTTATTTTTCCCGAAGTTAAGATGTATTGGTGACCACTCAATTGTGATTATTATATGGTCGAAATGTTATATTTATACTATTTATGTTGTTATTTAGGATACTGCAAAATCCTTAATAGAAGATGATGCATTCTATACCATGAGTTTACTCAAGAAGGGGGCCTCTCATGCATATGCACCCCGGAGTTTCATATGTTGCATATGCAGTTGCTTGCTCATGAAAGGATCTAGTTCTAGCATTCAAGTCTTTAACTGTGGCCACGCAACTCATCTCCAATGTGGACTTCCCGAAAATGAGATGGCAAGTAGGGGCACCTCGTCTGGATGCCCAATTTGTATGCCAAAGAAGAAGTCTCAGAAAGCAAAAAATCAATCCATTCTTCCAGAAAATGGTTTAGTTAGTAAACCTTTTTCCAGACCCCAACAAGCACATGGAACTAATATTCTTCATCTGCATGAAAGCGATGTACTAGAGAATACCTATGGGCTGCCACAAATTTCACGGGTAATACATCTTCTTTCTTTTGGTTATTGTAATCATTTATGTTTCTTGGACTACAGACATGAAGAAATAATCAAAGTTCTCTGAATGATGCAGTTTGAGATCTTAGCTAATTTGCAGAAAGAGCAGCGATCAGTGCAAGTAGAAAACATACCTCAGCTGAGGCTTGCACCACCAGCTGTTTATCATGAAAGAGTGAAGAAAGGAATGGATATTTTTACTGGAGAAAGTAGCAATGCCCTTGCTACAACAGAGAAACAAAGTAAAAACAAGCAACTGCGGGAGCTAAGAGTAAAGGGATCAGCCTCTCGGTCCGCATTGAGATCTACTATTTTCGGTGAGTTGTGTTATTAATTCTATATGGAACTGCAGCATGTGTTGTTCTGTTCAAATCTAACACATGGAGAGTCGATGTTCAGGCAAGCAGAAGACAAGCAAGCGGTAACCCAAGCATCATGTACAGAACACTAACAATACTGGTGAGGATAAAAACCATGTTGGCTGAGTTTTGATTTCTTTTTCTTTCCTTTTTGTCGGAACTTTTCACACTTGATCAATGTTGGCATCGCTGACTGCGGTAAGATTTCTGTAAGAGAACAAATTGTATGTCGAGCAATTGAAAGTTCTTTTATACCAAATTGAAATGGATGCAGTCATTGATAGTAGAACAGTTTATTTAGAATTCCTGGTGGGATCTTTTGAGATTGCAAAACTAGGTTCTTTTTCCTCCTAATGCGTAATGAGTTTAATGATTTTGTCAAAGAGTAAAATGAGCCTGAGAAGCATCAGAAAATGCAGAGATGATGATTGTACCACGACAAAAGAGCATTTGTTTTGAGAATAGGTTCATATCCAACCCACTGAAACTATTTTAGCTCATTTGTGTAGTTTTATTTTGTATTTATCTCTATAAATGTGTGGAGAATGTTAAACATATCATCGAACAAGAAGGTATGGTTTTTCTTTTCCTCCTTTTTCCTTTTACTTATTGTATCTTCAATGTTTTGACAAATTTCTATGGCAACAAATTAATAGAGAAAAACCGATAAATCTTTTGCAGAAGTTGAAGGGAAGGACAAGACAACATGAGACCAAAACTATGAGAAAGTTGGGTGGACCCAAGTGACCCAAATGACCCAAATGACTCACTGGGTTGTTGAGAGCGACATCGATCCTATCTGCTGGACCCGATCACATCACGATTTGGTCTGTCACGATAAACAAGCTGTTCATTTAGGGCCACTTCAAGAAAAAGCGCTTCAACTACAATAGAAATGATAATAAAAAAATCAGTTCTCCTTTTTGGCAATTAAAATCCACTCATAGAGATCAAAACACTTAATTGATTATGTGACTGCCATATACTTTATAATCTAAACAGATATTGGAATTAGAAGACAAAAAGAAAAAATAACCTGTGAAGTCTTCTTTAACTGGTAGTTTTAATTATTGATTCCAAGGTTTCATTGGTTGACCTAACGTTTGGGTGAACCGTAATTCAAGTTTTTGGTGTTTCTTCTAACTCTCAAGCAATCGCATTTTTGTAAGGGGATGCAAGATTTTTGAAAACCAACTCTTTTTTTTTTTTTTTTAATTTTATTTGGGTGGGATACTCAAAAGTTCATGTAGAGGCATATTTGTAAGAAGTTCCTCTAAAGCAAGGAAAAGGGAAAACCAAAATTGAACAGATAATGTAAAAAGTACATTAGTGTAGATCACCCTTCAAATGCATTAGAATTTTGATATACGTTTCACATGATCAAAATATTAATTTATTTTATATATGTGTATTTTCCTCTCTTAAAAGATTGTTTTAAAGAAAGAAGTAAATATTCTATCATTGTAGTAGAATTCAAGTTTCATTTGAAGTATTTTTTTACTTATTGATTTAGATTGTATTAAAACTTTTGGACATTGCTATTATACTAAAATTATAATTAATACCCAAATTTTGTTGGAACACTAGTCACAACTACATCAACCTAAACAATCCTCTCCTTCAAAAACATACTGGTAATAAGGATTAAACATGTAACAGCATACTTTGATACCACTCTTTAAAACCCTTCAACATTATTACCATAGCACAAATTATAAATGGATAGTCAAAATACATATCAAGGTAATTTTAAATGGACAAATTTAACTTAGAAAGCCACACTTTGGGGGCAGGGCCACGTTGGGTTTGCAGGAGTAGTGGTATGTGACAAAAGTTGGTTGGTTGGTCTGAGTTGGGTGGCTTTCCCTTGTGAGTTTGCCTCACTCATTCAAACACCGAAAAAAAAAAAAAAAAAAAAAAAAAACAACACAACAACACAATCATCCCCAACGCTCCGGGCGGTTATTTCCACACTTCCCTCCCTCGTTTCTTCCGCTCCCTTCCTGCCTTCTCCTCCCTTCTTATTCCTCTCCTCTCCCGCATTTTCATTCCTCACTTTCCATCCTCCTCCTTCTCGTTTTCTCAGCTGCCAAACGAAGCCCAACTGGTCGTGGAAAGGACACCGCAATGTCGTTCACGGCTACCAAGTTTGCGCAGCCTCTCCCTCTGAACACGGTCACTGCCAGATCCAATGACCACAAGCCTTTTCTCTGTCCTTCCAAGGCCTCCTCTTTTCTGGGATCCGCACAGAAGCTTCGTGTTGCTTCTTTCGCCAAGTCCCATCAGGCTAATCTCCACCGTCGATCCGCTGTGGTTGCCGTATCTGACGTTGTCAAGGAAAAGAAGCAGAAGTCCGGCTCTAATCTGGTGAAGAATCCCCACTCTTTCTCCATCCACCGTTTCTTTTTCAATCCGAATCGTGACTCTCTTTTGATAATTCAGTCTTGTAATCACTGGACTTTTCGGGAAAAAGTTTTCTTTATACGGGAATCTAGTTGAAGGAAAATAATTTTTAAGCATTAGTTTCGAATGGGTTCCTACTTGTTTGTATTGGTGTCTGCTAGCTGAGAAATTTAGAGGAAGAGCTCAGCTTAACCGCAACTTGAACTATTTGTTTAATTATGAAAAGATGATTCCATATTTTGGAGCCAAAAGGACTAAGATCAAGCTACTGAGTTTTTATTTCTATTTGAAGTTTTTATTTTCTCTTTGATTTTGTGTTTGATTGACTCTGAGTTGTGTCTAAATCTTCTAAAATTTGAGAAATTTTGTTATATATACTTAGAATTAGCTTTCAAAGGATAAATAGGCTTAATTTATCATTCGTTCTCTTCTCTTCAGCTGATAACGAAAGAGGAAGGCTTGGAGCTCTATGAAGACATGATATTGGGTAGAGCTTTCGAAGACATGTGTGCTCAGATGTATTACAGGGGCAAAATGTTCGGTTTTGTTCACCTCTACAATGGCCAAGAGGCCGTGTCAACTGGGTTTATCAAGCTCTTGAAGAGGGAAGACTCTGTGGTTAGTACATACCGTGACCACGTGCACGCCCTGAGCAAAGGTGTCCCTGCTCGTGCTGTGATGAGCGAGCTCTTTGGAAAGACCACCGGATGTTGCCGAGGCCAGGGTGGTTCGATGCACATGTTCTCGAAGGAGCACAACGTGCTCGGTGGGTTTGCGTTCATTGGGGAAGGGATTCCAGTGGCCACGGGTGCTGCGTTCACCAGCAAGTATAAGAGGGAGGTACTGAAAGAGGCAGATTGTGATCATGTGACAGTGGCATTTTTCGGAGATGGGACTTGTAACAATGGCCAGTTCTTTGAGTGTCTGAACATGGCCGCTCTGTGGAAATTGCCAATCGTCTTTGTCGTGGAGAATAACCTTTGGGCTATTGGGATGTCACATCTGAGGGCTACTTCAGATCCACAGATTTGGAAGAAGGGCCCTGCGTTTGGGATGCCTGGCGTTCATGTTGATGGCATGGATGTTTTGAAAGTTAGGGATGTGGCAAAGGAGGCAATTGGAAGGGCAAGAAGAGGAGAAGGGCCAACATTGGTGGAATGTGAAACATACAGGTTTAGGGGACACTCGTTGGCCGACCCTGATGAGCTTCGTGACCCTGGTGAGAATTCAACATTTTTTTTCCCTTTTATCTGGTTCTGCTTTTCTGTGATTAGCAATTTTTCTTCCATTTATTCTGGAACGAAGTTATGGTTGTTGCAATTATGCATTGAAATAGGTAGTTTCAGTAAGCACTTCTTTTTGGTATCTGTTATTGTGTTTGAAATATTGCCATATGCAAATGTCAATCACCTGCCTTGGTATGAGGGAAGTAAGGAATTCTTTTTATGGCTGGTTAAATGCTAGATTTAGAAGCTAGTTCTTTAGTTGGTTGGTCTAGGCAGTCATTTACTCTGATAGAAGAAGCATGGTGGTTGTGCAATTTCTTTTTCTTTTACAAGTTCATCAAGTTTTTGAGTTATTGGAGCAATAATACAGACCCTGTGGTTTTTGCATTTTTTTCTTATATCGCAAAGAAAAATTTGACACAAAATATACCAGCATGACGGATAATAGAATTAGATCAGCCTGAGCACCGTTGTGGGATTTGGACTTGTAACGGACATGTGCTTATAATGTTCTCACGAGTTCCAGATAATTTTAGTGATGTTTTGAATAGGATTAGTACCTAAAGATGATCTCTAAATTACTTTTTCGTTCCTGTACCATGCTTGTATGGTTATCGCTGACAAACATTCACCAAATTTGTAATTCTGCTTTCACAGCTGAGAAGGCAGTGTATGCTGCTAGAGATCCCATCACAGCATTGAAGAAATACATCATTGAGAATAGCTTAGCGAAGGAACAAGACTTGAAGGCCATAGAGAAGAAGATAGATGAGTTGGTTGAGGATGCTGTTGAGTTTGCAGATGAGAGCCCTCTTCCAGCTCGGAGCCAGCTATTGGAGAACGTGTTTGCAGATCCAAAAGGTTTTGGAATTGGACCTGATGGCCGATATAGATGTGAGGATCCCAAGTTCACTGAAGGCACTGCTCATGTGTAAAACCTCTCGGAGCTTGGGAGGCCTAATAGTCTACGTGTGACTCTTCAGTTCATGGATGCATGGTTTATATATTTTAACTATAGTCTCAGTCTCCACTTATGAAAATGTGTCTGCTTTTCTAATGTAAGCAGAATTTGTTCTTTAGAGGTTGCTTTGTCTGTTTCAAATTTTGGTTTATGCTCTTCTAAGTTATATTGTTCACTGGACTAGTATTTAATCTCAAAAGCAATCTTTTTTTTGACATCAGGATCCCCCTTTATATACGGCCTTTTGTTTCTTTTACATTCTTTTTTTTTTTTTCAAAGGTAAAGAAAAGTTTGGGGTAATGGGGTGTCATTTTGACCTCTTTTATTCATGTTAGTTGCTTTAGCGTCGGAAACACTTATTAATTCTATTTAGCTGAAGTTGTTCAACCATTCTTTCCAGCAGAAGTTAAATGTCTCTTAGGCAGCATTCAAGCTTTATTCCCCCTATAATAAATAAGTGGCCAGCCACTATTGATTTCAGGAGACTGGTGCGAACCACATATTCAACCAAGGGGCCCATAATAAATGACAAATTGATGGATGAATAAAAGGGTACATTGCTATCAGTAGGTAATATGTCCAACAAGGTTCATTTGAATGAACAATGGATGATTTAACCAGCTGTATTTTCAATCCTATCTTTTGTACCTTCAACTTGGATGTGCACAATGAGTGTAACTCCACTAAATATACAACATCATTCTTCCAAGACAATTAAAAACATACACTCTGGTAGCTTGACAAGGGATGGGATAGAGGGGAACAAATTTAAGAAATATCTGGAGCTCCTCTTTACTGGGCAGACAAAGCATCGATGGAAAAGCAGAAATGTTCTTCAACTACAAGGGGAGATCACAATCAGTCCCATAGAAGAAAGGTAAGAACCAGTCTCTTTAATTTCCAATACAGAAATCTTCTTCAACTACAAGGGGAGATCGCAATCAGTCCCATAGAATAAAGGTAAGAACCAGTCTCTTTAATTTCCAATACACTAAAGGCAGAACAGATACAGAACAGCATAGCCTTTATAACCATGCTGATCCTAATACAGGCGTTTAAATTCATGAACTGTAGTATAACAAAAGAAGATGGACGATATCTTCAATCCATATCAACTTTTCTGAATAGAACATTAAGCATGCTTTAACTTCCAAAACAACATTGAAATGAAGATACGATATTTCTACAACAGTATAGCTTTACACTTCTTGAAGTTCAAATAAAGCAAGTTCAAACAAACTCAAGGCAATGTAACACTAAAAAGCTTTTTACTCTTCTGAAAAAAAAAAGAAGCTACGAAATGACATTAAGAATAAAAGAATATAATGGAGGATAAGGGGACTAGACAAAGGAGAACTACAACTTAAGAGCAGCAATTGCTTCTGGTTTAAAATCAACCCTGAGACCTAACACTCGCCTAACCTCAGCTGGGGTTAATCTCCAGGTCATAGGTCCTGAGTTCTCGCCCCAAAAATCTAGAATCTCAGAGACCTTCTCCAAGTTGAGGATTGTTGCCATTTGAGTAAGACGAGCAAACTTATCCCTGACAGTCCTCTGAGTGATGCTAGAAAAATAGCTTACCAATGCCCTAACATCTCTGTCAAGTTGAAGGCCTCCAAGCTGACTAAATCTTTTCTGCATCATTATCACTTCAAGCCTCTTGACGATGAATTCAATGACCAAATGAACAAATGAGTCATAGTTGTTGGTAGTCATTAGTGGTTGAAGCCATGCCACATTTGTCTCTACAGCATGAAGAAGTAACTGGACCCATGGATCATTAACCTCGTTATTTGCATATTCAGCCTCTGACAGCTCATAGCTAATGGTTGCTACACTATCCAATACTGGACGGACTCGAGGGGTTACAGTTGCTACAAGTTGTTCCATTCCAGCATTCAAAGCTTGCTTGAAAGTGTTGCTCATATCACTCAATTCAGACAAACACGATTTCACTTTTTCTCTATCAGCTGGTGCTGGGAATACCTGAAAGAAATAATTCAAGTCCATAATGAATGCAAAAGGTAATTATGTTCACCAACAAGCAAATTTCCATTACTTGAACATAAGAATCTAACCAGGTGCTCGTTACACAGGATAATGTCTACCACATAATGATCTAAAAATATGAAGCAAGAGAGAAGCGTCAAATATAAGGGCAAGGGTCATTCTACCAATCAATAGAATCATCTAGAATATCTCTTTTTAATAGAAAACCTCATCCCGTACCAGACAATGGAATTATAGAGAGCATCAACTTGTAGTTAAAATGACAAACAAAATTTTGAACAAAAAGAACAAAAAAAAAATAATGATTGAGAAAAAGTACTTCTGTTTTATACCACATACCTCAGCACATTGCTCCTCAATCTCGTGTTTAAGCTTTAAAACATACTCACTACTCACGTCCATGTCATTCAAAGCCGTGGCAATCTCTGTGCCAGTATTCTGTGCGCCAACGCCGCCCAAGAAAAGCTTCGCACCAAGGTTGGGCTCCCTCATCTTCTGCTGCAAAGCTTCGTGATACTCGTTATTCAACAAACTACTTGCAGCGCTCAACACTGCAACCACGGAGCTAATGTTGGATGTGGATATGGCCCTACGCAAGCAACTTTGCAGAACATAAAAGACGTCATCCACCATGGAAGTGGTCAAGCTGTCTGGCACTTGCTCGTCAATCCTGATTGCCTTCCTCACATTCTCCACCATGAAGAAACCCTCCAGAATCACGTAGAACCCTGTAATGTCCTGTAGAACCTTGCTAAGACTTCCACTCCTGAAGGCCTTGGTGGCCCGTGGAAGAAGCTCTGGATCAACAGAGCTCAGGCCCTTAATCTTTGACAACATGAATTCAGTGTAGTCCTCGCCCAGTTGCATCAATGACAATATCTCTTCCAAGTACAACTCAATCTCTCTAGGGTCCGGACCTTCAGATCCTCCCCCCACAGCAAGCAAATTCTTGTTTTGTGCATTAATCTCTAAGGACAATCGGGCTAGCTTTCGGAACTCCATGTACTTCTTCACGGTCAATGAACCTCGTGAGTCACACTCCTCTTGGAGCTCACAAATCGCATAAACAATCCCATCCTCGCCGCAGAGATCTGTCAGAATCTCATCGTTCTCTTCAATTGCCAAGACTAAGTCCTTGAATAAATTCGTCAAGCAGGCAACAAAATTCACTTGGCCACTTTGGTCATGCTGATTCTTGCTCTTTTGCTCCATTAACTCCACCATGTTTTCAAACTCCAGCCTTGCCCTCATCGCTATTACCTTCTTCAGGTAGCTAACATAGACCTGCAATCCCTCTTCCTCTAATCCTAATGGCTTATAGATTCGTATGAAGCGCAAAATCATCTTGTGGTCACGTTGATCAACAGCTGCCGAGAGCTTCTTGCGCACAATGCCTTCTAGTTGGTGCTTGGCAGCAAACATCTGGTCCCTCTGATCAGATCCAGAGTCCTCGTACTTGGCATCGATTTGGAGGAAGGTCTGGACATACTTGGCAGCAGACTCAAAGTCCTCGGCCTCCAAGGCCTTCCGAACGCCATCAATACAGTTGGAGCGCTCCACAATGGCATCAATGCGGAGGAGGGTTGAGTTGACACGAGATTGAGCAAGGTCAAGCTCGCGGACCTTGCGGCTGACCTGATCTGCCAGGTCACAAGTGGACGACACATTGGCCAGCATGTACTGGGCATCAGCAGCCACAATGTCCAGGACCTCTGCAGACTTTTGGAGGTGGATGAGCTGCTTGTCCAAGTCGGAGCGCTGTGAGAGGAGGTTGTCCAGGTCCAGGTCTAGTGCCCGCTGGTAAGCAATGCACTCATGGAGGAGTCTGGTCATGGTTCCCACGTCCGTGAGGCTACGAATATGCTCCACTGCCTCTGCCGACCCAAAATTCATCGACATCGAAGAAATTGTCACGTCCTCACCACCTGATTCCCCCACAACGCTGGTCGATCCATTCGGCACTGACCCCATTCCCTCGAGATCTCTCTCTCTCCCCCCTCTGTTCCTTGAAATTGTGATTGTTTGGAGGGAGTGCCTGAAGTAAATCTGCGATTCAATGGATGAACGGCTATCCGATTCCCCAGACGAGTTAAGAAATACTCGTCCCTCAGTAATATTCACTGTGGCACAAGAAAAGAACAATGCAAGCTTTAAGAAACAATCAATTTAATCTGTATAGCACGTAAACGAAAAACCCAAATTTCATCACTCTAGACTTTAAACAATTTCACTTCAATTATACAATAACTTGCTCTAACCGATTGCTCAATAGATGTATGATAAATGAACAAGCACAAATTAGATGTATTGAGAAAGCATTTCGTATAAAACAAAGAATCCCTAATTCTCGCACTAAGGGTTTCAAGAGTTCATCCGCAAATCAACACTAACTTCTTATTGGAACAAGATCTATGCAATAATATCACACAAACAAGTTAAGCAATGTGGTAATAGAAGAATCAAACGAAAATATCTCAAGAACGGATCGGATTTTGTTTTTGATTTGACCACCAAAAGCAGCAAGTTTGTTTTTCTCAAATCTGTCTCACAACAACACCGAAAAAACCAAAACTGATAATACTCACAACAACGCAAATTTCACAGCTGCACTGTCAGTCCGTAGCATGTTTTCGTTGATGTTTTGAAATCAGGAAATGCGATTTAGGAAAACTGGAGAGAGACAGCAAGAAGAATCGCGCAGGATCTCTCGGTTTTGACTCGACGGCTTTTGGTCACTAAAAATTGGGAAAATAAATAGATATTTTCGTGTTAAATGTATGGTAAAATATTTTCACCTAAGAGAGGGAAAAGCGTAATGCGAAGGCGTACGTTATAAGAATATTGGCGAGATCGGAGGCGCTGAGCTTGCATAGGACGAAGACGACGAGAACGTCCAGTCAGTTGTCGAGGAGATCGGGCTTCTCTCGGCTAAGCGTGCTCCGGATTCCTGATATCGCTGTCTCCGAGTAAAAGGCAACGTCGCGAAGGCAGAGAGGCTTTGGCTTCGTATGCTAGCGGGAATAGAAGGTGACTCACAGACGCTAACCATAGGGAATTGTGTGGACCCCATAATTCGGTTACAAAAGCCTAATTGCTCTTCCGTTACAGCCCTCCTCCAGAAGAGACTCTTGTTGTTCGAAATCTTTTTTTTTTTTTTTTGGGTAATATCAATGTTCTTCCTTCTGGATGATTAACGTTCCTAGATATTCTTTTTAATTAGTTGGTTATTTCAACTTTATTAATTATTAAACGATAAGTCAGTAGTCATGATAAATCAACTAATTAATATATATATATATATATATATTTATTTATTTTTAAAACATATGTATTTACTTATGCATTTCTTTGCGAGGTTATAATCTCTTGATCTTAATATGCTTAGGCACTTGTTGACAAATTAACTAATTAGATTAATTAATTAGCTTATTCTCTTAACTAAGACAGGTGCAACAAATCAACTCATCAAATTAAGTAGTTAGATTGTTCTATTAATTAAACCAGATGCATGTTAACAAAGCAACTCATTAAATTGAGTAGTTAGTTTACTAAAATAAAATAAAATAAAATATATTAAATGCTTGATCTATGTATAATACCAAATGAAAAGTATTACATAAGATTATCCTCTTTATATATATATATATATATATATATATATATATATATATATATAATTTTTAAAAACAGATCTCACTTTTTTTAGTCAATAAAATAAATATAAAAATAATTCTCATTTCTTATACTAATATCTCCTGTAATATACCTCCTTGTTCATATTGGTCCAATGAACAAGACAATTTAGACAAATAATTGAAATTACAAGACAATTTTCAAAAAAAAAAAAAATTACCTTTTTTAGTAAATCTAGTTACATCATACCTGTCGTCACGAAATACTTCGTAGAGTTTACTCTTGTCTCTGATCCAAATTGGACGGCTGTCTATCGCTGTGAGAAAGCCATGGCGAGCGCTTGCTTCGTCGGTTTAATTACGCCTGCCTCCTCTTCGTCACTGGTTTCCAGCAAAGCCGGGACGGCGAGACGCTTCGTTTCATGGTCGCTCTCGTCGTTGCCTCCCTCCAACGAGGTCGGCCGCCCGCGCATTTCGTACTCTTTGGCGAAGGAGCGGACTGCGAGAGCTAGGGTTTCGGGGGTTTTGGATGTTTTGGGTGCAGAGGAAGAGGAAACAGCGGTCACGGAAGAATTCATCGCCGAGCAACATGATTCCAATGGGGACTACGACAAGGACGGCGGCTTGGAGGAGGAATGGAGAAAGCGGTCCAGACCGTGTGAGGTGTACGTTTGTAATCTCCCCACTAATTACGACATCGAGCAGCTGCTTGAAATGTTTAAGCCTTTTGGTAGTGTACAGTCGGTCGAGGTACGCCTTGCTTCATAACCCTGCTGAAATTTGGAAAAAAATTGGTCTTAATTCATGGAGATTAGAGGGAACAACCTGTGTCTAAATTTCTTACTAGTTCAGTCAATGTAAATGAGTATTATTCTGAGTGAAATGGTAGGCACGGAAATGCAGTGGATATTTTACATGGTGCCGATTTGGTTGCAGATTTCCCGGAATGCTGAGACGGGTGTAAGTCGGGGATGCGGATACGTGACGATGGATTCAGTAGAAACAGCTAGAGTCGCAATTGCTACTTTGGATGGATCTGTCAGTGTGAAATTAGAGATCCCCTGTGTTATTTCATTATTCTCTTTGTATTTCACCCGGAACTGATCACTCTTTTTATGTGAAGGACGTCGACGGCAGAGAAATGCGAGTCAGATATTCGGTTGAGATGAATCCGAGGAGGAGGAACCCTGAGTTGTTGAATTCAGCGCCCAAGAAACAGCTCATATATGAAAGTCCTTACAAATTATATGTGGGCAATCTTCCCTGGGATGCTAGACCTGAAATTTTGAGGAATCATTTCAACCGATTTGGGACTGTGGTTAGCACAAGAGTGTTGCAGGATAGGAAAGCTGGAAAAAAACGTTGTTATGGATTTCTCTCCTATTCTTCAGCTGCCGAACGTGATGCAGCTCTGTCTTTAAATTCAACAGTTGAGTCCACTTCCACCATAACCGAAACTTGTTTGTTCTTCATGCCATTTTGAGTCCCTTATAACTTTGTGCATTGTGTGCCTTATGTTTTTCTGCAGGAGTTCCTTGGTAGATCAATAGTAGTTAGACATGGTGTGGACCGGATCAAGTCCTGAATGAAGTTTTGCTTGCTGCATACCTGCAATGTTGGAAGTTTCTTCTGTTCATCAGAAATCAGATAGCTTGGAGCTCCCTCTGTCGCCGAGATATCTAGGAAGGACGTGTAAGTCTCCCAATGATCATAGAAATGGAAAGTCTGAGTACTCATTTAAAGTTTTGTTGTATGCCAACTTCAGATTTGCAATGTCCTAGGGGTTGTTCTGGAGATCGGGGTTGTTTGTCTCAGTGATTTTTTTGTCCCCAGCCAAGCTTGATCTACGGTGTATGGGATTATCATGTTGAC
This sequence comes from Casuarina equisetifolia, assembly GCA_028551475.1. Taxonomy (NCBI): domain Eukaryota; kingdom Viridiplantae; phylum Streptophyta; class Magnoliopsida; order Fagales; family Casuarinaceae; genus Casuarina; species Casuarina equisetifolia. The sequence continues at coordinate 1,795,680 of CM052355.1, forward strand.
ATATGTGTTACAGTCATGGCTCGGTTACTTGACTAACCTGATTGTGACTCAACATATCCTTTTTCCCTCTTTATGGCTCTTTCATTAATTACTGGCCTATTCTTCAAAGTTAAGTTACTTTGTTTTTTCATGTTTAGTGCCTTGTCTTAGGCGGGATTATCTCACCCCTGCTTTTCATCTCATACGTCTTGACTTTCTTTCTTTGAGGTTCAACGAATTTCAGCTACTTAACTCCATCCTTCAAAATGGAAAGTGGAGTAGTCTCATATTTTCGTTGTTAAATTTGGTGTTCTGAAAATTGGCATATCGTTCATTAGCAGCATTAGTTGTAGCTGAAGCTACTTGGATCTGCCTTCTACTTTGAGACCTCAAGGTTCCTCTCTATGAAACTCTTGAGATTTTGTTTTGTGATAAGTTGTCATCTCTTCATCTCACTACCAAACCAACTCTTTATAGACGATCCAAGCATATTGAAGTTGATCATTGTTTATGTACCAATGGCTAGCAAATTTCTTCTCCTCCTCCCCCCCCCCCCCACACCAAAAACAAAAGAGTATTTTATGTATATAAACACAAGAAGCAACCCATAACTGTGAACTGCAGTTTAAAATTTTTATCGTATTATCATCTTGTATACAAACTAAGGTGTAGAATATAACAGCAAAACCTTCGTTCATTTTACTCATCGAAGCTCGAAAGCCAACAGCAAACACAGATTCGTGACAATTTCAAGAAACGCCAAGTTAGACCTCCAGAAATTAAGTTTGAAATGCTCAGTCGGTGGCTATCGACATAAGTACTGACAAGATAATTCCACGAACGCAGACAGGACAGCCCCGACAACCTCCAGGGCCTCTTTCTCCGAGGCATAGAGCTCCCCGAACCCAAAAACGTTTTTGTATGGTGGGTGTCGTTCAAGATTGGTACGTGGGAATTGACTAAACAGATGGCCCCGAGCCCAAGGGACTGAAACACATGGTAAGTTTATTTTACTTCCAAGTTTTTTAGCCACGTGGGAGCTACTTCTAAGATAATAAAGAACCAGAATCGATAAACGTGGAGAAGAGTGATTTCATATCTTTCTCCGTGATCTTCAAGAAGACAAAAATATATTGTCGATTCTCAAACCGCGACATAATCAAAAGACTAGTCTAAAGGATCATTGTTTATTTATGACTCATATGATGCTTTCTATTTTATTTTTTAAAAATTTTTTTAAGGAGCTTCTTCAAATGAAGAAACCTTTCACAAAATAGGCGTATGACACTATACGCGACCAGCACAAAGTATTTTTTAGTAAAAGGCAAAAGAATGGTTCACTCGTGCTCACTGCATGACTGTCATATCATACTTTCTAAATGATTGGTCATCACATACATCCTGTGTCCCATAGTCATGCCTTTTTTATTTTCTCTTCACATCTTGGTCATGTTAATGCATAACAGCATTTTTCGTCCATAGGAGTTGTAACCTGAGCTTTTATAACCAGTTAACGCGTACTTAGAAGAGATTTTCCATTAATTGCTTCTTCTTTTTTCCGGCAATATATTCTGCTCCATGGCTTCACACTGCGGCAGTCAAGCCTTCAAGTTGGTCCTCGTCTAGTTGTATTCTAACCTCGCCAATTTTTGTGGGGATGGATGTTCCTTTCATGCAAAAGAACATTGCCAAATTGAGGCAGTCTTTCTTCGATGAGGTTTTTACTTCAACTTTTTCACAAAGACATTAGTTAGTAGTTTTCACTTCATTTACATTGAGCCCCCCCCCCCCCCCCCCTCCCCTTTTTTTTTTAACGTTTTGGCTACTATAAATATGTTGGTGTGGAATAAGCAATACATTGTTTAATCTTACTTTGAATTTTTTTGTAAGGAAAAAATATCTTCTAATTCTTGAGTATTTTTTGGATAGGAATACATTTTTTAACAAGGCATCAAAACATAAGTTTTAAGTGAGGCAATCTTTTGCTTGTGAATTAGGTTTCAATTGGTAGTATTTTTTCACAGTTAGGATAAAGAGACATGTTGAAATTTAGTATTTGTTTTTCATTGTCAATTTATTTTTTTTCTTTTTTGTTAATACATAGTTATTTCGTGCTCCTTATATGTAGAAATATTCCCTTTATTGAAAAACTGAATTTAATGAAGGAAGTGAGTATTCTAATGTGTTATTAGAGTCTAGATTTAAGTATATTACATCATCTTTCAAAGACAAAGATAGTTATAAGAAGTAATTTTCCAACACTTCAAGTGAAAAAATGTATTAAAAATGAAGTGATATTAGTTTTATCTTGCTTGAATTTTTTTGAAGATTCACTTCATAAGAAAGAAAAATTCTTCTACCCTTAAATCAATTTTAGGATAGAATTGAGCTTTCTTAAATAAACCTTCCAATCTAATGCTTGAAATTCACCATTGATGCACTTTCTTGTCTAAAATATCATTATGAAATTATTCTTTTTTAAAGGAGTACTTTTGTATTATCCAAATGCCTGTGCCGGAAGTGAGATTCTAAATAATGAAAGATCAACTAGCAAAAGAAATATACTTAACCATCCAGTGCTGATTATTGTAGGGAATCCTAAACGACAATTTCATTACGGTGGAGCAAGTGGGGGAAAACGACGGCCATGACGTCCTTCAGAAAATTATTAACAAGTATTTCATCAAGTCGTCAAAGTATATTAATAACATTGAAGAATTACTGTGAGTGTCATAATATGGAATTTGTTCTCATTTATTTTCATCTAAATCAAACCTTGTTTACTTCTCTTCTTTTTGCTATTCGTTGAAGTTTTGATAACACTGGACTTTCGCTTACACAGGGAGGGAATACCGCCTGATGTCCCCAAGCTTGGTAGGTATATTTACAAGTTCAAAGGCGCCAGCGCCAGGTACTGTTTGTCTCTTAGCTTTCTGTTAGTAAAGTTTCTCACTGAGTAGCCGGCAAAAGTTGAAGTGGAACGAGCTGAAACTCTACATTCTAAGAAAACAACATTAACTGGAATCATTGAAGTGGTACTGCTACGATTTCTATGATCATGGGTTACTGTTATTTGCAGCGTTGGGGCTAGTAAGGTCGAAATTGAAGCCACTGCAATGGATGACCTTTTAAAGGAAGGAAACATGGAGGGGTAATGAGTAGGAGTATTAAGTATAGTTTTCTCTGTTAATCCTTCTTTCTCAAGTGTGATTCCGGCCTAGAAGTCAGTCATCATGCTCAAAATTGAGGCTGAATTAACATCTTGGTGTAAGATCAGACTGATTTTATTGGTTACCTAGAGAGAGTACCTTTGATTGAAAATGTCATACCTTAAAATTTCTGTCTAAAAATTGTTTTTCGTTTTAGTTTTAAAAAATAAATTCTTTAACATAATATTACAGTTTATGATTCCAGTTAATAAGATTATATAATTATGTTCGGATTTTGGGTTTCCTTGTGATCTTACTTATGAAATCTATAACTTCATCTCATATCATAATCAGGAAAAAGTGTGGGAGCATCTCATCTTATTTACAATCTCACACCTTTCTTACAAACTGATTTGAGGGAAGAAAAAAAAAAAAAAGAATACAATTTTTTTTTTTAATAACAATGAAGCGTTATAAGCAATAAGTGAGTTGTCCCTAAATATGTGCAGGTGTCGGGCTGCATTCGTGAGGCTGAAAGAGGAGTATGATGTTTTTAAGACCAAACTGGGGCACTACCTGGAGGTCTTTCTCCCTCCCGTTTAAATTCATTTCGAAGCCAAAAGGTGACATGTTGATATTATTTCTGTTTATTTTGCAGACTTGCAAAGAACTGAACATGCTGGGTAAAAGGGGGGGATCGTCAACAAGGGTTTAATGGTGGAGACGACTAGCATTCATAGAAGCCATGTTTGTGTTAGTTTGCTTTGTCATTTGGTTCGAAAGTTTGTCCAACTGGAATAAGAGGGAACCTAGATTCTTTTGTGAAGTCTGTAATAATAGTTCCCTATATCCGACGAAACCCTTTTTAACCTACATCTGAACTTCAATTAAGTTTCATATTTTCAACCTTTTTGTTGTACTCTCTTTTGTTGTCATTCACATGTAGATTGAAAACATTTACAAGATCAAAGCCAGATCTCATGGGTCTAAAAGTTCAATCCAAAAAATTAGTTTGTTGTGTAAAGTGATTAAATCTCTTCTAAATTCAAAACTTGTACTTGCTTTTTTAATATGAGACACCATATAAATTTAATGTGACTGTCATCCCAATAATTAGGTGTTCCTTTGCCTATCTACCTTTGGGGAGTTGGCATTGGCATTGTTTACACCAAGTGAGTGAAAATCACAAGTAA